>CM077078.1:241498751-242698751 GCA_039513925.1 Platanthera zijinensis | reverse complement strand
CTGATTCTTGCTCTTGCATCTGGAAGGACTTTGTCATCATCAAGGGCAACCAATAGCCCAATACTGATCTTGTCCTCTCTGCAGATTTGCTGATCCATATAGTTCCTCATCTTATGGTTCATCCTTGAACACATAAGTTTAACCTTTTAGCTATCCTTGAAGGTCAACTCAGACTGTTAGGTCCTTTTTGAGCAACCTCCCTCTAATACCACTTGAAAGTCTTTAATTTTAAGGGTAGATAAATCACCTAGAGGGGGCGGGGGTGAATAGGTTATTGGTCTCTTTACTAATTCTTTTCCTTTCTTTTAGTTTGTTGCTTGAGTGGTTGATTAAGTTCTGCTTTCAAGATGATTTACCCTGCATAAAGAAAACAACACAACAAAGCACACAGAGATTTATAGTGGTTCCCCAACTGGGTACATCCACTTTCCCTCCCACATATCCAACTGTCTTCTAGGACTAGACACTTCTCCAAAATGCTCCAAGGAGATTACACCTCAGGCCCTTAGCCTTACACTCAGATTCTTTACAGAATCCATACTTAGAACCACAAGGGATCCTACCTTAGAGCCCTATAGAGCTCCTACAGCTCAGTGATCCACTAATCACCTACCTAAGCCTTATTTCTAAGGCCTACAACTCAGGCTCTACATCCCTATAGTTTCAGGCACACAACCCTACTCTCAGAGTGCTGCAGTACTCCTACAACTCAATACCCTTTCAGGTATATATAACTCAGATCCAGATAAACTTAATCCTATAGGATGAAAGTGGGTTGATGGATATGCTTGACACAAGGGATATTTTCCTGTATCAAGCTACTTGACTGAGATAGACTCAGTCCAATAATGATTGCAGGAGATTATTTCCTGGGTCAACCTTTACTGAACTAAGATATACTTAGTCCTAACTATTTTCACAACAACAAGTAATTACTTATGCTGGAAGCAACTTACAAAACTCTGTTCTGCTCTTCTCTCTTTCCAGGGCTGAGGTGATTCAGCCCTAACTATGACTCCTGAGGAATACTCCCCTGAGCCTTCTTTCAGATCTCTGCTTCTTCAAGCTTTCTTCACTTCACAGCTTCAAGATAAAGATCTTCAAGTGCTTGAGTTGCTGGAACTGTGAAGAACATGCAGCAAGGGTCGGCCCTTGGATACAATCTTATGATCAGAGAAGTTACTCTAAACCAACTTGCTGGTGAAGGTAAGAATGGAACCAGCTATCTTGCTGTTGAAGATGTTGATTCCAATAGCTGACTTATTCTCTTTCTTTCTCAGCTTGAGCTTCCTATTCTATTCCTTCACCATTAGTTGCTGGAAAGAAAAACTCCTTTTTCTTCTTTTATGTATTGAGACCCAAAGACTCTTTTAGCAATGAGCCCCACACATTTAATGCTGGCAGCAAATTTGCTTTAACGCCAACTGTCCTACAGTAGGTCTGCGGCGACTTTTGTCGCATACTGTAGCCATCCCGCTACTAATTTGAAATATGTTGACTTGTTGACTTGCTGATATCACTAGCTGTGGACTTAGCAAAAAATCAAGCATCAGAGTATAGGCATTGAGTGAGTAGCATCACTCAATGCCAAAACACTTAGACAGATTTACTATCTCTTAGCATTGAGTGAGTCACCTTCACTCAACGCCAAACTACTTAGAGTATTATGACTGATCCTAAGCGTTGAGTGATTCAGCTCCACTCAAAGCCAATCTTGCTTTATTAGCTTTCAGCTGTTTGGCATTGAGTGAGTAAGCATTACTCAATGCCAAACCCCTTAGACAAAATTCTGTCTTCACTAAGCGTTGACAACATTGAGTCAGTAACCTTTACTCAACGCTTTTTGTCTTAGCCAATTTTCTGCTTATTCAACAACATAAGCGTTGAGAGCAATGAGTGAACATACCTCACTCAACGCTTTCTTCCTTAGCCAATTTTGTTGATGCGCGAAATGCGACACCGACCAGTTAACGGGTGTTCGATCTTACAAGCTAAGGATGAAGGAAGAAGGGTTGCGGGGATAGAGGAGAAGTTTGCTTGAGCAGAGGAGAAGCTTGCTCAAGCAAAGAGAGAGCTTGATCAGGTACTGTCGAGCAGACAGCTACTTGAATGGTTAGCTTTGCAGGTTGATGCCGAGAGAGGAGAGAAGAAGAGAGGAGGCCGCTAGCAGCGGCAACAGCAGACTTCGCCCGCCGCGGCTTGAATGCCACTCTTGCGACGGGCTTTTCCTTTATTCAAGAAGAGTTACAACTTGCTATTGCACCATTACACATAAGAGCGGTAAAGGGTACAATGTGGGAAGCTGGCGGCTGAGGAAGGAGATGCCAGAAACTAAGTAAAAGAGGCTGCAGAGAACTGGAAATCGGAGGCTGCGGAGGCCGCGCAAGCTGCCAGCTGATGGCAGAAAAAACTAAGTCCACAGCTTTGACGACCTGGGCGGACTGGAGATCGGAGGCTGCGGAGGCTGCGCAAGCTGCTGATAGCAAAAAAAGCTAAGTCCACAACCCTTGACGACCTGGGCGGACTGGAGATTTGAGTCCGTAGACCTTGCCTGATCAACCTTGACGGACTGAGAAAACTGAGTCCGCAGCCTTTGATCAAGGTGGCAGCTCTCCTCTCCCCCCCATGCAGAATGAGAGGTCTTGGGGGGTATTTATAGGCCCGGGGAGAATCTTTGAAGCGGGGCCCAGTGACGTCATCCTTGACGACCTCGGCGACCTGAGCAACCTGACTGAGCAGCCTGAGGAGCAGGCAGACGGACCCCGAGCAGGCAACTCTGGGCTGATTGGGGGGACTCCAGGAGGAGTTCTCCCTTGCCGGAGCGGAGGCCGCCCCCTAGCGGACGGCCTGGGCGGACTCGGGGGAGTCCGCCCGGCAGGCGAGGCCGCCCCCTGGCGGGCGGCCTGGGCGGACTCGGGGGAGTCCGCCCGGCAGGCGAGGCCGCCCCCTAGCGGGCGGCCTGGGCGGACTCGGGGGGAGTCCGCCCGGCAGGCGAGGCCGCCCCCTAGCGGGCGGCCTGGGCGGACTCGGGGGAGTCCGCCCGGCAGGCGAGGCCGCCCCCTGGCGGGCGGCCTGGGCGGACTCGGGGGAGTCCGCCCGGCAGGCGAGGCCGCCCCCTAGCGGGCGGCCTGGGCGGACTCGGGGGAGTCCGCCCGGCAGGCGAGGCCGCCCCCTAGCGGGCGGCCTGGGCGGACTCGGGGGAGTCCGCCCGGCAGGCGAGGCCGCCCCCTGGCGGGCGGCCTGGGCGGACTCGGGGGAGTCCGCCCGGCAGGCGAGGCCGCCCCCTAGCGGGCGGCCTGGGCGGACTCGGGGGAGTCCGCCCGGCAGGCGAGGTCGCCCCCTAGCGGGCGGCCTGGGCGGACTCGGGGGAGTCCGCCCGGCAGGCGAGGCCGCCCCCTAGCGGGCGGCCTGGGCGGACTCGGGGGAGTCCGCCCGGCAGGCGAGGCCGCCCCCTAGCGGGCGGCCTGGGCGGACTCGGGGGAGTCCGCCCGGCAGGCGAGGCCGCCCCCTGGCGGGCGGCCTGGGCAGACTTGGGGGAGTCCGCCCGGCAGGCGAGGCCGCCCCCTGGCGGGCGGCCTGGGCGGACTCGGGGGAGTCCGCCCGGCAGGCGAGGCCGCCCCCTGGCGGGCGGCCTGGGCGGACTCGGGGGAGTCCGCCCGGCAGGCGAGGCCGCCCCCTAGCGGGCGGCCTGGGCGGACTCGGAGGAGTCCGCCCGGCAGGCGAGGCCGCCCCCTGGCGGGCGGCCTGGGCGGACTCGGGGGAGTCCGCCCGGCAGGCGAGGCCGCCCCCTGGCGGGCGGCCTGGGCGGACTCGGGGGAGTCCGCCCGGCAGGCGAGGCCGCCCCCTGGCGGGCGGCCTGGGCGGACTCGGGGGAGTCCGCCCGGCAGGCGAGGCCGCCCCCTGGCGGGCGGCCTGGGCGGACTCGGGGGAGTCCGCCCGGCAGGCGAGGCCGCCCCCTGGCGGGCGGCCTGGGCGGACTCCAGGGGGAATCCGCCCGGGCATCGGAGGCCGCCCTTGGCGGGCGGCCCATGGAGGCCAGCGGAGGCCGCCCCTGGCGGGCGGCTGGCGGAGCATCCAACCTTGGGCGATTTTGGACCCGACAGCCCGTCTTGCGCGGACACGGTGGACATCAGGGGTAACCTGCTCCTTGCGGATGGGAACATGTAAGAGAAAAAGCAGAAACAATAGGCACATTGGAGAGGATTGCCGATTTTGGGGTTAACATAATCCCCGCACTTTTTCAAGTTCCGCAGGGAACTTCGAAAAAGTAGGAGACCCACGAAAATCATGATCCTCCCCTTGAGAAACAGGAAAGAAACAATTTAGAGATCAGGAGATATAGAACCTGATGCCCCTGAAAGATCTGTCAGTGCCCATATTTTACCTGCGAAGAAAAAGTCAATACAGGTAAAAGGAGGTACATCTTGTGTGTACCTGAGTTGAAAAGAACTTGCTGGTATCTGTTGATCTCTGTAAAAGAAAAGTAAGCAACAGATATGATAGAAGAGTAAGGTTCAAGTACCTGAGAGGAACTTGCCACTATCTGCTAGTCTCTGCAAAAGGAGAGTAAGCAAGCAGGTAGAAGAAGAAAATAAACTGCAAGTACCTGAGAGGAACTTGCCACTATCTGCTAGTCTCTACAAAAGGAGAGTAAGCAAGCAGGTAGAAGAAGAAAATAAGCTGCAAGTACCTGAGAGGAACTTGCCACTATCTGCTAGTCTCTGCAAAAGGAGAGTAAGCAAGCAGGTAGAAGAAGAAAATAAGCTGCAAGTACCTGACATACTCTGCTATCAATTGAATAATGATTAAACAGCGATGATGATTGTCTCGCGCGATCAAGGTACAACGCCGACATAAAAAACCAGATCCGCGAGATAAGAAAATCCGAAATTAGATTCACGATGACATGGCTTGTTAAGAAGAATCATATGCCTTGAATAAATGATATGTTGCTAACATCTGATGAGAGAACTTGTTGATTATCATCTGATAAAAGCTTATGCGGGCAGTGCATATAAGAGGAGCATAAGCCAAGAGAGATGTTGCAGATCTTTAGAGTAGGTTGAATTCAACCTGCTAACCTGTAAGAAGGTAAAGGAAAGGAGAGAAAAAGAGGCTACTCCCGAGGATGAACTAAAAGGTTGAATGCTGCCACAGGTGTTCCCCGTGGGCATTATGCATCACTTGCCAAAGTCATCTTGGGTGTAGTCCTAATCAAAGCGGGCTGGCCGCGCATCCTTTAGAAGGGCACAAATAAACAAGAAATAACCCTAAGAAGGATCGACAGATGCACTGCTCTCTTGCCTCGGGTTACAAGCATCGCTGATCAATTAGACTAGTTGCGCCAAGTGGCCTATTGCTTGTCTGCGGATTGATCAGCGGAGTTGTGAGTCCCGCGAAGGCACGGATCGAGAGTACCATAGAGTGTTCGGCCGTCACAGTTGTGAGATGATCGAGGAGACAAGGCTACACTTGATCGCCATTGCTTGTCAAGCAAAGATCATCGTAACTGTAACGTATCCCTAACGGAGCACGATAGAACTATCACAGGAGGCCTCCCCTAAGCACTCACACTGCGCTAGACATCGGCTGGGATCCGAAGCCCCGTCATCCTCCGCACGAGAGTTGAACGGCCCCCACTACACATATGAGAAAACTCCTCATCATATGTGGTCATTGTGGTTTTACGCCTGAGGACAATCTCGAGGGGGCACTGAGCAAGACTTGGCGATATCTCGGTGGTTCAGTGATCTCTTTGGCAAAAAGAAGAATATGGTGAAGAAGCATCACAAAAAGGGAACTGTGCCAGTATGAGATCTCTGACGTAAGTTTTATTGAATGAAAAATGAAACACTTAGAAGTGCTGAAAAGTAAAATGTTTGAAGAGTAAAGTAAAGGCAACCAGTCACGATTGTGAGGGGCTTTGAGGAACTGCGATTGGTCATAACTGATGAAGCAAGAACTGTGTCCTCTTTGCTTCAAAATAGCCTTCCAAGGGGACCTTCGTCAACGACATCGATGCACTCACTTGCAAAATCAATGGACCCCAGACGGCCCTTGTCATGTATCTCTATGCACTCCAGCTGACCCTCAGCCACCTCCTTGCCCTTGGAGGTGGAAGGTTTTGAAGAATCAATTTTCTTGACTAGGTCGTTGATCTTGCCCTCGATGAGCAATCTTTCAACCAATCGCCGAAGGGCCTTGCAATCTTCAGTTAAATGACCTTTCTCTTTGTGGAATTCACAGAATGGGTCTGAATTTCTTGATCTCTGATTCGCCGGTTGGTAAGGCCTTTTGGGATATGCCTTATCCTTTATGATTTGGCTAACTTCTTGCATGACCTCATCTAGCTCAAATTCTGGCAGATCACCTTCTTGCTGCTGATGAACTGCAGCTGTTAGCGGAGATGATGTTGATAATGGTAGCAGCCGCTCTTGGGTACGATCATGGCCTTGGAAGGGGTGTTGATGATGCTGAAATCTTCTTGCTTTCCTAGAGAGAGATGGAAAGTCTTTCCAAGGATACCTCGGAGGTTGCTTGTAAGAAGAAGAATTTTTCTCTGATACCAGCCTGGAGACGAAGCTGGGGTTGCTCTTTTCACCGCGGATATACGAGTTGGCTAAACCAATCAACTCTTGATAAGTTCTCGGTGCTCGGACATTAGCTTCAAACTTTAGTGGACCTTCACGCAGGCCGTGGATGAGAGCCACTCGGTACATTTCTTGATCAACGATCTCAATGTCCAAGATTTCTTTCTGAAAACGATCCACAAAATGAGACCAAGTCTCATTATCTCGCTGCCTGATCTCAAAGAGGGCTTCTGGACCTCCCTTCCTCTTTGAAGAGGTAGAAAACCTGAGCAGGAACTCCCTTCTCAAATCAATAAAGGAAGAGATTGACTGAGGTCGCAGTCCATAGAACCAGTCTCTCACTTGACCATCAAAGGTTGTTACGAGGAGCTTGCTCTTAGTAGCATCTGAGAGGGTCTTGAGAGCAACGGCTGATTCAAAAGCTTGAAGATGCTTGACAGGATCAGTCTCCCCAGTGTAAATGGGCAACCGTGGCTCTCGGAAGTTGACTGGAGTTGGCTCATATCGAACACTCTCCGTAAACGGCGATGGCTCTTCTGGCTCTACTGCATAGGGAAAGTAAGGAGCATGAGCAGTAGTTGCAAAAGGAGCAGGAGGATAGGAGTAAAAGGTTGCTGCGGGAGGAGCAAAGGCAGGAGCTGAAGAGGAGGGGTGACTTCCCTGAAAGTTCAAAAATCTGGCTGGACTTCCCCGGGCAGCCTCCCGGAAGAAGTTTTGACGAGCTGCGAACTCATCATCTTTAGATCGCAAGGGAGCTGCTGGCCCCTGCGGAAAGGTTGGAGTATAAAGAGGAGGATAGACCGGCGGATAAGCCGGTGGATAAACTTGAGGAGTCTCTGATGTTGGTGCTGGATTGATTGGAGGAGCCGGCGCTACTGAAGATTGAGCGGCCAATTGCTGCGTGAGAGCTGCTAGAGTACGGTTGATGGCTTGAAACTGTTGGGCAGTTTCTCTGCGGGATTGCTCTAAGGCCTCCCAAAGAGGATCATCACTGGGACTTGGAGAAAGACTCTCGGCTGGTTGATGGTCTGTCATGAGTAACCACTGCTTTCACTGTCTAATCGAGATCTGAAGGTCGCGTGTTAACTGTTGATGCGCGAAATGCGACACCGACCAGTTAATGGGTGTTCGATCTCACAAGCTAAGGATGAAGGAAGAAGGGTTGCGGGGATAGAGGAGAAGTTTGCTTGAGCAGAGGAGAAGCTTGCTCGAGCAAAGAGGGAGCTTGATCAGGTACTGTCGAGCAGACAGCTACTTGAATGGTTAGCTTTGCAGGTTGATGCCGAGAGAGGAGAGAAGAAGAGAGGAGGCCGCTAGCAGCGGCAACAGCAGACTTCGCCCGCCGCGGCTTGAATGCCACTCTTGCGACGGGCTTTTCCTTTATTCAAGAAGAGTTACAACTTGCTATTGCACCATTACACATAAGAGCGGTAAAGGGTACAATGTGGGAAGCTGGCGGCTGAGGAAGGAGATGCCAGAAACTAAGTAAAAGAGGCTGCATAGAACTGGAAATCGGAGGCTGCGGAGGCCGCGCAAGCTGCCAGCTGATGGCAGAAAAAACTAAGTCCACAGCTTTGACGACCTGGGCGGACTGGAGATCGGAGGCTGCGGAGGCTGCGCAAGCTGCTGATAGCAGAAAAAGCTAAGTCCACAACCCTTGACGACCTGGGCGGACTGGAGATTTGAGTCCGCAGACCTTGCCTGATCAACCTTGACGGACTGAGAAAACTGAGTCCGCAGCCTTTGATCAAGGTGGCAGCTCTCCTCTCCCCCCCATGCAGAATGAGAGGTCTTGGGGGGTATTTATAGGCCCGGGGAGAATCTTTGAAGCGGGGCCCAGTGACGTCATCCTTGACGACCTCGGCGACCTGAGCAACCTGACTGAGCAGCCTGAGGAGCAGGCAGACAGACCCCGAGCAGGCAACTCTGGGCTGATTGGGGGGACTCCAGGAGGAGTTCTCCCTTGCCGGAGCGGAGGCCGCCCCCTAGCGGGCGGCCTGGGCGGACTCGGGGGAGTCCGCCCGGCAGGCGAGGCCGCCCCCTGGCGGGCGGCCTGGGCGGACTCGGGGGAGTCCGCCCGGCAGGCGAGGCCGCCCCCTAGCGGGCGGCCTGGGCGGACTCGGGGGAGTCCGCCCGGCAGGCGAGGCCGCCCCCTGGCGGGCGGCCTGGGCGGACTCGGGGGAGTCCGCCCGGCAGGCGAGGCCGCCCCCTGGCGGGCGGCCTGGGCGGACTCGGGGGAGTCCGCCCGGCAGGCGAGGCCGCCCCCTGGCGGGCGGCCTGGGCGGACTCGGGGGAGTCCGCCCGGCAGGCGAGGCCGCCCCCTGGCGGGCGGCCTGGGCGGACTCGGGGGAGTCCGCCCGGCAGGCGAGGCCGCCCCCTGGCGGGCGGCCTGGGCGGACTCGGGGGAGTCCGCCCGGCAGGCGAGGCCGCCCCCTGGCGGGCGGCCTGGGCGGACTCGGGGGAGTCCGCCCGGCAGGCGAGGCCGCCCCCTGGCGGGCGGCCTGGGCGGACTCGGGGGAGTCCGCCCGGCAGGCGAGGCCGCCCCCTGGCGGGCGGCCTGGGCGGACTCGGGGGAGTCCGCCCGGCAGGCGAGGCCGCCCCCTGGCGGGCGGCCTGGGCGGACTCGGGGGAGTCCGCCCGGCAGGCGAGGCCGCCCCGTAGCGGGCGGCCTGGGCGGACTCGGGGGAGTCCGCCCGGCAGGCGAGGCCGCCCCCTAGCGGGCGGCCTGGGCGGACTCGGGGGAGTCCGCCCGGCAGGCGAGGCCGCCCCCTGGCGGGCGACCTGGGCGGACTCGGGGGAGTCCGCCCGGCAGGTGAGGCCACCCCCTAGCGGGCGGCCTGGGCGGACTCGGGGGAGTCCGCCCGGCAGGCGAGGCCGCCCCCTGGCGGGCGGCCTGGGCGGACTCGGGGGAGTCCGCCCGGCAGGCGAGGCCGCCCCCTGGCGGGCGGCCTGGGCGGACTCGGGGGAGTCCGCCCGGCAGGCGAGGCCGCCCCCTGGCGGGCGGCCTGGGCGGACTCGGGGGAGTCCGCCCGGCAGGCGAGGCCGCCCCCTGGCGGGCGGCCTGGGCGGACTCGGGGGAGTCCGCCCGGCAGGCGATGCCGCCCCCTAGCGGGCGGCCTGGGCGGACTCGGGGGAGTCCGCCCGGCAGGCGAGGCCGCCCACTTGCGGGCGGCCAGGTCGGACTCGGGGGAGTCCGCCCGGCAGGCGAGGCCGCCCCCTGGCGGGCGGCCTGGGCGGACTCGGGGGAGTCCGCCCGGCAGGCGAGGCCGCCCCCTGGCGGGCGGCCTGGGCGGACTCGGGGGAGTCCGCCCGGCAGGCGAGGCCGCCCCCTGGCGGGCGGCCTGGGCGGACTCCAGGGGGAATCCGCCCGGGCATCGGAGGCCGCCCTTGGCGGGCGGCCCATGGAGGCCAGCGGAGGCCGCCCCTGGCGGGCGGCTGGCGGAGCATCCAACCTTGGGCGATTTTGGACCCGACAGTCCGTCTTGCGCGGACACGGTGGACATCAGGGGTAACCTGCTCCTTGCGGATGGGAACCTGTAAGAGAAAAAGCAGAAACAATAGGCACATTGGAGAGGATTGCCGATTTTGGGGTTAACAAATTTTATGCTTATTCAGTAGCATGGCGTTGAGAGCATTGAGTGAGCATGCCTCACTAAACGCTTTCTGCCTTAGCCAATTTTCTGCTTATTCAATAACATGGCATTGAGTGAGTTGAGTTCACTCAACGCCTGTGGACTTAGCCATATTTTAGCTCATTCTAACTTCATGCTTTTACTGCTGTAGCCTATCTCACAACGTTTTGCTGTATGGTGATGAGTGAGTTGACTTCACTCAACGCATGTGGACTTGGCCATTTTCTCAGCTTTTCACTGCCTTGGCTTTGACTGTATAAGCTTCACTAAGCGCTATAAGCCATTTGGCGTTGAGTGAGTTGACTTCACTCAACACTTGTGGACTTAGACAATTGTTTGTCTTTCCACCACTTAGGTAAGAACTTACCTGACTTAGCCATTTAGGCTACCTGTCCCATCATAGCTTATCAGGACAAACTGCAATCATTAACTTTAAACACAAGTTAGATTATAACATGTGTATACACTATTTTGCTAGACCATCTTCAAATTCAGGACATTGGGATCAATGGACCCAACATTGAGTAACTCTTTCGTTTGTTCATTCAATATGGCACGGGGTCCCGACCGGACCAGCTGTTATATTCCTTGGAACGAGTAAGGGTGTTACAATGAGTTGACATAATATTGTTGTTGTGTGATGTTTATACACACAATGATATTTTCGTTAGAGTGAATTTCTACTTTCCCTTGAGTGTAATCACAACGATATCGCTGTGTAATGGTTGCACACATAATGATAAATTACTTAGAGTGAATTTCTTTTTTTGCTCAAGTGTTATCACAACGATATCGTCGTGTGAGGGTTGCACACACAAAGATAATGTACTTAGAGTGAGTTTCTATTATCTTTGAGAGTCATCACAATGTGATCATTATGAGATGGTTGCACACACAACAAATGTACTTATAATGAATTTATGCTTTATTAGACTCACCCTTGCCATCATTATTAGAGCATGCGTTCCGAACTCTTTGGTTTAAGATAACAAATCCTGAATATATTTGATCATAATGTGTTTGTGGTGTGTAGATATAACAAGAAAAATACTCCGATGAATATGGTTTGGAGACGAGCATCTGGTTTTAGAGAAATAGATATCACTAGCGATAGCTCAATATTTCCAGGCGATAATGCTTGATGACGTCAACTTGACGATGGTAATGTTCCACACGATTCCGTCACGATGCGCATAACTTCTAGATATCGCCAGACGATATCGATATCATCGCACAATAGCCCCACTTCCGTACACGATTTCTATCTTCCTAGTGTGGTTATCTTAGAGTGGAACATGTTATAGCTGAAGGAGATATCATAGGCATATCTACCTATCGTCGGGCGATAGGTCAAATTCTATATAAAGGCTGGATTTTGGGAAATTTTGTGACACCCCTTCTAGATCCTTCATTCCCATGTATGCTCAGCCAGATAACTCTGAAAACCAGAAAAAATCCGAAGTTTCCAAGAAAGTTCAAGGGAGAAAAAGAGACCATTCTTGTGCTTCAACTCTAACAATTTTTGTAAGGCTTCACCATCTTCTTCAGTGCTCAAGACCAGAGGGAGTTTTAATTTCAGTTATCATTTTATAATCTTTTTGTTATTCTTTATAAACGGTAGGGAACTCGCTGCCTTGTGAGTGGCAACTAGGCCCTTGTCTGGTTTAGGGGCAATTCGCCACTTGTGTACAGTGACTTGGTCGTGTAGAGATCTAAGGGGAGGTTAAAGGCTGTATTTAGGGAGAGATAGACTATAGTTGGCCAGTCCTTGGGAGAAGGACCGGTGAATTCACAAAAGAAGATTTTTACTTGTAGCCACTTTTCAAGATTTCTTGAAATCATTGTTTATGTTTTTCATCATTTGTGGAATAAATCATCATCTTGTTTATCCTTCCTTTTCTAAGTTTTTATTTCATATTAGTGATTGTGAGAAAATTTACTTATGTCTCTTCATTATTTTGCCTAAGTTCAAAGTTCTATTTTTTAAATAGCCCCTATTTACCCCCCTCTAAGGGCTCCATATGATACAACATTTGGTATCAGAGACATGTTACTCCAAAATTATTTTATCACATGGAGTAATAGAACACAATAATCACACATTTTTTGAGGGGCTGGGAATATAATTCTCTTCTTTATTGACACTGGCTATAACTATTAGAAAACTTGAATGTGATATTTTCTAATTGATTTAAATATTAACATTTGGGGAATGGTTGAACAATGCTATACTCCACCTATAATGGTAGTTGGAAGTGTCACTATGGAAAAACCAAAAGATAAATAAGATGAATTAGACAAGTTAAGGTGTGAAAATAACGGTAATGTTGAAACCGGAAACCGGCTTCTGTGGAGTTCGGACTCTTATAACAGGGTGACCGCACACTTACTTCTCCTTGTAAGTTTGCTTGACCAAAAACTTAAGAATCGAGACTAACCCAAGGCTCCAGCACGGAGGTACCACGACACACCCGGAAAATCTTAGAGCACTTCCTCTCCTTAGCCAGTGCTAAGTTAAGGGTACCTTAGAAAGTGCAATGAGATCAGAGAATGAGAAAATTGAAAAGCTTGCCCTCTAAGGTACCCTCTTGGGTCTATTTATAAATTTCTGAAAATGGACAGCCAACAACTCAACTCCGCTCTTATGAACGGATATACGCAACCCAAATCGCTCTACAAACAGTGCAACTCTGCTATTTGGAGCGGATACTAGCAGACCAGATGGGGTGGGGGGAGGGGGAATGGTAAAAGCATCACTGGGCGAGTGGTCCTAAATTACCACTCGCCTAGGGTGGCGAGTGCCCGATGAGACTGGCACTCGTGGCCTCCATAGGGCCCAGGGCGAGTGCGGACCTGACCGTGCCGCTCGCCTGTTATCTACCGAGGGTTAGGGGTGATTGCAAGCCTGCATACTCCACTTGCCCCATATCTGATCTACCCCAAACCTAGGCGAGTCAGGGAGCTCCAAAGCACTCGCCTCCCTGCCGACTCGTATGAGATTTGGACGGCATAATTTTGATGGTCTCGCCCCTATCGATCCCACTCGCCGGATACAGGGTTGTACACAATCCCCGCTCTTTGTGAGGTTTCCCTAAGCTTGGAAAGAATAATCCAACCCTAGGAGATCGGCGTATGCGGCATGAGTAAGAGGAATCTTTTGGTGGGATTCACAAGCTACTATATATATGTCCGCCTGCCTGGGAGAACATTGCCATTCCCCATAATTTTTTGATTTTTGCTATCATGCCTCTTTCAAAGGAGTTCTAGGAGAGGCTCAACCATGCCAGGGAGCTTAACTCTGCTTGCGCTGACGAGTTGAGCCCCTGGCTCTCTAACCAGTCACCGCGCGAGTCACCAAAGCGCAAGCCTGCGAAAATGGCTAAATCTGACCCTAAAGTCGGCGAGGTCGTCCTTGGTGATCTGGCCCCTATGCCAGACCGTGGACTTGCCGCTTCCTTTTCCAAACTGGGCACCCAACCCAAATGGAAGGAGGTTGATGACACTCCCTCTGATTCCGGTACTCTCCATCACGAGGATGCAGACACCCCTTTGGTGCTGGATGATTCTCTACCGAAGGACTTGCACCCCCAAACCACCATTGATGGCCATGTGAGAGGCCATTCCCTCACCCTTAGGACCACAGGAATGGGATCGCTATTGCTGAAAACACATGGTTACGAACCATCTCGTGACCCTACACTCGATCCTGCACTCGCAGAGGGAGGCGTTAGGGACATCCCCATTCTTGGTTTTGATCTGATTACCTAACCAAACTTCTATCTTCCAGGTCAAGGCAAAGTGCTCACCTCTCCTCTCACTCAGCCCCTTCAGGGACACCTGAGCTCTTCTCGCCCGCCTCACCTCTAGGGGAAATTTGCCATACACGGTTAGTTGAAGCATTCACCATATTTAGAACCCCAAGTCTCTTATTTGGATTGGTTATCATCGCAGGCCTTCCCGGTCAATCTAAAGCCGAAGAATCCTCCGACTCGGGACTCCACTTGCCACCTCCCTCTCCAAGCACTAGAAGACTTCCTGGATGTCTCAATTGAGCCTGTTGAGATGAGGAGGTGAACTGTTAAGATCCTTAAGAAGTATGGGCTCGCACTACATGCGTGAGATTCAAGAAGAGAGGGCCGTCGACGGGCATCGGCTGCGTGAACTAGAGCAGGACTACGTGCTTCTGGAGGACGAGGTGTGTGGTATGGTTTAGATAGCAGGATGACTTCCCCGAGACCACTCATGGATCAAATACAGGATAACCTGCGCTTTATACACTAGGACCTCGAATTGGTCCGCGAGTTTAACAATCCTCGCCGACCACCGGGGATGGGGGCGCGAGGTCGGGGTAGATGGAAATGGCTCCCGAGTTGAGCCTACTGACACTCTCCCCTTAGACCCCTTAGTTTTCACGTCTTGTGACAACTCCCCCTGTAGTATTTTTTTCTGTGAACACTCGCATTACTGTGCTAAATAATTTGACAATGTTTAATATTTGACTCTTGTTGATCTTGTGCGTACAATATTCCGCTTTAGATTCGGCTCGCCTTGTGATAGAATAGGTCACGAGAAGATAGTCAGTTGGGGTCATCGAGCTGGGCTAAGTAGGTGGCTCGACAGGCATTAATCCATTTTCTATAAATAGGAACCCCTACCTACCCCTAGAACATCGCCTTTATTATAGGCATATACCCCACTTAAACACACACCTTGACACTTGCACTCGCACGAAGATATACTAAAATGGGAAAGATGCGAGCTGATGCCGATGGGAGGTCAAAGTGTGCCAAACAGTTCGCCGAATACTCATTCTTTGATGGGAATACCACGCAATAAGAATATCAAACTTTCATGGCAGATCATGTCCCTTCAGGGTTCACTACACGCCGACCTAGAAGGGGCGAGGCGATTAACACTTTCTTCACTAATGAGTTCGCCTTCACCATTTCATATTTCGAGGTGGTGATGTGCCTGCCCCTCTGGCCGGAGGTTTGCTAGGCGTTCAAATATTTCAGGGTTGTCCCCGCACAGATGAACCCCAATACGATTGTCATGCTCGTGGCTTTCACGAGCTTCCTTTGAAGGGAACAAATTGAGTTCAACCTCACTATTTTATGAAAGCTATTTATCTACCGTGCCACCAGTAATGGGGTTGCATTCTTCGCCGCTCGTAGTTCAAAGGACGTGAGACGGACAAAAAGAACCATAACTGGTTCACCAAGTTCGTCTTCACCAAGGGCGTTCTCTTTTGGAAATGGATAGCTTCATCTTCTTCCTCTAATCAAAGTTGAAGAGCTTGAAGAAATTACTTTTGCTATTGATCTGAAAGTTCAAGAAAGATAGTTTTTGTCATTCTCACCTTCAACAACATATTCTCCACTTAAACACACTCTTCGGCACTTACACCCGCATGAAGATTTGCAAAAATGGGAAAGACGCGAGCCGATGCCGATGGGAGGTCGAAGTGTGCCAAACAGTTCGCCGAGTACCCATTCTTTGATGGGAATACCACACAGTAGGAATATCAAACTTTCGTGGCTGATCATGTCCCTTCAGGGTTCACTACACGTCGAACTAGAAGGGGCGAGGCGATTAATACTTTCTTCACTAACGAGATCGCCTTCACCATCTCGTATTTCGAGGTGGGGCTGTGCCTGCCCCTCTAGCCGGAGGTTTACCAGTGTTCAAATATTTTGGGGCTGTCCCCGTGCAGATGAACCACAACACGATTGCCATGCTCGTGTTTTTCACAAGCTTCCTTCGGAGGGAACAAATTGAGTTCAACCTCACCGTTTTACAAAAGCTATTTATCTACCACGCCACCAATCACGGGGTCGCATTATTCGCCGACTCGTAGTTCAAAGTGCGCGATACGGCCAACAAAAACCATAATTGGTCACCAAGTTCGTCTTCACCAAGGGAGATCTCGACAACTTCCCCGATTCGCCCATCTAGTGGAGCGATGAGACCTACCGACCGCCAACCGTGATGGGCGATAAATCGAACCTCCACCAATTATTCCTCCACAAAGACTTCTAGGTCTCCTTCATGAGAAGAGGCCTTGACTCGCTCTTTCCAGTTCTTCCCGGTGAAGGTACGTTCTCCCTCTTCTTTTTTGAGGACTCGCCCAAAGGGGCCATCTTTTTTGACAAGGTTAAGTTTGTTTTCTGCAGGAGAGCGGCTGTGTTGGAACCCTAGTTCTAATTTGGGCAAGGATTACTATTAGGATGCCTAGGTTGACCCAATATGTATTGTCAAGGGTCATAGGATTATTTCAAGGACAATTCCTTCAGAATAATTCCATAGAAATTCAGATTTCAAGTTCAGGAAATTCAGTTTGATGATAGTTTAATTCAGCTCGACGATCGTCGATCTCAGATCGATGAACTCAGAGCTCCTTCTCTGAGTTGAGCTCGACGAACTCCGTGCTCAGGTCGACGAACGCTGACCTCAAGTCAGAAACTCATCTCGATGAAAGCCAAGCCCAGATCGACGAACTCCGAGCTGAGGTCGACGAAATGATTGCTTTGATCGACGATTTCTTTAGGCAGCTGTAGTTACAAAAGACAGAATAAATACAAGGATTAATTACAATCAATTAAACTTAGACACTTAATGCTAAATATTCATAATGAATATAACCGTTCTAAGGCAGCATTAAATATGGATTAAATTAGAGAGTTTAATGTTATTTGATTCCCAAGGCAGCTACCATTATCGGGGAAAGCTTCAGCCGTTTCAGATGAAATAAATTCAAAGTTTTGAATTTCCCTCAGGACATATATACAGATATTATCAGAAGTTTTTTTGGCTAGAGAGAGAGACACACAGACAGTTATAGATTTACAGATTCAGACTTTCTACCTCAAGCTTTTCTTCCAGCAAACAATCATCATTCTGAGATAAACTTCATAATCACTCAGATACATATACAGGAAGGAGACGTTTTCTTTGAAGGCCTACACCCGGAAGCAAAGCTTCCATTCTCCTGAACCATTCTTCATCTCAGGGGGAAATTTAACAACAACACAATCCACTAGTCTTCCCTCAGATTGTTGACAGAGAAGAACATCATCTTTATTTTCTTTCACCACTGTAAAATTTTTTACTCCCTTCAAAAGTTATCATTTGGTTGTCAAGTCTCCTGATCAAAAGACTTGGTTTGGTTTTTGTGCACTTGGTCAAAAGCTCAAAGGGTTGCTAGATCTCTCTTGAAAATAGATCTTGTGGTGACAAGGCACCTGAGCAAAACCTGTAGTTGCAGGGCACCTAATCAACTCCTTGTGTCGTCTGGTTTGCTTTTTTTTCTTTCTATTTCTGTGCTAAATGTTTTCTTTATATATATACATATATATATTAACTCTAAAGTAGATAAGATCTATCCCTTCACTCTCAAGCTGATCCCAGAGCACCCGCCTTTTGCATATTCCGGGCTACACCCGAACCCACTCACGCAAGAGAGGGAAGCTGCAGTGGCTTGCCAAATGGAGCAGGAAGATGTTATTCCGCTTAGCGGGGAATACCCGTTGCGAATCTGCCAGACCTCTCTTCAGCCAGAAGTGGCCCGACCTTGCCAGATCTAGCTCACCTCACCTCCGACCGCCTCCAAAGAGATTGAAAAAGGCGGTGGTATCCAAGGGCAAGCAGATACTGCTCGACTCGCCATACAAGGAGATAAGAGATGACAACCCCATTGTACCCATGAATGTCGAAGTGGCCGGGGCCCGCGAGCCGGGCATGGTGAGTGACCATCAGAACTATGGTCTCAGGGGGAAGGTGAAGGACCAGATTAGCGAGCCAATGGTTCAGTGGGACGAGAAGGCCCACAAGGTGTCCATTTCTTCTCTCCTCCCATCCTGGTCCGAGCGCGGGCCTCCCCGTGGGCATGACTTTGCACTTGTCTTCGGTCTCTATGGTCGTGAGGATGCTGTGGCCTATGACGATATGACCCTACAACAGCTCGCCCATGAATGCACGCGAGGCCAGATGCATTCCATGGAGCTTGCGCACATGTCTATTCGATGCGGCTTCACCCTCAACCGCAAATGGATGGATGTCGATGAAGCCAGTGATCTCACCGCAGATGATGTGGCTGACTTGAAGAAGAAGTTGGAGATCGCCGAAGCTCTCCTCGTGAAGAGTGCTGATAGGGTGGTAAGTTTTAGTTAATTTTTTCCTTTTTTTTTGATCGCAAAGTTCCTTCGATTACGCCTTTCGCCTCATAGGATGCTGATACTATCGAACGTCTGCGCACTCGCGCGATTGACCTCGAGGAAAAGAACAAGCAGCTAGAGGGACAGAATAAGCTTCTCCAGGGCGAGGTCAGTCACCTGGTGGATACCATTTTCCCATCGACTCGAGGCTAGCCAAGCACTAAGGCTAATACGCCAAAGTCATTCAGTAAGGCAGAGGTCAACAAGATACTGAGGGTCAACTCTATCAAAGCCATTGATCATATACTTCAGGTTATGCGAGACCTAAAGGTGCTGACGGCAGACTGTGAGGAGGTGACTGCAAAAGATCTTGTCCCAGAGCTGTTTATCCCCATCCCCACCCCTAGCGAGGAGGAGGATGACTTTGACTCGTTGTTCGACGAGGTGGAGGGCTATCAAGATGAACCTTCTGGGGGAGGCGACTAGTGGGCCTGCTTGTAACACTTCTTCTTTTTTCTTTGTAATGATTTCCCCCCGTTTTGTATATTCTCTGCGGGGCGACTTCTATTTGTAGCTGAATATATATAAATTTCATGAAATTTCTACTTGGCAAATTTTGTTCTTCTTTTATTTTTATAACTACTCGCCATACTACACTCACACGCACATACCACCCTTTGAGGTGCAACCTCCCCAAGGTATAACTCGCCACTACAATCCATCCGTGTTAGGTTAGAATGCATATTTATGCGAAGGACTTGTGATCTCTCCCCCTCTTAGTAATAAGTATAACATCCCGATTCGCGCTAGACCCCTCGGGGGCATTTTCAAGTCAGGTGAGTTGACTTGGGCTCGGGGTGCGCTGCTGGATGAGCTTGAACCTGAGCTGGGGGAAGTGCTAACTTGATGATTGAGTGTTTGGACACTACCACGTAGCAGTAGTATATACCATGCGGAGGTAAACATTGTTGAGTATATACGATGAATATCAAGAAGATGTCGGGGGCGTCAAGTGACTCGACGATCGTCGAGTGCTATCGTGCGGCGGTAGCAGGATACCGCGTGGCGGTAGCCGACTAATTTATCAGCATATGGCTGTGCAGGATATCGCTTGGCATTGGTGCTACCGCCGACGATAGCCCGCTGAATTATTTGGGTTGTCACTCGGTAAGATAGCGTGTGGTGGTAGAAATATACCGCGTGGCGGTAGCCGACTAATTATCGGCGTATGGCTCAGTAAGCTATCACCTGGCAGTAGTGATACCTCTGGCGATAGCCCCGCAGAATTGATTGTCATGGAGTTCGGTAAGATACCGCGCGGCGGTAGAAGATTACCGCGCGGCGGTAGCGGTGCAGGTGGTGGCACCTGAGTGGGCAGTTTGGACGGTGACTTACGGAGGAAATCGATTTCAAAACTATCGTGTGGCAGTAACACCCTAATTAGAAAACCCTAGATCTAATTGGCCAGCTCCTTTACATATGTTTGTCCAAAGTCTTGGCTGGTGGTCTCCTTCTCTGATTTTCTTGAGAGAACAAGGTGCAGAGCTTCTCTTGGATGGGCAAGGAATAGGATAGACTTCTCTCAGAGGAGAAGAGTGAGAGCCAAGGTTGATGCTGTCATGCCGCCAAGGAGGATTAGAAGATCTATGGAAGGAAATGAGGTGAGCTTCCTACCCCTCCATTGGTGCTAGATCTTTAGTTATGAAATATGAGAGATATCAGCTCAAAGGAGTTCGACCTTGGTGAGAAATGGAGAACTCCTAGGAAGAGACCATGCTAGGACCTTTGTCCTAGGGTTTATTATCTTCAACCTTTCCTCTCTTCAATGTGAAGATGGTGGTTTAGGTTTCACAAAGAACGATGGTCTAATGAGGGTGAATAAGAGAGGAGGAACATATTTATGCATTTTGTATGAATGGTTAGAGGAAGAAGACAAACCAGTGTCATTCGTTGGGCTTTATGATGCGTACAAGAATCTGTTTTCTGTGCGCAGTAGACTTCAAGGCCATTATTGAGTATTGTACTACCATATTTAGGTCTTGGGCTGAACCAAAAAAATTGTAGTCCTCGGAAATACCTTTCCAATGGATGGTTACACGTTCCCATAGGACCTCTATGGCTCTGTGATTGTTTAGTCAAAGTTGCTGCACTAAATGCAAGATATTTTCGGTCTAGTGTACATTTGGGAACTAGGATGAACAAATGTTGTCGAATCTTGAATGGATTAATTGTTGTTGGATCTACGAGAAAACAAATGGATATTGGATCTTTAAATGAATAAATGGTTTATTCATGAAAACCGATAAAGTTGCGTCATAACAATAATACGTGAATGTGTAATCTATAACTTGCGGTGGTCCAAGTGGTTGGAAGAACATGGAGTGCATTCCTAGCAAGATACGTTGAAATGGTATGGTGGATGTTGTATGATTTGCAATTGGAAATGATGCACAACTTGATATGCAAATGGCTATGGAATCCTAGAAATAGGGCACACGATATGATGAGCCTCAAGGTTGAAGGGATAAATAGAGTACACTTCTTAGAGTTGTGTCTCCCTATAGAAGTTGGGGCTGGTATGTTGTATAAGGTGGCTTGCCACCTGTGTTAATGTTGAGCCCTTAAGTGCTTTGGAGCACGGGAATATGAAAGGGTGTATGTGCGTGATTATTTGACTGTACTGGTTCGATGTGATCAGAAGGGGCTCGGTTGGAGCCCTTGGATGTTTGATAGCTTGGCCATAAGAATTTGCATGCGGTGTGAGTTGACATGCGGTGTCATAATCCTGGGCTTAGGATAGCGTGGAAGGTCTACGGGCTCGCCATTTATCACACCGACGGGATTTGACAGATAGACCTTGGGCAGTTGGGCTTGGTCCTCAGTGCTCATTCCCGAGGCTCCTTCCATGCCAAGTGGACGGTAGGGCTTGGTCCTTTGGTGATATGCTCCCAGAGGCTCCTTCCATGCTACACTGATAAGCCAGTTTGGGTTGTGATCTTGGTGCACATCTACCAGGGCTCCGCTGTTGTGTTCTTATCATTGATGCATACGGATTCCTAGGCCTGGTAGTGTGGATACCCGCCTAGTAGTGGAGATGCCTGCTCTACTGTCACCGTTTAACCACTATGGTTGACGCTTGAGAGGTTAGCTACCTGCTTGAAAAGTGAGAACAATGGTCTGTGTCGACATAGAAGTATGTGTGTGTGCATGAGTGAGTCGTCATGTTGCATTTATATCATTGCATTGCACTACATCACACAAGATCCTTATCTTATAAGTTTGTATGTGCACTCTTATATGGTAAGTTACTTTCCTGTTAAGACGATCCTTATAACACCTCTACCCGTCACATGTAATATAATAGAGGGTCCGGCCGGGGCCCCACACCATATTTCACAAACAGGCGGAGAAGTTACTAAATAATATCAAGGACCATCGAATCCTAACATAGAGCATTCTAGCGGAAGCTTCATTGTTGAAAAATTGAACTAAAGAATCACAAAGATTATCCACTAATAAGAAAATAGGAATGTATACAAAATATACAAAGTACTTGGCCTTATGGCCTTACATGTTCCTCTTAACAAAAGTGTGGTTTACAAATATCGGCGCGCAGGCCGGCCACACATGAACAAGAGTAAACAAAACATAGCCTTCGAGGGCCAGCAGTGCAACCAAGGCTTCAGCTTGCTATTTCCCGCTTGGTCCTCCATTACCTGCAAAAGGACAATCCACCAAGCGGTGGCAAACAGGGTAACGGTCAGCATTAAACTGACTAATTATAACGAACCTGCCCCTGGTACGAGGTAGCAGAATTCCTTCCCTGCAAAGCATTTTATTCACACAACGTATATATATAACAATCCACCAAGGACATGCATAACCGCACAAGTCAATACATATGACAAACGCCGGCACGACGACCCGACGTTCCGAGTACTCATGGCACATTATTGGTGTACCAAAAACAAGGGTCCCACCACCATTCTGAGGTCCCAGACATGACATTCCATTATGAGCATTCCTAGTCTTTACGGAGCGCAGGCCAAAGACTCTCACTATGTGATCCTAACAGGGCCTTAAGCACCCACGGTTAGATAACCATAATGCGGGTACAAATCCACCTTTCCCGTTGCTCAAATTCATCAGATTCAAGCCTGGACTGACGCGGGTACGACTTCACCTTTCCCGTTCGCCACAAAGGAATTCCACAGTTGCAGCCCAACGGCTCAACTTCACACAGAATGGCACTCACGGTCACAAGAGTTGAACACCAAGTACCAACTCTCAAAGCTTTTTCGAGGATTTCCTCCAGTATTTCCTGTTGCGCCATGCCATAGGTATCCTCCAAGGATTACATACAAATAATCAATTTACTCGGAGTTTTCTCAAATTTTCAAACAAAGCATCACAAATTAAGACCAACTCGTCCGGATGGGCTTCACACAACATGCCTAACCGTACTACTCACTTTCGGTTCTAATGCAACATAACAAGGGATGAAACACAACATCCCAAGGGAATTGCTTCGATTTTCACCTTTTGGTTGAGGATTCCATGCATATACAGGAAAGAAGGACTTCACTTGTCCAAGAAGGAAATCATTAACCTTGACGATCGCTTTGGAGCCATGGAAATCTAGCCGGATGGTAATCATCGCGATGGCTTTGCCTCCACAATGCTGAACTCGACTCTCGATTCGGATCGCTGAAGCTTCATCAGCGGACGGAATCCTTCTCCATCTTCCTTCCTTGCTCTCCTCTCTCTCTTCTCTTTATAAAGAGAATGGTAAACATAGAATGAGAGTTTATCTCTCAGTCCTTGGTCTTATAACAGTAGAAGGAGCTTGGACCATAGGATCCAATTAGAAGGAAATGAACGGCAACGATTCGCTCAAAAAATCATCTTCCCTAGGCTGACACGGCTTGTGACACACCCGTGTCACAGGCCGTGAACCTTAAGCGGCACAAAACCGGCTCAATCCATACCAGGACATAGGGTTAGACACGCCCATGTCCGCTCGTTATACGCCCGTGTCAATCAGTACAAGCCCGTGCTGAGGGGCGTGTCCCTCAATCGACACAGGACCAACAATACCGAAAGGGACACGGGTTCCCAACACGCCCGTGTCACCTTTGACACGCCCGTGTCATCCAGAACACGGCTGGGATCCAGGACGTGCTCCGCACCCGACACAGCCCGGATACCAACCCGAGCAGGACACGCCCTGGGACACGCCTGTGTCCCTAGCCATGTCGCCTCTCGAAGATCGTCGACTGCACTTCGTCGAGAACTCGTGACAGCACAGTGAAGGATACGCCCTAGGACACGCCCGTGTCCCAGGCTGTGTGCCTCACTCTAGACACACTCGAGGCCCACTCGAGTCCTACTCGAGACCTACTCGAGTACACAGAGCTGGACATGCCCTTGTCCCAGGCCGTATCACCCAGCCTGAACTCCAAATTAGGATTTCGGGTATTACAACCCTCCCCTCCTTACAGAAATTTCGTCCCGAAATTTAGCGCAACAGTAGACACCAACACAATCAATCCTTTATTGTATGTTTAACAAAAACGATCCGGGTTTAGAGCTCAGAGGCCGCAGCTTGTCTCGCCCCACGGCATCGCGCAAACAATAATTTTTACAAACAGACATACAACATTACATCACGACAACAATAGTAAAGTACACTCTTTTACTTCATTTCCGCTCGTCCGCGTCTTTCATAATCTGCTTTTCGGCGTCCTGTAACTCCAGATTATACACCCGAGGATACTATACTTCACGATTTGAGCTTTGCGACTCTTGCAATTCGAGAGAGTACATTCGAGGCATTGCCCGGGACACAGATAACTCTTCCACTGCCTTGCCTTTTTCCTTATAGGATGCACCAGTCTTTTTATCACCCTTATAAGGTCCACTCCAACAATTGCGGGTGACATATCCCTGCTTCCCACAATTAAAACATATACGTGTCTCTACACGTCCTTGCCCAAATATTGCTCCCGAAGCAAAATCCGAAGAAGTTTGTTCAGCAGGCCTGAACCTCTTCTTATCTTGTTTCCTTAATTCCGATTGTTCCGACTACGGAACTTTGAACTCCATCTTTGACACCGTCATGTTCTTCTTGTCCTGCACCAATTTCAAATCCTTCTCCAGTGCACAGGCTGTATCTACTAATGCTTGGAAGCCTTGGTTCACCGAACTCGGAAGTGCCAACCTACGCTCATCATGAAGGCCTTCAACAGTCCCGATCACTATCAGGATCCTCTTCACTCTTGAGAGCCAATCCTCAGCTTGCGTTGGGGAACCCGCCCCTTCAAACGTAGGTGGGTTAAACTCCATAAACCGTTTCAATTGCTCATAAGCCGCTTGCTCGTCAATCAGAGCCTCAACACGCTCTTGCCTCGCACCAAACCGTACTTGCTCCACTGCAGGCCTTGCCTGCTTAATTGGCTTAGCATTGAAAATGGCAAATAGTGCTTCCGCAACTAAGCGTATGGTTTCTGCAGAAGGAGGAGGTGTGGGTACCTTAGCTTGTGCCGCACTCTCTTCTGAATGTTGGGGTTCAGACTGCCCAGCTCCACTCCTTGTCACCTATACATGAACAAGACATCAATAATGTCCATTCCAAAACGGCAAACACGCCTAGTATACACGCGCACACTCCTCAGAAACATGTATTGCATTCCTAGTGGACATTCTTGAGTTCAATTATGTGATCCCTACCAAACCCTAACCTCTGATACCAATTTATAACACCTCTACCCGTCACGTATAATATAATAGAGGGTCTGACCGGGGCCCCACACCATATTTCACAAATAGGCGGAGAAGTTACTAAATAATATCAAAGACCATCGAATCCTAACACAGAGCATTCTAGCGGAAGCTTCATGGTTGAAAACTTGAACTCAAGAATCACAAAGATTGTCCACTAACAAGAAAATAGGAATGTATACAAAATACACAAAGTACTTGGTTATGGCCTTATAGGTTCCTCTTAACAAAAGTGTGGTTTACAAACATCAGCGCGCAGGACGGCCACACATGAATAAGAGTAAACAAAACATAGCCTTCGAGGGCTAGCAGCGCAACCAGGGCTTTAGCCCGCTATTTCCCGCTTGGTCCTCCATTACCTGCAAAAAGACAATCCACCAAGCTGTGGTAAATAGGGCAACGGTCAGCATTCATCTCACCAATTATAACGACCCTGCCTCTGGCACGAGACAGTGGAATTCCTTCCCTACAAAGCATTTTATTCATACAGCATATATATATAACAATCCACCAAGGACGTGCACAACCGCACAAGTCAATACATATCACAAACGCCGGCACGACGACCCGACGTTCCGTGCACTCAGGGCACATTATTGGTGTACCGAAAACCAGGGCCCCACCACCATTCATAGGTCCCAAACATGACGGTCCATTATGAGCATTCCTAGTCTTATTATGCGCATGCCAAAGACTCTCGCTATGTGATCCTAACAGGGCCTTAAGCACCCACGGTTAGACAACCATAACGCGGGTACAAATCCACCTTTCCCGTTGCTCAAATTCATCAGACTCAAGCCTGGACTGACGCGGGTATGACTTTACCTTTCCCGTTCGCCACAAAGACATTCCTAAGTTGCAGCCCAACGGCTCAACTTCACACAGAATGGCACTCACGACCACAAGAGTTGAACACTAACTACCATCTCTCAAAGCATTTTCCTGGATTTCCTCCAGTACTTCCTGTTGCACCATGCCATAGGTATCCACCATGGATTCCATACAAACAATCAATTTACTCGGAGTTTTATCCGATTTGAAAACAAAGCATCACCAATCAAGACCAACTCATCCGGATGGGCTTCACACAACATGCCTAACCGTACTACTCACTTCCGGTTCTAATGCAACATAACAATGGATGAAACACAACATCCCAAGGGAATCATTTCGATTTCCACCTTTTGGTGGAGGATTCCATGCATATGCAGGAAAGAAGGACTTCACTTGTCCAAGAAGGAAATAGTTACCCTTAACGATCGCTTTGGAGCCATGGAAATCTAGCCGGATGGTAATCACCGCGACGGCTTTGCCTCCACAATGCTGAACTCGGCTCTCGATTCGGATCGCTGAAGCTCCACTGATGGCCGGAATCCTTCTCCTTCTTCTTCCCTTGCTCTCCTCTCTCTCTTCTCTTTAGAAAGAGAATGGTCAACATAGAATGAGAGTTTATCTCTCAGTCCTTGGTCTTATAACATCAGAAGGAACTTGGACCATAGGATCCAATTAGAAGGAAATGAACGACAATGATTTGCTCTAAAAAGCATCTTCCCAGGGCTGACACGGCTTGTGACACGCCCGTGTAACAGGCCATGTACCTTAAGCGATGCATAACCAACTCAATCCAGACCAGGACACGGTCTTAGACATGCCCGTGTCAGCTCCTGACATGCCCATGTCAATTAGTACACGCCCGTGCTGAGGGGCGTGTCCCTCAATCGATACAGGACCAACAATCCTGAAAGGGAAACGGGTTCCCAACACGCCCGTGTCACCATTGACATGCCTGTGCCATCCAGAACACGCCTGGGATTCAGGCTGTGTTCCTCTTCCGATACAGCCCGGATACCAACCCGAGCAGGACACGCCCTGAGACACGCCCGTGTCCCTGGTCGTGTCGCCTCTTGAAGATCGTCGACTGCACTTCGTCGAGAACTCGCGACAACACAGTGAAGGACATGCCTTGGGACACACCCGTGTCCCAGGCCGTGTGCCTCACTCGAGACACACTCGAGGCCCACTCGAGTCTTACTCGAGACCTACTCGAGTACACAGAGCTGGACATGCCCTTGGACACGCCCATATCCCAGGCCGTGTCACCCAGCCTGAACTCCAAATTAGGATTTGGGGTGTGATAATCCTTAACTTATAAATCTGTATGAGTATTTTTATAAGTTAAGTTACATTCCTTTTATAGAATTATATATGCTGTGGTTGAATGATATTGTAGTCTTACATAATTGCTAGAGTAGAATGATGCTAGTACTATTATACACTGTTATTATTACAATTCATGATATGTATAAATATTCCATCTATTTGTACCTACTGCTTATATATATATGTTATACCTGTTCTTTTTTCTCCACCCGATGCCTAAGAGTCGTCGGGGGAGCGGATGTGATAGACACTTAGTCTTTATGACTAACAGTTGCTATGTTTACCATTTTAGGTGCCAACCCCATAGATAGAACAACAACAGGTTATGCAGGATGGCAGCTAGGCCAGGACAATCGAGCCTAATAAGATGATTCCCTCACTACCATCGGTGGCTGATGTGAGTTTAAAGAGACTTTTGTTGTAGCCCTTTCAGCAAGTTTTGTGTACTTTGATATTAAAGAAGCTGTTGTAGCTTCTTATTTTATTGTACTCTGATTTGGACTTACACCTATGTGAATTTGACTTCTGTTTATATTCTTTATGTTGGGTTGGCATGGAAGATATTGGTTTTAGCCAGCAAGATAGGCGTCTTGTAGTACCGGTTAGCCCGAGTGTTGATGCTACCGCAAGGTGGCTGTTCTGGGCATAATACTCCCCTCGACTTAGAATAGAAATTGGACCCCTCACCATATTAGAACCCATAACCTTCGGATTATCGGATGAGTCATTAGGAGGACTGATTTTCCCATGTTAAAACAGCGATGGGGTGGGTTATATTCACCGAGAGCAGCCCCGTGCCTTCACACTCGTCTGCTAGTTCTCGCACATCCCCTTGGGGACAAAATTCAAGCAGAGGGTTAAGATCGGCTTGGATTCCTAGCCTTGAGGTATGTGAGTACCCCGACCAGCGAGATCTACCCCCAATCGGCTGTACTCGCCCTCTTTTAACACAGTTTTGCTGAGTGGTTATGACCCCCCACTTGGTTGTGAGATTTTGGCTAGCTAAAGCCTGGTTAGATGGACTTTGTTGGATCCAACATATTTGCATCCCCGAATAATTTTCTACCCTGCAAACTAGGGGCAGTGGGATCTATTTGGGGTTAACTTTGGAGACACCATCGAGTGACTTCCAGCCCTGCCAGCTAATGGGAGACTATCGCGGGATCTGCTCGGGGTCAACTTGGGAGACACCATCGAGTTACATCAAGCCCTGCTAGCTAATGAGAGCCTGACAGCGGGATCTGATCGGGGTCAACTTGGGAGACACCATCGAGTGACATCCCTCCCTGACAGCTAATGGGAGCCTGATAGTGGGATCTGCTCGGGGTTAACATGGGAGACACCATCGAGTGACATCCAGCCCTACCAGTTAATGGGAGCCTAGCCGCCAGATCTGCTTGTGGTTAACTTTGGCGACACCATCGAGTGACATTCAGCCCTGCTAGCTAATAGGAGCATAGCAATGGGATCTACTCAGGGTCAACTTGGGAGAAACCATCGAGTGATATCCCGCCATGCCATCTAATGATATCCTGATAATAGGATCTGCTCGGGGTCAACTTGGGAGACACAAACAAGTGACATCCAGCCCTGCCAGCTAATGGGAGCATGACAGCGGGATCTACTTAGGGTCAACTTGGGAGACACCATCGAGTGACATCCAACACTGCCAGCTAATGTGAGCCTGTCAGTGGGATCTGCTCGGGGTCAACTTGGGAGACACCATTGAGTGACATCCAGACATGCCAGCTGATGGGAGCTTGACAGTGGGATCTACTCGGGGTCAACTTTGGAGACACAATTGAGTTACATCCTGCCCTACTAGCTGATGGGATCCTGGTAGTGAGATCTGCTCGGGGTCAACTTTCGTGACACCATCAAGTGATTTCTAGCCTTGCTAGCTAATGGGAGCCTGACAGCGGGATTTTCTCGGGGTCAACTTGGGGGTCACCATCAAGTGACATCCAACCCTACTAGCTAATAGAAGCCTGGGAGCAAGATCTTCTCGGGGTCAACTTGGGAGACACCATCGAGTGACATCTAGCCCTGCCAACTAATGGGAGCCTGCCAGCGCGATCTGCTCTGAGTTAACTTTGGAGACACCAATGAGTGACATCCAACCCTGCCAACTGATGGGAGCCTAGCAGTGGGATATACTTGGGGTTAACTTGGGAGACACCATCGAGTGACATCCATCCCTGCCAGCTAATGGGATCCTGATAGCGGGATATGATCGGGGTCAACTTTGTGAATACCATCGAGTGACATCCATCCCTGCTAGTTAATGGGAGCCAGGCAGCGAGATCTGCTCGGGGTCAACTTTGTGAACACCACATATTCCTGCAATCCATTGCAAAAGGTCTGGAATATCAAGGGATCTCATATTAAAAAAAGAAGTTATATACATGGTTAAAGGATAGAAGCGCTTCAAATCATTGTAACTCCAGGTGTGACTTAGAGTCTCCCCCTCCATATTCTGGAGGCGATACCCTCCTGATCTCAATGCTTCCTTAACTATATATGGACCCTCCCAATTTGGGTCAAGCTTTCCTACTATTGTTGATCTTCCAAAGTCATACTCCTTTTTTAGGACCAGGTCTCCTTCCGTGAATTGTTTTATTCTTACATGTTCATCAAAGTATTTGGCCATCTGTCGCTTAATTTCTTCTTGCCTGACAACGACCACATCGCAGACTTCCTCTGTCAGATTCAGAGATAGTCATAACTCATTCTTGTACTAAAATCTCCATTCCTCTCACCTTTTTTTTGCCTCTACTACTCGTGGTGTTTGGACCTCGAACTCTATTCGGAGTACAGCTTCGCAGCCATGGGAGTGATTGAAGGGTGTATCCCCCATGGCTGTGTTGGGAGTGGTTCTCAGGGCCCAAAGGACCGGAGGGAGTTGCTCCACCTAGCTCCCCTTCAGATTCTCCACCTTCTTTTTCAACAAGTTCACGATGATCTTGTTCGCCAAATATACCTGCCCGTTACTCCTGGAGTGGTGGACCGACGCAAACCTAAGGTCAATCCCAAGCTAGCCACAGAAACTGATGAACTCAGCACTAGCGAACTGGGCCCATTGTCTGTGATAATAGCCCAAGGTAACCCGTGTCGATAAATTATTTCTCCCCACACAAAATTTCAAATTACCTAGGAGGTCACCTTGGCCAGTTCCCTGACCTCCAACCACTTAGAAAAATAGTCGATCATGACAAATAGGAACCTTCTCTGCCCACTAGCCTGGCAGAAGGGTCATACAAGATCAATTCCCTAAATAACGAAGGGACAGGTTGCAGTGAAGCTTCTGAGCCTCTGAGCTGGTAGCAGTTGGAGCGGGGCGAACAACTGGCACTTCTGACACTTCTTTGCAAACTCGGTGGCATCTCGACTCATGGTCGGCCAGAAATACCCATGCCTGACTATTCTCCCCTCTAGAGTCCTACTCCCTGAGTGGCTCCCACATTCCCCTACATGGACTTCCTCTAAGATTCTTAAAACCTCATCCTCACTCACACAACGTGCTAGCAGTCCCAAGAGGGTCTTCCTGTATAGACTCCCATTTCTCATTAGATAATATGCTGACTTAAGCTTGAAGCGCCTTTTGTCCATGCCTTCAAGTAACTCCCCTGTAGACAAAAAAGCTACGAAGGGATACATCCAGGAGGGGCGCCGATCCATTTCCATCAGCTCCCCTTCTTTGATGGAAGGGCATAATAGGTCAGTAGGGTTCCTCCCGTATGGGGTCCGAACTTGGCCAGTTGATATACTTGCACATTTTCTTCCCGTGGCACATGTCGGATGGAAAATGTTTGGAACATGCCGATGAACCCCTTCACCTTCGCCAGATACAACTGGAGGGTAGGCTCCCTCACATCAAACTCTTTGTTGATTTGAGAGGACACCACCATGGAGTCCGTTAGCATCTCCACGTCGTGCACCCCCAATTCCCTTACTAGACGTAATCATGCGATTACCGCCTTATACTTTACCTGTTTATTGGTAATGTGAAAACGGATGACCACCGTGTGCTCTATCCTCATCCCTTGAGGGCTCTCCAGGATCACTCCTTCTCCTAAGGAGTGCCTTCCCGAGTGGTGCCATCCATCATTACCTTCCAAGGGACCATACGAGTAAGCTCCTTTTCCGCCACCTCATCCACATAGTTGGCCAAGAAGTCGGCCATTGCCTGGGCCTTGATCGAGAGGCGAGGGACAAAAGATATGTCGAACTTGCTTAGTTCCACCAACCATTTTGAAAGCCATCCGGAGTGCTCTACCTCCTCAAACATGTTGCGAAGGGGATGGTCAGTCACTAACTAGATTGAATGAGCTTGGAGGTAAGGTCGGAGCCTCCGAGCCAAGATGACCAAAGAGAAAGCTAATTTCTCCAGGATCAGGTATTGAAGCTCCGCCTTTCTCGGGACCCTGCTTACATAGTAAATTGGCATCTGTTTCTTTCCCTCCTCCTGGACTAAGACGGAGCTCAGGGCCTTGGCCCCGACCTAAAGGTATAGGGATATATATCCCCCTCTTTCGGTCCTTGGAGCAGCGGAGCCTGAGTCAGCTGTCTTTTTAGGACTTGGAATGCCTTTTTGCACTCCTCAGACCATTCGAATTTTCGGCCTCCTCTCAGCGCTTTCAAGAAGGCGAGCATTTCTCTCCAGCCCAAGAGAGGAACCTGCTTAGCCCTGCCAGCTTCCCTATCAGTTGCTGGACTTCCTTGGCATTCCGAGGTGACCCCAACTCCATGATTGCCCTCACCTTATCAGGATTGGGTTCCACCCCCATGGGAGTAAGGAGATGACCTAGGAACTATCCCCTGCTTGCCCCGAAGACACAATTCAAGGGGTTCAACCTTATTTTATATTTTTGCAGGGTGCTGAAGGTCTCCTCCAGATCTTGGAGGTGAGAGTCCGCATCCCGAATCTTGATCATGAGATCATCCACGTACTCCTCCAAGTTCCTTCCCTTCTGCTCCCGGAAGACCCGGTCCATCATTCTCTGATATGCCGCCCCTACATTTTTCAGCCCAAAGGGCATCATTTTGTAATAGTATAAACCCTCCCCTATGATGAAGGGAACATCCTTTATGTCGGGCGGGTGCATCCTAATCTAGTGATTACCGGAAAATGCATCTAGAAAGCTCATTAGAGAAAAAATGACTGCCACGTCAACCAACACGTCGATTCGAGGCAGGGGGTAACAATCCTTGGGACATGCTTTATTTAAAAGAGAAAAATCAATACACATCTTCCAGCGATCGTCCCCTTTTTTGACCATCACCACATTGGAGACCAAGCCCGGATACTGGATCTCCTACAAACCCTTCCTTCAGGAGCTTTTCCAACTCTTCTCGAATGGGCTCGACCAGCTTATCGGAGGTGGGCCTCTTCTTCTACCGGATGGGACGAGCCTTTACATCAAGGTTGAGGTGGTGGCATGATACATTTGCAATAATTCCTGGAATGTTGGCCGCGCTCCATGCAAATATGTCCACGTTCTTCTGGATGCACTCCATCATCCTCTTTTGATCTTTCGGGCTTAGCCCCCCGCTAACCAGTACTTTCTCCACCCTTCCTCCCTGAGTGAGAACTTCCATCTTTACCACCTCCTCTGCTGCTTCCAGCCGAGACTACTCTTCCCACTCACCCGCGACCCCCTCGCCTAGGATAAGAGCCTCCTCTTCCTCAGCTTCCTCCATGGCCATCACCTCGGCCTGATCCTCCAGAACTTCCTCTGCCTCCCCTTAAAGGGCGTGGACCTCTTCCTCCTCCACCTCCTTCTCCTCAGCTTTTCTCATGGCCTCCTTTCCAGACAACTCCTCCATCCTTCTCTCTATCTCCTTGGCTCCTCCTTGTTAGAAGATAGTGTTGACCACAGTCACGTAGCACTCCCTCGCTATCTTGGGGTCTCCCCGTACACGGACGTGAATTCCCTCGGCACTGAACTTGAGGCATTGGTAGAAAGATGAGGACACGTAATGGAAGGTGATGATGTGGGGTCGTGCGAATATTGCATTGTAGCTGCTTGGAGCATCCATGATGACGAACCTACAATTTCAGGACTGGCCCCCCAAGGTTATATTGAGCCCCACTACTCCTTCCACATCTTTCCTTTCTCTAGAGAATCCGAACAAGGGTCCATCTGAGGCCAGTACCCTCCAGGCCTACACCTTCATTACATCAAATGCCTTCTTGAAAACAACATTGACGGAGCTCCCATTGTCAATGAGGATCCAGGAGACAGTAAAATTCTCGATGGCGGCTTGAATTACCAGCGTATCACAGAACAGATCCTCATGATCTGGCATGTCCTTCCGTGAGAAGGTGATCTTCTCCTCCGGGGCTGGTGTTAGGGATGTTGAGGCGACGCTATGACGATACATGATGTGGAGGCTCGCTTTACGGGCGGCTTCAACTCTTACTCCACCATGGATCACCCCGATCCATCCTCGACCTCCTACATCAGCTTGGACTTTGCACCTATCCTCCTCCACTCTGGGCATGACTTCCTCTATTTGCACCTCCTAGTGGTGATGCTGCTACTAGGTTTGCTCCCTGGATCCCCTTAGTTCCAAGAACTCCGGGCATGTGGCCATTGTGTGGCCCACCTCCTGATGGAAATCACAATAGGGCAGCTCTGCCCTGCCTTCCTGCCTCTTCCTCTTGGGGCCTCTCCTCCTCAGGGCTATTACCATAGCCTGGTGCTACTCGGGGAGAGGAGGTCTCTGGTCTTTCCTCCATCCCGGAGGGTTGAACTGGCCTTGCCCTCCTTATCGGTTGTTTCCTTTATAGAAACCTCTCCTCTGGCCCTGATTGTGCCATTCCTACTGCCTCCAACCTAACTGATTATTCGGCTCCTAGCGGCCCCATCTCGGCTGTTGCTACTACTGCTGCTACGGCTCCTGATTCTTGGGCTCTGCCCTCCTTATCTCCTGATTCTTGCCACCTATTGACTCTCTCTCCTACTCCGCAGCCCAGTTAGCTAGCTTCCTGGAAAACGCCGGGTTCAATGCTTCTCCCTTAACTTCCATTGCTGCCCTTTCCATCAACTCTTTGAAGGACAGCGGAGGCACCCGATTCAGTTCCATCCTGAAGAATCCCTGCTGTAGCTCCAGAGTGAAAGCTACCATGAGGGTGTGCCAAACATTTCCTGAACCTGGAGAATCTCCTCTTGGAACCTATCCACATAGCTTCCCAACATCTCATACACCCCCTGCTTGATGAGAAATAAGGACTCTGACTCTTTCTTCCTCTTCTTCAAAGTTGAGAATCTCAGCAAGAACCCCCATCACAGGTCCTCAAAGTAGTAGATGGAGCTGGCGGGAAGTTGATGTAACCAATCTCTTGCCTTCTCTTTGAGGGTTATGACAAAGAGACGACACTTTAAGGAGCCTGAAATCTTCTTGATCGAGACCACATCCTCAAACCACTGGGTGTGCTTGACCGGATCGCCACTTTCGGTATAATAGGACATCTCTGGCTCGCGGAACCCATCCGGAACTGGCGCAGATGCGACCAGCTCGCTAAAGGGACTCCCGCCACTCGCAAGACAAGCCAAACTCTCTCACGCCTCCACCTCGCAGGTTTGCCCCACACCCACTGAGCCGGGGAATAGGGCTTGCTCTGGGAGATCTCGCTCGCCACTTTCCTCCAAAACTTCCTTCCCAGTTCGCCTGATGGGGGCATTCTTGCCCAGGGTAGGGGCAGCGACCACTGGTATGGCGGGTGCCGAGAACTCGTCACGAGCTTTAAGTGCGAACATGATGAGGTTCCAGACTTCCTTATTGAAGTCCTCGAACATTATGAGGGTGGCAAGAGGGGGGAGGTGGAGATTTGGCCTGGTTAGATCCTTGTCCTTCACCTCCAGTCATTGAAATTACTTGAGGATTTTCTATGCTGGTCACTCTCCACGCTCACCTCACTAAAATGCTAAACAGGAAACCAACTTCCGTGGAGTTTGGACCCTTTAAATGGGGTGATCGCAAACTTACTTCTCCTAGTAAGTTTACTTGACCGAGAACTTAGGACTCGAGATTGACCCAAGGCTCCAACACGAAGGTCCCACCAAACACCTAAAAGATCTTAGAGCGCTTCCCCTCCTTATCCATTGCTGAGCTAAGGGTACCTTAGAAAGTGCAAGGAGATCAGAGAATATAAAAACTAGAAAGCTTGCCCTATGAGGTACCCTCTTGGGTCTATTTATAGATTTCTGAAAATGATCTGCCATTAGCTCAACTCTACTATTCTGAATGGATATACGTTGCCTAAATCGGTCTATAAATAGTGCAACTTCGCTGTTTGGAGCGGATACTGGCAGACCAACGGGGGGGGGGGGGGTGGGGGATGGTAAAAGCATCACTGGGCGAGTGGTCCTAGAATTACAACTCGCCTGGGGTGGAGAGTGCCCGATGAGACTATAACTCACTGCCTCCATAGGGCCCAGGGTGAGTGCAGATTTGACTGTCCCACTCTCCTATTATCTACCAAGGGCCAGGGGTGAGTGCGAGCCTGCTTACTCCACTCTCCACACATTTGATCTACCCCCATCCTGGGCGTATTAGGGAGCTCCAAAGCACTCACCTCCCTGCAACCTCGCCTAAGATTTTGACCGCATGATTTGGCTGGTCTGTCCCCTGTCAATCCCACTCACCGGATACAGTGTTGTACAGCTAAGGTTATGCATGCTTTATTTTGTGTGTTAGATAGAACTGAGTTTAATAAGGTTTATGCTTGCAAAATTTCTTATGATATTTAGAATTTACTTGAAGTCACTCATGAAGGTACTTCGCAGGTGAAGGATTCGAAGCTATTTCAACTAGAGTTAGAATTTGAAAAGTTCAGGATGGAAGTTTACAAAGACATTACTTCTACATACACAAGACTTACAAAAATCATCAACGATTCCAAAGTGCTTGGGAAGAATTTCTCTAATGGTGATTTGGTTAGGAATATTCTTAGATCGCTCCCCCTGAAGTTCAATCTGAGGTGACCGTCATCCTAAAATTAGGCGATATAAACAACCTTTATATTGAGAGCCTCATCAGGATTCTCAAAACTCATGAGGTGGAGTTAAAAAAGTCAACAATAAGATTACAACTTAGAGCCGAAGAAAAGGGTGTTGGCATTGAAGTCTAAAAAGGAAGAAGAGAGTTAAACTGATGAGGATGATGAATAAGATGAGGAGAGTCTATTTGTGAAGAAGTTTAAGAGATTTATGAGAAATCTAGAGAGAAGAAATTCATTTAAGAAGTTTTTTAATAAGGAGTCTGGATTTAAGAAAAGAAAAGGAAAGTTCGATGATGATGAGGAGGAGGAACGTTTGCCACCAAAATGTTATCACTATTGAAAGGTTGGACATATTCGAAGTAAGTGCTCAAAATATCTGAAAGAGCAGAAAGAAAAGAGGCACAAAAAGAAGGACAAGAAAAAGGTGTTGAAGGCAGAGACATGGGATGATTCCTCATCAAAGGAATTGAGTGGATCAAGTACAAATAATGATAAGGAGCCACATGTGGTTAATAGGAAAGATCAACTCACCATTTGACAATGAATACAGTGACTAAAGCAACACTGACGTTACTCGTCCTACTTATGATGAATTGTATTCTAAATTTTTACACACATACAAATTTTTTGATAAAAGTTTAAAAGATATTGATTTGTTAAAATATGAAAACAAAGTTTTATTAAAAGAAAATAAAAAATTGTCTACTGAATTAAAAGTACTAGGGAAGTAGAAGATGACTTGTTAAGAGTGCAATCAGTCTTTAGCAAGGGTTCAAGAATTAGAAGAAGATCTTTCTAAGCCCAATTCTGTTGTTAATATTCTTACTAAAGAGTTTTAGGAAATCTAAATCATCCATGGTTTTTTACTTTGACATCTTGGACTTCAGCCAAGATCTTAGCTTTCATTCCTTTTACTATCTCATCAATATAGGTTTTCAAAGATGATGTTTGCTCATCCAATAGAGTTTTTAGAGATGTGAGAATTGAGCTGTCAGCAATGCTTGATGATGGTTGATTGTGTGAAAGTTGAGGTTATACTTATGTAGCAACTTAGTTCAAGCTTGTCCCTAGGTCCTCTTGACCAGCCAACTCAGTATGAGTTGCTGTCTCAGCCTCTAGGGACATTAGGATGCTTTCTCCCAGAGCAGGGATCTCAGATTAAGGCTCCCCCTTGCTAGGATTATTATTTTCTGAGAAAAGATCTAGAGGATTAACCTGTGTGTCATCCACATTCTCCTATAACTCCTCTTGAGCTGGAGCACTGGAATTTTCTTGATCAGCTGCCTCCCATTCAGCAGATTCAATAACTTTCAGAGGAGTTCTTATATCAGCTAAATCAAAATTCACTTGAATGCTTATATCTTGAAGATTTTCTTCATCTTTGAGAGAAGGTGACAAGTAAGGATTGTAGATTAGGTAACTATCCTCTTTGATATCACCCTTGCTCCCTGATCAAGATTCATAATCTTCTTCCACAACCACCTTCTTTCCTTTATCTTTGCTCTGGCCCTTCTTCTCAGTTTGACCTTTTGGCAACACTTTGGTGTATCTCTCCAATATCTTGATATCCATTCATTTCATTCAATAGATCTTCATTCCTTATTTCTTGTTGAATTTCTCAGAATAGGCATTGATCAAAAATAGGAAAAGAATCTTACCTATATTTAGTACTTGAAGACTGTCCATGAGTTTTTGGAATACCACTAATGCCTAGTTGGTTTTCTTCTGAAGAATAACTCTTGTAACCAACTCAAACATGAACTTTGAAATCTTATCATGAGAACCAACTTTGTATAGGATGGCCTTTCCTATGATATCTTGCGACATTTTTCCTCTCTGGTTGAAATGTTTTCTTTCTAGAGAGTCATATCTCTCTCCACAAAATTCACACAAGTCTAAGGCATCGATAATTTCTTGAGGTGAAATCTCCTGGACCTCTTCTATATCAATAGATGGAAGATGCAATGTCTGAGCAATCCTTTTAGGGCTAATTTTAATCTTAATATTGCCTATCTTACTCTTAATTGAGTTCCTAGATGAAGATACCTTTATATGTGAATAGAATTCCAAAACTTCATCTTTCAAAATTAGGCTAGGCACAGATAGAATGAATTCTAGTCCAGCGGAATCTAGCATACTGATAACTTCCTTGATTTCATGCAAATCATTCTTGAATCTAAATCCCACTACTTCATATCTATCATGCAAGATCATCACAAGTTTTGGCGCCATTTGACTAAAGACCTAATCATTGAGAACGTGTGGAGAGATGGAGCGAAGTCGACGATCTTTTAGGGTTGGAGGTTTTATGTCCTTAACTAAACCCTTGGCTTATATATATATATCTATTAGGTTCAAATGAAAATGAAGCGTCGCTCATCTTGGGAGATCATGAAAATGATCTGATGACTGAAAATGATTTGGAAATAAAGATAGCAGTTATCAAGATGATATCATTTTGATTGAGAGGTATCATTGAGCATCCTCTCAACAATCTCAATGATATAGCTGAGATTGACTCAACTTAACTCCTTTGCCCTTCTAGGCCTATCTGTTAATCAAGGCGACAGAATAACTCTTGAAATACATTCAATTGACTCATACTTATGTGTACCCGCATCCATGGTTAGTAAGACCTAACATACTACCAGACAATATTTTCTAGTAGCAATTATAACAATAAAGATGCAATGAATAATTATGTAGATATAATGGAATACCACTTGAATGATAAAACTATTCAAAGTTAAGCATTCCTAAATCAATCTGAATGAAATTAAACTTTGCCTCATCTAGTGTCTTAGTTAAGATATCTGCCACTTATTTGTCTGTGGGAACAAACTCAAGGCATATATCCTTCTTCTCAACATGCTCTCTAATAAAATGATACGTAACCTTTATATGCTTAGTCCTGTTGTGCGATACATGATTTTTAGCTATAGAGATTGCACTGGATGAATCACAATACATGCGAGTTTTACTTAACTGTAGGTTATAGTCCTGCAATTAATTTTGAATCCATTGAAGTTGTGCACAACAAATACTTGTTGATACGTACTCTGACTTAACTATGTAATTTTGCATACTAGTCTTCTTCTTACTGCTCCAAGATATCAACCTCCTTCTTAGGAACTAGCATGTTCCTGAGGTACTCATTTTATCTTCCTTGCATCCTGCAAAATCTGAGGGCTGCTCCACACATACCTCTTCTTTGAGATTACCATTCAAGAAGGCTGACTTGACATCTATTTGGTAGACTTTAAATCCTTTGAATGTTGCATAGGCTAGGAACATCCTTATAGTTTCTAGCTTTGCAATCGGGGCAAAAGTCTGGTCAAAGTATATGCCCTCCTCTTATCTGTATCCTTTGGCTACCAATCTAGCTTTATTCTTTACAACTACACCATTCTTATCGAATTTATTCCTGAAGATCCACTTGGTACCAATTATGTTATGTCCAGGTAGTTTTGGCAACAACTTACGTACCTTGCATCTTTTGAATTAGTGTGGCTGCTCATGTATAACATTGATCCAAAAGGTGTCGTGCTTTACTTCTTTAAACTTCTTAAGCTACCCCTGAGACAGGTAGCTTAGAAATAGAGCTTCATTATGTATTTTGCTCCTTGTAGTGATTCCATGACTTGCATCCCCAATAATCAGATTGCTGGGGTGACCTCTTAGGTGCCTGGTTATAGCAGACAACTTATCAATAACTGGTTGTGTTCTAGCAACAACTTCAGCTTCAGTAGCTACTTGATCTTCATCAACTGGCTGAATTTCTTCACAAAAACTTCATTTGGTTGTGACACCTTTCTTGAGCAAGGCTTCTCTTGGATAGACAACTCTTGTAAACTTTGTTTTGTGCCTATATTTTTAGGAGCACTAGACTAGCCCTTGAATATATGGCTAGTCTCATCTAAAACAATATTCATAGATTCTTCAACAACATAAATATTCTTGTTGAATACTCTATAAGCTATACTATGTGAGTTGTATCCAACAAGAATACCCCCACTACACTTCTCAGCAAACTTAGTCAGCTGTGATCTTCCATTATTCAAAATGAAACACTTGCAACCAAAGATTCTAAAATATGAAATTATTGGTTTTCTACCCTTCAGAAGTTCATAGGGAGTTTTCCCATGGGACTTATTTATAGAGGCCCTGTTCAAAACATAATAGGCTATATTAATTACCTCAACCCAAAAATACTCTGGCAATGAGGAATCACTAGGCCATATTCTACCAGCCTATATTAAGGTCCTATTCTTTCTCTCAACCACTCAAATTTGATGTGGATTTTTGGGAGATGAGAAATCCTAAGAGATACCTTGCTCTGGACAAAATTTTGTCATTACACCAGATTGAAATTCTGTACCAAAGTCACTTCTTACTTTGAACGCAGTGCAATCCAGTTCATTCTGAATGGAGTTGACAAAAGTCATGAAGAAATTTAGGATATCTAACTTCTTATTAATAAAGAAGACCCATGTAAACCTAGAGTGATCATCTACAATCACAAAAGTGTATAACTTCCCTCCTAAACTCTAAATAGGCATGTGGTAAAAAGATCCATATACAATAGATAAAGACATTTAATAGAGTCTTTGGAGCCAATGCACTTAAAGGTGGCCCTAGTTTGCTTTCCCATTTGTCATGTATGATAGGGACCATCTTTAGCACATTTTAGATTAGGACAATCCCTAACTAAGTTTTCAAAAAATAGCTTGCTTAATATCTTGTAGTTAATGCAAGCAAGTCTCTTATGCCACTAAATACAAAGAGACTCTTTTCTATTAGCTACTATACATACTGGAGTGGAAGAATTATGACAAATAAAATCTAAGTAATTGACATTACCACTCCTAGTGCCTGAGAGAATAGTCTCTAAGTCAACTGACTTTTTGATCAGACAATTATCCTTGTGGAACTCAATCACATATCCTAAGGCTCTGTTTCAGGGGACTAATTTTCATCGGTCAAGCAGCTACGACCACATGAATCGAACCTTAATTTAAGGTTCAGTTCATGCGGCCAACTGCTTGATCGATGAAAATAAGTCCCCCCAAACGAAACCTATGTCACATAGTTAGCTTATGCTTCAAGGTTGTGTTGCAACCCCTCCACATAAGCTACCCGTATGATTGAGACTATGTCATTAGAGATCATACCATATCCATTGGTGTCTCCCTTGTTAGAGCCTCCAAATATGGCCTTAGGTCCATGCTTCGCATGAGTGTAGTCCTTGAGAATCCTTATCCCAGTCATATACCTGAAGTACCTATTGTCCAGGTACCAGATTTACTTAAAGTTGGTACTTGAACTAACTTATAAGATAAAATTCAATTACCTTCTGATCCCAAATGATTGCGGGTCCTAAGATCTTGTTAGCATTAATAACAACCTTTTTTTCTTGGAGCTAATCTAGTAGGAAAGCTTTTCCTTGCCTGTGGCATAGAGTTATTGTGCAAACAATCTATGGAAAAGTGACTCACTTTACCATATCACCAACACTCAAAAATAATATATCTTCTTTTTTGAACATTCTTGGAAGTTGATGGTGCATGAGAATGTCCATGTTCAGCACATAAGGCACATGCATTCTTCCTATTACTTTTAGCAAACACTTAGCAGTGTGATCTACGATAACTGTTCTTACCCGATGATATCAACGTTGTGGTAATAGATGTCAGCTTGATAGCTTACATTTTGTTGATAGCATTCAATATTGCCCTATGAGAGTGAGTTATTATTGTGCAAATAGCCTACTTTTTCACTAAAATGGGTTAGGAAGATGCCACTTTTTTACCCTTGAGTTTAGGGGCTAGTGTACCAAAAACAAATGGTTCATAATGAGCCATGTGAATTTCCTCATGGGGAACCATCAAAGCACTCATCCCCATTCCATTTTTACCTCCACAGTTAGGTGCATTATTGCCCTTACTGTAGGTGCTTCCATTCTTCCAGTGACCATACACACTATCATGGTTATACCTATTAGAAGAAAGCAGAACCTTCTGAAAGGTGGTTTGAGTTACATGAGCCTTGCCTTTTCCCTTATTTCTAGCAATTGTTACTTTCTTATTGAAGCACACTCACCTTCTATTATTTTGGGAAGAGAAGGAATCAATAATTGGCAACACAGAGTGTAGCTTAGAGAACTGAGCCACTAGCTTCCTCTCTTTGAGGAGCTTCTCTTTCAGGTCTTTAATGACCTTGTTATTCTAATTGATAGTTGTGAATTAAATCCTTTTCATCCCATTCAGATTTTGCTAGTTGGAGAGAAGCAATCTCCACTACTTGCTTCTTAGCAAGCTTCTTGCTCTTCTTTAGTGCTTCTTGAACATAACCATACTTATCAATCATATGATCAAGATAATTATCAAAATCTAAATCATCCTCCTCATTGGATGATGAGGGTGCTTCACATTCTGCACCTATCTAATACTCAGAATGATAAGAAGATATGTTTAGAATTATTACCTCATTAGGAATAGATTCTTCCTGATTATCTTCATCAATCATGGCCATTAAGCCATAACTCTCTTCTTCTTCCTCATTGTCACTATCTGAGCATGTCAAAAAGGACCTTATGTCTATCCTTATAGCAAGAACATCTTCTTCTTCATCTTGAGCAAATAGCCTAATGTTGGCTTCCTCTTCCTCAAACTTAGATGAGTCAGAGTCATTTTGACTCCAAATTTTGTGGTTCTTGGCAAGGAAAGTATTTTCAAACTTATTGACCTTATAGTGATTTTTCTCACCAGCAGCTGCTTTATCTTTCCTTTTGACTGGGTAGTCAGCTATAACATGCTCAGGTCTGCTGCAACAATAACAAACAATATCAGAAGATACATGTTTACTTGTTTTAGAACCATACCTTTCCCCTTTGGGGGTCCTTCTTGGCTCTTTAAGATTTATTACTCTCCTTCTTATAGTTGGAGGAGGAGGAAGTTCTGCCCTTCCACTTCTTCCTCCTTATCATTATCTTTTTTAATTGCATTAAGAAGATAGCAAACTCCTCATCAGACATATCGGTATCTAAAGTGATGGGTTCAGAAGACTCTAACTTAGTCACTTTCTTGGGAGGAGAGGGGATTCTCTCCTTATTCTTCCTATAGCCCACAGTCTTGAGGGCCATAGTCTTCTCCTTCTGGTAAGTTCTAGCAATAACATCCTCCTCCTCTCTTATATTTAGCTGTATCTCATAGGGGAGCAACTTCCCAAAAAGATTGTGGGGAGGAATGTTGGCCAGGTTCCCTAACTCCCTAATGGAACAAATTTTATTATCCCAGTCTCTAGTTAGAGATCTAAGGAAATTGTTATTTAGCTAATAATCTATGAAGACCCTTCCATAGTTCTTCAACTCATTCATTATTTTAAAGAACTTCTTATAACACTCAGCTATGTTATCCTTGCTGCCCTTCCTAAAGGCTTCATACTCTTGGTTGAGCAGGGATTTCCTATAATCTTTGACTTCCTCAGTCCCTTCTATATACATAATAAGTTCATTCCATATTTCCTTTATTGTCTGGCATTGATTAAGATTTTGGAAGGTGAAATCATCAGTTGCAATAAAAATTATATTTTTGGCTCTCTTATCCATGGTAGCCGGTAAAATTTCATCCATAGTCATGCCAGCATACTTATTTGGAGGCCTTTATGGGGATGAATGGCCCCTCCTCGACTGTGATATAAAGCGTAGGGTCTAAGGATTCCATGAATATTTTTACCCTTTACTTCTATATGCTAAAGTTCCCCTTTTTGTATATAGGGAGCTTCATTGAGCTCAACTCCTTTTGGCTATCAGACGAAGCCATGGTTATTAGATTGATTATCCTTGTAGGATCTTGGTTAGAATGTTAAGTCTTTTTTTTGACCAATCTCCCTCTAATATCAATTGAAAGATTATTGATGGTAGTCTAAATCACCTAGAGGGGGGGGGGGGGAGGGGGAATGGAATTCTAGCAATATTTTGTCTTTATTTTAATTTCTGCAAGAATAAGCAGAAGTAAAACACACCAAACCATACATAACACAACACATAATTGTTTATATTAGTTCTCCAGGGTATGGGTACATCCACTATCCTTCTGCCCCTATTTAGTAGTGTACTAGACTCAACAAACTTCTCCAATACTCAGCTCCAAGAGCTTACAACACAGATTCCTCAGAATCTCTTAGGTCTACTCCAAGACCCTACCTCAAGCTCAACATACCTACAAATCAGAGTATTCCAACTCTTACAGATCAAAGACCCAGATGGTCTCCTACTCAGATCTACATAGAGATCCTACCTCAGGCACAATAGTTCTACCTCGGGCAACAACCCTACCTCGGGGTTAAAAACCCTACCTCAAGCAATAACCCTATAACTTTGATCTATTACTAGACCCTATAGATGGAAGTTTGTAAATGAATACAACTAATGACTCTATATAATGGACCTTGATGTTTCTAAATCTTTAGTTTTCATTGCTGTGAAAGTAATCTTCTTAAAGTATATCCCCTGATTTGAGAAATTCTTTAGGTAGAGTAGATCTGGGGCTCTCCTTCTTGATCTTCTTCTCCAGGGAGAAGAACTAACTAGAGTTTTGAAGCTTGACTTTTCCTTGCTCTATTTGAATCACTTTTGAGAAAGCTTGCTCAATAAAGACAAAATTAGCCGCTTCTTATGTTTCACGATTCAGAATTTCTTTGCGCAACTAGTACTATTTGATTGCCCAAAATTTTATTTTTATATCCTTGACACTTTCCAACGATTGAATGATTAAAAAATATCTAATCATGGCATAGGCAAGACTAGAATGATCTGGTAGGACTTTATGCGCCACCGCCAAATTTGAAATCCCTCCTGCTCAACTGTAATAATTATCGATCAAACTGATATCATTTTGAAAATAGTTGTTTCAAAATGAATCCTTCCTTAGCGTTGAAATCTGCCTCTTCTACGACTTCTCAACAATATTGTCTTTAAGCATCCCACGATCAAACTGATACCGTGGAGAACAATATACCGATATCAACAGTATTTTCCATTAATGTTGGAGCTTGCTTCTTCTCTTGCTTTAGTTCGATACCGTCTTGAAGCACAGGGTTCAAGATGATACTGTCGAGTGCACTTCCATTTATTTGAACGAATTTTCTCCATTTGCACTTACACTTCTCTAAACCTGTTTTAAAGACAATAAATATTTCCTGCATTGATATAAAATAGATATAACATCTAATACAATATATACTTATCATTGCAAGAGATACTTCTTTAAATCCTGGAATATTGTGGGCAATATTCCAACAAATTTTTAGCTGAGTTTTCAAGAGAATATAAGGAAGAATTTTGAAGGGATCTTTGGAATATACGAAGTCAAAGTAGAAAGTGTCTATTCTATTCCTTCTAATGACAATATCTTAAAGAGAACATTTTGAAATTCTCCAGAGTTTGATATATCAAGATTTCAAGAAAAAGAATGACAATAATAACAAAGATTACTAGAAAGCATGCAAATACAATACACATTAGCTCTTCTTCTTCTTGACTACTGTTACAACAAAATTTTTAAAATACTAATTTGAAATACATTAGATTAGTGCTTATAGTGTTTGTATCTTCACCTCAATAATAAATCATCTATCAAGAAGATTTAGAACACTTAGTGTCTAAATAGTCCTCTGATATTTGTTAAAAGAGGACTCATCATAGAAGACTATTCTTCTTCTTCTATTGTATTTCTTCTCACTTTGTAAACTGAGTTAAGCATTATTATAATCCCTCTTCAAAGGATTCTGTCTTGGTTTTATGAGTCTTCTTAACAAGAGAATCGGTCACTAGTTCAAGATCTCCTTATCAAAAGATCTAGTGTATTGGTTCTAAGAGTCTCCTTAATAAAAGACTCAATACTTGATTTTGAGAGTCTTCTTATGAAAAATACTTTGGCACTGTGACAGTGTATTTCAACTAAAGAATTAGAAGAGTGGATGTACCCAAATTTTGTGGAACCACTATATTTTTGGTGTCTTTTGTATTATACTTTTCATTGCTATGCTGCTTTTTTATCTTTACATTTTTGTGTCTATATTCTTTGGTTGTGAATCTGTGAATGCTAACCTAGAATTGCATAAGTCAAGAAAATTGTTTTAGATATATTTTTAAATCTATTTTCACCACACTCTAGAGAATTCTTAGAGGCTTAAGTCATAACTATTCACCCTTTTAATTGGTAGCAGAGGTAGGTTGATGATGATTACTATGAGGGTTTTATAAAAAGGTGATGATGTTATCCAATTCTATATCCAATGAAGACAAGTATACCTTATCGACTATAGTATAGGATACTAAAGAAAATATCAAGGTCATATTACCTAGGGCGTGTCAATTACTTTTACTTCGAGAAAATAACTATTATCTTATCAACATATTTTTTGGAATAGTTTTATTTAGCTATAAGAGAAGTAATATGCAATTAATGAAATGGTTTAGGAATGTTTAAGGGACTAGTACATGATCTTAAGTCAGCTTGACATGAGAATAATCAAACGGAAATAAAAAATCTATTTACCTTTAATTAAAGTATGTTAGGAAAAATTCTTATGATTTGCCTTAAAAAATTATATTTTAAGTGATTTACATCCTAGGTTTATTACGCATGATTTATATAGATGGTAATATGGTCATAGAAGTCATAGGATATCAGTGGAATAAAGGACATGAGAAAGGCATACTAAATTTTAGAGGAAAGTCAAGGAAAGACAACATATGTCGAGTAGAAGTCGGTGCAACTTCCACTTAATGTCGACGTTACTTCGATTAGTAATCACAAGAACATAATGAGATTAGTCGATGTTACTTCAAATTTATATCGACACATACTTTGATAAGTTTTCGACGTAATATTGACTACAGAGTAAAGTCGATAGTCAATCAAAATGATGTCATAGTTCGACACAACTACTATATGAAATCGAGATTATGTCAATTAAAGTCATAACGGTTTATGGGAATTAATTCAGACTTTATTCAATAAAGATTTAAATTGAATAATCATTTCTTGGAGATGTTGGAAGATAGTGTTAATAAGGAATGGTTCTATTCAAGATATATATAAAATATATAAAGACACATGAATGCATTGTAATTGACCAAATACAATAATCAATTCACACAAGAATAGAGAGTATTTTGGAAGTTTTCAATCAACAGAGAAGATTAGGAAGATGAGCATTCATCTGCTCCAATATAAGTTCTTCTAAAAATCAATTGATCTTCATCTTGTTCCTGAATCTGAATAGAGAGCCAATTCTTCTTTTTGTCTTGGGTTCATCAAGTGCTACAACAAATTCAGTGGAGAATAATAAATAAATTGGGTTAGAGGCCTTATAATCCTTGAATTTTTCTCTATAAAGAATTCATCAATGTTTCAGGGATCAATTCACTTAGTACTATAAAGTCCTCAAATATTCCTACTGAGAGGACTTATCATGAAGATCATCTCTTCTACATATCTCATAATATTTTCTATTTATTTCTCATTTACTATTTTAGAAAAGTGTTTTGAGAATCAAGGTTCTGAGAGTCTCTTTGTGAAAAGACTTCGGGTTGTATCAGTTCAAGATCTCCTTATCAAATGATCTAGAGAGTGGTTCTGAGAGTCTCCTTATAAAAATACTCAGGCATAGTGATAGTGAATTCTTACCGATGGGGTAGAAGAGTGGATATACCCAGATATTGTAGAACCACTATAATTCTTGTATTTTTTTTATGATTTTTCATTTTCTATGATTATTTATCTACTGTGATGAGATTATAATTATTAGGCTTACAATTATGGTGAAAAAATCTATGTGAATGCAAGTTCAATGAAAATATAGTTAAAATAGATATAATTTTTAATCTTTATTCATTCCTAGAGAAAACTCTGAGGATTTAGTCAATTGTTCTCCATTTCAATTGGTGTTAGAGGCATGTTTATCAAGAAAAGGTTATACTAGAGAAGGTTATTCAGGAAAAGGTTAACACCTTCATTATAAAGATCATAACAGTTGCACTACTATAAATATTTATCAATTTTTAAAATGTCTTCTAACACTTTCAAAGGATTTGCATCCATAAGGCCTCTAATATGTAATCTTGAAAAGTTTTCATCCTGGAAAACTAAAATTAAGTTATATATGAATTCTATTGATGAATTTATTTTTGGTTCAATTTTGACAAGAACAATTATGCCTTATAAGAAGGATGTAGATGACAAAATAACTTCAGAACTAGTGCCTAGATTTGAGTGGTTAGATGAGGAAAAGAGAATAAAAGTTTGGGACTCTAAAGGTATGAATAAATTAGTTTCAATAATGTCTAATGATATATTACGGAAAGTGGCTGAATGTCAGTCAACAAAAGGAATCAGGGAATCCTTATCAAGGATTGTTGATGGGACTTCTACTGTGAAAAAAGATAGAAAATCACTTCTAATTTCTCAGTATAAAATATTTTAAATGAAAGTTGATGAATTTGTGGCAAAAATGTATGACAGATTCAGTATACTTATTAATGAACTTAAAGGATTGGATAAGGATATATCACTCACTAAGATAAATGATAAGTTACTCATGTGCTTCTTATGTACACAGGATTCTAGAATATGGGCTATTAGAGAATCTAGATACCACGATAAAATTACTACAAATTCCCTGTTAGGCAAACTTAAATCTTTTGAACAACTTCTTAAAAGTAGAGCAGAATCAGAAGCAAAAGAAGATGCCACTACACCTAGAGAATGGGTTAAGATAGAAAACAGGAAATGTTCAATCTCTTAGCAAAGATTTCAGAAAATGTGTTATGATAGAAAATTTCAGAAGAAGAGATAGGAATTTGAATAAGAAAAAGTTTAATAAAACTCAAGATAAGGAGATAATATATTTTTCTTATAGAAAACCTGGATATATAACAACTGAATGTCAAGAACAACAGAAGGATAAATCAAACAAAAAGGATCTAAAGAAGAAATATCTAAATAGAAGGGAAAGAAAAAAGGGAAAAGGATTTATAGCTAAATCCTAGAGTGATACTATTTCTGAATCAAGTTCTTCATCAAGTAGCGAAGAAGAAGTTGTTGCTAAAGAAGCCTCTTTGATGGCTTTATAAACTCATTCAGATAATGAAGAAAATCAGGCAAGTTACTTTGATGATATTAGTTTTTCTTCAGATGAATTTAATATTTGTTTTAAAGGATTTCATAAGATAAATTAGAAGCAGAAAAGAAAATTAAACAATTGAGAAAAGAAATAGAGTTAATTAAGAGTTATCCATATGATAAAGAAAAAACTGAACATGATAAACTGTTGGAAATTGAGGTAGAAAACCTGAACAAATCAAGTAGCTGACTTGATAGAAGAAAATGCTTTATTAAAGGAAGGTCTATCAAAGGCAAGAGCCTTTGAAGACTCCTTAAATGGAAGGAGTCAAAAACTTTAAAATATTATAGAAAAACAAAGTTTTAATCATCTTGGATTAGGTGCAGATCCTAACAGGATTGTAACAATTATAATATACCAACTTGGAAAAATCAGGTACCTTTTACTAAAGAAAATGAAATTCAACTTATCATAAATATTAACAATGATCCTTAAAAAGTAACAAAATTCAATAACAAAAATGAATCCAAAAGAAAAGACAATATATGCAAGCAATCTATGCTAAATAATATACAAAGATCGGTAGTTTCAGCAAGTCAGGAATATGTGCCTACTTTATATCGATAATACTCTTATAAAATGTCAACTTCAAATCGACGCATTTGAAAATTATGTTAATTGCTACTCGAGGCATATCCCAAGATAATAATTTTTCATCATCATATTCTTATTATTCTATAAATCTTACTTGTACAAAATGTTTTACAAAAGGACATTAAATTGGAAGTTGTTGGTTTAATTGACCAACACTCTTTTATCCCAAGGAGTATTATGAAAGACACCCTTATACTTTCATCACTCCTTATAATGGTAAAATAAGTAATGGGTCCAAGGTAACCTGGATCCCAATTAATGTTTGATTTCATGTGCAGGTAAGAGGTTTTCTTTCCATGAACCAGTTATGATATTTGGACAGTGGTTGCTCCAGACATATGACTGGACATAAAGAATGGATGGAAAATTACAAGACTAAAAATGGTCCCAAGGTAACTTTTGGTGATTCCAATTATAGTCCGACCAAAGGTTATGGTATGATCAAAATTGGATATATCATCTTCTCCAAAGTGTCTTATGTTGAAGGACTTCAACAAAATCTTATTAGTATCAACCAGTTATATAATGTTAAATATAAAGTTGTATTCACACACAACCTATGTTAAATAGTCAACTCTAAAATAGATATTATAATGTTACCTGGTTTTAGAAAAGGTAATATCTATATAGTTGACATTAGCTCAAACAAAAATAAAATATGTCTGTTTAATGCTGAATAAAATAGGAATGAGCTTTAACACAAGAGGCTTGGTCATCTTAATTATAAGACCATAGCTAAGCTTGCAAAAGATGATCTAATCAGAGGCTTACCAAAAGGTAAGTATAAAAAACTTAATCCACGTAATGCATTTCAGGAAGAAAAATAAGTTAAATTTTCATTCAAACAGATTAGTAAGAATGATTCTCCAAAAATTTATATCTACTATACATGGATTTATTTGGTCCACTTACCACTCAGAGCTTAGGAGGTAAGTCCTACACTTTGTTTATAGTGGATGATTTTTCAAGATTTAGTTGGGTATTCTTTATAAGGGCAAAGTCAGATACCTTCATAATTCTCTCAAGTTTCATTAAATATGTTTAATCAAAATTAAATATTAAAGTGTCTTTGATCAGAAGTGATCATTGCTTAGAGTTTGAAAATTAATTGTTGGGTATATTGGTCACAATGTACTTGATTTGAAGAAGTCCTTTCAGCTCAATGATATACACATAGATGTATTTGATGAATATTTAGTTCATGTGTGTATGCAAATAAAGCTAAGTACAAAAGCATCGAGACACAAGAGCAGTGTCGACACTTTTGTCAAAGATGCATTGAGACAAAGAGAAAGTTGTGTCGACACTCAGACTAGTGTCGACACACTTAAACTAGAAGTGCTGAGTCAAAGAGAAAGTTATGTTGACATCCAGGACTTAGGTCGACACTATGATACAAGAAAGCAACTTTGTCAACACTCAGGACTAGTGTCGACACATACTACTCAAGTTGTGTCGACATGAAGTAAATGTGTCTACACTAAGGATAAGTGTCGACACACCACACAAGCTGTGTCGAGACAAGGTGAAAGCTGTATCGACACATTCTACATCAGCTGTGTCAAGACAAGATAAAGGTTGTGTCGACACATTCAGAATTGTGTCGACATCACAATAAGAGAAGTGTCGACACCCAGGACTGGTGTCGACACATTCAACAGTCAAGTTTCAATACTTAATCAAAGTTGTTTCCTAAGTACAGAAATCAAGCTGGAGGTACTGACAACTGTCAGAATTGTCAGATGTCAATTATTAACCAGATCAGCCGGTTACTCCTAACAGAGCCTATTTAAAGGGATCAACTCTTCAGAAAAAAAGGAAAAGAAAGAGAAGAACAATTTGGTGAAGCTAGATCTAAGAAGCATCTACTATAATTTAGAAGGTGGAGAGAAGCCTGATCAAGAATCATCTTCAACATCCTCCAGCCTAGATCTACCCTAATTTCAACTTTAAGAATCTTTAAAAAGCTAAGAAGGTTTGGATCAAATCATTCACTATAAAATCAAAGGAAGCAAACACATCAGGATCAGATCAAGAAGCAGTCACCCATTTCTCTCTAGCTGGGTGATTAATTCTGAATCAATTTCTTTTAACTTTGTTAATCTTGTAAAGATCTACCTGTAGATTTGTGAGTAAGGGATTTATTTTCTCTAAGTTGTAAGCCTTAGTTATAAAGGCTGAGGTAGGGCTGGGATTGCCTGAGGTAGGTGAAGTGGGTATTTCTCTGAGTTATAGGGTAGGATTTGCCCGAGGAGTAGGAGTGTGGATTCACTTTAAGGTAGAGTTCTTGGGAAGAACTTGAGGTGTAGAATCTTGGTGATCTGAGTGGTAAGACTTGCATAGTCTGAGTTATAGGAGCTAGCTGGGCTCTGAGCTGTAAGTCTGAGGAGCTGAGTAAAAGAAGAAGAAGGTGTTTGGCCGAATCTAGTTCATTGCTAGATAGGCAAAGGGGAAAAGTGGATGTACCCATAAATTGGGGAACCATTATAAAACTGTGTGTACTGTGTTGTGATTGCGGTACTAATACTATTTTAAATTTATGTTAAGATTATATTATTTTATCTGGCTGAGATAATTAATTAAAAGAAAGTATAATAAAGGTAGCCAAGATTAAAATTAGACCTATTCACCCCCCTCTAGGTCACTCTCAATCCTAAAACAAACATTTACAATTGGTATCAGAGGGAGGTTCACTGAAAAAAAAGGCATAACAGCCTAGTGAGAATCCAAAGGATTGCAGAGAAAGATACATCATGGCTCAGAGGGAAAATAATTCCATCAAACTCCCTGTCTGCTCCAAAGAAAATTTTGGAATATGGAAGAAGAGAGTCAGATTATTCATGGAGGCAGCAGATCCAAGAATATACATCACAGTGATTGAAGGACCTTTCATTCCCATGAAAGTTTTAGTTCTTGATGCAAACATCAGGACACCCAAGACATACATGGATATGGAAAAGAATGAAATCATTCTAGCCTCTATGGACAAGAGGGCTCAGAATATTATAGTTAGTGCAATAGATGATTCCACTTTTCAAAATCTGATTCATTATAAAATTTCAAAAGAAATGTGGGAGTCACTGATAATCTATATGGAAGGAACAGAAGAGGTCAAAGATGATAAAAAATCTCTGTTAAACCAACAGTATGAAGCCTTTAGACAGGATAAGAAAGACTCAGTGGCTGATTGTTTTGAAAAGTTCTTCAGAATTGTAAACAACCTGAGAACTTATGGCAGGAAATTTACTAACTATGAAATCAATGACAAGTTCTTGAGGTCCCTGAACAAGGAATGTGACATTAAGATCTGTGCCATTAGAGAAATGGGGAACTTAGCCAACATAGACCCCCATGCCGTATTTGGCAAGCTGTTGTCCCATGAGTTACAACTCAATCTCAGGAAGTCTGAAGAAGATTCAGCTAGAGCACACAGCAGAGAAAAGACCTTGGACCTAAAGGCTGAGTCATCCAGAAAAGTCAGAGAGAAGTCAACACTCTCAGAAAGACAGGAAACATCTTCTAAGTATTCAGAATCATCCTCATCAGAAGGAGACCTGACTGAGAAGGAACTGTCTCTCTTCTCTAGATAGTTCAAGAAGATGTTGAGGAGAAGAAAGCAAGGCAGCTGGAAGGGACCAACTGGAGACTCTTCTTTCAAGAAGACCAATCATCCAGATAAGCCCAGGAAAAAGAAATCTGGGGACAGGTATGGTTCTTCACAGAACAAATATATTAATACTAATATTATTTGTTATTATTGCAACAGGAAAGGGCATGTCATAGTGTACCTCACCTAAATTTGAAAGGTAAGGGTGTGAATTATACACCACTACCTTGGAAGTTGGATGACAATTCTGTGTTGCACAAAAGAATAACTTAAAATGTGCAACCAAAGAAAAGATATAACCGATTTGAGTGTTGGTGCTGTGGGAAGGTTGGGCATTGTACCCTTGACTGTTGGTATAATCAAACAACACCTTCATATAAGATTCAACAAGCTTTGTTTAGAAAGCCTGCTGTGTTTCACATAGCAAAGCCTAATAAGAAACAAGGCCTCAAAACTATTTGGGTGCCTAAGGTGAACTAAATATGTGTTTGTAGGTGGAGCCAAGTACCACAGGAAGTCCAATATGGTACTTGGACAGTGGCTATTCCAGGCACATGATTGGAATAAGGAGTTTGCTAAGAGATTACACTCCTGTTAGGAATGGACCAAAAGTCATCTTTGGAGGGTCAGAGAAAGGACTCACCAAGAGATATGGTAACATTTCTAATGGCCTAGTTACCACCACTAAAGTGGATTATGTGGAAGGATTGAACCACAACCTGATAGCATAAGTCAGCTTTGTGATATAGGTTATGAAATTATTTTCCACAATGACAAGTGTATGGTAAGGAATTCAAGTGATCAAGAGATCATCTTGTCAGGAACTAGGAGTGGGAACATTTTTTTTCTAAATTTCTTAAGTATAAATGGAAAGTCACCTGTATGCCTAGTAGCTAGTGAGAAAGACTCATTATGTGTGCAATGATAGAAGAGGCTGGCTCACTTAAACTACAAAGTAATGGGCAAACTATTCTCTATGGACTTAGTTAGAAATAGTCCACAAATCAAATGCTCCAAAGAAGGCTTATGTCCTGCATGTCAAAAATACAAACAAACAAAAATTTCCTTAAAGAGCATTCAATCCAAAGACACCGAGAGGTGTCTGTACTTACTTCATATGGATCTATTTGTTCCTATACAAGTTTTTAGTTTAGGTAGGAAGTCCTATACCTATGTGATTGTAGATGATCACTCTAGGTTTGCTTGGGTATTCTTCTTAAGGAGAAAGTCTGAAACACTAGGCATCCTTGCTGATTTTGTCAAACAAGTTCAGAATGAGATGGGATGTTCTGTGGTCAAGCTTATAAGTGACCATGGTACAAAATTTCAACTTGAAAAGATGACAAATTTCTGTAAGGAACTATGAATTTTTCAGGAGTTCTCCTCTCCACGAACACCACATCAAAATGAAGTTGCTGAGAGGAAGAATAGAACTGTCATTGAGGTAGCTAGAACAATGCTGAGTGATACATCTCTCCCAGAATAGTTCTGGGCTGAGGTTGTGAACACAACATGCTATGTTCAGAATAGAACATTGATCAACAAGAATCACAACAAGACTCCCTATGATGTAATGAAAGGCAGAAAACCTAATCTGTCATACTTCAAAATTTTTGCTAGTAAGTGCTATGTTTTGGACAATAAAAAAACTTATCTAACAAAGTTCTCAGAGAAATCCTATGAAGGAATCTTTATAGGGTATATTGTACATAACAAAGCATACAGGATCGACAACTTGAAACATCAAGGTGTACAAGAATCTGTTAATGTAGTTTTTGATTAAACTTCTGTTCTTTATAATGAGATTTCTAACAACACTAGTCTAGGTGATATAGATTCTAGGATGGAAAAGTTAAATATAGGTGATTCACCTGATCTAGAGGTACACACTAGAGATAATGAATAAATTCCTATAGAAGATACTGTAACTGTCCAGGGGGAGGAGGAAAATTATCCTAATCCTTTTGTAGAACTAGGTGATGGTAGGCACCTCCCAGCAGTAGTTAGGCATCTTAGAGATTATCCTATTGATCAAATAATTGGTGATGCCATACTTGGAGTAACTACTTGGAGTAGACATCACAATGAGGTTCTATACTCTAGTTTTCTCTCTCAAATAGAACCTAAAAAGTTTGAAGAAGCCAATTCAAACCCCAACTGGATTATGGCTATGCAAGAAAAGCTCAATCAATTTGAGAGATACAAACTCTGGATTCTAGTTACTATACCTAGTGATCGCAATGTCATAGACACTAAGTGGATTTCTTAGAATAAACTAGATGAGCATGGGGTTATAGTTAAGAACAAAGCTAGATTAGTGGTTAAAGGATATAGACAAGAGAAAGGAATAGAATTTGACCAAACCTTTGCACCTGTAGCTAGGCTAGAAGCCATAAGGTTGTTCTTAGCTCTTACAACATACAAAGGATACAAGGTCTACCACATGGATGTAAAGTCAGCATTCCTAAATGGTATACTAAAGGAAGAAGTCTATGTAGAGCATCCACCAGGTTTTGTAAACTCTAAACTCAACTCTCATGTCTTCAAATTGCACAAGGCTTTGTATGGGTTAAAACAGGCACTAGAGCCTGGTATGAGACCCTTTCTACCTTTCTTATAGAGAATAAGTTCTCTAGAGGAAAGATAGATAAGACACAATTCCTTAGGGACATAGAATGATCAAGTATCCTTGTCCAGATATGTATAGATGACATAATTTTTGGGTCTATTAATGAGATGCTGTGTAGAAAATTTGCCAGGCTTATGCAAGGAAAGTTTGAAATAAGCAGCATGGGTGAGCTAAAATTCTTCTTGGGATTCCAAGTTAGACAATCTAAAGATAGTATATCCATCTCTCTGTCTAAGTTCACTAAGGAGTTGATTAAGAAATATGGTATGGAGAATTCTTCTACCATGAGAACTCCAATGGGTTCTTCTATATCACTATACAAGGATGAATTTGGGAAACCAGTTGATGCATCCTTGTATAGAGGAATAATTGGATCACTCCTCTATTTGAATGCCAGTAGTCCAAATATTATGTTCTCAACATGTATCTGTGCTAGGTACCATGCATGCCCCAAAGAGTTTTATTATACTGCTGTAAAGAGAATACTGAGATATCTTAAGGGCATACCCAATCTTAGGCTTTGGTATCAAGAGGATAGTGTTTTTGAACTCACAGGGTACAAAGATGCTGATTTTATAGGGTACAAAGAAGACAAAAAGAGTACTTCTGGAACTTGCCAGTTTCTAGGAAAAAGACTCATAAGTTGGAGTAGCAAGAAACAAACAAGTGTTGTAATTTCTACAATAGAAACTGAGTATATATCTGTTGGAAGATGCTGTGCACAGTTACCGTGGATTCAGCATCAACTACTAGACTACAGTGTACAGCTAAGTAAATCTGTTATGTTTTGCGATTCTACTAGTGCAATTTCTATTTCTAATAATACTGTTTCACTCAGTAGAACTAAACATATAGAAATTAGATATCACTTTCTTAGAGAGAATGTTTAAAAAGAGAATATTAGCTTACATTATACTCCAATAGAAAGACAAGTTGCTGACATCTTTATAACACCCCTAGATGAAAGCAAGTTCAATTACTTTAAATTTGAACTAGGTATGTTGAACATTGAGTAAACATTTTCTATTAGTAATTATAAAAGACACCTAACCATGTCAATAAATCTAAAAAAATAAGAAAGACTTGATATAAATTCAAGAAATTATAGTCTGAACACAAATTTTATCTAAGTCCAAGAATTGTGTCAAGACACCACAGTGTGTTTCGAAACTATATGCAGTATTGTGTTGAGACACCAGAATGTGTGTCGACACAATAGATAGTCATGTGTCGAGATATTAAAAATTAGTGTTGAGACCCTGAGGGCTATGTCGAGAGACATGAACCTTGTGTCGACTTAAGTCGACACATCTCGACTGAGTAAGCTTCTAGTGTCGACACCAGACATTTCCCGAAATTTTAGAAAAGTCTAAAAGCAGCGCTCCTTCTCGTCTTCCATATTCAGTTACTATAAAAAGGTGGTGCAAGGAGTTGTCGACTACGCTTACCAGAAAACTTGAGCGACTGTTCTCAGAGTGTCGATACCTCAAAATCCTTAGTCGACTCCTCTCAATCTCAAATTCTCTCGATTTCAATGGCACCAAAGATGGACGATAACATCAACGAAGGTTACAAACTCGTGCAAAATGCCTTCGTCTCCGCTCCAGAAGAAATAAAGAATGTGATTGATCTTTTCAATGAGGCATGTCTTGAGTATCTACTGTCAGAACCAACCAAGATATGGAAGAGAGAGGTATCTGAATTCTACTCTAATGCCTCACTAAACCCTAAGTTAGGTAAGATCAAATCCAGTGTTAATGGAGCAAGAGTAAAGGTCACAATCAAAAGACTGGCTAAAGTATTTCAGATTTCAAGAACTGCATAGGAAGATGAACTTGGTTCGAGCAAGACTGCTGAGGCCTTAAAATGGTGTGGACTAGCTCCAACCACTAGGTTTGGCAGTTCCTTAAACAGGAAGGGAATGAATTCCCAAGGTAAATTTCTATCTGAAATAGTTAGAAAGATGCTCCTCTACAAGACTGGAGCACATGACAAGATTTCTATATTTATGTTTAGCCTGATGACAAGGATTATCTTCAGAATCATGATTAAATGGAATAGGGTAGTCTTTGATAAGATTGCAGAAGGGATTCAGAAGCCCAATATGGACAGAATAGTTATTTTGTATTTGGTAAAGATAATTCCAAATAGTATCAATCAGAAGAATGGATCTAAGATAAATCATATGAGGAGAAGTGACCTGAGAATTCTATTTAGATAGGACAAAGTCTTTTTTAAAGACACACCAGAACCTAAGAATACAAAGGAGGTAAGTGCAAGAAATCTGTGGTAGAGGAAGTTGAATCCACTAGTGATTCTAAAGAAGATGTGAACTTCAGTTCAGATAAGGATGCTGAGGAAGAACAAAGAATATCTCCAAGGTTCTCACCTGGAACTAGTGTATAGGTGCAGGGGGAGACTTTCCAGAAAGAGAAATAATTTAGTGGGAGAACCTCTACGTATTGCCAATGGATACAGCTACTACTATAATAATAGATGTTGTACAGGAACTAGAAAAGTCCAAAGATCATGAACATGAAATGTATGAAAAAGAGATGGAGGAAGAAAATCCAAAATTGACTGAAGAAGAAATTCTTTTGTCAAAAGTATCTAAGATCTAGGGGGAGATAGCTGAAAATTTCCAGATTGAGGTGCCTGATGCTGAGATTCAACATGCAGATGTTACCTTAGAAAGTCTTAATACAAATACTGAAGGTACATAACAACAAAACTCTATTGAGATGGTTAGATCATCAGATTCTTAGGAAGAAGAAGCTTCACAGCTTAAGAAAAGGAAATTATCTGAGTTTAGAAAAGGTAGTTAGAGTTATAAGCAGTATCTCTAATCTGGACCACCATCAGCTCCTGCAATGGATTCTAGCTCCCTGTTAGTTCAACTACAGATCATGCTTGATAAATAAAGGCAAGACCTAGAAAAGTATGTGGATGAAAGCAACAAGGAGTTGCAATTTCAGCTGGCAAAAGACATAAAGTCAATAAGATTTGAAGTAAACTTATTAAAGAAAGATATGACTAATTTCTTTGAGAAAGGAGAAAATGCTGTTGTCTAGGTTACCAAGCAACAACAGGAAGCCAAACAACTAGAGGCTGATATGGCAATCAAGCAAGGCTATGTCCTTGAGAATCAAAATAGAATGAATGAAAATATGATAGTTATGTAAGATACAACCTTGGGAGAAATAAAGAATCAAACCACTACTTTGGAGACCAAACTTGATTCAACTGCAAAAGATATAGACACCAAACTGACAAATCATTCAGAATCTCTTCTTAAGGGCATCAAGGATTCTGACAAGTGTTTGGACAACAATTTACTAAGAGTTAAGAAAACTGTAACATCATGAATTAATTATCTAGATGGTCAAGTTAGATTTCACAAAAATGATTTGAGGGACCATATTGAAAGAGAAGTCATAAAGGGGGAGAGGGTAATGATCAGGTCCAGTTCTGAACAAGCTACCTAGATATCAAACAATATCAGAGACACTTTAGGCTATCCTCCCCTATGGTATGATTGGGATCAAACTTCTGAGTCTGGTTGTCAACCAGCTCAACTTGAAGCACCTCATGCTACTAGAACTCATGCTGCTGAGAAAACCATGTACTATCCTACAACACAAGCTACATTTATGTCTATACAAGCAATTGTCCAACACATGTACAGTCCTCCTTAAGGGTTAGATCAGATGTAATCTGTGAGAAAGTGGAAAAGTCTTCTACTGCTCAAGAGATAGAGGCCAAACTATCAAAGAAAAGGTTTAGAGAACAAGCTGAGACTAGACCAGATTTTGAGCAGTGGAGTCCAACCTTCAGATCAATAATTCTCACTGCATGGAAGGCTTTAAATGCAAATGTGATTGATAGGGGCAAATGGTATAATGAACAGGAATGGGTCAATCATCTTAAGAAACAACAAGTTATCCAGAAGTTCAGATATGATCTGAAGAAAGGAAAGATTCCTACTAATTCAGTTGAGCCCAGTAAATATTTCCCAAAAACTTATCATTATTTTGAAAGACAAAGGCTGAAAGAAGAAGTAATTGCAAAGGCTAAAGCTAAGGATAACAAAGGAAAGAAGGTTGCTGATGACAAGGGACCTAAAGTAAAAGCCACAGTCTAATCTGGAAAGGGCATTGTCATCAAAGACCCAGAGTTGCCTTAGGAATTTTAATTTTGTAATATCTACCTCTATATACATCGTGTAACCAAATCTTGTAGTAGTAAACCTTGTGATAAACAATTAATGAAAATTTTGGTTTACTCAACATTTCATGTGCTATTAATTAGGATTGCAATTGTTTGCCTTATTTTCTGATCAACATTATAGATTTTAAATATGTGTTTTTATCTTTGGTATTTCACATATTGAACTGCACTCTATTCTTAATGTTTTTATCATTATATTTTGGTATCATGTTGTATATCATTGAATTGGGGTTATGAATTCTCCAAATATGGGGAGATTGTTGGGTATGTTGGTCACAATGTACTTGATTTGAAGAAGTCCTTTAAGCTCAATGATATACACATAGTTGTATTTGATGAATTTTGTGTTCATGTGTGCAGACAAATAAAGCTAAGTACAAAAGCGTCGAGACACAAGAGCAGTGTCGATACTTTTGTCAAAGATGCACTGAGACAAAGAGAAAGCTGTGTCGACACTCAGGACTAGTGTCAACATACTTAAACTAGAAGTGCTGAGTCAAAGAGAAAGTTGTGTTGACATCCAGGACTTGGGTCGACACTATGATACAAGAAAGCAACTATGTCGACACTTAGGACTAGTGTCGACACACACTACTCGAGTTGTGTCGATAGGAAGTAAAAATGTCGACATTAAGGACAAGTGTCGACACACCACACAAGCTGTGTCGAGACAAGGTGAAAGCTGTGTCGACACATTCTACATCAGCTGTGTCAAAACAAGATAAAGGTTGTGTCGACACATTCAAAATTATGTCGACATCACTAGAAGAGAAGTGTCGACACCCAGGACTGGTGTCGACACATTCAACAGTCAAGTTTCAACACTTAAGCGGAATTGTTTCCTAAGTACAAAAATCAAGCCAGAGGTACTAACAACTGTCAGAACTGTCAGATATCATTTATTAACTGAATCAGCCGGTTACTCCTAATAGAGCCTATTTAAAGGGATCAACTCTTCAGAAAAAAGAAAAGAAAGAGAAGAACAATTTGGTGAAGCCAAATCTAAGAAGCATCTGCTATAATTCAGAAGGTGGAGAGAAGCCTGATCAAGAATCGTCTTGAACATCCTCCAGCCTAGATCTACCCTAATTTCAACTTCAAGAAGCTTTGAAAAGCTAAGAAAGGTTGGATCAAATCTTTCACTACAAGATAAAAGGAAGCAAACACATTAGGATCAGATCAAGAAGCAGTCACCCATTTCTCTTTAGCTGGGTGATTAATTCTGAATCAATTTATTTTACTTTTGTTAATCTTGTAAAGATCTACCTATAGATCCGTGAGTAGGGATTTATTTTCTCTAAGTTGTAAGCCTGAGTTATAAAAGCTGAGGTAGGGCTGGGATTGCCTGAGGTAGGAGAAGTGGGTATTTCTCTTAGTTGTAGGGCAGGATTTGCCTAAGGAGTAGGAGTGTGGATTCACTCTGAGGTAGAGTTCTTGGGAAGAACTTGAGGTTTAGGATCTTGGTGATCTATGTGGTAAGACTTGTATAGTCTGAGTTGTAGGATCCAGCTGGGCTCTGAGTTGTAAGATCTAAGGAGCTGAGTAAAAGAAGAAGAAGGTGTTTGGCCGAATCTTGTTCATTACTGATAGGCGAAGGGGGGAAAGTGGATGTACCCATAAATTGGGGAACCACTATAAAACTATGTGTACTGTGTTGTGATTGCTGTGCTGAGACTATTTTAAATTGATGTTAAGATTATATTGTTTTATTTGGCTGAGATAATTAATTCAAAGAAAGTATAACAAAGGTAGCCAAGATTAAAATTAGATCTATTCACCCCCTTTAGGTCACTCTCATTCCTAAAGCAAATATTTACATTAATTAATCTATAGATTTTGTGAGGATGAAGGAATAAGAAAAAACTTTTCAGGTCCTAGAACTACTCAACAAAATGGAGTGGATAAAAGGAAAAATAGAATATTTATTGAATTTGGAAGAACTTTATTAGTAGAGTCAAATGTATTAAAGTGTTTGTTGGGAATATTGCCCTTTAAAGTTCCCTGAATTTGAAGAGGAATCACCATCAATACTAAGAGCATAGATGTAATTGTGCATGCTCTAAGTTCAATGTGTACAGGATGTTCATTTTCACAATGATTAGATAGGTTGTCTAAGTGACAGTTATATGTGGACACAAGGAAGAATGCTGGGAAGACAGAAAATTATCTTAGTCCACAGGCATTGAGTGAAGGTAGTTCACTAAACGCAAGATGTCAATAAGCACTAAGTAAAGCTCAGAAGGTCAATGCTTCAGCATTGGCAAAGAAGAAATCTGGCTAAGTCTAGAAGCATCGATTGAGGACAGCTCACTCGACGCCTGAAGAAAGAAGTATCTAGTAAAGATCAAATAGTCAAAGCTTCAACATTGGAAAAGAAGAAATCTGGTTAAGTACAGAAGCGTCGAGTGAAGATAGCTCACTCAACGCCTGAAGAAAGAAGCGTCGAGTAAAGCTCTATGCTATCAAAGCTAGATAAATTGAAAAGAAATTTGGCTAAGTCCAGAAGTGTTGAGTGAATCCAGTTCACTCAATGCCAAGCTCAGAAAGCATCGACAGAACAAGCTTTAGTCAAAGCCTCAGAAGATATTAACAGAAAATCTATCTAATTCCAAATGCGTTGAGTGAGGACAGTTCACTCAACGCCAACTCAATAGAAAAATCAACTAAGTACAGAAGTGTTGAGTGAAGGCAGTTCACTCAATGCCTAAAGAATAAATCGTCGATAGAACAAAGTGATGTCAAAGCTTAAGAAGAAGTGGACAAAAAAATTGTTTAAGTCTAGAAGCGTTGAGTGAAGGCAGTTCACTCAATGCCAGCTCAACCAAAAATTCTACTAAGTACAAAAGCTTTGAGTGAAGGCTATTCACTCAATGCCTCATCAAGATGACAGGAAAGTCAAGTATGCATTGAGTGATGAAGGCTCACTCAATGCACTCAACGCCTATCAACAGAAAGTTTGTCTAAGGACAAAAGCATTGAGTGAAGGCCATTCACTCAATGCTACCTCAATAAAGATATTGGCTAAGTCCAAATTCATCGAGTGATGACTAGTCACTCGACGCCTAATGGTACAAAAAATTGGCTAAGTATTTTGGCGCCGAGTGAAGGCTATTCACTCAACACCTATGATGAATCTTCTGTTTTTGACTAAGTCGACATGTGTTGATGTCAGCAGAATTTCAAATTATTGCGGGAAGTCTACAGTACACGACAAACGACATCGCAGACCTATTGTACCTCATTTACTGATAAAGCTATGTTGTAGCCAACAACTATTGGAGGTCTCGAGGCTCAAAAAGCCCTTGGATGGCGGAAGATACAAGCGATAGATCAGAAAAGATAAAATTAACTTTTTGAAAAACTATGGATTTCTCCTTCTTCCTCTTGACATTGTTTTAGAGAGGAAAGAACAAGTTCTAGCTGATCTGGAAGTAGAAAGAAGGTAGCTGTTGTAATTCTCACCTGCAATAACAAGTTTGGAGAAATGTCTCTGAGGAAGACGAAACTCCCAAGGATAAACCTATCTATAGTAGATCTATTAATACAAGTTAGCTGTTGCCATTCTCTCCTGCAACATCAAGTTTAGAGAAACTCTTTGAGAAAGGAGGAGTAGCAAGGGCTAACCCTTGCTGCAACCACTTCACAGTTCAAGCTGATCTTTCCTGAAGAACATTTTTCTGGAGCTATGAAGAAGAAGATTTCTGGACTGAGCTACTTCAGGTCAGAAGAAGGAAGACACAGAAAATCTCTCTGGTGTTTATTCTACATCAACAAACTTATCTCTCTCTGTAGGATCCTTTGGATATGAGTGTAAGCCTATTTAATAAAGGCTGAGGTAGGATCTGTTGGTACCCTAGTTTGATTTGAGTTTAGTCCTCTCCTTTGTGCTCCTTGACTCAAGAAATATCTATGGTCAATGGTTAGAAGTCTAGTTGTAGAGTCCTCACTTTTCCAGATTGAGAATTTGGTTAAGTAGTTTTTCGTTCGACTATAGTCGAACGCCGCTCGACTATCGTCTATCGGCTGATCGACGATCGTCTATCAGTTGGTCGACGCTCTGTTCTGCGCTGATAGTTCGATTATCTGTTGATAGGTCGACTATCTGTTCTGCGCTGATAGTTCGACTATCTGTTGATAGGTCGACTATCTGTTCTGCGCTGATAGTTCGACTATCTGTTGATAGGTCGACTATCTGTTCTGCGCTGATAGGTCGACTATCTGTTGATAGGTCGACTATCTGTTCTGCGTTGATAGGTCGACTATCTGTTGATAGGTCGACTATCTGTTTTCTGAGGTAGGTCGACTATCTGCTTGATAGGTCGACTATCTGCTTGCGCTTGATAGTTCGACTATCTGTCCTGATAGATCGACTATCTGATAGTTCGACTATCTGTTCTGATAGGTCGACTATCTGCCGAGGTAGTTCGACTATCTTCTTCGATAGGTCGACTATCTGGATCGTTCGACTATCTGCCCGATAGATCGACGATCTCCGTGCGTCGGTCGACGATCTCCGAAGGTCGTTCGACGCTTTCTGCCTGCCTTTATATTTTGTATTTATTTATTATATTTAATTAATTAATACATTTTCTGGCACATTATTTTAAGCTGTATGATAAAATTACAAGGCAATATTTGCTCCATCTCTTTTGCCTGAGTCAAATCTTTTTAAGATAAAGTTGTTTGTCTTATTAGCTGTCTTTATAAATTACTTTATCTGCTGACAGCCCTTTATAGCCGTTAGACTGAAAAGTCTACTTCTTTGCTATAAAGAGATTATTTCTGATGTGACTTTATTTAGTCCTTTGTTATTTGATTTGGTCCTGCAGCTTCTTAGAAAAAGGGTTATTCCTTTTATAGAATGTTTTGCTGCAGAGATGTTTCTGTCTTCTTGATATTTACAGCCCAGGTCTCAAGGCTCAGAAGAAGACAAATAATTCAAATGGAAGAGAGCCGTTGCTTGCTGCTATTATATAAAGAACCCTTTGAAGAAGGATTCAAGCTAGCTAATAGCTAACCAGTTGTTCATTCAAGCTTTCAAGCCTTCAAGCTTTCTGCTCTCAGCAAACTCCATCTAACTGAGAAGTGTTAAGATCTTCATCTCTTCTTCAACCTGAGTTCTCCTGCTTTCAGGAAGTTCAAACTCAGAGATCCTTTGAAGAAGAAGAAGAAGAAGATAGCTGCTTGAAGAGATTTCATTTTGTTATTTATTTTCTTCCTGTAGTTTTTCCTTCAGAACTTTCTGAAGAGTTTTCTGCACTGAAGCAAGACTTCACATGGACATCTTTGAGCCAGGGGGAGCCTTGATTCTTTAGAGCATTCTAGCTCAGTGCAAGTTTTTGTGCTTCTCTAATCTATTGTAAAATAGTGAAGACATCTTAACCTTCTTCCCCCTCCTGTACAGGGTTATTACTCCCTTCAAAAGTATCCCTTGGTGGCAGGGCACCTGATCAAAAACCTGTGCTTGGTTTTTAGACACCTGATCAAAAGTCTAAAGGGTTTCTGAATCTACCTGAAGCAGATTCTGTTGGTGGCAGGGCACCTGATCAAAAACCTGAGTGGATTCCTACCGTGTGGGTAGAAGAGTGGACGTACCCAAGTTGTTTGGGGAACCACTATAAATTTCCTTGTGTCATCTGGATTCCATTGTTTAATTCCTGTATTGTGGCTGTGATTAGATATAACTAGGTTGCTAGTTGCTGATTAGGTTTTTCCAAGCCTTAACTGTAATTACAGTTAGCTTGAGTTTGTGCACTCCACTTGTGTTAGGCTCTAGGGTTAAATCTATATCTATAACCTTTCATTCCGTACTTCACTCCAAGGGAGTTGGGTAGACCATTAAGTTTTGTCTAGTGCAAAATTTGATAACTCTATTCACCCCCCCTCTAGAGTAGTATCTATCCCTTCACTTTTAATTGGTATCAGAGGGAGGTTGACTGACTGAATAGGCTAACACCTAAGTCACAAGATCCTGATAGATACCAAAGCTTATAGATATTCACTATCATGGCCCAGTCTAAGGATTATTCAAGCACCAGACCTCCAGCATGCAACTTAGCTAAGTTTGGCATCTGGAAGGCAAGGATTAAACTTTATATGAATTCTATTGATGAAAGTATTTTTGCTTCTATTTTGTCAGGTCCCCCAAGAGCACCTGCTGCTGCCACTGCCTCATCATCTGATATGAGTGCAGTGCCTCCTCCAGATTATAATGATGAGTACAAGAAGGCCAAAATAGCAGATGCCAAGGCAATGAACATACTGGCTCAGACAATGTCTGATGAGGTGTCCCAGAAGGTTGCTGATTGCTCTTCAGCAAAGGCCATGTGGGACACACTGAACCAGATTGTAGCTGGTTCAGCTGATGAAAGGAAGGACAGAAGGTCCAACCTGATCTCACAGTACGAGAACTTCAAGAAAACTGATGCTGAATCAGTTGAAGCTATGTACACCAGGCTCAGCTCAATCATCAATGAGCTGAGGACCCTGGACAAGGACATATCATTGACAGAGGTCAATGATAAGATTCTTATGTGCTTCCCTAGCACATGGGATCTAAGAATCTGGCCCATCAAAGAAGCCAGAAGTACTAATGAGATCTCCACTGAAGCTCTCCTCGGCAAGCTCAAGTCTTTTGAGCAAGTGCTGAAGACCAGAGAAGCAGAAGCTGAAGCAAAGACCCCCACTCCTACAAGAAAAGAGCAATCTCTAGCTCTTAAGGCTGCAGATGTTTCTGAAGGCAGCCAATCTAATGAGGAACTTATGGCACTGTTTGCCAAAAGGTTTCTCAAGATGGGGAGAAAGGAGTTCAGAAAGAAGTCTTCACGCTATGAAGACAAACTAAGGTATGATCGCTCTCCTGCTAAAGAAATTATATGTTATGGTTGCAGGAAGCCTGGACACATCTTGCCAGAGTGTCCAGAGGAGAAGAACAAAGAAAAGAGAAAAGATAAAGAACAGCACAGGAAGCACTCCAAGCCATCCTCCTACAAAAACAAAAAGAAGGAGAGAGGTTTCATTGCTGAAACCTGGAGTGATTCTGATGAAGAATCCTCCTCATCAAGCTCCAGTGAAGATGAGGAAGAGAAGAAGGCAAAAGAAGTTTGCCTGATGGCAATAGATGCCTGCAGCAACCACTCTGCTGCAGAGAGTTCTGATTCTGATGAAGAGATGCCTACAGAAGATGAGGTACTTTCTTCTTATGATTTTACTTCAGAAGAATTTAAAGTAGAATTTAAATCTTTATGCTTAGATTTAATTAGCTCAGAAAAGGAAATAAAAGAACTTAGAAATAGGTTAGCTGACTCAGAATCAATAGCCTCTGAAAACATTAGGTTAAAGGAAGAACTCACTACTTGTAGTGAAGAAATCAAATTTCTTAAAATAGAGTTAGCTAAGTCTAAGAGATTAGAAGAATCCCTTAATGGTAGAAGCCTTAAGCTGTTAGAAATTACCAGCATGACTAACACTAGGTCAGGTAATGATAAACTAGGCTTAGGAGCTTCTCCTAGTGAACCCCCAGTCCTTCTTAAAAATAACCTTTCAACTCCAGTGAACTTCATTTCAGCTAGTGGAAAGAAGAACACTGAGCAAGTAAATCTGGTTAATAAAACTTTAAATAAAGCTAAGAGAGAAAAGAGAAAGAAGTTTTTTAAAGAAATGCAAAGAGCGTCGAACGCCGCTCGACGATCGGAAGCTCAATGGTCGAACGAAGGTCGACGATCTGAGCACCCATCGTCGAACGTCGATCGACGATTTCAATATGATTTTCAAAATCACAATCAATTCCATAGAAACCTAAATGAGAATAGAAACCCTAGGTTTGTTGACCCATCATCAGCATGGAGAATCCCACCTAGGAGATCTCACCCACTAGGTTATCACCCTCAGCCTGCATTCTCATACATTTCCAGTTTTTCTTATGTGAAAAACAAGGGACCCAAGGTTACCTGGGTCCACTCTGTCTAAATAATTGTCTTGCAGGTGAAGGCCTATCCAATCACTCAAAATAAGTGGTATTTGGATAGTGGATGCTCTAAGCATATGACAGGAAATAAAGATCTTCTGTCAAAGTTCAAAGCTAAGCTCGGCCCAAAGGTTATCTTTGGAGACTCCAGCTGTGGTCAGACAGAAGGCTATGGCAAGATCACAATTGGAGCAGTTACTTTCAAGAGAGTTGCTTATGTCAATGGACTGAAGCATAATCTGATTTCAGTCAGCCAGCTATGTGATGCTGGCTACCAGGTTTCATTTTCTAACTCCTCTTGCAGTATTACTTTAAATAATAATATTGTTTTAGTAGGTATTAGAATAGGTAACATTTACTTAGTAGATTTCAATTCATCTCACTCTGAAATCTGCCTGTTTAATGAAGTAACCCTTAATAATAATTCCCTATGGCATAAAAGGCTTAGTCATGTTAACCTTAAAAATATATCTAGGTTATCTAAGCACAACCTTGTTAGAGGTTTACCTTCTTGCCCCTACAAGAAGGAGAGCCTATGCAAGGCTTGTCAGCTAGGCAAGCAAACCAAGAATTCTTTTAAATCTGTAAATAAAAGTGATTCTCCTAGGATCCTGTATTTATTACATTTGGACCTTTTTGGCCCAATAAATGTACAGAGTTTAGGAGGGAAGTATTACACATTAGTAATTGTTGATGACTTCTCTAGGTTCAGTTGGGTTTTCTTTTTGAGAACTAAGTCTGATAACTTCAAAGCCCTTACAGACTTTCTACTATGTGTGCAGACTGAGTACTCTACTCATGTGGCCTTGATCAGAAGTGATCATGGTACTGAGTTTGACTCTCTTCTCATGCAAGAATTCTGTGAGAGAGAAGGTATCAAACATAGCTTCTCAGCTCCTAGAACTCCTCAACAAAATGGGGTAGTTGAGAGGAAGAATAGAACACTCATTGAAGCTGCTAGCACATTGTTGGCAGATGCTAACATGCCTCTATCCTATTGGGCAGAAGCTGTTAGTATAGCCAACTATGTCTTGAATAGAAGTCTGATACACAAACTTAAGTGTAAAACTCCTTATGAGTTGCTTAAAGGAAAGAAACCAAAAATTAATTATTTTAGAGTTTTTGGCTGTATTGTTTATATTCATAATAATAATAAAGAATATATTAGAAAGTTTGAAGCAAAAGCTTCAATGGGAATCATGCTTGGATATTCCCAAGTAAGCAAAGCTTATAGGGTTTATAACAAATCAACCTGTAAGATTGAAGAATCTGTGCATGTGACTTTTGATGAGTCTCAAATGTTTTACAAGGAGAAAGAAAATTCTCCTTCCTCAAGTTCTTTGCAGGTACATGATGCCCCTCAAGAAATTCTTCAACTTTCAACTCTTCAGATCACTGAATCAGATAGTGATGAAGACATTGCTGAAGCTGTTGAAGCTGTTGTTGTTCCACCAACAGTAGATCAAATTCCTCCTGAGGAATTAATCCCAACTGTTGCTGAAGATCACATCCCACCTGCTGATATTGTCACACTTAGAGATCACCCCACATCTCAAGTGATTGGAGACATATCAGCTGGTGTGCAAACAAGACATCAATTAAGACAGGATGTGATGCATGCTTGTTTCCTCTCACAGGTTGAGCCCCTCACCTTTAAAGATGCAGAGCTAGATCCCCACTGGATCATTGTAATGCAAGAGGAGCTCAATCAGTTTGAGAGATGTAAAGTTTGGACTTTGGTTCCAAGACCTAAAGGCCAACTGATCATAGGCACCAAGTGGGTGTATAGAAACAAGCTAGATGCAAATGGAATTATAGTAAGGAATAAAGCTAGGCTTGTAGCTCAGGGCTACAGACAGGAGGAAGGTATAGACTATGACCAAACCTTTGCTCCTGTTGCAAGGCTAGAAGCAATAAGGATCTTCTTGGCCTATGCAGCCTTCATGAAGTTTAAGGTGTTCCAAATGGATGTCAAAAGTGCATTCCTGAATGGTGAGCTTAAGGAAGAGGTGTTTGTTGAACAACCACCAGGGTTTGTTTCTTCAACTCAGCCCTCACATGTGTTTAAGTTGCAAAAAGCTCTTTATGGACTAAAGCAAGCTCCTAGGGCCTGGTATGAGACCTTAGCTAGTTTCCTGTTAGAGCACAACTTTACTAGGGGAGTAGTTGATAGAACCCTTTTCGTCAAGCATCACAAGGACACAATCCTGTTAGTTCAGGTGTATGTAGATGATATTATTTTTGGCTCCACTGATCCCAAACTTTGCAAAAGGTTCTCTGACCTGATGCACTCTAAGTTTGAGATGAGTAGTATGGGTGTGCTGTCTTACTTTCTTGGTCTCCAAGTTAAGCAAGATGCTGATGGTATCTTCATCTCCCAATCCAAATATGCCAAGGAATTGGTAAAGAAATTTGGGATGGCTGATGCTTCAGCAATGCCTACACCCATGGCTACTAATGTAGTTATTGATTCTGATGATCACGGCAAGCCAGTTGATCAAAAGAATTATAGGGCCATTGTTGGTTCCCTATTATATCTAACTGCAAGTAGGCCAGATATAATGTTTGCTACATGCCTTTGTGCTAGATTCCAGGTCAACCCCAAGGAATCTCATCTGATTCTTCTAAAGAGAATCCTGAGATACCTGAAGGGATGTCCAGATCTAGGACTTTAGTACCCAGCTGAGTCAGAGTTTGAATTAATTGGATATTCTGATTCTGATTATGCTGGTTGTAGAGTTGACAGGAAGAGCACCTCAGGAACTTGCAAGTTCCTGGGAGAGAGATTGGTCTCTTGGTTCTGTAAGAAGCAGGCTTCTGTCTCAACTTCAACTGCAGAGGCTGAATATATAGCTGCTGCTAGTTGTTGTTCACAGATCCTGTGGATTCAAAACCAGCTTGTGGATTATGGTTACTCACACAAGAACACCAAGATCATGTGTGATAGTACCAGTGCTATCTCAATTGCACAAAATCCAGTGCACCACTCTAGAACGAAGCACATTGAGATTAGGCACCATTTCCTGAGAGATTGTGTGGAAAAGAACAAGATTTGTCTTGAGTTCATATCCACTGAGTTTCAGAGAGGTGATATATTCACCAAGCCTTTAGATGAACAGAAGCATCTGTTCTTTTTAGTTCAACTAGGCATGATCAATGGACGAGACTAAGTGTGACTATATCTGCCTATGTTGAAATCTGTTTGAAGAGTCGAACGATGATCGAAGATCGTCGAACGGATTAAGCCTATCGTCGACCTCGGGTTAATGATAGCTTATCTGTTTGAAGATCGTCGATCGACGTTCGACCATCGTCGAACAGGTCGAGCTCATCGTCGATCTCTGGATGACGATAGCCTGTTGTTTGAGAAGCCAGAAATAGTCGAACGATTGTCCGACTACTCTGCTTCTGAGCCGATCGTCGAACGACCGTTCGACCATCGGGTCTAGATCTTTTTAATAGACCGACTATATCCGGTCTGATATAAAGCCGATAGTCGACCTAGGTCAAAAGATCTTTTGCTTTATCGTCGACGGAGCGTGCCCTTTCGCATTCTACTTTCCCGCTTGCGATTTTCTGCCGCTTCGTCCCCTTCATCTTCTTCGTCCTTCTCGCGTTTCTCCAGCGAATCCATGGCGGTCTCTCCAGCAGTTCTGGCCGTCGTGAAGTTTGATGCAGGATTTAGCGTGGATTTTGACGCGTTCAGCAGCTGTGATGCAGGAATCGTAGAAGTTCTACAGCTGTGCAGGGATCAAGGATTAGAAAAGTTAATGTCTGCAAGGATTAAGATCAACATTCCAGAAATCAAAGAATGGGCTTTCACGTCGTCTTCCACAGACGAATCGATGACTGGTACCATCGGCGGAGAGGAGGTAATCCTGACTCCGGCCGTTTTCTCTGATGTTTTTGGTTTAGTTAATGGTGACAAGGATTATGAGCAAGATGCTCAGGAATTCGGAAGTATGCTTGTTGAGCTGGGACATGCTGAAGGCATTCCCACGAAGCTGCTCAAAGTGAATTTTCCTTTCAAAATCAAGTTTCTGGCTGAGATAGTAGGAAAAGTGCTCCTGGGCAAGCACTCTGCCCACGATAATATAACAAGGCAGCAATTCGCACTCATGTGTGCAATTGTTAATCGGAAAAGGATCAATTGGGCAGCAGTGATGTTTGATTTAATAAGAAAAAAGAATGGCAAGAAAGAAGTCACCCTAGGAAGGGTTATCGGTATTTTCCTGAAGGAAAGATTCCCCCATCTGCTGAGTTCAACTGCAACAACAATCAACGCCAGCAAGAAGATGGATCCCCATCTGTTCTCAAAGTGGAAGAGAACGTTTGTGAAATCTGCTTTAGCAACATCTGAGGACACAAGGACTGTATCAGTCGCTCCTCACCATGGTGAAGCTGGCTCAGCTCTTCCTTCCTCCTCCTCTGCATTATTGTCTGCCTCAGTTGAAGTTCCATCAACTTCAGCTGAAGTAAGACCTTCTTCCTCTGCTGCTCCAGAAACAACTATGGTTGTTCCTCTTTCCCCTCCAGCCTCTCCTCTACCTACTCATCTGGCTAGGATATCTGCTCCTAGCTTCGATTTGTTAGGATCAGAGAGAATTCCTACTCCTCCTGTATCTCCCGTTCATTCCCCAATTCATTCCCCAATTAACTCTCCTGCTCCATCTCCAGTTCGATCCCCTGTCCACATCATTTCTCATCCCAGCATCACTACCATATCTGCTGCAGCTCCATCCACCTCTCATCCTTCATCTATTGAGATCTCTCCTGAGCTTATCTCCCGCATTGTGGAGCTGATTACCCCATCAATCAAAACCATGATTGAAGAGGCAATCGCTCCCCTTGCAGCCTCCATTGATCTCTTAACTACCTCCATCAAATCCCTTTCAAAATCTGCTGAGCCATCTTCCTCTAGGGGCCTGGTTTCAGTAGCCACTGAAATCAGGCAGGGGGAGATGTTCCATGAAGATGCCTCAGACCATCCTGCCTCCCCTCCAGCCATAAAAGATACAGTAATGACTGCCCAGGAAGAATCTGCTCCTGCTGAGATAGAAATAGCTCCAGTTTTGTCTGATAAGGAAATAACAGATGGAATCATGTTGTCTGAATTTGCAGTGAAAGTCTGCCTGGAAGATCTTACCACTCCTGTGATTGCTAGATTCTTAGAAGGAATTATAACTTCATATCTGAATGAATCATGGGAGATGGTTAAATATGAAGGTAACTCATTTATTCGTTTTGTTGATGAGTCGATTAATTTGTTAGCTTGTGAATTCCTGGAAGGAATGATTTCTGTTTATTTAGCAGATCTATATTCATAATTCTACAGATGATATTAGAGAGGATTTATCTGCCCAGATAATAGAAATTGTTTCTGAAGCTGCCCCAAGTATTCCTGATATTCCAGTAGATTCTGAACTGGAATCTTTTCTAGATGATAGAGATGAATCTGAAAAATCAAGATAAAGTCAAAGAAGACACTCCCGTTCTGAGTGTGGAAGAAGTTCAAGCAAGAGCTGCCTGGGTTTTGAGAGTACAATCTTTAGAAGAGAAAGAAAAGGAATTGCAAGTTGAAAAGTCAACCATCTGGGATGACTCTCCAGGGTTGGACTTAGATTCCCTTCTGGCTCTGGATGCCATGGAAGAGGAAAGAGAAAAATCTGCTCTTAAGCTTAAAGAAAAGGCTGTTTCTGAAGCCTATGATCCATATGAAAATCCTCCATCATCTCCCTCTGATGATGAGGATGATTCTGATGTTTCTGAGAAGTCAAAGAGAAAGAAAGCTGTTTCAAAGAAAAGGAAAGCTGCTCCTCCTCCTCCAAGCAAAGATAATGACACTCCCTATTATATTCTGAAGGGCATTGACCCTAAATCCAAGGATTTTCAGCACTGGATGTGGTTTTCAAAGAATCAGCAGAAAGAAAGAAAAAGGACTAAGAGGTATGATAGTCCTGTCTCAAGATGGACTCCCAGAGGTCCTCCTCCTCCTCCTCCAGGTGCAGGAGCCTCTGGGAACCTATCAGCTAATCCTGCTGCCTCTTCTGGAAGATCTGCTTCTTTTCAGCCCCAACTAAGACAAAGTTATCAAAGCTCGCAAGGCAAATCGCTTTCTGGTTCTCAAAGACAAGTGAAGGAGGCTGTGGTTCAAAGACCAACCTTTTCCCCTCCTCCTTCTCCAAAGAAAAGAATTCCATCTTCAATACCAGTTCAGTCTGAGAAAAGTGATTCGGAAGGTAAATAGTTTACTTTGTTTTAAAATTTCTAGCAAGAATCTGTTGCTAAGTATTCTCTAATATCTTATCTAGATAAAGTATCTGAGGCTGCTCCTCCTGAGCCTGTTTATGAAAATCCTGAGCTTGATCCTAATTTTAGGATGGCTCGTTTCCAAGAACTAGTAGGAGCAGCTCAAATTAGAAAAGCTAGAGCCGAAGGAAAAGATACGACAGGTTTAACTACCATGTCTGTTTACAGAAAGAAAGAGCTTGAAAAGTTCCAGGTTAATCCTGAGGTTTTTGACCCATCCAAATACATGGAAAAGCATCCGGAAGCAGTAGTCCCAAGATCTACAGAGCTGAAGATCATTGGTGCGCAGGACCTGAAATTGTCAAAGAAAGAATCAGATGATCCGTTAAGGAAAATATCTTTTGTTTCTAGCTCCTCTGTATCTAAGCCTGACTCTGTTGATCCATAGTTTAATTAACTGCTGTGCTATATTTGTTTATCTGTTTGATAATCTGCTAGTCTATTTCCTGTATTATTTTAGTGTTCTATAGCTAGCTGTTTGTTTTAATTTTTGAGAGACTTAACTCAAATAGGGGGAGATTGTTGGTACCCTAGTTTGATTTGAGTTTAGTCCTCTCCTTTGTGCTCCTTGACCCAAGAAATATCTATGGTCAATGGTTAGAAGTCTAGTTGTAGAGTCCTCACTTTTCCAGATTGAGAATTTGGTTAAGTAGTTTTTCGTTCGACTATAGTCGAACGCCGCTCGACTATCGTCTATCGGCTGATCGACGATCGTCTATCAGTTGGTCGACGCTCTGTTCTGCGCTGATAGTTCGACTATCTGTTGATAGGTCGACTATCTGTTCTGCGCTGATAGTTCGACTATCTGTTGATAGGTCGACTATCTGTTCTGCGCTGATAGTTCGACTATCTGTTGATAGGTCGACTATCTGTTCTGCGCTGATAGGTCGACTATCTGTTGATAGGTCGACTATCTGTTCTGCGTTGATAGGTCGACTATCTGTTGATAGGTCGACTATCTGTTTTCTGAGGTAGGTCGACTATCTGCTTGATAGGTCGACTATCTGCTTGCGCTTGATAGTTCGACTATCTGTCCTGATAGATCGACTATCTGATAGTTCGACTATCTGCCGAGGTAGTTCGACTATCTTCTTCGATAGGTCGACTATCTGGATCGTTCGACTATCTGCCCGATAGATCGACGATCTCCGTGCGTCGGTCGACGATCTCCGAAGGTCGTTCGACGCTTTCTGCCTGCCTTTATATTTTGTATTTATTTATTATATTTAATTAATTAATACATTTTCTGGCACATTATTTTAAGCTGTATGATAAAATTACCAGGCAATATTTGCTCCATCTCTTTTGCCTGAGTCAAATCTTTTTAAGATAAAGTTGTTTGTCTTATTAGCTGTCTTTATAAATTACTTTATCTGCTGACAGCCCTTTATAGCCGTTAGACTGAAAAGTCTTCTTCTTTGCTATAAAGAGATTATTTCTGATGTGACTTTATTTAGTCCTTTGTTATTTGATTTGGTCCTGCAGCTTCTTAGAAAAAGGGTTATTCCTTTTATAGAATGTTTTGCTGCAGAGATGTTTCTGTCTTCTTGATATTTACAGCCCAGGTCTCAAGGCTCAGAAGAAGACAAATAATTCAAATGGAAGAGAGCCGTTGCTTGCTGCTATTATATAAAGAACCCTTTGAAGAAGGATTCAAGCTAGCTAATAGCTAACCAGTTGTTCATTCAAGCTTTCAAGCCTTCAAGCTTTCTGCTCTCAGCAAACTCCATCTAACTGAGAAGTGTTAAGATCTTCATCTCTTCTTCAACCTGAGTTCTCCTGCTTTCAGGAAGTTTAAACTCGGAGATCCTTTGAAGAAGAAGAAGAAGAAGATAGCTGCTTGAAGAGATTTCATTTTGTTATTTATTTTCTTCCTGTAGTTTTTCCTTCAGAACTTTCTGAAGAGTTTTCTGCACTGAAGCAAGACTTCACCTGAACATCTTTGAGCCAGGGGGAGCCTTGATTCTTTAGAGCATTCTAGCTCAGTGCAAGTTTTTGTGCTTCTCTAATCTATTGTAAAATAGAGAAGACATCTTAACCTTCTTCCCCCTCCTGTACAGGGTTATTACTCCCTTCAAAAGTATCCCTTGGTGGCAGGGCACCTGATCAAAAACCTGTGCTTGGTTTTTAGACACCTGATCAAAAGTCTAAAGGGTTTCTGAATCTACCTGAAGCAGATTCTGTTGGTGGCAGGGCACCTGATCAAAAACCTGAATGGATTCCTACCGTGTGGGTAGAAGAGTGGACGTACCCAAGTTGTTTGGGGAACCACTATAAATTTCCTTGTGTCGTCTGGATTCCATTGTTTAATTCCTGTATTGTGGCTGTGATTAGATATAACTAGGTTGCTAGTTGCTGATTAGGTTTTTCCAAGCCTTAACTGTAATTACAGTTAGCTTGAGTTTGTGCACTCCACTTGTGTTAGGCTCTAGGGTTAAATCTATATCTACAACCTTTCATTCCGCACTTCACTCCAAGGGAGTTGGGTAGACCATTAAGTTTTGTCTAGTGCAAAATTTGATAACTCTATTCACCCCCCCTCTAGAGTAGTATCTATCCCTTCACTTTCAGGATCCCTGTGTGGATCTGATGTAGGGCCTATGAGCCTGAGCTGTAGGACTTATAATCAAGTGTTAGGTAGGATCCTGGACTTGATCTAAGTTGTAGGGCAGCTTGCCTGAGGTAAGATCTATTTTAGATCTGAGGTAGGAGAGTATTCCTCTCTGAGTTATAGGGCTATCCTCCTAGCCTGAGTGTAGGACTTGTACTCAAGTCTAAGGCAGGTGATCTTTGGATCACTGAGCCGTAGGAGAAAAGCTTGCTCTGAGTTGTAGGGCCTTGTACCTGAGATAGGTCTTAGAGGAGACTGAGAGATCCTGAGGGATCTATATTGTAAGCTCTTAGGAGCCGAGTTTGGAGAAATGCCTTGTCTAACACACTATTAGAAAGGTGGGAGGGACAGTGGATGTACCCATAATCTGGGGAACCATTATAAAATTCTTGTGTGCTGTATGATTATCTTGAAAGCTAACTTAATCTAACTCACAACAAACCAAAGCAAGGAAAAAGTCTTAAAAGGCTTAAAAACCTATTCGCCCCCTCTAGGTGTTTAGCTACTCTTGAAACTAAAGAATTTTAAGTGGTATTAGAGGGAGGTTTCTATAAAAGGACTTAACAGTCTGAGTTGATCTCAAAGAGTAGCACAAGCATATCCTTATAGGTTCAGGAGAGAACCATAAGGAGCTGGGTTCCATGAAGCTTCCAATCTGCAGGAAGGAGAGCTTTGGGATCTGAAAGGAGAGGGTCAGGCTGTTTATGGAGGCATCTGACCCTAGGATCTTCATTACTGTCCAAGAAGGACCTTTCATACCCATGAAGGTCTCAGTTCTGGATGCAACTATCCAGACTCCTAAGAAGTATTCAGAGATGACCAAGGATGAGGTCATATTGGCTACAATGGACAAGAGGGCACAAAATATAATTATTAGTGCCATTAATGACTTATCTTTTTAGAACCTTGTCCACTGTAGAACTTCCAATGAAATGTGGTAAACTTTGGTTGTCTATATGGAAGGGACTGAGGAGGTCAGGGATGACGAAAAATCGCTGCTCAACTAAGATTATGAGGCCTTCAGGCAGAACAAGAAGGATAACATATTTGATTGCTTTTAAAAATTCTTCAGAATAGTAAATGAGCTGAGGACCTATGGGAGGGTCTTCAGCCATTATGAGATCAATGACAAGTTTCTTAGGTCTCTAACTAGAGACTTGGACACAAAGATCTGTGCCATCAGAGAAGTTGCAAAGCTGGCTAATACTCCACCTCACACACTATTTGGGAAGCTGCTCTCCTATGAGATACAGCTATCAGCTAGGAAGGAGGAGGAGACTATCAACAAATCCCTAGTCCAGGAAAAGTCTATGGCCTTCAAAGCAGAGTTCACCAAGAAGAGCAAGGATAGGATTGCCTCTCCTCCAAGTAGGCCTACTGATTCAGACAACACTGAGCAAAACACATCAGACAGCAGCATGTTTGATGAAGATTTTGCTGCCTTCTCTAGGAAGTTTCAAAAGATGATGAAGAGGAAGCATTGAAGAATCAGACCTTCCTCCTCCTCTCATCATATGAAGGACCACTATAAGGTTGAGAAGAAATACTCCAAAGGAGACAGGTTTGACTTTAAACCTAGTAAACAATTTTATTCAAAAGTTATTTGATTTTGCTGTAGCAAACTTGTGCATATAATTGCTGACTTCCCAGTAAAGAGAAGAGAATCTGGTCAGAAGAAGCATCAATATCTCAAGGGCAAGAAGGAAAAGAACTTCCTTGCCAAGACTCGAAAGATTTAGAGTCAGAATGACTCATCTTCCTCAAAGTATAAAGAAGAAGAAGCCTTCATAGGGCTTCTAGCGGCTATTGTAGATGAAGCTGAAGACTATCGTGATGCTAGGATAGGTATCAAAGACCCTCTATCACATTCAGACAGTGACTCAGGGGAGGATAATGAGGATGAAGATGCCAATAACTGCTATGGGCTGATGGCCATGTCAGATGAAGAATCCTGCCAGGATCAGCCTAGTCCAAATAAGGTATACTCTTTATCTAGCTCCTCTTCTAACTCAGATTATGAGACTTGTCCAAATTCTGATGCATCATCATCCTGTGATGAAGATGGGTCAGAATCTGAGAAAGATGTCAATCAATTGATTGATAAGTATGGTGCCCTTCTGGATACTTTTAAAAGGAGCAAGAAGTTGGCCAAAAAGCAAGCTGAGGAGATTACCTCCCTTCAGCTAGCTACTCCTCTGCAGTCTGAGACAACATCCATGCTGGATCAAAAGACAAGGGAAGTCAGCAAACTAAAGATCATAACACTCATCCAGATTGGGACCATTAACTACAGGAACAGTCTCATTAGGGATCTTGAAGAAAAGCTCCAAAGGGAGAGAAGGATTGTGGCTAGTTTCTCTAAGTCTAAGTCAGTGTTACCCATGATAGGCTCCTTCTACTCTCAAAAGGGTAAGAAGGGGTTGGGATTCAAGGGGAACACTAGAGTTTCCCATCTCAAAGGGAAAGACAAAGTTCCAATTTAGCCCCTGGCATAAATGCCTCCCATCCCTTTTAAGAAGGTGATCTTACCATCAAACAGGTATGACCAAGAGAGTATCTATGTTCACTGGTTGAATGGAAGATCCACAAGTGTGAAAAAAAAATGTTCACAGCTATGATGGAAGATATAGCATGGGGATGAGTGCCTTTAAGGCTACCCATGAGGAAATTCAGATGGCCCATTATGGACCATTTGTATTTTGTGCACCGGCCCCCACACTCAAGAATAAGGTAGTGGACTTTTCTTAGGATCTTCCAGCACACACTCAGACTAAGGGAAAGTATGTCAGCAAGCAAAACTTGGGCATTTCTGAGGCCATCAATAGTATATCTTCTGTAAAGAAGACCACTATTGACATATCTCAAGAAAAACCAAGTTCTTCTACAGACAGAGTCACCTTCAGTCAGATTGTGACTGAGAGAAATAAGAAAAAGGCTGTTGCTCTTGCTTCTATATAGTCAATTGTTAACCAAACTACCAGACCTGCTCAAAAAATAAGATATAATATTCATGAGTGTTAGTGTTGTGGCAAAGTGGGGCATTTTGCCTTAGATTGCTGGCATAATCCTACTATGCCCAGAGCAAGTGGTAGTCTTCTTGTCAAAAAATCTATAGGAAGACAAGTTCATTTTCAAGCTAACCAGAACCTAGGACCCAATAAAAAATGGGGTCCTATGGTAAATTAAATTATGTTTTGCAGGATAGTCCAAGTGCCTATACCCCCATATGGTACTTGGACAGTGGATATTCCAGGCACATGACTGGAATAAGGAGAAACTTGAAGGAGTATACTCCAGTAAAGGATCGGCCCAAAGTAATATTTGGTTGTTCAGATAGAGGAGTCACCAAAGGCTATGGTAAGATCACGAATGACATAGTCACCATATCAAAAGTGGCTTATGTTGAAGGGTTTCAAAACAACCTGATAAGTATAAGCAAACTCTGTGATCTTGGCTGTCATTGTATTTCACAAGGATGAGTGCCAACTTAAGAGGCCAAGTGACCAAGAGGTCATCTTGATAGGCACTAGGAGTGGAAATGTGTATTGTCTAAACTTTTTATATTTAGGTCAAGAATCACCTATATGTCTAGTTGCAAATGCGAAAGTCTTATACAGTGTACAATGACACAAGTGACCAGCTCATTTGAACTATAAGTCCATTGACAAGCTCTTTAGTGAAGAGCTAGTGAGGAATAGTCCTAAGATGAAATGCACCAAGGAAGGCATTTGCTCTGTATGCCAAAAGGGCAAGCAAACCAAAGCTTCCTTCAAGAGCATTGGGACCAAAGACTCTATGAGGTGTTTATACCTCCTGCATATGGAATTGTTTGGTCCTATGCAAGTTCATAGTCTAGGTAGGAAAGTCTACACCCTTGTGGTTGTTGATGACTTCTCTAGGTTTGCTTGGGTTTTATTTCTTAAGAAAAAGTCTGAAACCCTTGATATCCTCAGGACTTTTGTCAAGCAGATTCAGAATGAGTTAGACAGTACAGTGGTCAAAATCAGAAGTGACCATGAGACTGAATTTCATTATGAAGGCATGATAAGATTCTGTGAAGAGCAAAGGATTCATCAAGAATTTTCTTCTCCAAGAACACCCCAACAAAATGGGATTGCTGAGAGGAAGAATAGTACACTCATAGAAGCTAGTAGGAATTTACTAAGTTACATAACTCTCCCAGAATATTTATGGGTTGAGGTAGTAAATATTGCATGTCATGTCCTAAATAGAGCTTCTATCACCAAGAGCCACAAGAAGACTCCCTATGAGATCATGAAGGGAATAAAACCAAACTTATCCTATCTCAAGATCTTTGGTAGCAAATGCTATGTGCTCAATAATGGTAAGTCTTATATGACTAAGTTTGCTGCCAAATCCTATGATGGGATATTTGTTGGGTACAACAATCATAACAAGGACTATATGATCTACAACTTGAAAAATCAAGTAGTAGAATAGTCTGTACATGTAGTATTTGATGAGTCTACTATGATTAACAATGAGCTACCTAGCTCCTCATCTAGACCTGCAGGTATAGAGCTGATGATGGACAAGCTAACCATCAAGGAAACTTCTCCAAGTGTCCAAGATAAAGATGATGAAGTGTATATTCTAGAAGAAGTACAAGGCACACTTGATGTGGATAAAGATCAGCAAGATGCAGCCACTAAATCTCAAGATGCTAACGAAAGATTGCCTTCAGCTATCAGACATTCAAGGAATCATTGCAGACACCAAATAATTGGTGATGCTAACCAAGGAGTTATAACAAGGAGAAGAAGTCTCAACACAACCTTGTATTCAAGCTTTCAGTCACAAGTTGAGCACACAAGATTTGAAGAGGCCAATATAGACCAGTTATAGATTGTGGCAATGCAAGAGGAATAGAACCAGCTCAAGAGGTGTAGGACTTGTGCTCAAGTCTGAGGTAGGATCCTGGACTGAATCTGAGTTATATGGCAGCTTGCCTGAGGTAGGATCTGTTTAAGATCTGAGGTAGGAGAGTATTGCTCTCTGAGTTGTAGGGCTATCCTCCTAGCTTAAGTGTAGGACTTGTGCTCAAGTCTAAGGTAGGTGATCTTTGGATCACTGAGCTGTAGGAGCAAAGCTTTCTCTAAGTTGTAGGGCCTTGTGCCTGAGGTAGGTCTTGGAAGAGACTGAGAGATCCTGTGGGATCTGTGTTGTAAGCTCTTAGGAGCCGAGTTTGGAGAAGTGCCTTGTCTAACACATTGTTAGAAAGGTGGGAGGGATAGTGGATGTACCTATAATCTGGGGAACCACTATAAAATTCCTGTGTCCCGTGTGATTGTCTTGAAAGCTAACTTAATCTAACTCACAAAACACTAAAGCAAGGAAAAAGTCTTAAAAGACTCAAAAACCTATTCACCCCCTCTAGTTGTTTAGCTACTCTTGAAACTAAAGACTTTCAGTGTCTTTGAACAGAAGTGATCATATTATAGAGTTTGAAAATTATTTAATCTATAGATTTTGTGAGGATGAAGGAATAAGATAAAGCTTTTTAGCACATAGGATTACTCAACAAAATGGAGTGGCTGAAAGAAAAAAATAGAATATTATTTAATTTTGGAGATCTTTATTAGTAGAGTCAAATCTGCCTAGGTCATTTTGACCTTAAATTGTCTGCACTCCTAATTATGTTCATAATAGAAGCCTCATTCACAAAACTAAGCTGAAGACTCCTTATGAGATTCTAAAAGGTAAAATATGTGTAGTGTCATATTTTAGGATATTTGGTTATGCTTATTACATTCTTAATAATGTTAAAAGTTATCTTTCCAAATTTAAAAAGAAGACTTATGATGGAATATTCTTAGGAATTCCTTATCTAGCAAATCTTTTAGGTGTTATAATAAAAGCACTCTTAAAATAAAAAATTTGTGCATGTAGTATTTCATAAAACTCATTCTTTTTCAAAAGGGTAGGAAACTTCTACAAAATTTTTTTTGCAAGAACAGATTCCCCTGAAAATATAGTTTAAAGAGTTAAGAATTTAAGAGAAATCTTAAAAAATTATCTGAGAAGCATAATCATCAGTTGTAAGGTGTTATAGAAAGCTCAGATGATGAAGTACTTAGTGAAGGAAATATCAGTCCAACTATTATCACTAATTAGGTTAATAAGCAGAAGGCTAATTTACAACATGCAAAATAAATAGGAGAACAACAAGGAGATGTTCATCCAATTTTTTAAGCAAGTGTATATCTAAAGAGATTAACTCTCAGGGATCATCCATCAACACAAGTAATTGGAGATGTGAATCAATTGGTGAAAACTAGGAAACATTTATTAACAAAGGTCATGATGCAGTGCTTTTTCTCACAATATGAACTGAAGAAATTTGAAGAAGTAGATAATAATATATATTGGATTGTTGCTATGTATGAAGAGCTTGCACAATTTGAGAGATATAAAGTTTTGACACTAGTTGAAATACAAAGGGATTATCCAATCTTTGGAACTAAGTGGGTATTTAGAAATAAACTAGATTCAAGTGGAGTGATAGTCAAAAATAAGGCTAGACATTTTGCTCAAGATTATATGCAAGAGGAAGGAATTAACTATAATCAAACATTTGCACCAGTAGGACAACTGGAATCAATCAGATTATTCTTTACTTATGTAACATATAAGTGAAAAAGTATTCCAGATGGATGTTAAAAGTGCTTTTATAAATGGGACTCTTTAAGAAGAGGTTTATGTTGAATAACCTCTAGGTTTTGTAAACCTAACTTATTCATCATATATATATATATAATGAACAATGCACTATATGGTCTAAAGAAAAATCCAAGAGCTTGGTATGTGACCATATCCACTTTTCTCTTAGAACACTCATTCATAAGAGGAAAGGTGGATAAAATATTTATCACAAAAACACATAAGGAAAAGTTGTTCATTGTCCAAATTTATATGGATGACATTATTTTTTGCTAAACAAACCCAGGACTTTGTAAAAGGTTTGCTGACCTGATGCAATCCAGGTTTGAAATGAGTATCATGGGAGATTTATCTTTCTTCCTTGGACTAAAAGTGACGCAAAGTTATGCAAACATTTTTATATAACAATCTAAATATACAAAGAGATTGATAATGAAATTTGGAATGGAAAATGCCTACATCATGAAAACTCCTATGGCTACTAATGTTGTTCTAGATAAAGATATTTCTGGTAAATCTATTAATCCAAAAATATATAGAGAATTTATTAGCTCACTTCTTTATCTTATAAATAACAAGCCAGATATAATGTTTGCCACAGGTGTTTGTACAAGATTTTAGGTAGATCCTAAAGAATCACATTTGAGTTTAGTAAAAAGAATTTTGTTATATCTTAAGGGTACACAGGAAATGGGATTGTGGTATCCAGTAGAATCAGAATTTGAACTATATGGATATTATAATGCTGATTATCCCGGATGTATATTGCATAAGAAAAGTACCACAAGAACTTGTCAATTTCTAGGTGCTAGACTGATATATTGGTTTAGTAAACAACAAACATCAGTCTCCACTTATATAATAGAAGCTGAATATAAAGCTGCGGGAAGTTGCTGTTCACAAATATTGTGGATGCAAAATCAATTGCTTGATTATGATCTAAAGTTCATAAATTTAATAATATTTTGTGACAACTCAAGTGCTATCTCAATTGCCTCTTATCCTATCTTGCACAGCAGGACAAAGCATATAGAAATAAAGCATCACTTTCTTAGAGATAATGTGGGAAAAGGGAAGATTTTATAGAATATGTTTCTTCTTAAAATTAGAGAGCTGATAGTTTCACAAAGCCTCTTGATGATATCAAGAACAAATACTTTATCAATGTTTTGGGCATGCTTGATAAATCTCAATAAATGAATTTTTCACTAAAATAACATGCAATTTTCATATAATTTATTGCAGGGAAAAACCAGTAAAAGATTTAAAAATTTAAGTATGTACTTGACGTAACGTATAATACAAGTTGACGGAATGTTAACTCTGATTCAATGCAACATCTAGAGTCGGCGACCTTGTAGAGTTTTGGATCTTTTCGATGCAACATCAATATAAATCAACGCAAGTGTAGCCTTTGTGCAATTTTCATAAAACATCAAATAGAAGTCGAAGTTACACCGATTAAGGAAACATGCACTGATATTTTTTGCCCTAATTTGTTTGTTTTGTCTACTTATATAGAATTTATATTCTCTTAAAACACTTTTTATTCCCCGCTTTATTTTCCTATACTTTCTCTCTCCTATTTTCTTTGTGAATTTTGTAGGCACTCAAATGACAACAAAGACAAATTCAGGGTTCATCATTGATCTTGTCTCCTTTGTAGTAGTCGTAGATTCCATTAAGGAAATTTTACAACTCTTCATAGATGCCATATTCAATAAGTTAATTACTACAAGATGTCTACTATATTTTATGGAGCTTGTAGAAGTCATAAATAATTTTGCAACTGACAAAGATGGAACCATGATTAGAGATATCAGTGGCTCAAATGTCTATATAACCACAGAACTAATACAAAACAATTTTGATCTTCCCTCTGGTGAAGGTGAAGCAGAACTTTTAGATGAAGAGATATAGAAAGCATTAAAGAAGATGAATTTCTCTAAAGACAAAACCAATTCAACTTAAGAAGAAAGACTTTTTTGAGGAAAATGAGTTTCTAGCTGATTTAGTTGGAAAAGTGGTAATTTGTAAAATTTCATCATATGATCTTGTCCCTAAGGCCCAATTGCATTTGATGGGGGGCTCTAGTACTGTGGATGAAAATTAACTGGAGCAAATGTATTTTGCACCTTATAGGTCATAGGTATAGTAATAAGGACAATACCTATATTACATTTATGAGTCAGATACTCAAACAACACTATCAGATACTCAAACAACACTATCCTACTCTGTGTATATCAAAAGGAGTAAATATTCCTCCTAGAAAAAGACTTTATATAGCCTTGTTCTGTAAGAAAAATGACAAATTATCAATCCTAGTTCAAAGAAAGATGTTTTACCTCCATCCTCACCACTACCTTATATTTCTTATGGATCGGTCATCCCAACAGAGTTCAAGCAACAAGTCATTCACATACTATAAATATTGAGCTTCCTGCTATAGATATTCAACATCATAATAATCAACCCTCATTTCTTACTAATCACAATCAAGTATCTATATCTTCATCTATTAATTTTTATATTGATATACCATTTTCAAGAAAAACAACAAACTACTACACCATTAACTATCCTTATAGCTGAGCATGCTTCATATTATAAAACTTCAATTGAGAATATGCTAACTCAGATTGATGGGGTTCAAGTTTTTATGAGACAAGCTTAAGAAAAACTGGCTTTCATAGAAGTAACTAGGTCTATCTAAACTCCTTAGCTTATAAGGTTCAGAAGGGGGAGATATCTGAGGTAGACCAGTGCATGGAACCTTTAGAAGAGAATGAACATCTTCATAATAAAGCTTACAAAGATTTAGTAAGTAGAGAAGTTTATGAACTAATTATTCAAACTTCTGAAGCTATAATTAAGGATAAAAATTATGATCAATGTTGGATCAGTTCAGGGGAGACAAAACAATATAATTTAACTAATATACTAATGATAGCAAAAAGGCTGAAAATAATGTTGCATCAGTTTAGGGGTATTAAGAGAAGCCTAGAGAAGATCACCACGATCATGGGATGAAGAAGGATGTACATGTGATGATTTCTAGAAAAGGGAAAAATCCTTCTTAGAAAAAAAAATATATTTTGCAGGTATATTACTAAGATATTCAATGAGAATTATGTTGTCAATATGAAATTTATTTTGAAGCCTCAAATATTCAGTTGTGTCTTATGTTCATATCTTTCATTTTATCTGTGTTCATTTCACATGTTTGTACAAGTTAAATTTTGTATCACTACTATTTCCTTTTTTTTTTGTAAAATCACCTTTGGAACTTTGTAAAATTTGTTAAGCTAAATAGGGGAGATTGTTGAGAAAAATCCATATGATTTACCTTAACAAATTATATATTAAGTGATTTTACATTCTAAGTTTATTACCCATGATATATAGAGATTGTAATATGGACTTAGAGGTTCTAGGATATTAGTGGAGTAAAGGACATGAGAAGAGCACACTAAATCTGAGAGGAAAGTCAATAAAATCCAACATACATTGACTAGAATTCGATGCAACTTTGACTTAATGTTGATGTTACTTCGATTAGCAGTCAGGGCAACAAAATAAGATCAGTCAAAGTCACTTCAATATTTATATCGATGCAAGCTTTGATATGTTGTCGATATAACGTCGATTATCGAGTAAAGTCGATAGTCAATCAGAATGAAGCAAGGGTTCAACACAACTATTATATGAAATCGAAGTTACATCGATTAAAGTTCTGAATGAGAATTTTTCTGGGGTTTAATTCAGGCTTTATTTAAGAAAGATTTAAATTTAATAACTATTTCTTGGAGATGTTGGAAGACAGTGTTAATAAGGAATGGTTCTCTGCTAAATATATATAAAATATACAGAGGCGCATGAATGCATCATTATTGATCAGATATAAAAATCAATTCACACAAGAATTGAAATTGTTTTGGAAGTTTTCAATCGATAGAGGAGATTAAGAAGACGATCATTCATTTGCTGCAATATAATTTCTTCCAAAAATCAGTCAATCTCCATCATATTCCTGAATTTGAATAGAAAGCCAGTTCTTCTTCTCTAGGGTTCATCAAGTGCTGCAATAGATTCAGTGGAGAATAAGAAATCACTAAGGTTAAATGGCTTATAATCCTTGAAATTTTCTCAATTATAGATTCATCAAAGTTTTAGGGATCAATTCACTTAGTGACATAAAGGCCTCAGAAATTCTTGTGGAGAGGACTTATTAAGAAGATCATCCTTCTACATATCTTATACTATTTTCTTTTTATTTCTCTTTTACTATTTTAGAAAAGTGTTTTGTGAATCCCTCTTCAAAGGATTCAGTTTAAGGTTCTGAGAGTCTCCTTGTGAAAAGACTTAGGTTACATTAGTTGAAGTTCTCCTTATCAAAAGATCTAGAGATTGGTTTTGAGAGTCTCCTTATAAAAAGACTCAGGCACCGTGATGGTGAATTCCTACCAAGGGGGTAGAAGAGTGAATGTACCCCGATTTTGGGGAACCACTATAATTTTTTGTGTTTTTTTGTGATTTCTCATTTTATGTGATTGTTTATTTATTGTGCGGAGATTATAATTGTTAGGATTAAAATTCTTGTAAAAATTATGTGTGAATACAAATTCTAGGAAATATATAGTTAAAATTGATATAATTTTTAATCTCTATTCACCCCCCTCTAGAGAAAACTCTAAGGATTTATTAAACTATTCTCTCTTTCAAAGTATCTTAACTGTAGGGGTTCTCAAAGCATGAACACTCGTCCCTCAAGGACGTGCCCAACTTAGTTTAGGATAATATGACCAAACTCTCATTCTCAAATCGAATACCTAAAGCTCGCTTTACGTTTTAAACCCCACTATTGGAGTTTACTCCAATCCAGGAGATTTATGTTTTCATCTCTCAAGGGGTGTGTGCAACTCTCTTTACCCTTGAGTGATCATTCATACTTTAGTCTCTTGGCCAACTAAGTATGAAAACAAAAATGAAAACCAAATATCAAAAATATGACCTCACATCTTTAAATATCAAGGGTGAATCAAAAGAACTTAATAAAAGAGAAAAAGAGAGCATTAAGATCATAACATGATTATCTCATCCTCAGATTATCTTGATTGAATACTAATGAGAGTCTTCCCCAATGAGCCGATGGTCCAAATTTCCCCAACCTGGGCAAACCTTGATCTTGCATTTCCCAGACTTCTGGTCGCCGCCATAGACAGCGATTGTCGCCACCACCTCCATTGAGCCCAATAATGGCCGCTGGAGGTGGCTCCTCCAGCAAACCCGAGCAAGAAGAAATGCTCGTAATGCTCCCTCTAACATGGCATTAGGCTCATTTGAGCCCAATATCTCTCCTAAAAGAGCTAGACAGCTAGCAAAGAGGGAGGGGAGTAGAAACGGTCCCTTAGACGAGCTTGACGGAGGGTTTGGTGGTGGTGCGCCATGGCTGATCCTTTCTCCGGCGAGATAGCTCTTTTCCTGATTTCTCCGGCTAATCCTCTGCTCCAACTGTCAGTTTCTACTCCTTAGGGTTCACTGAAGGTGATGGTGGGGTGGAATTGAGGTGAGGCTGGCTGGTTTAAAGGCTTTGTCTTAAGAGGAGTTGCTGGGCCTGGCCGGCCTTCATTGAGCATGATTCCTCCATGCCGCCACATGTCACCATTTTATTGGACCGTCAATTATTGTTTAAAGATAAATCTTCTTGAGAAGATCAACGTATTAAATATGTTGTTGTAATGAATCGGGTACAAAAACATCTTTCCTGAAAACCCAGTTTCGGTTGGACAAAGCAGATAAAGCATATACAAAAAATAGCTCCAAGTCCAAAAGCGTTGAGTGCATTGACACCACTCAATGCCGCATTGAGTGGTATTGACACCACTCAATGCCTTCAGCACTCCAGAATATCTTAATTCAAAAGCGTCGAGTGATGTCGACACCACTCAATGCCGTGTTAAGTGGTGTTGACACCACTCAATGCCGTCAGCATTCCAGCAAATCTAAGTAAAAAGCCTTGAGTGGTGTCGACACCACTCAATGCCTTCAGCACTCCAGAATATCTTAAGTCAAAATTATTGAGTGTTGTACACACCACTCAATACCACGTTTAGTTGTGTTGATGCCACTCAACATCGTCAGCATTCCAACAATTTTAAGTCAAAAACATTGAGTGGTGTCGAAACCACTCAACACCGCATTGAGTGGAGTTGACACCACTCAACGCAGTCAGCATTCCAGCAATTATAAGTCAAAAGCATTGAGTGGTGTCGACACCACTCAACGCCATGTTGAGGGGCGTCAACACCACTCAATGCCGCGTTGAGGGGCATTAACACCACTCAACGCCGCGTTGAGTGGTGTCGACACCACTCAATGCCTTCAGCACTCTAGAATATCTTAAGTCAAAACATGGAGTGGTGTCGACACCACCTGACGCCGCATTGAGTGGTAATGACACCACTCAATACCGTCAGCATTCCAGCAATTCTAAGCCAAAAGCATTAAGTGGTGTCGAGACAACTCAACGCCAACATCATCCCGCAACGTCTAAGTAAAAAACAAGGTGTCAAGACCACTCAATGCCGCATTGAGCCGGCCGTCACTTGACTCACTCGATGCTTACCAAGCCTGAGTCAATTCTCTTGACTCAAAACGCGTGTGAGGGGCCTAGCATGAAATGGGATGTTACAAATCCCAATAAACAAACAATAATTATTTTGTCCCCAAAATTCAAGTTCAGGTCTACGGGGTTTCTATGCATAAGAATTTTAAGAACTTAAGCATAATTAAAATGTACCTGAGGCGAAAAGCTCCAGGTACCATTCATGCATCAGATCCATCGGCTCCCAGGTGTGCTCCTCCCGTCCATGGTTGGACAACACATCCTTGACCAAGGGAACCTTTTTCTTCCACAATACTCGAGTCGATGTATCATCAATCTGGACTGGCTCTAAATGGACTTATCTATCAGGTGCTACCACGCCTGCTATAGTGGTAATATGATTCTCTTGCCGATGGAGAGCTCTCCGAAGCAGAGAGACATGGAAGACGTCATGCAAGGTCTCTAACTCTGGCGGTAGCTCCAGCCTGTAAGCCAAATGACCAAACCGCTCCAGGATCATGTATGGTCCCATAAATCAAGGGCTGAGCTTCTTGTGCCTCCGAACCCACGAGACACCATGCATAAGACATATCTCAAGAACACCCTATCCCCCACCTAAAACGCCACCTTTCGATGCCTCGCATCATAGTACTTGGCTTGCCTACTTTGTGCCTCCAGCATCCAATCCCTAATTAGCCATATCTGAGCATCTGTATCCTTCATATAGTCTTACCCAAGTGCCATGGGGTCCTCATCCTGGACCCAAGATAGTGGTGTCCGACATTTCCTGCCATATATAGCCTCATATTGTGCCATCCCAATGCTCGCCTGGTGACTATTATTGTAGGAGAATTCAATCAGGGGCAACAGTCTCTCAGGGCTTCCCCGTGTCTAGTATATATAGACGCAGCAGATCCTCCATAGTCTAGTTGGTCCGCTCTGTCTGGCCGTCGATCTACGGATGGAAAGTGGTGCTAAAAGCAAGCGGAGAACACAAGTATGCCTGCACCACTCTCCACTCCCTAGAAGTGAACCGACCATCATGATCTGAGATAATCGTCCTGGGGACACCGTGGTACCTTACTAACTGCTCCACAAAAGCCTCACCAAAATAGCAACTGGGCTGTCCTTTCTGATCGGTATAAACCGGGCTACCTTGGTAAGTCTATCGACAATGACCCATATAGAATCTTGTCTAGAGTGGGAGTGAGGCAATCGTGCAAGAAATCCATAGCTATATCCTCGAACTTCCACTCTGGCACCAGTAATGATTGTAGTAACCCTCTTGGTCTCTTGCACTCTTCCTTTACCCGATGGCAGGTCTTGCAATGCGTCACATAATATATGGTTTCCCTCTTCATCCCCAGCTAGTACATTCTCCTCTACAGATCCGCTGTCATCTTGGTGATACTGGGGTGCACTGAGTACTGAGAACAGTGTACCTCCCTGAGTATATCCCCCAGATACCGCCTCATGCGGGTATATAGACACGACCACGAAAATGAATTAGGTCATAACGCAAAGAATAGTCCTCCGACTTTCCCCCTTCCATGGCTATGAATACCAGCTCCAATTCCGCATCCAGCCTATGCTGTGTCCTGATGCGCTCCTGTATGTCACACTCGATGACCAAGGAGTTCAAGTACTCCGGATAAACATTCGGCTCAGCTCTGGAAACCATGGTAATGTGCATATACTCCATCATCTGTACGAGCTCCATAGACATCACCCGGGGCTCCGGTCCAGTAGTGCCAGCTCTCCTACTCAAGGCATCCGCCACAGTGTTCGCCTTCCCCAGGTGACAATGCATCTTGTAGTCATAATCGCACAAGAACTCAAGCCATCTCCGCTAACACAGATTTAGATCCTTCTGCGTGTAAATATATTTGAGGTTCTTGTGATCTGAGAATATATCACAATGAACCCCATACAAGTAATGCCGCCAAGTTTTTAACACGAATATTACAGCCCCGAGCTCCAAATCATGTACGGGGTAATTCTGCTAGTGCTTCTTCAGTTGTCTCGAAGCATATGCAATGACATGTCCATGTTGTATCAGGACTGCACCCATCCCCTGATATGATGCATCGGTATAAATATGAAATCCTACCTTCTTAGATGGAAGTGTAAGGATGGGGGAAGAGGTGAGCCTGTCCTTCAACACCTGGAATGCTGCTTCGCACTTATCTATCCAAGTAAAAGCTGCATCCTTCTTCGTCAAGGATGTGAGGGGGAGTGCTACCCTTGAGAACCCCTCCACGAACTTGTGATAATATCCCACTAGTTTTAAGAAACTGCGTATATCTGAAGCTGACTTTGGTCGCGGCCAATCTCGAACTCCTGTACCTTGGCCGGGTCTATGGCCAACCCAGCTCCAGTGATGGTATGCCCTAAGAATGCTATCTATTGTAGCCAGAATTGGCAATTAGAGAACTTTGTGTATATCTGATGCTCTCTCAGCTTGCTCAACAACAGTGCCAAATGTTGGGTATGCTCCTCCTTTGTCCGGGAGTAGATTAGAATGTCTTCAATGAAAACTATAACAAATCTATCCAGGTAGGGCTCAAAGACACAGTTCATCGGACTCATGAATGCCGAAAGTGCATTCGTGAGCCCGAAGGGCATCACCAAGAACTCGTATAAGCTGTACCGAGAACTAAAGGCTATTTTTTGGATATCCTCCTCCTGAATGCGCAGCTGATAGTACCCGGACCTAAAATCCAGCTTGGAGAATCAAAAGGCTCCCTGTAGCTGATCAAAAAGTTTGTCTATCTGAGGCAACCGATACGTGTTTTGGACTTTCAACCGGTTCCGCTCTCGATAGTCGATGCAGAGGCGCAACGATCCATCCTTCATCTTAAAGAATAGCACCGATGCTCCCCACTATGATGAGCTCGGTCTGACAAATATTAACACCACTAGCTCCTGCAACTGGATCCTAAACTCTGCTAGCTCTTTGGGGTCCATCCTATACGGTGTCTGAGATACGGGCTTCGCTCCCAACACCAACTGAATCTTGAAGTCCATATCCCTAGTCGATGGCAATTCAGGAAATTTCTCCAGGAATACGTTGGAGAAATTCCGAACCACCGGGATATCAACAATAGAAGCTTCTGCTCCCGCCATCTCGAAGCAGATAATGTATACCTCCTCCCCTTGCTCATAGACCTTGACAACCTATACATATGATAATAGAAGGTGGGAGACAAGTCTTATACCTTCGATGACGATGTCAGTGTATCTATGGCATAAGGTGATCCTCCTCGACAGGCAATCGATCTGGGGAGGTTCTAGTGTAACCAGGTCATGCCCAAGATCAGATCGAATTCTGGCATTCTCAAAATCATCGCCGGTGCTTCGAAGGTCTTTCCTCCAATTTCTACCTCCATGTTACACTTAGCAGATGATAATAGCTTTGATCCGTCTAGCAGAGGCACCCTCCTGGTTACGCCTGTGAATCCGTCTATCCCCGCTAGTCCTTCCAAGAAGGCTTCTGATACAAACGAGTGTGAGGCACCCATATCGAACAGTGTATGAGCGGGCTTGCCACTAACAATGACTATGCTTGGTGTTTTTGTTTGAATTATAACATGTTCGTTGTTCTACTAAGGTTGGTATGGTATTATAAAATGAAAGCTAGATTGCAATTAATTTTAAGTACCTGTAATAACCTCCTTGGGGTTCCTTGGCTCGTCGAGGTCCAAAGAGTACATCTTCTCCTGCCCTCATCCTCTACCGTAATGTCCTCGACCTCATCCTCGACCTCAGCCTCGACCTCATCCTCGGCCTCGGCCCTGCTGTGCTGGAGGGGCTACTAGAGGTGGAGGAAGAGGTGGTGGATGGAACTGCTAAGGGCAGTCATCTATTACGTGCCCCGGCTGTTGGAATCTAAAGCAAATCAACGGCTGGTGGCCATGGTCATGTTGTCTCCTCGGGTTATGTACCTATAGTGGCTGGGGAGCTAGTACTACAGGAGCTGCTCTTGCTTGAAATTTGGATGATAACGTCACCGACCCTTCTTGTAGCTCATCACTCTGCCACTTTGGGAGCCTCTACTGCTCTCCCCGTGGGATGACCCATACAATGGTCTCTTTCCCCTACTCTGTACCATCAGCTAGTCTGCCTCCAGCTTCTTAGCAATCTCTATGATCTGTGTCGAAGTGCCATGGGAAATGAACAGTAGAGCCTGCCTGGTAGAGTCCCTAATCCCCCGGTAGAACCTCTTTACATACCTAATGTCATCCAGATCACGTATCCCAGAGAACCTGGCAAGATGGGAAAATTCCCTCTGGCACTCTGTCACTGATTTGGTCCCCTACCTGAGGTTCAAAAACCTCTCCTCCAACTCATCTCTATCCGTAACGGACACGAAGTGCTCCAAGAAGGCCTCGCTGAACTCATCCCATGAAATATCTGACAAAGCCCTATCTGCAAACGTGTAGTCCAGCATGGACTTCCACCATCTCTTCGCATGAACATCCAATGCAGAAGTTGCCAAAGGAACTACTTGTCTGATAGGGCAGTTGATGCCTGCAAGCATCTCCTGAATGGACTCGAGTCACTCCTCCATCTTTACTGCATTCTCTATCTTGTGGTACATCGGCGGGGACAGATTATTGAAGGAACTCAACCAATTTTATCCTGGATTGGGCTGCTAGGCCGGGGCCTGCTAATACCATAAGGCATCGAGGATGGCTATCAAAGTCTGCTCCATCTTCATTTGCTAGAAAGGTGTGGCAGCTGGAGGGGGAGTGATCACATCCTGCGTTATAGCGATCTGTGGAGGCTGCATAAATGTGAAGTTTATATTAGGATTGGCCTAACTCATTGCGTAAATGGACTATTTTCTGTGACTTTTACACATGGGCACACCATTGCTTCCGCTGCATAGTTTATCCGCAAACATAATGCTGGAGTGGGGTGGTCTAGTGTTGTGGACTTCTTTCCTAATGATCGTTTGATTAGTTGATACCAGTTTGTAAGACCCCCCTGCCTTACCAAGGAAGTAACCCAATCTTATGCCAAGAACCGCCGCCTTACAGTGGCACTAACACACAAGTTAGTCAATACCGCATGACGTCGATCCTACCGGCTAGTACGATCATTCAACCTATTCGGCCAATCGAGAAAAGAAGAAATATAAGCAATTTTATATAAAGTCCACATCACAACATCACCATAATATAAATAAAATGAGAGATCCAATAGTTCACATTGAGTACAGAAAGAAAGAGAAAATGGTAAAATTGTAAATCTACTATATACACAAGATATAATCTTAAAAAAGACTTATAACCTTTTCCAGAGATGTAAAATGTCCTATTAGGGCATTTATCAAAATTTTAGAATTTTATAAGGTCAGTAGACCTATATCTCATTTTTATTTCTAAAAGAGCTTATTTTCCATTAATTCAAAATAATGAGATTTTTGTTTCCAAAAATCCTACTCTTTCCATGGGAGGTGTAATTCATCCATATAAGCCTCTGTCAAAAATCCCATGGACATTCATTGGGCCAAATGGGCTAACTTCCCATTTTTACATTTTGGAACAATATTTGCAAATCTACCTCCACCATGCATGTTGGATTTCCCCAACATACAGAGGTCCAAATGGCCTACAACTTTTACCATGGTCATATAATGACCCAATGGCCATGCCACCCAAATGTGGAGACATTTGGAAGAGGGAGCCTTCCTATATTCCATTTATTTAATAAATGATATTTCTACAAAAACCTATAGAAAACTACATCCCAAAAAAATCTGATTTTTGGACCAGACCTAAGTCTAGCATAAACACATGCGTGTCCAAAATTTCATGAAATGTGGACATAGGGTTTGGCTAGGGCACTCATTTAAAAATCTGCCCTAACCTAGGACCAATCTTAGTAGAATGGCCCTACAGGGAGTTATAGTGCTCCAAATTACAATTTTAGGGTGTTAATTTAAAGGTAAGACCTAGATCTACCTTTTTTTTGTTGAGCATCGTTTCTGAAAATGCCTCTATAAGGCCTAAAATTTACAAGCAAGTTGCTGTTCGAACAATGACAGAAAAATGAACATTTAAATAAACCTATAGTTTTATTATAAATAATGGACGGCATCGGCTCATCTTCCCCAATGATCCGATGGTCCAGATTGCCCCAACCTGGACAAACCTTGATCTTGCATTTCCCAACCTTCAGGCCACCATCGCCGCCGGCGATTATCGCCACCACCTCCATTGAGGTGGCGGCTAGCGTTTCCCGGCGACTTGGCCGCCAGATTTGGCTCCTCCAGCTAACCCGAGAAAGAAGAAATGCTCGAAATGTTCCCTCTCACATGGCATCAGGATCATTTGAGCCCTATATCCCTCCTAAAAGAGCTATATAGCTAGCACAGAGGGATGGGAGGAGAAGCGGACCCTTAGACGAGCTTGACGGCGGGTTTGGTGGTGGTGCGCAATTGCCGACCCTTGCTCCGACGAGCTAGATCTTTTCCTGATTTCTCCGGCTAATCCTCTACTCCAACTGTCAGTTTCTACTCCTTAGAGTTCACTGAAGGTGATGGTGGGGTGGAATGGAGGTGAGGCTGGCTGGTTTAAAGGCGTTGACTTAAGAGGAGTAGCTGGGCATGGCCAGCCGTCATTGAGCATGATTCCTCCATGCCGCCACGTGTCACCATTTTATTGGACCATCAATTATTGTTTAAAGATAAATCTTCTCTATAAGATCAACCTATTAAATAGGTTGTTGCAATGAACCGGGTTCAAAAACACCTTTCCTGAAAACCCGGTTTAGGCCGGACAAAGCAGATAAAGCTTATACAGAAAAATAGCTCCAAGTCCAAAAGCGTTAAGTGCGTTGATACCACTCAACACCACGTTGAGTGGTGTCTACACCGCTCAATGCCTTCAGCACTCTAGAATATCTTAAGTCAAAAGCATTGAGTGGTGTCGACAACACTCAACGCCGTGTTCAGTGGTGTTGACACCACTCAATGCCGTCAGCATTCCAACAATTCTAAGTCAAAAGCATTGAGTGTTGTCGACACCACTCAACGCCACATTGAGTGGTGTAGACCGCCGCATTGAGTGGTGTCTACACCACTCAATGCCGCATTGAGTGGTGTCGACACCACTCAACTCCATCAACACTCCAGAATATCTTAAGTCAAAATCTTTTAGTGGAGTTGACACCCCTCAATGCCGCGTTGAGTGGTGTTGACACCACTCAACGCCGTCAGCATTCCAACAATTCTAAGTCAAAAGCGTTGAGTGGTGTTGACACCACTCAATGCCGCATTGAGTGCTGTTGACACCACTCAACGCCGTCAGCATTCCAACAATTATAATTCAAAAGCATTGAGTGGTGTCGACACTACTCAATGCCACATTGAGTAGTGTTTACACCACTCAACGCCTTCAACACTCCAAAATATCTTAAGTCAAAAGCGATGAGTGGTATCGACACCACTCAATGCCACGTTGAGTGGTGTTGACACCAGTCAACGCTGTCAGCATTCCAATAATTCCAAGTCAAAAGCGTTGAGTCGTGTTGAGACCACTCAATACAAACATCATCCCTCAACATCTTAGTAAAAAAAGGCGTCGAGACCACTCAATGACGCATTGAGTGGCGTCAAGTTCACTCGACGTTTCGTCGAATGGCGTCGAGATCACTCGACGCCTAAAGTTTCCGGAGTATTTCTAAGTTAAATTTATCGAGCGGCGTCGTGTTTACTCGACTCACTCGACGCTTCCCGAGACTGAGTCAATTCTCTTGAATCAAAATGCGTGCGAGGGGCCTAACACAAAATGGGATTTTACAAAATCTATAGTGAATGGAGCTAAAGTTAAAATCACAACCATGAGATTGGAAAAGATTTTTCAAATACCAAGAATCGATCAGGAAGATGAAATAAAGACCACCAGGACTATTGAAGCATTAGTGTGGTGTGGATTTGCTCCAACCACTAAGATTGGAAGCACCATGAACAAGAAGGGTGTGAATTCTCAAGGAAAGTTTTTGTCAAAAATAATTGGGAAAGTGCTCCTGTGTAAAACAGGTGCACATGACATGATATCTGCTCAGATGTTTGAGCTTATGACAAGAGTAATTCTCAAAATCAAGGCTAACTGGAGCAGAGTGGTCTTTGATAAAATAGCAGAGAGTATCAAGAAGCCTAACATGGGCAGAATTCTGGGTCCATACTTAGTTTATGCCATTCCAAACAACCTCAAACTCAAGATTGGATCCAAGATCATTCACATTAAGAGAATGGACATGAGGATATTGGCTAGGTGGGATAAAGTCCTATCCAAGGAATCACCTGTAGTTGAGAAGAAGAAAGAGAAAAAGAAGAAGGCTGTAGTTGTTGAAGAAGATTCTTCTAGTAAATCTGAAGAACAAGAAAGTTCTACCTCTGAAAAATAGGATGATACAATGGATGAGAAATCTCCAAGGCCCTCACCCGGAATTGGTGATCAGGTGTAGGGGGAGAATATACATGAGAAGGATCTAATTAAGGGGGAGAACCTTATTGATATACCATAAATTGAAATAGATACAGTGGATACAATAATAATGGAAGTTGTACAAGAGCTAGAACAAACAAAGGTTCCTAAAAAGGAAATGTCAGACAGAGATATGGAGGATGAAATCCCCAAGAAGACTGAAGAAGAAATACTTCTGGATACAGATATACATATCCAAGGAGAGATGACTGAACTTCCAGAGGACCTTGTTCCAGATGCTGAAGCTCAGCAAGATGAAATCAACCTGGATACCACCATCATTAGTGAAGAAGTTTAACTGGTTGAGGGGGAGTTAGATCAGGCCCCAACTACTGTAATAGCTAAAGAGCCTACATCTGTGAAGGTGGTTAGTTCATCAGAATCAGAAGAGCAAGAAGCTTCTCAGCTAAAGAAGAGGAAAATAATTGAACTCAAAAGAGGAGCAAAAGCTACAAGAAAACTATTCAGTCTAGCACAACTCCTGCTCCTGATATTGATTTAAGTTCACTTCTAGTTAAAATGCAGATTATGTTAGATGAACAAAGGACTCAACTTGAGAAGTATGTAGATGAAAGCAATAAGTAATTGCAGTTTTAGCTAGCTCAGGACATCAAGTCTATTAGATTTGAAGTAAATATACTAAAGAAAGATATGACTGATTTCTTCTAGAGGTGATCTCATGCTGTAGTATACATTGCTAAACAGCAAGAGGAGTCAAAGAAGACTTAAAATGAAATAGCTGTAAAACAAGGCTATGTTCTTGAGAATCAAAAGAGAATGAATGAAAACATGATTGAATTAAATAATACTTCACTAGTCAAGCTGGCTGAGCAAACTTTTGCTTTGGAAACCAAGATAACTTTTGCCATAAAGGAAATGGAAACTTAGCTAACAACTTATTCAATCTCATTGATTAAGGATATCAAGGCTTCTGACAAGGATTTGGATGACCATTTACTAAAAGTCAAGAATTCTTTAACCTCAGGAATCAATTATCTAGATGGTCAAGTAAGATTTCACAAGAATGATTTAAGGGATCATACGGAAAGAGAAGTCATAAAGGGGGAGAGGGTAATGATAATGGCTAGCTCTGAGCTTTCTACTTGGATTTCAAATAGCATTAGAGACACTCTTGTCCATCCTCCCCTATGGTATGATGGAGACCAAACTGCTGAATCTGGTTACCAACCAGCTCATTTTGAGGCCATTCAAACTCCTGTCCAATTCATGTATAGACCAGCTCATTTTGAGGACATTCAAGCGCTGTCCAGTCCATGTACAGTCCTCCACCATAAGTTCAGAATATAGTATGTGAGAAGGTGGATATGATTGCATCTACTTTGCTTAAGGAGAAAGAAGCTCAACTATCAAAGAAAAGATTCAAGTATCAGGCCAAAGCTAGGCCAGATTTTGAATAATGGAGTCCAAAATCTAGATTAATTATACTCACTGCATGGAAAGCAGTCAATACTAATGCAGATGATAGGGGAAAATGGTATACAGAGGAAGATTGGCCTAAGCACTTAAAGCAGCAAGAGGTCATCCAAAAATTCAGAAATGATCTAAAGGAAGGGAAGATCCCATCTAATTCTATTGAGCCCAACAAGTATTTCCCCAAGCCCTATCATTATCATGAAAGGAAAAGGATCAAGCAAGAAGAAATTACTAAAACCAAGAATGCCAAGGGAAAGGAGAAATTGGCTGATGACAAAAAGCCAAAAGTCAAAGCAAAAATTCAATATGGAAAAGGCATTGTCATCAAAGAGCCAGAAGATTCTTAGAATATATTTTCTAGGCATTATGTAACTTTGCTTTTAGAATAGTGTAACAAATTTAAAGAATGTAACTTTACTTTTGGTGCCCTCTTAGCACTCGATCTATGAATGAATGGACCGTAATCCTTAAGGATGATTTCTTTCTGAGGTGATTTTAGAGCACTCGTTCTAAATTCTCTGGGGCGGATTCATCCTTGGTTGTTTTTTTAGATTCAACATATGTTGGTCTAGCAAAGTGACCGTAGGATGTCTCAAAGTCATACTTATTTGTCGGAAAGATGACTTTCTTAAAAGTAGTGTGACTTGAGGAACCTTCCCTTTCCCCATAGCATATTTTTGTCCAACACCACTACCCTTCTTCGGAGCAGAAAATCCATCTATGAGAGGAAGGATGGTGTTTGGCATCAAGAAGCTTGCAACAAGCTTCTTCTCAACTAATAACTTGTCTTCCAGTTCATTGACGACTTTCTCTTTCAGACTTACTAGTTCAGTAGAGGTCTTAAGTTCCTCTTTCAAGGATTGAACTTCATCCTTGAGAGGAGTTAATCTCTTGATTTTACGACCGTACGACATTTAAAAAATCCTATCAGAAGTACCTTATATTGAGCCAATAGATCTGACTCATCCTCAAAAGAGTAGTCTTCATGACCATCTGAGGCAGTATTCGACTCAGAGAGTGGTCTATGAGAATTTACCTTCCCATTGTACTGGGAGTTGCCTTCATCCTCATATGACTGACCCATTAGCCCAAAATAGACTTCTTCATCTAAGCTTCACTCATTTGAGTCACTATCTCTCAGAGTCTTTGGCTTCCTTTCTTTGAAGCTCTTTTCTTCTTTCTTCTTTCGACGAAAGTATTTATTTTCTTCTCTTCTCGTTCCTTCCTTCTTTTTATGTGAGCAATCAACAATAAAGTGCCCTGACTTATTCCAACAATAGCGCACAATGTCAGATGAAATATGTTTGTTCTATTTAGGCTTATACATTTCGTTGCTATTGTTGTTCTTCTTGTAATGATCATCATCCCGATGCGATCTCTAGTAATTAGACGAAGATATTGGATTTCTCATGTGTCTTCTTTTTCTCAACATCCTCTTGAATTGTTTGGAGAGTAAAGAGAACTCTTTATCTTATATTTCAGAGTTTGAGGTGCTTGGCTCTGAGTCTTCATGATCACATTCCGCTTGAATTCTTACAAGGGATAGATCTCTTGCCTTCTTAGACCCTTCGTCCTTCAGGGACGCTAACTTCTCTCTGATAGAGGACCTTCTTCCCACTTCTTCATCTTTTCACGTATTGATCTGAATCTCATAGGAAAGAATCTTCTTAAATAGATTCTGAGGGTCAGTATCGACGAGTTTACAAAACTCCCTTATCACACAAACCTTGTTATCCCATTCTTTTGTCAGGGATCTCGAGAATTTGTCATTAAGTTCACCGTTTGTGAATATGCAACCATAGTTCCTCAGGTTGTTAACAATTTTGAAGAATATCTCGTAGCATTCATCTATCAAGTCTCTTTTGTCTTGCTTGAATGCCTCATACTCCTCATTGAGGAGGGATTTTCGGTCATCCCTAACCTCCTCTATTCCTTCCATGAGGACATTTAGAGAATTCCATATTTCTTTGGCAGACTTGCAGTGGATTAAGTTATGCAACATAGAGTCGTCCAATGCACTTGTAATAAAGTTCTTCACTTTATTATCCAAAGAGATAAGAACAATATCATCTTTGGTTATGTACAACATCTTCTTAGGAACCATCAAACTTGGATTGATGGTTGAAGCAATCATAAGCACATGAGGATGTTCTTCAACAATCTGGAAAATTCTTGGAATGATATCTTCCTTGAAGAACCTAACTCTTTCTTTCTACATGTGGAAGTTTACCTTAGAACACACGAGCAACTTCATAGAGGACATATCCATGCTTCTATCGATATCAAAAATTCTCGTGCTTTGACTTTTTGACAACTAGATTGAGATCTTGTTCAAGGTGTTAACCTTTAAACGAACAAACTCCCTTAGATTCCAATAAAAAGTATCTAATTGTCTCCCTAAATCACCTAGAGGGCATTAAATAGGTGAGTTCTGCGTCTTTTAGTGGATTAAAATTAATAACAAATAAGCACACAAAAACACAACACAGACAAAAGTATTTATAGTGGTTCCCTAGGATGGGTACGTCCACTATCCTGCCTCGCCTATCTAGCACTTCGGGCTAGACTCGCCTACTTCACCAAAACTCAGATTATGATAATCTTACATCTCAGAGTCTCAACTCCTACAAACTCGGAGACAATGCTCCTACAACTCAGAGAACAATCTCTCCTACACCCGATCCAATAAACATGGATCTACAAACTGGAAGTAGAAACTTCCTATAATATTAAAAAATATTTTATACAAGTATACATATTGAAAACAATCTTCTTCTTCAGATCTGAGTAGATTCATACTTCTTCCTTCTTATAGAGTAAATCTTGAAATAAAGGTTGAAGGAGAAGACTTGATGTAGACTTGAAAGCTTTGATCTAAAATCTTAGGATCCAACAAGGTCAAGAAGAACCTCTGTAGAATCTGAAAGTAGTGATCTGTCAAATAAATTCTTGTGAGGAATCACCAATCATGAACTTCTAGGTCGTCGATTTGTATGTTTCCGAGAGCGGTAAATAAAGAAAGAAAAATTACGACTGTTCACAATTTGAAATTAGGTTAAGTGCGATTCTTGCGATTCTTGTTGACTGAAATGTAACCCTTAGTATTTATATGATTCCTCTGCAATGGCTAGAAAATTTCTTCAAAATGAGCTTCTACAAGTATTGTACATGGCCGATTTTTTAAAACAGAACCTGTCAGAAACTTGAACTAAAAAATTCTCTAAGTACATTCATTGAGATCACTCATGACATAATCAGAATACTCTACGAATTACTTAGTCACTCGACAATTTCACGAAAGCATTCGCTGAATTACACGAAAGCATTCGATGAATTACACGAAAGCATTCAACGAATTCCATGAGTGTTCACGTGATGTCTTGACGAATGACACGAGACTTCACGTGAATACTCAATGAATTTAACTTAGCCATTCCTGAAAAAGATTTAAGAAACTATCAGGAATATCCTGAGTAAACTCGATGAATTCCACGAGTGTTCACATGAGGTCTCAACGAATGACACGAGACTTCACGTAAATACTCGACGAATATGTCTTAGGAAAATTCTGATACCACCTGAACTCTGCAACCACCCTTTTCCTTGAATCTCCCATTGTACTTAAAAATGAAGTACTCCCCAATAGAGAGATTACACATGAGTCAACACCATGTCCTACACAATGAAGAATTACATTGTATAGTCCTGTATTTTTTGACCCATTGTAATCTGATATTGGTTTGTACTTGACAATTAAATCCTTCAAGCACATAACTTGAAAGCATGTCAAATACAAACTCAATTAATCTTAGTTCACGGAGGACTTCTTCAAATAAGGGTTATTGAGGGAACAATACCCAACAGTTAATCAAATTTTACCACTTGTTGAGAAACGAGATGATTATGATATCATTTGTTAGGAAAATGGATAATTATGATTATGCCCAAGTAGTAAGAATAAGAATATGATAAGAATTCTTAAAATAAATATTTTTTTGCAAAATAAAATCATATAAAGGATAAAAAGTTTTAAGCCTAATTTAGAAGATGTTTTTAATTCAATTTAATTCTAAGAGATGTTATTTCATGAAATTTTACGAGAACAATTTTAAAATCCCCAAAAAAGATAAGAATTACATTGTAAACTAATTTAAGTTTCAAGTAAAAATAAACATTGTAGTGGTCATGCTTTCCTATCCAGTGCATTTACTTAATATTGTAGATAATTGTATAGGTATGTATTAGGATCCAATTCTCAAGAGTAGAAGTTTTATGAGAAAAACTTATTTGCACAAATAGTGTAAGACCCCCTTTTTTTCTTTTTAAACATCGGGGTCTTAGGCCCAGAACCGCCGCCTTGCGGTGACACCTTCACGCCCGGAAAGGTCGTCACTACAAAACACCGATCCTCCCAGCCGATTCGATCACAACAGTAGCAAGTAGAGTAAACACAAGTCAACAGAAAATCACATATCAGAGTAAATAGTCTCCACGAAGGGAGTGTCCAAAGATATAATAACAGCAAGAAAAGTACTGAAACAAGGGCTTATGCCCGGTACATCAAAATCCTCACTACAGAGTTACTCATCGCGGAAGCAAAACGAAACACTACTACAGATCGGGACTCACAGTCCCAGCTGTCTGTACTCCGGTGCTAGACTGCCCCATCTCCAAGCATGTCGACCTCCGGGGCTGCTCCTCTATGCTGGGCTCCACGATCCCCTAAATGATGTGGTCCGAAAACCATTAGTCTATAATACTAAGCCCTATCATCCCCCACCCCTCCCCCCATGGCTCCTAGGCATTGAGCCATTATTGAAGGGAAATAGGATATATTACCAAAATCATTTCCATTCTAGGAGCCCTATCCTATTTCCCTTCAATTGAGATTTAAGCATTTCCATAAAGTTACAAGATCACACAAGGGCATTTGCCCCCATACCCTTCACAACCCTCAAAAGCCCCTCCTTAGGGTTTGAGTTTGGATCTAAGGGCAAAACTACCCTAGACCACCCCATAATCTCTATGAGGGTGATGATGGCCATGCCAAGTCAGTGGTAAAAATCTCAGCCCCTGTTGAGGTGATTTTACCACCCAAAACCAAAGTACACTTTTTACTTAAGAACCCTTCTTTAAGGTAGAATTAGGGTTAGGTCATTACCTATCCAAAACACCTCCAAATGAGGTGAAATTTTATACAGAGCCATATCGTGATGCCATAGACCACTCACCAAAACTTGGGAGGGTTTGGAGGTCATTAGACCACTTAATTAAAATACCCTAATATTATTAAATAAAGATAAAAACCATAGGCAAAGTATCTCCAACAATTCCCATTTTTGGACAGACCTTAGGTATAGCTAAGGTTGACCCTATGCCCAAGTTTCAAGTCATTTGGACAAGGGATGAAGAGTGGGCACCTATTTTAATCTCAGGATATCCCAAGGTATAGGTCCCACCAAAATGGGTGCCCTGGTCCAACCAGATGTTCAAATCAATTTTGGATTAAAGTAGACCCATCGGGCTACAAAGTTCATGTTTATGAATTTTTCACTAGAGGAACCTAAGCATTTTAAAAAATTAAAACCAACTACTGCAAAAAGTATGACAGAAATGAAATAATAATCAAAATAAAATGAATCTTATCAAAGCTGGCGCACGAATCTTGGAACAGATCCAGCGGCCCAGGCTCATTGTCTACCTCTAGCCAATGGCTGAGATAGCCCGAGCCTGGAGCCACTTCTATCCGCCATTGCCGCCCATCCCGGCTGGCCACCGCCACCAACACCTCCGTCGAGGTGGTGGCTATCGAATGGCGGCGACTCAGCCGCTGGAGGGGCGAATTCCGGCGGTTCCACCAAGTGAATTTCTCGGCCCGAAACCATGAAAACCAGGAATTGGTTTGGTCTCAATTGATCCCAAACCTTGTACCTAAGCATTGCTATGATCTACCCATGAGGTAAGGGGAGGAGTAGGACCTTGCCGACGGCTTGAAGTCGAGAAGAACACTGAGAAACCATCTTTGAAGGCGGCGTCGCTCAGTTTCTGCAACTACACAGTAGGGAGGCTTGATTCCTTCAGGTAAGGGCTCGGAAAGCCTTCTCTCGGCCCACTGATGGTGTTTAAAGCTTCAGTTGGGGGATAGGAGAGGCTGGATTATTAATGGCCATTAATGCTCCTTGAAGAGCTTTGCTGTAATAGCAAGTCTCCTCCCCTGGCTGCGGTTATGGCCGGGAAAGGCCTTGGCCTTCTCCTAACTGACCGTGGGAGATGTTTTCAGCATTAAGAGTGGGCCCTTGGACTTCCAGGCCATGCATGGCAGTTACACACCCTCTTTCTCTTTCTCCATTAACGCGAAATTCGAGTTTAAAGCTACTGGCACGTGGCATTCTATCATTTGACCGTTTATTATTGTTTAAAATGAGTCTTAATAAAGGAAACAACCAATTAACTCATCCTGGTGCTATTCCCGAAGAGATCCGGTTCAGCCGAACCAGCAAACAGTCCAAAATTCGCGGGGAATTTTCTAAGTACAATGGCATGGAGTGAGCTGAGCTCACTCGACGCCATTCAGTCTATGGAGTTGAGTGAGCTCAGCTCACTCAACGCCATTCAGTCTATGGCATTGAGTGAGCTCAGCTCTCTCAACGCCATAATCCAGCAAGTATTCCAAGTAGGATGGCATTGAGTGAACTCAATGCACTCAACGCCATTCAGCCCGAGTAAGATGGCGTTGAGTGCATTCAACGCACTCAACACCATTCAGCCTATAGCGTTGAGTGCACTCGACGCACTCAACGCCATTCAGCCCAGGTAAGATGGAGTTGAGTGCAGTCAGCGTACTCAATGCCATTCATCTTATGGGGTTGAGTGCACTCGATGCACTCAACGCCATTCAGCCCAAGTCAGATGGCAGTTAGTGCAGTCAATGAACTCAACGCCATTCTGCCTTTGGCATTGAGTGCACTCGACACACTCAATGCCATTCAGCCTATGGCGTTGAGTGCACTCGATGCACTCAATGCCATCCAACCCAGATAAGATGGCATTGAGTGCACTCAACACACTCAACGCCATTCAGCCTATGGCATTGAGTGCACTCCACTCACTCAATGCCCGATCCTAAAAACCTGTCTAAATAGATACCCGATCTACTCATCGAGTCTTGTTGACCCACTCAACGCTTCCCGGACTTGAACCATCTTGGCCTCTTTTTGGTTGACCCCAATGGGTCCGTAGTGACATGTTGGCCTCCCTTAGGGATTAGAGTTGCCATGATGGGATCATGAAACCAAGTTAAAACCCTGAAGTCATGCCTAGGATTGTTTTTGTGGGTTCTACTATTTGCAGACCGAGGTGATTTTAACCTTGAGCCTTGTTCACTTGGTCTCTTTGGGCTTTCTAGGGTTTTGTCTTGACCTAGTCATGACAAAACCACTTCTAGGGGTCTAGTTGTCTGAGGGATGTTACAAATTCCAATATATAAACAAAAAATTTCGTCCCCGAAATTCTAGTTAGGCCTACGGGGTTTCAAGTATGAAGTTAAATTATAACATCCCGAGAGGTTGTGAGTAATACTTGACCGAAAAGCTCTGGGTACCTTTGTCACGTCAAGTCCTGGGGCACCCATGTGTTGTCCTCTCGCCCATGATTCCTCCAAAGGACCTTGACCAATGGAACCTTCTTGCGGCGCAAGACTCGTGTCCCCTTATCGTCAATTCGGATCAGTTCCAGGCGAACTGACCGATCAAATACTACCGGCCCATCCGTGGCCGTAATCTGCTGCTCCGGGCATAGTAGAGCCCTCATAAGAGAGGATACGTGGAACACGTCATGCAGACCCGCCAGCTCAGGTGGCAGCTCCAGCATGTATGCTAAGGGACCGATCCGCTCTAGGATCCTGTAAGGCCCCATATACCTTGGGCTGAGCTTCTTCTTCCGACCACGCACCCGTGAGACTCCATGCATTGGTTGGATCTTCAAGAATACCCGGTCCCCCACCTGAAACTCAATCTGACGATGTCGAGCGTCATAATATTTAGCCTATCTGCTTTGTGCCTCTAACATCCTTTCCCGTATCAGCCTCATCTGATCCTCGGTGTCCTCAAAAAATTCTGAGCCCAAAACCTTCAGATCCTCGTTCTGTACCCATGATAGCGGAGTCCTACACCTTTGTCCGTATAGGGCCTCATAAGGTGCCATCTTTATGCTGGACTAGTAGCTGTTATTATATGTGAACTTGACCAGTGGTAACAGCTTCTCCCAAGGCTCTCCGCAATCCAGAATGCATAGTCGCAGTAGATCTTCAACGGTCCGATTGGTGCGTTCCGTCTGCCCGTCGATCTGGGGATGAAAAGCTGTACTAAATGTCAGTCGAGTGCTCAAGTAAGTCTGCACTGATCTCCACTCCTTGGATTGAAACCGTCCATCCTTATCCGATACAATCGTCCCGGGTACGCCATGGTAAAAGATGAATTGCTCCACGAATTTCCAAACCAACACACCAATCGAGTCATCCTTCTTGATCAGGATAAATCTGGCCACCTTCGTCAGCTAGTCGACAATTACCCAGATCGAATCATTCCCTGTCCGTGATCGGGGAAGCCCATGTATGAAGTCCATCACGATGTCCTTGAATTTCCACTCCAGCACTGGGAGTGGTTGCAATAAACCTGCGGGATTTCTGCACTCCGTCTTCACCAGCTGGCATGTCTCGCAGCGGGTCACGAAGTAGGTGATATCCTTATTCATGCCTGACCAATACATGGTCTTCTTCAGATCCGCAGTCATCTTCGTAACTCCCAGGTGTACCAAATACCGACTGCAGTGGGCCTCCTTCATGATATCCTCCCGGAACCGGCCTCCCTCTAGTATATAAACCCGTCCTCTGAAGCACACCAAGTCATCTCTCAATGTGTAATCCCCAGCAGTACCTACCTCCAAAGCCCGGAATATCGGCTCCAGCTTGGCATCCTGCCTTCGCCCATACCTGACTCGGTCACGAATGTCATCAGTAGCACTCATTGCGGCTAAATACTCCTCATAAAGCTTGGGGTCATCAGATGACACCATCGTGATGTGCATATCCTCTAATCTCTGCACCAGCTCCATGGACATAATCTGGGGCTCCGCTCCGGAGGTGGCGGCTCTCCGACTTAGCGCATCGACTACCACATTCGCCTTCCCTGGGTGGTAATGCATCTTGTACTGGTAATCTTCTAGGAATTCCACCCATCACCTCTACCTTATATTCAGCTCCTTCTGCGTATCAACATACTTCAAATTTTTATGCTCAGAGTATATGTCATAGTTGACACCGTACAAATAATGCTGCCAGACTTTCAGAGCAAATACAACCGCCCCCATCTCTAAGTCATGAACAGGGTAGTTCTACTCATGCTTATTTATATGCCATGAAGCGTATGCTATCACGTGACCATTCTGCATCAGCACCACTCCCATGCCTTGGTAGGAAGCGTCGGTATAGACCTGGAATCATTTTTTCCCTAAAGGAAGGGCAAGAATAGGAGCCGAGGTGAGTCGATCCTTAAGCTCCTGGAAAGCCGCCTCGCACTATGGGGTCCAGACAAAGGGCACATCTTTCTTTGTCAGGGACGCGAGTGGAAGGGCAATACGAGAAAATCCCTCTACGAACATCCGCTAATAACTGGCAAGTCCTAGAAAACTCCGCATGTCTGTGGCTTCCTTTAGCTGCAGCCAATCCCGAACTGCCTGAATCTTGGCCGGGTCCACTACCAACCCAGCTCCACTGATGATATGTCCTAGGAAAGCCACCTCCTTCAACCAGAACTGGCATTTGTTGAACTTCGCATATAACTGGTGCTCCCGCAGTCTCTCTAGGGTCAGCATCAGATGTCGAGTGTGCTCCTCCTCTGTCCTTGAGTAGATTAGGATGTCATCAATAAACACAATGACAAACACATCCAGATATGTATCGAACACCCGCTTCAGGAGGCTCATAAATGTCGACGGTGCATTCGTGAGCCCAAAGGGCATCACTGTAAACTCGAACATCCCATATCTGCTACTGAAGGCTGTCTTCAGAATGTCCTCCTTCTGGATCCGCAATTGGTAGTAGCCCGACCTCAAATCCAATTTTGAAAATAAATGCGCCCCCTCCAGCTGATCAGAGAGCTCATCTATCCTTGGCAATGGATATGTATTCTGGACTGTCAGCCGATTCAGTGCTCAGTAGTCGATGCACAATCTAAGTTTCCCGTCCTTCTTCTTGACGAATAACACTGGGGCTCCCTATGGTAAAGAGCTTGGCCGGACAAATCCAGCTTCAACTAGCTCCTACAGCTGGCTTCAAAACTCTGTCAACTCCTTCGGGGCCATCCGGTAAGGGGCTCTAGATGCTGGCTTAGCCCCTGGCACCAGCTGTATCCAGAAATCATGCTTCCGGTGCGGGGTAGCCCTGGCAGCTTCTCTGGGAATATGAAAGTAAAATCCCACACCACCGGGATATCAGAAATGGAATCCTTTGCCTCATCCATTTCGAACAACACTTCATAGACTTCCTCCGCCTGCAAGTGGGCCTTGACGGGCTGCACGGATGACAACAAGATAGGGGGAATAGGTTTGATAACTTCGATGATGATATGGGAATCCCCATGCCTCACGTTGATCCTCTTTGACAGACAGTCGATCTGGGCATGGTTCCAATGCAACCATGTCATGCCCAGGATAAGGTCACAAGCTTGCATCCTTAGGATCATTGCTGGTACTTCGAACGCCTTCCCGCCGATCTCCTCCTCCATATTGCAGTGGGCAGAGGTGAACAACTACGATCCGTCGGGTAGTCGTATCCTCATCATCAAGCCTATGAATCTCTCCACACCTTCCAACCATTCAATGAAGGCCTCCGACACGAACGAGTACGAAGCACCCGTATCGAACAGTGTATATGCGGGCTTGCCGCTGATGAAAACTATGCCTGGGGTAGTTAAATGTCTTAGAAATCTAGTTATGGGTTTCTTTTCTAGTTTGTAAATTCTATGCCCATGAATCTAAATATTTAGGAAAGAAAAATTAACATTTACTGGCGTACCTGTGATCACTTGCTCCAGGTTCCGTGGTTGAGCTAGATCCAGTGCATACACCCTCTCCCTCTCCTGCCTGCGGTCTCCACCCTGGTATCCACGTCCTCGGCCACGTCCTCGGCCTCCAAAATACTGAGCAGGCGGGGAAGCCAGCAGTGCCCCCCTCATGGGGCAGTTTCTCCGGATATGCCCTATCTGATGGGAGTTGAAGCATTCCGGCGGGGGATATGCCATACACCCAGTATTGGAACACCCTATTACTAATTTGGGCAAGGATCACTATGTTTTTAGGAAATCAGTTTGACCTAGATGTATAGTTGAAAAGGTCAAGTTAGAATGAGTCTTGGGCTTAGAACTTAGGTTTGAAGCTGCCCCCAGGACCATTCAATGATCAAGACTTAGAGCTGAGACAAAGACAATTTTCGTCGAGCTCAGGTCGACGAACTGTCGAACTCCATTCGATGATCTCTGAGCTCAACTCTGCTAAGTCGTCGAACTCAGGTCGACGATCTTCTAGCTCAGTTCGACGATCTATCCTCACTCATTCTTCAGGTCGCTGAGCTCAGTTCGATGATCGTAGAGCTCAGTTCGACGTTTTCTGTCTGATGTTCAATCCAATCTCTGAGCTCAGTTCGACGATCGTAGAGCTCAGTTCGACGTTTTATGTCTGATGTTCAATCCAATCTCTAAGCTCAGTTCAACGATCGTAGAGCTCAGATCGACGTTTTTCTGAGAGATCGATGACTTTAAGGATTCAAATTCAGTCGGCCTTTGGAATGTTTTTCAAATTCTCTCAACATTTATTTCAATAGATTTGTTAGCCATTTTCATTTATTCTGGAGCAAGTTTCAAGGGATTTCTCAGAGAATGAATATTGGACTTTCCTCCAGAAGATAAAATATTTATGGAAGACATTTATGACTGCTAACGACTATCTTGGACAGAGGATCATCAGAGAATAAAATACACAACAACAGATCAAGAGAAGAATTAATCGATATAGACATACACAGATAGTGAGATCAACTCAGAGAAAAATCAAGTGATCAATCCTGAAGAGTTAGATTGAAAATTAGCATACTGAAAAGTGCTCATAGCTTCAACATCAAAGACTCTAGACAACTCATATTTCAGCCTCTGCTTAAATCATCTTCTGCTGGAGATCTGAAGCTTCTGAAGGCCTATCACCCTAGCAAAGCTCTCACTCCTGAACCATCTACATATCAGGGGGAGCTTTGACAACACAATAAATCCACTAAGTCTTCTCTCAGTGATTGAGATAGAGAAGACAACTTCACCTCTTCCTTTTTCTTTTCCTGCTGTAAAAGGGTTATCAAAACTCTCTTCAAAAGTTCTGAATCTGGTTCTGAGAGCCTTGTCAAAACTCAATGGTGGCAAGACACCTTATCAAAAAATCTAGATCTGGTTTTTGAGCACCTTATCAAAAGCTCATTGGTGCCAGGACACCTGATCAACTCATCCTGAGTGGATTCCTACCAAGGGTGGTAGAAGAGTGGATGTACCCAGGTTGATTGGGGAACCACTATAGCTTCTTGTGTTTGGTTGCTTGTATGTATTCTTTGCTGTGTGCTGTGAATCTTTTGTTTTCTTTTTATTATTACTTCTGTTTTATTACTGCAGCACAATACACATACTATATTAACTTAACTCTTCCTCTGCAAAGTTTTATTTTGAAAAATTATTTTAATAAACTCTATTCACCACCCTCTAGAGTCAGACTGATCTTATCCTCCACTTTCAATTGGTATCAGAGGGAGGTTGGTTGTTCATATAGGCTAACACCTGAACCAAAAGATCCTTGATAAGATCAATTCTTTAAGAGGGTTATTTTCATTATATTTAATTTTATATAAAGACATGGCACAGAATAAAGATTATGCAAGCACCAGGCCTCCAGTGTGCAATCTATCCAAGTTTGCACTTTGGAAAGCTAGGATTAAACTTTATATGAATTCTATTGATGAATATATATTTAATTCTGTTTTGACAGTGTGCCCAAGTCCACCAGCAAACTCATGTACAAATGCTGTTCCACCTCCTTTAGGAACAGATGCTGAAATAAAGAGGTGGAGGACTACAGATGCCAAGGCCATGAATATCTTAGCTCAGACAATGTCTGATGAGATATTTCAGAAGGTAGCTTAATGCAACTCAGCTAAAGAAATTTGGGACAAACTTTCCGAGATTATCTCAGAGATTATCTCAGGATCTGCTGATGAAAGAAAGGACAGAAGATCCCATCTCATAACCCAATATGAGAATTTTAAAAAGGGAGAAGCTGAGTCAGTAGCAGACATGTACAATAGATTAATTCTGATAGTCAATGAGTTAAAGACTCTGGATAAAGAAATCTCATTGACTGAGCTGAATGACAAAATCCTAATGTGTTTCCCCAGCACCTGGGATTCAAGAATCTGGCCAATCAAAGATGCTAGAAGTTTAAATGAAATCATCACTGAAGCTCTACTGGGCAAGCTCAAATCTTATGAGCTGCTCATTAAGAATAGAGAAGAAGAACAGAAGGCTGCCTCACAAGCCACAAGGAAATAGAAGTCAATAGCCTTCAAAGCTATTGAGGACCTGCCTGAAGAAAAGGTCACAGGCAATGAGGAGCTAGTCGGCCTATTGGCCAAAAGATTCTATAAAATGACCAGAAAAGATTTCAGAAAAAGGTCATACAAGGGACATGATAAGACAAGGTATGATAAATCAAATAACAACAAAGAAATTATCTGTTTTGGTTGTAGGAAACCAGGCCATATTGTGCCTGACTGTCCAGAAAACAAAAATAAGGACAAGAAGGATAGAAGAGAAAGAAGAAAGGAGAAAGACTTTAAGAAGAACAGCTCAGACAAACCCTCCTCCAGCAAGAACAAACATACAAGGAAGGGATTTGTTGCCGAGACATGGAGTGAAAATGAAGAGGATTCTGAAGCTTCATCCAGCTCCAGTGATGATGAGGATGATGCTGATGAAAAGGAATTTTGCATGATGGCTATCAATGCCTCTCAATCAGATTCAGAAGCAGAAGAGTCAGAGTCAGATTCAGAAATTCAACTAGAAGAAGACCAGGTAATCAATTCATTTGATTTCAGTTCTGAGGGCTTTAAACATGAGTTTAAAGTACTATGCCTAGATCTATTAGAGTCTGAGAAGGAAATCATTTCCCTAAAAAAACAACTGTCTGAGTATAGCACTTTAAAATCAGAGAACCTCAAACTCTCTGAAGAGTTAGAATGCTATAGGGAGCAGATAGCTTCACCGAAAAATGAACTATCCAAGGCCAAGTAGTTTGAAGAATCCCTTAATGGGAGAAGCATCAAACTGATGGATATCACAAGCACAGTGAACTCTAGACTTAATAGTACACTGGGCTTGGGAGCTTCATCCAGCCAGCCTATAGTTCTGACAACTCCAATCAAATTTATCTCTGATAAAGGGAAGGAAGTTGTAGAGGTAGCTAGGAAGAATGCAGATTTGCCAAAGAAAGTTATAGTTCAACAGAATGCGTCGAATAGAGCTCGACGATCGTCGAACGGCGCTCGACGATCCAAGAAAAAATCGTCGAACTCAGCTCGACGACACCTGAACTCTGAACTCCAGGACAGTCGATCTTCGAATAGAGTTCGACGATCTGACCATAGATCGTCGACCTCAGCTCGACGATCGTCGAACAGAGATCAGGGCTTTGAACAATCTTTCAAAGGTACATCTAGATTCAATCCTAGAAGTCCTACATCCCAAGGTTTCAACCCCTATACTGAATGGATAGTACCTCCTAGGAGATACCATCCTGAAGGTTATAAGAGTCAACCTAGGATGTCTTTCATTTCTGAATTTAAAGGATATTAACCTAGGCCCAAGGTAAACTGGGTCAAAAACATGTAAATTCTTGTATGTACAGGTGAAGACCTATCCAACATCAAACCAGCTATGGTATCTGGATAGTGGGTGCTCAAAGCACATGACAGGGACCAAGGACATCTTCACATCCTTTAAAGCCAAGCTTAGACCCAAAGTAATTTTTGGTGATTCAAACTTTGGAATAACAAAAGGATATGGTGCAGTCCAAATTGGAACAGTCACCTTCAAGAAAGTAGCTTATGTTAAAGGACTCAAGCACAACTTGATAAGTATCAGTCAACTTTGTGATGAAGGATATCAAGTGACTTTAAACAAAGCTATATGCAAGGTAAAGTCAGAAGACAACATAACTGTGTTGACAGGTAACAGAAAAGGTAACATTTACTTTGTAGATTTTCATTCATCTAAAGTAGATATCTCCTTGTTCAATTCCATATCTAGACCTAATATACTGTGGCATAAGAGACTAGGGCATATTAACCTTAGAATTATTGCTAGGCTATCCAAGGACAACCTTGTTAGAGGACTACCTTCTGGCCCCTACAAGAAGGAAGTACTTTGCAAGGCTTATCAATTAGGCAAGCAAACTAAAAACAGTTTTAAGTCACTTAATAAGAGTGATTCACCTAGGATTTTGTATCTGTTACACATGGATCTTTTTGGACCATTACATGGATCTTTTTGGACCATTACACATGGAGACCTGGGTGAAAGTGGAGGATAAGATCAGTCTGGCTCTCAATCCACTCAGGTCTCTGCATCCTTTGTAAAGTTTTTTTTTGAAAAATAATTTTAATAAACTTTATTCACCCCCCTCTAGAGTCAGACTGATCTTATCCTCCACTTTCACCCAGGTCTCTGCATCTCCCACATCTGGAGAGGCTTAGGGGATACCACTACTGGTTCCCTCTACTCCTGTCACACCTCTTGACGAGGCTAGTCCTTTACTCTTCTCCCATCTCTCCCATCAGTGATGCGGCCCCATCGCTGATCCTCTCTTGCTCCCCTACCCTGATTCTCAGTTGGCTGCTTCCGGCCTCGAGTAGTATGCCAATCTGCCTCAATCCACTTGTCCATCTCCAATATCCGAGGAATGGGCCCGTCAAACACGAAAAGCAGAGCTTCCCTCAGATCCTCTCTCAGGCCCTTGTAGAACCTCTTGGTGTATCCTGCCTCGTCCAACTGATAATAATCCGCGAATCGGGCCAGATGGTTGAACTCTCGGTGGTACTCCACCACCGTCTTGGTGCCCTGCCTCAATTATAAGAATCGGTCTTCCAGCTCATCTCTGGCCAACTGGTAAACAAAATGCTCCAACAGTGCAGCCTTGAACTCCCCCTAAGCAATCTCCGAAACCTCTCTGTCAGCAAATGTCGTGTCCAACGACGTCTTCCACCATCTCTTGGTATGGGATTCCAAGCAAGAGAACACTAGAGGTACCCTTTCCTCCCAAGGGCACCGTATCCCTATCAACATCTCATACATGATATCCAGCCACTCCTCCATCCGAACGGCCGACTCTGTCACCAAGTAGGATGGGGGAGAAAGTCCTCGGAAAATACTCAGCCAATTGGCCCCCAGGTTTGGCTGCGGAGCCGGAACCTATTGAGCCCTGAAAGCCTCCAGAATAGCTGTCAGAGTATGCCTCATCACTGACTGTAGGAACGGAGTGGGGACCGAGGGAGGTGGTGCAACATTCGGAGTCAACTGGACTCCACCCTGTGGTATAGGCTATGCCAGAGGCTGCGTAACAAAAGCCATTGTAAGTAACTGACTCAAACTAATTAAAAGTGGACAATTTACCTGTGATACCCCATATGGGCACACCACTGCTTCCACTTCTTAGTTTGTACCCAAACTAAACTTATGCGGGGGTGACCCAGGGGTTTTGGACTGCTACTTTTTCGATCGAGGTTTCCTATGATACCACTTGTAAGACCACCCCTTTTTTTCTTTTTAAACATCGGAGTCTTAGGCCCAGAACAGCCGCCTTGCAGTGATACCTTCACGCCCGGGAAGGTCGTCACTACAAAACGCCGATCCTGCCGGCCGATTCGATCACAACAATAGCAAGTAGAGTAAATACAAGTCCACAAAAATCACATATCAGAGTAAATAGTCTCCACGAAGGGAGTTTCCACAGATATAATAACAGCAAGAAAAGTATTGAAACAAGGGTTTATGCCCGCTACATCAAAATACTCACTACAGAGTCACTCATCACGGAAGAAAAAACGGAAAACTACTAAAGATTGGGACTAACAGTCTCAACTGTCTGTACTCCGGTGCAAGACTGCCCCATCTCCAAGCGTGTCGACCTCCAGGGCTGCTCCTCCATGCTGGGCTCCACGATCCCCTAAATGATGTTGTCCAAAAACCGTTAGTCTATAAGACTAAGCTCTATCATCCCCCACCCCTTCTCCCATGGCTTCTAGGCACCGAGCGGGGAGGAAGAAAGGAAAGGACATGATAGTGGAGAATAATCAAGTAACAGATGATGACGAACCTATGCTAGGAGTTCTATGAGTATAATGACAGTAAGTGAAAATATGAAAGTAACTTTAACTTATATGAGAGCACATAAGCTAAGAGATCTTTTACAAGGCTCCCACCGTATAAAAAGTCCCATACAAATTTATACGATGGGGTGTCGGTTAACAAGCGAATAATATTTATAATAGGAAAATAACCATAACTTATAAGCATGCTCACGCAAGCTTATATGCTAAGGAGTTGTTTTGCAGGTCCTATTTTATAAAGCATCCCATACCACTTTATACAATAGGTGACAGGGTTATATGTAATGGTTATGCTTTGACATGCAATTATGCCATGATGTGAACATACAAGTGCAACTCACCCACCCGACTCTGTGTACACAGACCTTTAGTTCCCCCTTTCTGGAGCCGAACATCCCAGAATACCTCCGTAGTGGCAAATGAAAATAGTGGGATGGGCCTCTCCCACCTCTAAGCCGGTAATTGCACTACCAGTCATACCTATCATGCACCTCAACGCTGGTGCACAAAGCAGAGCGCCTGCGCACTCTTGCCGGCTGGCGCACCGGACTTACATGGCGAAGTGCTAAACCACACTTTACGAGTCGTCGTATCGGCGTCGGTGCATCGAATATCCAATACCGAAGACCCACCACCTTATACCTTATGCACATGCAACCTTATATATCACCAATAAAGCCAAAGCTCCCCGGACCATCCCGTCCGTTACAATCAACAACCGAGCCAAAGCTCGCCGGGCCAACCGGCCCATCACTAAAACCCCCGGGCCTACAGCCCGTGTGAACCAACCTAACATCCCGAGACATCGAGGTAAGTGATAGTGAACCCCTAATTATGCTAGTTACTCTTGCAATTCAGTTTGCCTACAGTTTAGGTTGGCCCAGGACTGCCCCTAGTATACCCGGTGAAGGGTTCTCAAACGGCACTAGGAACTATGATTGTTGCTGAAGCCAATTATTCCCTTTCGAAAGGCATTTATTATTATTGGTTTTCTCCCTTTACCCATTCCCTTTTTGTATTACTCTAGACAAAACATAATGTGATTTTGACTCTTTCTCCCTTCGGGAAAGACGATCCTCTGCCGACCCCGAACACCACGTAACACTAGTTAACTCCACACTTTACTCAACCTGTCTTCCAGAGATGACCCCAATTACTTATCCAAAACTAGCAGACTATTAGAATCCCAAACCTTAGGCCTACACACCCACATCACCTATTTTCTGTTCTTTTACTAATCGCAGACCATACTTAGCGACACAATGCACATATTGGGTAGCACTTCAAATAATCATCCAAATGACTCAAGATAATTAATGGGGGTCTATCATGACCTAACTAGGCTAAATCCAGTAATTTATATTTTTCCTAATTAATCCAGCATTTATTTAATTTCCCAAAAGATCCAGGTGCCACCAGTTTGAACATGAAGTACCCTATATAGTCATACAAGATGCCTAAAATAATTATGATAAATACTAGGCTTAATCAATATTGTAAATCCACGATATAACAATTTTTCCAGTATATGAAGGACCCTAAAACTATTTTGGTAATATATCCTATTTCCCTTCAATAATGAAGTAAGTATAACAAATAATCATCCAAAAATTGAGAAATAATTTCCTTATGCAACTACTGTCCTACCAACATTATTGACAAGGTTTCATGATTTTTCAGTAGGAAATAAGCTCTAGATAAATTTAACATCAAATTCCCAAAATGATGAGTTTGTAAAGTAAGTACTGCAAATAGTCTTCTAAACATCATAAATTAATTTCTCCAAGTAGTTATTGACCTAAAAGCAATAGTGACCTAATTTCATAATTTTTGCAATATGAAAATAGCTCTAAATAATTTAATGACCATAAATGCCCCTTTTGCATCTTGTGAAGAAAGTACTGAAAATAACCAACTAAAATTTATAATAAAATTCAGGGATAATCATCTTGACCTAAAATATCTCCTGCCGAAGTTTCATAGGATTTTAATGAACAGAATGATCCTAATAAATAAAATATCATTTAGGGCTATGTTATGTATAACAAGTGAAGTGCTAAAATATTGTTCATAAAATTCCAATAAATTCACTAAAGGTTCTATCTAACCTAAAATCCATGCTACCTAAGTTTCACACCCTTTTAGTAAGTTTTGGTGGCTTATTCTACACAACCAGTGATTATGCCTTAAGGTAGGGTTAGGGTCTTGAGATGTCTATTTTCCTCCAAATCCTCTAAGGTTCATACTAGAGGACTTAGGCTACTCAATAATCATTTCCACCAAGTTACAAGATAACACAAGGGAATTTTCCCCCATACCCTTCACAACCCCCAAAAGCCCCTACTTAGGGTTTGAGTTTGGATCCAAGGGCAAAACTACCCTAGACCACCCCATAATCTCTATGAGGGTGATAATGGCCATGCCAAGTCAGTGGTAAAAATCTCAGCCCCTGTTGAAGTGATTTGACCACACAAAACAAAAGTACACTTTTTACTTAAGAACCCTTCTTTTAGGTATGTTGGGTACACTAGAAGTATGTACCAGATTTGGATAAGATTCATCCTAGTCAATGATATACATCAATATGTATTTGATGTATGTTAAAGTTTCCTTGTGCAGGGTTAAGGATTGGAAGAAAAATATTCTAAGTACAAGTGTCGACACTTGTGAAGAATTGTGTCGACACACGGGACTTGTGTCGACACCAGCAGCAAAGCATTGTGTCGACACCTAAGAATTGTGTTGACACCAGAACCAGAAGTTGTGTCGACACTATAAGCAAGATTTGTGTCGACACCCAGAAATTGTGTCGACACCCAGGAATTGTGTCGACACACAGAAGCTATGTTGACACCAAAAGCAGCAATTGTGTCGACACTTAAAGCAGGACTTATGTCGACACCTGGGGCAAGGATTGTGTCGAAACCTAAAGAAGAGGCTGTGTCGATACCCAGCAGTTATGTTGAGACCAAGAGCAGTTGTGTCGACAAACTGTACTTGTGTTGATACATACAAATAGAAGATGTGTCGAGAAGAAGAAGAATGACTGTGTCGACACTTGGAGTATTGTGTCGACATCATCAAGACTTATGTTGACACTTTGTCTACTTGTGTCGACACATGAGAAGTAGATTGCTAAGTGGATCATGCTGTGTTGTAAAATCTCTAAGTAATCAACTATCATGACTGGTGGGTCGACAACTGTCATTACCAACAGCTCTGACACCTTTGTCAGAACTAATAGAAGGTTGTTACAAGCCAGATCAGCCGGTAACCATGAGGAATCTCTATATAAAGGGCTGATCCATAACAACAAACAATAACTCAGAAAAGGCCAGAAAAGCCATCAACAAAGAGAGAGAAGATTCATAATAAGAAAAGGGGAAACCCTTTAAGAAGGCAGATCTAGAACAGTCAGCAGAGAAGATTCAAATCTTATTTTGAATTCAAGGAAGGAGCTGATAGTGGACAAACTTCTACATTAAGAATAGTCCAACCTTATTTTGTTCTATCAAGATGCTTTGAAACAGCTAAGTCTGGTTGGGACTGAAGATCAAGAACTGATCAAAAAGAACATCAATAGAGGGATCTATCTGGTGATATCTTTTGTATATCTTTTATTACAAAATAACTTGTAGGATCTGTTGTTGATCTGATCTGTAAGCCTATATTTATAAAGGCTGTGGTAGGGCTGTGAGCCTAAGTGGTAGGACTTGCAAAAGTCTGAGTTGTAAGCCTAGAGATAAGGGTTGAGGTTAGGCTAAGGCCTGAGGTAGGATCTGGGAAGGATCTGAGGTAGGAAATCCAAAAGTCTTAGGCGTAGGAATAATTCTGGTTCTGAGTTGTAGGATCTTTGGATCTGTGAAAGAGGAAAGAAGTTAGGCTGAATCTATTACTCTATTGGATAGGCGAAGGGGGAAGTGGACGTACCCATATCTTGGGGAACCACTATATATCTGGTGTTCTTTGTGCTGTGAATGTTCTGTGCTGTGTTTTATTTTATTTGTGCAAAGTAAGATTTGTTTAATTTCCTAAAATATTAAAGGAAAAATTAGAACATATTCACCCCCCCTCTAGGTTTTTAGGCTCTTGAATTAAGTCTTTCAAGTGGTATCAGAGGGAGGTTACTCAAGGATTGACTTGACAGTCTGAGTAATTCTCCTAGGCAATTTTCAGAATTCAAGAATGGGTTCAAGTGAGAACCAAAAAGAGTTTGGATCAATGAAACTACCTATCTGTAAGAAGGAATGCTTTGGCATATGGAAGGAGAAGGTCAGATTGTTTATGGAAGCTTCTGATCCAAGAATTTACATTACAGTACAGGAAGGACCCTTCATTCCAATGAAGGTATCAACACCTGATGCAAATATAAAGACTCCTAAGAGTTATTCAGAAATGACAAGGGATGAAATCATCCTGGCAACTCTAGACAAAAGGGCATAGAATATCATTGTAAGTGCCATAGATGATGTCACCTTTCAGAATCTGATGCATTGTAAAACTTCCAAAGAAATGTGGGACACTCTTATTGTCTACATGGAGGGAACAAAAGAAGTCAGAGAAGACAGAAAATCTATGTTGAATTAGGAGTATGAAAGCTTTAGGCAAGCCAAGAATGACAGCATAACTGAATGTTATAAGAAATTCTTCAGGATTGTAAATGAGCTGATGACTTATGGAAGAGTCTTCAGCACTTATGAACTGAATGACAAATTTCTGAGATCTCTGACAAAGGATTGGGAAACCAAGATTTGTGCCATCTGAGAAGTGGCCAAGCTGGCAGACACACCTCCTCCCACACTATTTGGGAAGCTGCTTTCATATGAAATGTAGCTTACAGCTAGGAAGGAGGAAGAGAAGAGCAACAAATCTGAATACAAGGAAAAGTCAGTTGCCTTCAAAGCTGAAGGCACAAGAAAGGGCAGGAGAAAATCTCCTTCTCCTCCCAGAAGGAGTGATGAGGCAGAAGAAGGGATTCCTAACAACACTTCATCAGATAGCCACACCTCAGATGAGGACTTTGCAGCCTTCACAAGGCAGTTCCAAAGATTCATGAAGAAGAAGAAGTGGAGAACCAGACCTTCTTCATCCTTTTCAAAGGATGAGTACTACAAGAAAAAGAAAACTCTTAAGGAAGACAGGTATGCTTCTAAACCTAGTAAACAATCTAATTCTAAGATTGTGTGCTATTGTTGCAACGGGCAAGGACATGTTATAGCAGACTGTCCAGATAAGAGGACTGAATCAAAAGACAAGAAGAAGCAACAAATGAATGGCAAGAAAGAAAAAATCTTTTATTGCCCAAAAGAAGAAAAGATGGACAGATTCTTCATTATCTGAATTAGGAGAAGAAGAAGAGGTTGAAGCATATGTTGGGTTATTCTCAACTGAAGAGGATTCTAAGGAGATAGAATTTCTACAAATACTGGACTCCATAAATGGAGTGGAAGAATACTGCTGCAGAGGGCTGATGGCCCTAACAGAAAATGATCAGTGCCTGGATCAAGATGGTCCTAGTAAGGTATGTAACTCTCCTACAACATCTGATTATTTTACTGGATCAGAATCAGAAGCATCAGTATCAAGAGATGGGGATGGTTCTGAGTCTGAAGGGGATGTACACCATCTTATTAATGAGTATGGTGGATTGTTGCAAGATCTAAAGAGAAGCAAACTTCTTGTCAAACAGCAGACCAAGGAGATTGAGTATCTTAAGCTGGCTGCAGCAGATTTAGCAAAGCTGTTGGATCTAAAATTGAATGAGGTTGCCAAACTGAAAAATATTACTGTTATTCAGATGAGCACAATCTCTTTCATGGAGAATCATATCAAGAAACTGGAGGCAAAACTTTAGCATGAAAGAGAGCTAGTGGCAAAATTCTCCAAACCAAAATCTATCTTACCCTTAATTGACAAGTTCATCTCACAAAAAGGGAAGACTGGTATAGGTTTTAAGGGAATAACTAGGGCCACCAATTCACAAAGAAAAGGTTAGGCCCAAGTTCAGCCTCTAGCTGTAAAATCCCCTATCTTTTTTAGGAAGGTGATGAATCCTACAAAAAAGTATGATCATGAAACTACTCATGGTCACTGCGAGTATGGAGTTCACCTTGGAAAGTGTGCAAATGATAAGAGGCCACTCTATAGGAAAGCCCATCAGATTCAAAAGGAATTCATGGGGTTTGCTGCTCCAGCACCCACACTCAAAAAGACTGTTGGCAACATGACTGTGAAGTCTGTACCAAAAAAAAGGTATAACAGATTTGAGTGTTGGTATTGTGGAAAGATAGGCCACTTTGCCTTGGACTGTTGGTTTAACACAAGTGTTAAAACCAAGAGTAGTTTACCTATCAAAAAATCTATAGGTAAACCTGTTGTTTCCAAGACTAACAAGAACCTAGGACCCAAAAATAACTTGGGTTCTAAGGATGAGTAATCCTTTATTTGTTATAGGTTAATCCAAGTGACCATACCCCTATATGGTACTTGGATAGTGGATGTTCCAGACATATGACTGGAACAAGAAGAATGCTGAGGGACTATGTACCAATGGAGAATAGTCCCAAAGTCATCTTTGGTGGATCAGAAAAATGAGTCATCAAAGGATTTGGTAACATCTCTAGTGACTCAATTACTATCACTAAAGTGGCTTATGTGAAGGGTCTAAAAAAAACCTTATAAGCATAAGTCAGCTTAGTGATCTAGGTTATGACATCTCCTTTCACAAAGGGGAGTGCCAAATTAAAAGGTCAAGTGATCAAGAGATCATTTTGACTTGCACTAGGAAAAGAAATGTTTATTGTCTTAACCTAGATTGTGAGTTACACAACTCACCTATTTGCTTAGTTGCAAATAAGATAGCCTCACTATGTGTCAAATGGCACAGGAGGCTAGCTCATCTAAACTATAAGTCCATAGGATTGCTGTTCATTATGTGGTTGGTGAGGAATGGTCCTCATGTCAAGTGCATGAATGAGGGAGTGTGCTCAGCTTGCAAAAAGGGCAAACAGACCAAGTCCTCTTTTCCAGCACTAGATACCAAAGATTCAGTGAGATGTCTATGTGTCTTACAATTGGATTTGTTTTGTACTATGCCAGTTCAAAGTCTTGGTAGGAAAGCATACACATTAGTTATTTTGGATGACTATTCTAGATACACAGGGGCGTTGTTCTTAAGGCAGAAATCTGAAACCCCTAGTATTTTCCAGACTTTTGTTAGACAAGTTCAGAATGAATTTAATAATTCTATGGTCAAAATCATAAGTGACCATGGAACTGAATTTCAGTCTGAATGTATGACAAAATTCTGTGAAGAACTTGGGATTTCATCAGGAGTTCTCCTCACCTAGAACACCTCAACAAAATGGGATTGCTGAATGAAAGAATAGAACTCTCATTGAGGCTGGTAGAACCCTACTCAGTGACACTACTCTCCCTGAATATTTCTGGGCAGAGGCAGTAAATACTACTTGTCATGTTCTCAATAGAGCATCCATCAATAAGAAACTTAAGTTGACTCCCTATCAGATTTTGAAAGACAGACAACCAAACATTTCTTATTTCAGAATCTTTCGTAGCAAGTGCTATGTCCTAGTGAATGGTAAGCACTACCAAACAAAGTTTGCTGCCAAATCCCTAGAAGGGATATTTGTTGGGTACAACAACAACAGTAGGGCATACAGGATCTACAACTTGACTACCCAAGTTATAGAAGAATCAGTTCATGTTGTCTTTGATGAGTTTAGATTAATTAACTATGAATTGTCTAGTGTTTCAGTTAGTTCTACAGGTCTAACAGATAGGCTGGATAAGATGACCATCAATAATGAAGCTCCTGCTCGGATGAATGATGCATGCTGTCCAGGGGGAGAACAAAACACACTATAAGCAGAAGAAAATGAGGAGCATCAGGTGGAGGAAAATGAAGAAGGTCATGAGGTGGATAGGTTTCTTTCGGCAAGAAGACACCTAAAGGATCATCCAGCTCACCCGATAATTGGAAATGCAAGTCAAGGTGTTCTAACAAGGAGCAAGAGCATGAACACAGTTTTGTGTTCTAGCTTTTTGTCTCAAATAGAACCCAAAATGTTTGAAGAAGTAATGCTAGATACTAACTGGGTTGATGCAATGTAAGAAGAGCTGAATCAATTCAGGAGATGCAAAGTCTAGAAACTGGTTCCTAAACTTAAGGATCAAAATATCATAGGAACCATGTGGATCTATAGAAACAAACTTGATGAAAATGGAACAATCATCAAGAATAAGGCCAGGCTGGTAGCAAAAGGCTACAGACAAGAGGAAGGAATAGACTTTGATCAAACCTTTGCCCCAGTAGCAAGACTGGAGGCTATAAGGATGTTCCTGGCCTATGCAGCCTATCAAGGGTTCAATGTATTTCAGATGGATGTGAAGTCAGCATTTCTAAATGTTGAACTGAAAGAGGAAGTCTATGTTGAACAACCCACAGGTTTTGTAGATCCTCACTGTCCTAATTATGTATATAGGCTTAGGAAAACCATATATGGTTTGAAACAAGCCCCCATGGCTTTGTATGAAACCTTGTCTGCTTTCCTTATTGAGAATAAATTCTCAAGAGGAAAGATAGATCAAACTCTATTCTATAGGGAATCCAAAGGCAAGATAATCTTAGTCCAGATATATGTTGATGACATTATCTTTGGATCTACTGAGAACAACCTTTGCAGGAAGTTTGCCAAACTTATGCAAGGGAAGTTTGAAATGAGCAGTATGGGTGAACTGAAGTTCTTTTTGGGACTTCAAGTCAGACGGACTTATAATGGACTATCCATATGTCAGTCTAAGTTCACTAAGGAGTTTATTAAAAAGTATGGAATGGACTCAGCTTCCACCATGAAAACTCCAATGGGAATAAGTATGACTATAGGCAAAGATGAGGCAGGGGAACCTATTGAAGAGTCTTTGTATAGAGGGATAATTGGCTCCCTACTTTACTTGACTGCTAGTAGACCTGACATCATATATGCAACATGTGTCTAAGCAAGGCACCAAGCATGCCCTAAGGAATCACATTATACTGTAGTTAAAAGGATTTTGAGATATCTCATGGGCACACCTAATCTAGGTCTTTGGTATCCTAAGAATTGAGATTTCACACTAACTGGTTTATCAGATGCAGATTTTGCAGGATGCAAAGAAGACAGAAAAAGTACTACAGGAACCTGTCAATTCCTAGGAGGAAGACTGGTGTCTTGGTGCAGTAAGAAGCAGACCAATGTAGATATATCAACAGCTGAGTCAGAATATGTAGCTGCAGGCAGCTGCTGTGCACAACTATTGTTGATAAAGCACCAACTAGAAGATTATGACATCAAGGTTAGTAGAATTCCACTGTTTTGTGATTCTAATAGTACTATTTCTATTGCTAAGAATCCTGTATCACACAGTAGAACAAAGCATATAGAAATTAAATTCCATTTCATCAGAGAACATGTAGAAAAAGAAAATATTAGTCTAGAGTTTGTGAATACAAATAATCAAATTGCTGATATTTTTACAAAACCTCTGGATGAAACTAAATTCAATTATTTTAAAATTAAATTAGGTATGTTAAATCTAGATTAGGTTAGCACAAGCTACCTTTAGTAGAACATGTAAGCTCAAGTTTTCATAGGAAATTTGGCTAAGTACTAAGTTTGTGTCGACACAAGCAGACCTTGTGTCGACACTCTCAGTATGTTGTGTCGACAAAGAAAATAGATGTGTCGACACAGGAATAATATCTGTGTCGACTGAAGAAAAGGTGTCGACACAACTATGTCGAAACCATATAACTAGAGGACTTTTGTGCCGACACACAAGAGTTGGTGTTGACACAACTATGTCGAGACTTTCAGTTAGCTGATTTTTGAGTTGACACACAAAAATCATAGTCGACACTCTGTGTCGAGACATGTTGACATCTATATCGACACTAACATAAGTATGTCGACATATACATGTGTCGACTAAACCTCAGTATTGTCGAGACCTAGACCTATTCTGTCGACACATATAAAATTTTGTCGACTAGTCCTAGTGCTAAGGCGCGTCTTTTGAACTCCCCTTTACACTTAGACTATAAATAGGTGAAGCTAAAATCTGGTCGACTACGCTTTCTGATTTCCTGGCTCTACACCCTCTGTCGACGAGAATTGTCTTTCCTTCTCACCTCCATCTCTCTCTTCCGATAATGGCGCCTCATCCAGAAGAAAAGATGAACGAAGGATATAAGCTGGTCCATGGTGGGTTCACAATAGCATCAACGGAGATTCAGCGAGTAATTGCCCTAATCAAAGACATCGGTTTGGAATTCTTGGTCTCTGAACCAACCAAGATATGGAAGAAAGAAGTTCTGGAATTTTATTCTTTTACAACTACAGACGCAGACGGGAAGAAGATGAAAGAAACTGTTTAAGATACCCGGGTAAAGATTACCTTGAAAACAATCCAACACGCACTCCAACTCCCAAAGGTTAAGGAAGAAGATGACGTACAACCATCTATGACCAAGGAGGCCTTACAATGGTGTGGGTTTAACCCAAAAACTAAGATAGGATCATCTATCAATCGAAAAGGGATGAATTCACAAGGGAAGTTCCTTTCTGAGATTGTAGGGAAGGTCATACTGTGCAAAATAGGTGGACATGACAGAATCTTAGCCACCATGTTCCACCTAATGACAAGGATCATTTTCAAGCTCAAGACTGATTGGACAACCATAGTCTTTGATAAGTTATGTGAAGGTATCAAGAAACCAAACCTGGGGAGAATTCTGAGTCTATGCCTATCATCTGTCATACCAAAAGTAATGAGCCAACTTCCTGGTACAAAAATCAATCATATGAGAAGAATGGACACCAGGATTATGTCAAGATGGGATAGGGTGTTTACTAAGGAGGTTACTACTCCTCAAAAACAGACAAAAACAATATAGAAGAAGAATAAAGTTGTTCAATAAGAAGAATCATGTAGTGATTCAGAAGAAGAGGTGGTCTTCAGTTCTGATGAAGACAGACAACAACAACAAGATGCACAAAGACAAGTGGACAGTAGAATGCTCCCAGAGCAACAAAGAATCTCTACTCTAGGAAGAGAAGACCCTGCACCAGCTGTACAAGACACTATACTTCCTGATCTTCCTGATCAAGGGGGAGTAAATGATGCTGCTATACTAGACAGTGAATTAGCAGCTGATACTGTGATGAATATAGTTTTTTAAATAAATAAGGAAGCACTACTTCATGTAGAGGAAGAGGCATCTGAGGTGCATATAAAGGATACTCCTCAGATTTTGCAAGTAAGTATCTCCTTCTTAGAAAATTCACTGGACAAGGACATGGAAGTACAGGCAAAACCATGTATTTTACTAACTAATCTTATTCCTCCTGTTCAAATGTTGAGGAAGTAACCTTGGAGGAGTTGTTCCCTGACTCACCAATAGTAAGGACTAAGGGGGAGCAACAACCACAGGACAAATAACTTCCAGAGACTGAGGGGGAGGAATTGCTGAAGGATAATGTAAACAAAGAGACTGTTGACATAGAAAGTTCATCTTTTGATGATGAAGAAGCCAACTTGGCTAAGAAAAGGAAACTTGCTGAAATGAAGAAAAAAAGCTCTGGCTATAAGAGGGCCTTACAAACAGCCACACCACCTCCAGCTCCAAGTATGGACTTAAATTCCTTAATGGTCCAATTACAACTAAAACTGGATGCTCAAAGGACTGCTCTTGAAAAGTATGTGGATGAATCTAATAAGGAGTTGCAAAACCAGCTAGCTCAGAAAATTAAGTCAATCAGATTTGAAGTGAGTCTGCACAAGAAAGAAATGATAGACTGCTTTGAGAAAGGAGGCCATGCAGTTGTGTATCTGGCCACTCAGTAGGAGGAACTAAAAACTCAAGCTGCTGATTTGGTAGAGAAACAGACCTATATCTTAGAAAATCAATTTCGAACATATGAGAATCTCATGGATTATCATAAGGAAATTCTCACAAAGATTACAGCCCTATCTGTTGCTGTCAAAACAGAAGTTACAAAACTAATTGAGACTGATCTAGCTGCGGTCAAAACGGCGATAGCGGCTGCCCAAACAGCTATTACAACTCAAATTCATAAATTTGGGGTCTACTATAGAGAAGGGATTGATCATCTGGAAGGTCAAGTCAGGTTTCACAAGAATGATCTCAGAGATCATATTGAAAGAGAAGTCCTAAATATAACGCCCCCGATTTTTCTGCGATTATTTAATTCTCGTTCGGCGTTACGTCGACGCGTTTTCTTGTCTTGTGCCATTTTTGGAGTGTGGTCTTAACTCCTTGGAACTGGGTGCCCTATTTTTTAGCCTATTAGCAAGACCTCCCTAGCAATCCGAGTCGTTTTGGGTGACCCGGTGTGGCCTATCGGGGGATGCTTGTGTTTTGGCTTTGGAAGGGTATAACTCGAGTTCTGTTCGTCAAAAGTTAATTTCGACTTCGCCGTTGTGTTCGTAGCATGGATATTTAGCTACGGTGCGAATTTCGTCGAATTCCGAGGTAGTTCGGTTTTCGTGTCGTTTTGGGTGTGCCATTAGTAAAATCTAATTAGAAACCCTTTTAAATTAAGTGAACCGGTGGCTTGGGAGGCAGTTAGGCTGAACCGTCATGGATAAGCTTATATAAAGGCCTTAATTAGAATCAGCGGCCCATTCTTCTTCTTCCCGAGACCAGAAGAAACCGCTGCTCTTGTTCGCGGAAAACAGAGGAAAACCGCCGGACCTGCTTCTCCTTCGGACGGCGATTTCGGGAGTGTTCGTTGACGGATTTCGATTCCGAAAGCGGCGTTGTCTTGCTCTCGCTCAGATCTTCATTTCGACTATAAGTTATTTGATTTTCATGGAGTTTTAGGGGACTTGGATTTCCGGTTCTTGTGCTTTTCCTCCATTAAAGTGAGGGTTTGCTTGTTAGGTGCTGCTCCTTCTAGTGCAGAACGAAGAGGAGGGAAAGCCGACCAAGCTTCGTCGGAAATCGAGGCAAGTAGTATTCTTGCCCTTGCCATTGTTGTTCTTTTGATATTCTAGAATATTTCCTGGTTAGCCCTAGGGTAGAAACCAAGCATATTCTCTTTTACCTTGCTGAATTTAGGGCTTAGATTCGCCTATGAGCCCCCTCCTTGGGCTGTTTTGCTCAAGCCGATGGTTGTTATAACCATTTAGACTCCAGATTTGTAGTTCTAGTTGGGTGCTTTTGCGGGTGGAGCTGAGAGAGAGTGAGGGAGGTTGTTGTTGTAGGGCTCTGGTTAGAACCAGTCTTGGTAGACACTCGGGTTTTGGGTGTGGTGCACACACTCAAAGCCAAAAGCCGCCCGGACTCGGCGTTGAGTGTGGTGGACAAACTCAAAGCCATAGTTCGGTTTGTTCTTTGCGGCTGAGTTATGGGGTGATTGAGTGAGAATTTTTGTCTGAGTAAAAATCGACGAGAATCACCAAGTGATTCCCGCCAATTTCGACGTGATTCCCACCGATCGGCGAGAATCATCCTTAATTCCCGCCGATTTGGCACAATCATCCTTGATTCCCGCCGATTGTCGAGAATCATTCTAGATTCTCGCCGATTCGGCGAGAATCATCCTGCATTCCCGCCAATTCGGCGAGAATCAGCCGGCATTCCCGCCGACCTCCTCTTGTTGGCGTTGGCTTAGGGTTTTCCTGCGGGAATGAACTTTGGCGTAGAGTGAGTTTACCTCACTCAATGCCAAAGCTGCTTTGGCATTGAGGGAGGTGGACTCACTCAATGCCACTGTTGGGTTTTGTGGTTTTGGCTGAAGGCGTTGAGGGAGTGGACCTCACTCAACGCCATAGCCGTTTTGGCGTTGAGTGAGGTTAGCTCACTCAATGCCGCTGCCTCTTTTGTTGAAGGCGTTGAGGGGGGTGGATCTCACTCAACTCCATGTCTATTCTGGCGCTGAGTGAGGCTAAATCACTCAATGCCAAGCTCTGGTTAGGCGTTGAGTGGGTCCCACTCAACGCCAAGCCGTGTTGAGTAACTTTGAAAGTGAAGGGATAGATACTACTCTAGAGGGGGGGGGGGGGGTGAATAGAGTTATCAAATTTTGCACTAGACAAAACTTAATGGTCTACCCAACTCCCTTGGAGTGAAGTGCGGAATGAAAGATTATAGATATAGATTTAACCCTAGAGCCTAACACAAGTGGAGTGCACAAACTCAAGCTAACTGTAATTACAGTTAAGGCTTGGAAAAACCTAATCAGCAACTAGCACCCTAGTTATATCTAATCACAGCCACAATACAGGAATTAAACAATGGAATCCAGACGACACAGGAAATTTATAGTGGTTCCCCAAACAACTTGGGTACGTCCACTCTTCTACCCACACGGTAGGAATCCACTCAGGTTTTTGATCAGGTGCCCTGCCACCAACAGAATCTGCTTCAGGTAGATTCAGAAACCCTTTAGACTTTTGATCAGGTGTCTAAAAACCAAGCACAGGTTTTTGATCAGGTGCCCTGCCACCAAGGGATACTTTTGAAGGGAGTAATAACCCTGTACAGGAGGGGGAAGAAGGTTAAGATGTCTTCTCTATTTTACAATAGATTAGAGAAGCACAAAAACTTGCACTGAGCTAGAATGCTCTAAAGAATCAAGGCTCCCCCTGGCTCAAAGATGTCCAGGTGAAGTCTTGCTTCAGTGCAGAAAAACTCTTCAGAAAGTTCTGAAGGAAAAGCTACAGGAAGAAAATAAATAACAAAATGAAATCTCTTCAAGCAGCTATCTTCTTCTTCTTCTTCTTCAAAGGATCTCTGAGTTTGAACTTCCTGAAAGCAGGAGAACTCAGGTTGAAGAAGAGATGAAGATCTTAACACTTCTCAGTTAGATGGAGTTTGCTGAGAGCAGAAATCTTGAAGGCTTGAAAGCTTGAATGAACAACTGGTTAGCTATTAGCTAGCTTGAATCCTTCTTCAAAGGGTTCTTTATATAATAGCAGCAAGCAACGGCTCTCTTCCATTTGAATTATTTGTCTTCTTCTGAGCCTTGAGACCTGGGCTGTAAATATCAAGAAGACAGAAACATCTCTGCAGCAAATCATTCTATAAAAGGAATAACCCTTTTTCTAAGAAGCTGCAGGCTTAAATCAAATAACAAAGGACTAAATAAAGTCACATCAGAAATAATCTCTTTATAGCAAAGAAGAAGACTTTTCAGTCTAACGGCTATAAAGGGCTGTCAGCAGATAAAGTAATTTACAAAGACAGCTAATAAGACAAACAACTTTATCTTAAAAAGATTTGACTCAGGCAAAAGAGATGGAGCAAATATTACCTGGTAATTTTATCATACAGCTTAAAATAATGTGCCAGAAAATGTATTAATTAATTAAATATAGTAAATAAATACAAAATATAAAGGCAGGCAGAAAGCGTCGAACGACCTTCGGAGATCGTCGACCGACGCACGGAGATCGTCGATCTATCGGGCAGATAGTCGAACGATCCAGATAGTCGACCTATCGAAGAAGATAGTCGAACTACCTCGGCAGATAGTCGACCTATCAGAACAGATAGTCGAACTATCAGATAGTCGATCTATCAGGACAGATAGTCGAACTATCAAACGCAAGCAGATAGTCAAACTATCAAGCAGATAGTCGACCTACCTCAGAAAACAGATAGTCGACCTATCAACAGATAGTCGACCTATCAACGCAGAACAGATAGTCGACCTATCAACAGATAGTCGACCTATCAGCGCAGAACAGATAGTCGACCTATCAACAGATAGTCGAACTATCAGCGCAGAACAGATAGTCGACCTATCAACAGATAGTCGAACTATCAGCGCAGAACAGATAGTCGACCTATCAACAGATAGTCGAACTATCAGCGCAGAACAGATAGTCGACCTATCAACAGATAGTCGAACTATCAGCGCAGAACAGATAGTCGACCTATCAACAGATAGTCGAACTATCAACGCAAACAGAGCGTCGACCAACTGATAGACGATCGTCGATCAGCCGATAGACGATAGTCGAGCGGCGTTCGACTATGGTCGAACGAAAAACTACTTAACCAAATTCTCAATCTGGAAAAGTGAGGACTCTACAACTAGACTTCTAACCATTGACCATAGATATTTCTTGGGTCAAGGAGCACAAAGGAGAGGACTAAACTCAAATCAAACTAGGGTACCAACAATCTCCCCCTATTTGAGTTAAGTCTCTCAAAAACTAAAACAAACAGCTAGCTATAGAACAAAAAAAATACAGGAAATAGACTAGCAGATTATCAAACAGATAAACAAATATATCACAGCAGTTAATTAAACTATGGATCAACAGAGTCAGGCTTAGATACAGAGGAGCTAGAAACAAAAGATATTTTCCTTAACGGATCATCTGATTCTTTCTTTGATAATTTCAGGTCCTGCGCACCAATGATCTTCAGCTCTGTAGATCTTGGAACTACTGCTTCCGGATGCTTTTCCATGTATTTGGATGGGTCAAAAACCTCAGGATTCACCTGGAACTTTTCAAGCTCTTTCTTTCTGTAAACAGACATGGTAGTTAAACCTGTCGTATCTTTTCCTTCGGCTCTAGCTTTTCTAATTTGAGCTGCTCCTACTAGTTCTTGGAAACGAGCCATCCTAAAATTAGGATCAAGCTCAGGATTTTCATAAACAGGCTCAGGAGGAGCAGCCTCAGATACTTTATCTAAATAAGATATTAGAGAATACTTAGCAACAGATTCTTGCTAGAAATTTTAGAGCAAAGTAAACAATTTACCTTTTGAAACAATTTCCTCAGACTGAACTGGAGATGGAGATGAAACTCTCTTCTTTGGAGAAGGAGGTGGGGAAAAGGTTGGTCTTTGAACCACAGTCTCCTTCATTTGTCTTTGAGATCCAGAATGCGATTTGCCTTGCGAGCTTGGATAACTTTGTCTTTGCTGGGGCTGAAAAGAAGCAAATCTTCCAGAAGAGGCAGCAGGATTAGCTGATAGGTTCCCAGAGGCTCCTGCACCTGGAGGAGGAGGAGGAGGACCTCTGGGAGTCCATCTAGAGACAGGACTATCATACCTCTTAGTCCTTTTTCTTTCCTTCTGCTGATTCTTTGAAAACCACATCCAGTGCTGAAAATCCTTGGATTTAGGGTCAATGCCCTTCAGAATATAATAGGGAATGTCATTATCTTTACTTGGAGGAGGAGGAGCAGGAGCTTTCCTTTTCTTTAAAGCAGCTTTCTTTTTCTTTGACTTCTCAGAAACATCAGAATCATCCTCATCATCAGAGGGAGATGATGGAAGATTTTCATATGGATCATAGGCTTCTGAAACAGCCTTTTCTTTAAGCTTAAGAGCAGATTTTTCTCTTTCCTCTTCCATGGCATCCAGAGCTAGAAGGGAGTCTAAGTCCAACCCTGGAGAGTCATCCCAGATGGTTGACTTTTCAACTAGCAATTCCTTTTCTTTCTCTTCTAAATATTGTACTCTTAAAACCCAGGAGGCTCTTGCTTGAACTTCTTCCACACTCAGAACGGGAGTGTCTTCTTTGACTTTATCTTGATTTTCAGATTCATCTTTATCATCTAGAAAAGATTCTAGTTCAGGATCAACTTGAATATCAGGAATGCTTAGGGCAGCTTCAGAAACAATTTCTATTATCTGGGCAGATAAATCCTCTCTAATATCATCTGTAGAATTATGAATATAGATCTGCTAAATAAACAGAAATCATTCCTTCCAGGAATTCACAAGCTAACAAATTAATCGACTCATCAACAAAACGAATAAATGAGTTACCTTCATATTTAACCATCTCCCATGATTCATTCAGATATGAAGTTATAATTCCTTCTAAGAATCTAGCAATCACAGGAGTGGTAAGGTCTTCCAGGCAGACTTTAACTGCAAATTCAGACAACATGATTCCATCTGTTATTTCCTTATCAGACAAAACTGGAGCTATTTCTATCTCAGCAGGAGCAGATTCTTCCTGGGCAGTCATTACTGAATCTTTTATGGCTGGAGGGGAGGCAGGATGGTCTGAGGCATCTTCATGGAACATCTCCCCCTGCCTGATTTCAGTGGCTACTGAAACCAGGCCCCTAGAGGAAGATGGCTCAGCAGATTTTGAAAGGGATTTGATGGAGGTAGTTAAGAGATCAATGGAGGCTGCAAGGGGAGCGATTGCCTCTTCAATCATGGTTTTGATTGACGGGGTAATCAGCTCCACAATGCGGGAGATAATCTCAGGAGAAATTTCAATAGATGAAGGATGAGAAGTGGATGGAGCTGCAACAGATATGGTAGTGGTGCTGGGATGAGAAATGATGTGGACAGGGGATCGAACTGGAGATACAGCAGGAGAGTTAACTGGGGAATGAATTGGGGAATGAACGGGAGATACAGGAGGAGTAGGAATTCTCTCTGATCCTAACAAATCGAAGTTAGGAGCAGATATCCTAGCCAGATGAGTAGGTAGAGGAGAGGCTGGAGGGGAAAGAGGAACAACCATAGTTGTTTCTGGAGCAGCAGAGGAAGAAGGTCTTACTTCAGCTGAAGTTGATGGAACTTCAACTGAGGCAGACAACAATACAGAGGAGGAGGAAGGAAGAGCTGAGCCAGCTTCACCATGGTGAGGAGCGACTGATACAGTCCTTGTGTCCTCAGATGTTGCTGGAGCAGATTTCACAAACGTTCTCTTCCACTTTGAGAACAGATGGGGATCCATCTTCTTGCTGGCGTTGATTGTAGTTGTAGTTGAACTCAGCAGATGGGGAAATCTTTCCTTCAGGAAAATACCGATAACCCTTCCTAGGGTAACTTCCTTCTTGCCATTCTTTTTCCTTATTAAATCAAACATCACTGCTGCCCAATTGATCCTTTTCCGATTAACAATTGCACACATGAGTGCGAATTGCTGCCTTGTTATATTATCGTGGGTAGAGTGCTTGCCCAGGAGCACTTTTCCTACTATCTCAGCCAGAAACTTGATTTTGAAAGGAAAATTCACTTTGAGCAGCTTCGTGGGAATGCCCTCAGCATGTCCCAGCTCAACAAGCATACTTCCGAATTCCTGAGCATCTTGCTCATAATCTTCGTCACCATTAACTAAATCAAAAACATCAGATAAAACGGCCGGAGTCAGGATTACCTCCTCTCCGCCGATGGTACCAGTCATCGATTCGTCTGTGGAAGACGACGTGAAAGCCCATTCTTTGATTTCTGGAATGTTGATCTTAATCCTTGCAGACATTAACTTTTCTAATCCTTGATCCCTGCACAGCTGGAGAACTTCTACGATTCCTGCATCGCAGCTGCTGAAAGCTTCAAAATCCACGCTAAATCCTGCATCAAACTTGACGACGGCCAGAACTGCTGGAGAGACCGCCATGGATTGCTGGAGAAACGCGAGAAGGAGGAAAAAGACGAAGGGGACGAAGCGGCAGAAAATCGCAAGCGGGAAAGCAGAATGCGAAAGGGCACGCTCCGTCGACGATAAAGCAAAAGATCTTTTGACCTAGGTCGACTATCGGCTTTATATCTGACCGGATATAGTCGGTCTATTAAAAAGATCTAGACCCGATGGTCGAACGGTCGTTCGACGATCGGCTCAGAAGCAGAGTAGTCGGACAATCGTTCGACTATTTCTGGCCTCTCAAACAACAGGCTATCGTCATCCAGAGATCGACGATGAGCCCAACCTGTTCGACGATGGTCGAACGTCGATCGACGATCTTCAAACAGATAAGCTATCATTAACCAGAGGTCGACGATAGGCTTAAACCGTTCGACTATCTTCGAACGTCGTTCGACTATCTTCAAACAGATTTCAACATAGGCAGATAAAGTCACACTTAGTCTCGTCCATTGATCATGCCTAGTTGAACTAAAAAGAACAGATGCTTCTGTTCATCTAAGGGCTTGGTGAATATATCACCTCTCTGAAACTCAGTGGATATGAACTCAAGACAAATCTTGTTCTTTTCCACACAATCTCTCAGGAAATGGTGCCTAATCTCAATGTGCTTCGTTCTAGAGTGGTGCACTGGATTTTGTGTAATTGAGATAGCACTGGTACTATCACACATGATCTTGGTGTTCTTGTGTGAGCAACCATAATCCACAAGCTGGTTTTGAATCCACAGGATCTGTGAACAACAACTAGCAGCAGCTATATATTCAGCCTCTGCAGTTGAAGTTGAGACAGAAGCCTGCTTCTTACAGAACCAAGAGACCAATCTCTCTCCCAGGAACTGGCAAGTTCCTGAGGTGCTCTTCCTGTCAACTCTGCAACCAGCATAATCAGAATCAGAATATCCAATTAATTCAAACTCTGACTCAGCTGGGTACCAAAGTCCTAGATCTGGACATCCCTTCAGGTATCTCAGGATTCTCTTTAGAAGAATCAGATGAGATTCCTTGGGGTTGACCTGGAATCTAGCACAAAGGCATGTAGCAAACATTATATCTGGCCTACTTGCAGTTAGATATAATAGGGAACCAACAATGGCCCTATAATTCTTTTGATCAACTGGCTTGCCGTGATCATCAGAATCAATAACTACATTAGTAGCCATGGGTGTAGGCATTGCTGAAGCATCAGCCATCCCAAATTTCTTTACCAATTCCTTGGCATATTTGGATTGGGAGATGAAGATACCATCAGCATCTTGCTTAACTTGGAGACCAAGAAAGTAAGATAGCACACCCATACTACTCATCTCAAACTTAGAGTGCATCAGGTCAGAGAACCTCTTGCAAAGTTTGGGATCAGTGGAGCCAAAAATAATATCATCTACATACACCTGAACTAACAGGATTGTGTCCTTGTGATGCTTGACGAAAAGGGTTCTATCAACTACTCCCCTAGTAAAGTTGTGCTCTAACAGGAAACTAGCTAAGGTCTCATACCAGGCCCTAGGAGCTTGCTTTAGTCCATAAAGAGCTTTTTGCAACTTAAACACATGTGAGGGCTGAGTTGAAGAAACAAACCCTGGTGGTTGTTCAACAAACACCTCTTCCTTAAGCTCACCATTCAGGAATGCACTTTTGACATCCATTTAGAACACCTTAAACTTCATGAAGGCTGCATAGGCCAAGAAGATCCTTATTGCTTCTAGCCTTGCAACAGGAGCAAAGGTTTGGTCATAGTCTATACCTTCCTCCTGTCTGTAGCCCTGAGCTACAAGCCTATCTTTATTCCTTACTATAATTCCATTTGCATCTAGCTTGTTTCTATACACCCACTTGGTGCCTATGATCAGTTGGCCTTTAGGTCTTGGAACCAAAGTCCAAACTTTACATCTCTCAAACTGATTGAGCTCCTCTTGCATTGCAATAATCCAGTGGGGATCTAGCTCTGCATCTTTAAAGGTGAGGGGCTCAGCCTGTGAGAAGAAACAAGCATGCATCACATCCTGTCTTAATTGATGTCTTGTTTGCACACCAGCTGATATGTCTCTAATCACTTGAGATGTGGGGTGATCTCTAAGTGTGACAATATCAGCAGGTGGGATGTGATCTTCAGCACCAGTTGGGATTAATTCCTCAGGAGGAATTTGATCTACTGTTGGTGGAACAACAACAGCTTCAACAGCTTCAGCAATGTCTTCATCACTGTCTGATTCAGTGATCTGAAGAGTTGAAAGTTGAAGAATTTCTTGAGGGGCATCATGTACCTGCAAAGAACTTGAGGAAGGAGAATTTTCCTTCTCCTTGTAAAACATCTGAGACTCATCAAAAGTCACATGCACAGATTCTTCAATCTTACAGGTTGATTTGTTATAAACCCTATAAGCTCTGCTTACTTGGGAATATCCAAGCATGATTCCCATTGAAGCCTTTGCTTCAAACTTTCTAATATATTCTTTATTATTATTATGAATATACACAATACAGCCAAAAACTCTAAAGTAATTAATTTTTGGTTTCTTTCCTTTAAGCAACTCATAAGGAGTTTTACACTTAAGTTTGTGTATCAAACTTCTATTCAAGACATAGTTGGCTGTACTAACAGCTTCTGCCCAATAGGATAGAGGCATGTTAGCATCTGCCAACAATGTGCTAGCAGCTTCAATGAGTGTTCTATTCTTCCTTTCAACTACCCCATTTTGTTGAGGAGTTCTAGGAGCTCAGAAGCTATGTTTGATACCTTCTCTCTCACAGAATTCTTGCATGAGAAGAGAGTCAAACTCAGTACCATGATCACTTCTGATCAAGGCCACATGAGTAGAGTACTCAGTCTGCACACATAATAGAAAGTCTGTAAGGGCTTTGAAGTTATCAGACTTAGTTCTCAAAAAGAAAACCCAACTGAACCTAGAGAAGTCATCTACAATTACTAATGTGTAATACTTCCCTCCTAAACTCTGTACATTTATTGGGCCAAAAAGGTCCAAATGTAATAAATACAGGATCCTAGGAGAATCACTTTTATTTACAGATTTAAAAGAATTCTTGGTTTGCTTGCCTAGCTGACAAGCCTTGCATAGGCTCTCCTTCTTGTAGGGGCAAGAAGGTAAACCTCTAACAAGGTTGTGCTTAGATAACCTAGATATATTTTTCAGGTTTACATGACTAAGCCTTTTATGCCATTGGGAATTATTATTAAGGGTTACTTCATTAAACAGGCAGATTTCAGATTGAGATGAATTGAAATCTACTAAATAAATGTTACCTATTCTAATACCTATTAAGACAATATTATTATTTAAAGTAATACTGCAAGAGGAGTTAGAAAATGAAACCTGGTAGCCAGCATCACACAGCTGGCTGACTGAAATCAGATTATGCTTCAGTCCATTGACATAAGCAACTCTCTTGAAAGTAACTGCTCCAATTGTGATCTTGCCATAGCCTTCTGTCTGACCACAGCTGGAGTCTCCAAAGATAACCTTTGGGCCGAGCTTAGCTTTGAACTTTGACAGTAGATCTTTATTTCCTGTCATATGCTTAGAGCATCCACTATCCAAATACCACTTATTTTGAGTGATTGGATAGGCCTTCACCTGCAAGACAATTATTTAGACAGAGTGGACCCAGGTAACCTTGGGTCCCTTGTTTTTCACATAAGAAAAACTGGAAATGTATGAGAATGCAGGCTGAGGGTGATAACCTAGTGGGTGAGATCTCCTAGGTGGGATTCTCCATGCTGATGATGGGTCAACAAACCTAGGGTTTCTATTCTCATTTAGGTTTCTATGGAATTGATTATTATTTTGAAAAACATATTGAAATCGTCGATCGACGTTCGACGATGGGTGCTCAGATCGTCGACCTTCGTTCGACCATGGAGCTTCCGATCGTCGAGCTGCGTTCGACGCTCTTTGCATTTCTTTAAAAAATTTCTTTCTCTTTTCTCTCTTAGCTTTATTTAGGGTTTTATTAACCAGATTTACTTGCTCAGTGTTCTTCTTTCCACTAGCTGAAATGAAGTTCACTGGAGTTGAAAGGTTATTTTTAAGAAGGACTGGGGGTTCACTGGGAGAAGCTCCTAAGCCTAGTTTATCATTACCTGACCTAGTGTTAGTCATGCTGGTAATTTCTAACAGCTTAAGGCTTCTACCATTAAGGGATTCTTCTAATCTCTTAGACTTAGCTAACTCTATTTTAAGAAATTTGATTTCTTCACTACAAGTAGTGAGTTCTTCCTTTAACCTGACATTTTCAGAGGCTATTGATTCTGAGTCAGCTAACCTATTTCTAAGTTCTTTTATTTCTTTTTCTGAGCTAATTAAATCTAAGCATAAAGATTTAAATTCTAACTTAAATTCTTCTGAAGTAAAATCATAAGAAGAAAGTACCTCATCTTCTGTAGGCATCTCTTCATCAGAATCAGAACTCTCTGCAGCAGAGTGGTTGCTGCAGGCATCTATTGCCATTAGGCAAACTTCTTTTGCCTTCTTCTCTTCCTCATCTTCACTGGAGCTTGATGAGGAGGATTCTTCATCAGAATCACTCCAGGTTTCAGCAATGAAACCTCTCTCCTTCTTTTTGTTTTTGTAGAAGGATGGCTTGGAGTGCTTCCTGTGCTGTTCTTTATCTTTTCTCTTTTCTTTGTTCTTCTCCTCTGGACACTCTGGCAAGATGTGTCCAGGCTTCCTGCAACCATAACATATAATTTCTTTAGCAGGAGAGCGATCATACCTTGGTTTGTCTTCATAACGTGAAGACTTCTTTCTGAACTCCTTTCTCCCCATCTTGAGAAACCTTTTGGCAAACAGTGCCATAAGTTCCTCATTAGATTGGCTGCCTTCAGAAACATCTGCAGCCTTAAGAGCTAGAGATTGCTCTTTTCTTGTTGGAGTGGGGGTCTTGGCTTCAGCTTCTGCTTCTTTGGTCTTCAGCACTTGCTCAAAAGACTTGAGCTTGCCGAGGAGAGCTTCAGTGGAGATCTCATTAGTACTTCTGGCTTCTTTGATGGGCCAGATTCTTAGATCCCATGTGCTAGGGAAGCACATAAGAATCTTATCATTGACCTCTGTCAATGATATGTCCTTGTCCAGGGTCCTCAGCTCATTGATGATTGAGCTGAGCCTGGTGTACATAGCTTCAACTGATTCAGCATCAGTTTTCTTGAAGTTCTCGTACTGTGAGATCAGGTTGGACCTTCTGTCCTTCCTTTCATCAGCTGAACCAGCTACAATCTGGTTCAGTGTGTCCCACATGGCCTTTGCTGAGGAGCAGTCAGCAACCTTCTGGAACACCTCATCAGACATTGTCTGAGCCAGTATGTTCATTGCCTTGGCATCTGCAATTTTGGCCTTCTTGTATTCATCATTATAATCTGGAGGAGGCACTGCACTCATATCAGATGATGAGGCAGTGGCAGCAGCAGGTGCACTTGGGGGACCTGACAAAATAGAAGCAAAAATACTTTCATCAATAGAATTTATATAAAGTTTGATCCTTGCCTTCCAGATGCCAAACTTAGCTAAGTTGCATGCTGGAGGTATGGTGCTCGAATAATCCTTAGACTGGGCCATGATAGTGAATATCTATAAGCTTTGGTATCTATCAGGATCTTGTGACTTAGGTGTTAGCCTATTCAGTCAGTCAACCTCCCTCTGATACCAATTGAAAGTGAAGGGATAGATACTACTCTAGAGGGGGGGTGAATAGAGTTATCAAATTTTGCACTAGACAAAACTTAATGGTCTACCCAACTCCCTTGGAGTGAAGTGCGGAATGAAAGATTATAGATATAGATTTAACCCTAGAGCCTAACACAAGTGGAGTGCACAAACTCAAGCTAACTGTAATTACAGTTAAGGCTTGGAAAAACCTAATCAGCAACTAGCACCCTAGTTATATCTAATCACAGCCACAATACAGGAATTAAACAATGGAATCCAGACGACACAAGGAAATTTATAGTGGTTCCCCAAACAACTTGACGTCCACTCTTCTACCCACACGGTAGGAATCCACTCAGGTTTTTGATCAGGTGCCCTGCCACCAACAGAATCTGCTTCAGGTAGATTCAGAAACCCTTTAGACTTTTGATCAGGTGTCTAAAAACCAAGCACAGGTTTTTGATCAGATGCCCTGCCACCAAGGGATACTTTTGAAGGGAGTAATAACCCTGTACAGGAGGGGGAAGAAGGTTAAGATGTCTTCTCTATTTTACAATAGATTAGAGAAGCACAAAAACTTGCACTGAGCTAGAATGCTCTAAAGAATCAAGGCTCCCCCTGGCTCAAAGATGTCCAGGTGAAGTCTTGCTTCAGTGCAGAAAAACTCTTCAGAAAGTTATGAAGGAAAAGCTACAGGAAGAAAATAAATAACAAAATGAAATCTCTTCAAGCAGCTATCTTCTTCTTCTTCTTCTTCAAAGGATCTCTGAGTTTGAACTTCCTGAAAGCAGGAGAACTCAGGTTGAAGAAGAGATGAAGATCTTAACACTTCTCAGTTAGATGGAGTTTGCTGAGAGCAGAAATCTTGAAGGCTTGAAAGCTTGAATGAACAACTGGTTAGCTATTAGCTAGCTTGAATCCTTCTTCAAAGGGTTCTTTATATAATAGCAGCAAGCAACGGCTCTCTTCCATTTGAATTATTTGTCTTCTTCTGAGCCTTGAGACCTGGGCTGTAAATATCAAGAAGACAGAAACATCTCTGCAGCAAATCATTCTATAAAAGGAATAACCCTTTTTCTAAGAAGCTGCAGGCTTAAATCAAATAACAAAGGACTAAATAAAGTCACATCAGAAATAATCTCTTTATAGCAAAGAAGAAGACTTTTCAGTCTAACGGCTATAAAGGGCTGTCAGCAGATAAAGTAATTTACAAAGACAGCTAATAAGACAAACAACTTTATCTTAAAAAGATTTGACTCAGGCAAAAGAGATGGAGCAAATATTGCCTGGTAATTTTATCATACAGCTTAAAATAATGTGCCAGAAAATGTATTAATTAATTAAATATAGTAAATAAATACAAAATATAAAGGCAGGCAGAAAGCGTCGAACGACCTTCGGAGATCGTCGACCGACGCACGGAGATCGTCGATCTATCGGGCAGATAGTCAAACGATCCAGATAGTCGACCTATCGAAGAAGATAGTCGAACTACCCCGGCAGATAGTCGACCTATCAGAACAGATAGTCGAACTATCAGATAGTCGATCTATCAGGACAGATAGTCGAACTATCAAATGCAAGCAGATAGTCGAACTATCAAGCAGATAGTCGACCTACCTCAAAAAACAGATAGTCGACCTATCAACAGATAGTCGACCTATCAACGCAGAACAGATAGTCGACCTATCAACAGATAGTCGACCTATCAGCGCAGAACAGATAGTCGACCTATCAACAGATAGTCGAACTATCAGCGCAGAACAGATAGTCGACCTATCAACAGATAGTCGAACTATCAGCGCAGAACAGATAGTCGACCTATCAATAGATAGTCGAACCATCAGCGCAGAACAGATAGTCGACCTATCAACAGATAGTCGAACTATCAGCGCAGAACAGATAGTCGACCTATCAACAGATAGTCGAACTATCAACGCAGACAGAGCGTCGACCAACTGATAGACGATCGTCAATCAGCCGATAGACGATAGTCGAGCGGCGTTCGACTATGGTCGAACGAAAAACTACTTAACCAAATTCTCAATCTGGAAAAGTGAGGACTCTACAACTAGACTTCTAACCATTGACCATAGATATTTCTTGGGTCAAGGAGCACAAAGGAGAGGACTAAACTCAAATCAAACTAGGGTACCAACAAACTTCAGCACTGTTTCCCTTACCTCGATTTTCGTTCCCGAGTGAATTCCTTGATTATATTTGTAGTTTCCTTGTCAGCCATGTTTTTGTTTCCTAATGGCCGAATCGTGGGTCGTGGTTAGTAGTGGTGGTTTGTAGCTCTTCATGGTGGAGGTGTTGTATAATTTAGCCAAGGCCACCCTTATTCTTCTATCTTGCTCCAGGTACGGGCTGGGCAAGGGGGTGGAAGGTCCCTTGTGCTTTCACATGTAGACCCTTGAGCTTGTTGGCTTTGAAATGGTGGTTGGGGGACTGAGTTTGCCTCCAACCCGGATCCATGCTGTTTGTTTTTGCTACTACCATATCCCACAGCTTAGGGTGTTAGAAGTTTCTTCCTTGGTAGATTGCAGCACTTTGGGCTCTTGGTAGCCTAGTAGACCCTGCATGATGTAGTTTCTGGGCGGGGTTGGTGCTGTTTCCTCACATGTAGTGCATTCCTTATTATCTTGCCTTGGGCAGTTGTGATTTTTACTGCTGTGTGTTTTCCTCTTTTATTTATTCCCTGGTTGGCACTTCCATGCAGTTTTTCCTTATTTTGCTTGCTGAGGTATTCTTTCTTCTTTTGAATGCCTCAGGTTCTGAGCAGTAGCCAGTTTGGTGGCTAGGTTGCGGTGGTGTTGCTGGTGGTCTCTTGGACTTTGGAGATCCTGTCGCTTTGTTAGTGAGGTAGTTTTTCTGTACTTTTCTTACAGACATACATATTTTACTGTGGGTTCGTGTCAGGTTGTTGGCGCCCACTGGTAGTTTTTACCTTTGTACTAGATATATTACTTTTATTGCTACCATTTTCTGTAGATAGTCTACTTGCTCTGGGGAGGATTTATGCTAGGTTGCTAGTTATTTTAAAACTACAATTATTATTATTAGAAGTACATCGCATGATCAGCATGTTTTATAAAAGTAAATCACTATTTTCCAAATAACGTATAAAGATTGTTTCCTTATATATAATATGAATTAAATGTAGAGTCTTGCATGACATAAGTGGTCCTCTTAGGGCTCTTATGCACTCCTTAGGAAGTCAAACCTGAATAAAGTATTTTTTCGCAGCGCATAAGTATAGTTTTTAACTGTGGACTAGGTGATCCACCGAGCCGAGGGATATGGCCTCTAAAGTATAACTGATTTTCAAATCATTAAACTTATAAATTTCTTTCATAAAGTGTAGTAGTTGGTTTTTCCTGAGCATCAACAGTTATCCCTTGCTTGACGTGGCATCATGACGCGCGTTTTCTCATACTCTGATAATTCTTTAATTCCGAGAAAATGCGGGTTATGACAGTTGGTATCAGAGGGAGGTTGCCTGACGGGTTAGTCGGGCAACCTTCCCTTTTGATTGCATTAGTAGTTCAGCATCATGTCATTCACACACCGATATGTCATCAGCACGTCTTGACAGAAGCACTAACACTACACTCATAGCATAACATGAAGTATACGGGGCATATTTTGTAGTATGGGATGCATAATATGTGTTCGTATATGGATCCACCATAGGGGCAACATGTGAGGGTTATGTAGTATGGGATGCATTACCTCACCATATGGCTGCGACTAGCACGTTTTCTTTTTCGTTGCATGCGAATGTTATGTAGTATGGGATGCATAACATTTTCATGTGTACGCCGCTCATAACATGGATTATGGCCTTTTTAGAATGCATAGCACAAACATGCATAACATAATATGGCATAAGCACAACATGGCATAAGCACAACGTGCCAAGCTAAAGACTGGCAGGATGACATATGTACACACATAAGTTTTCGAGTCAAAAATAATATAAAGTCATGCATTCCCAATCTAGGCACAAGAATTAATATGGTGGTGGTATACCATCCTAGGTTAGGGCATAACATCAATTTTTGTAAAAAGATAAACTCCCAAAGCAAGTTTAGCAGCTTTAAGTTCATATCCATATATGTATTGTCTATACTAGTAGTTGGGTCTAGCCATTATACTAGGATCTAACTAGTGTTGCTATGACTTTAGGATGGCGAGACGTCCTTCAACTAGATCAACACCCCTGTCTGAGGGTGAGTCATCTGGAGCTCAGAATGATGCGGTGATCGAAAGCTTGCGGCAGAGTAGCGATTCCTTGAGCAGTCAGTTGGTGGAGGTGCGAGCCCAGATCCAGTCTTTGGTAGCAGTTGTGGCAAGTCAAACTCAGGGAGTGCAAGGCCCTGTAGGGGGGATTGCTGTTCCTCCCCTCCTGCACCCTTAAGACCTCCAGTGGTGGTGCCAGCGGAGATGGACTTCATCTTGCAGTTTCAGAGGCTGAGCCCTCCCACTTATGATGGGAAGGCAGATTTCATGGTGATAGATGACTGGCTGATCTCCATGGAGGAGATGTTCTCGTACTCAAGGATTGCAGACGATCAGAGGGTGGTGATAGCCGCCTATCAGCTTAAAGGTTTGGCTAAGAGTTGGTGGCTGAGAGAGAAGGAGAGCTTGGTAGCTGGATGCTCTTGGGAAGTGTTCAAGGAGATGCTGTTGAGGAAGTTCTTACCCTCGGTCGAGCGTGACCGCCTCATGAACGACTTCCTCCATCTGAAGCAAAGGCAGCTCACTGTAGGTGAGTATGAGATAGAGTACAGCAAGCTGAGCCGTTTTGCCCCAGGATTGGTCAGCATTGAGGCTGATCGAGTTAAGCGATTTCTTGATGGTTTGAGGAGTGAGGTGCAGCAGTTGACCGGTGCTTATGGGTCAGAGACTTATGCAGGAGTAGTGGAGGCTGCTTTGAAGGTGGAGGCTATTGAGACCGCGAAGAGCAGAGGACAGCAAAGCAGGAAGGATAAGAGGATGTCTGTGGAGGAGAAGAAACCCCAGGTACCAGATGCAGTTCCAGGAAAGAAGAGCAAGGTGGTGTGCAGTTTCTGTGGGCGGTCAGGCCACCCTGTCGAGAGATGTTTCAAGAGAGCAGCAGCTCAGAGGAAGGAGCAGGTTCATGCGATTCAGGGTGCTCTGAGGAGAGATGTCTCCTGTTCTGTTTGCAAGCGACCCGGGCATGATGCTACCCAGTGCTGGTCAAAGGATAAGGTCTGTTTTCAGTGTGGGCTGAAGGGACACATCAAGTCTAGGTGTCCTCAAATTTAGCCTGCCCTTCATGCAGTGCCTCTTCAGGCATTACCTCCACCTCAGCGTGTGGACAAAGGAAAGGGAAAGCTGAACGTGATCTCTTCCGAGGAGGCTCAAGCTTCGACTCAGGTCATCTCAGGTTAGTTGTCTTTCCAGCCTGAATGTTTTGTTATTGTCTTGTTAGAATATTTGTAGTATTATTGTGGTAGTTCCTTAGTTATATATGTTCCTATAGGGAAGTTTAATGTGAAGAACCGCTGGGCGCGTGTTCTTTTTGACTCCGGCGCTACCCACTCGTTCGTGGCTAGAGCCTTTGTAGAGCGACATCGGTTGACTTTAGATCGAGTTCGGGATACATTTCGTGTCAAGTTCCCCTCTGGTGAATCTGTGTTGTCAGATTTGGGCGTGTTGGATTGCCCTATTTTGTTGGGGGACTTCCTTGTGAAGACAGACCTGAAGATGATTGATCTGGAGGACTTCGATATTATTTTGGGCATGGACTGGCTGTCTTGGTATGATGCAGTCATTCAGTGCAAAGGGAAGCACTTGGACTTCATCAGGGACGACGGTCAACCCGAAAGCGTGTATGCAGATCTGAGCTAGGATTCTCCTGTCATCTCTGCGGTATGTGCTCAGAAGCTTTTTCTTTCGGACTGTTTTGCTTGTTTGGTCTCGGTGGTTGGGACCGCTGTTAGGGTACCGCGCTTAGAGGAGATTCCAGTTATTCGTGATTTCGCCGATGTTTTTCCTGATGACCTTCCTGGTCTTCCTCCCGAGCGGGATGTTGAGTTTGTGATCGATTTGGAGCCGGGTACGCGTCCTATTGCTAAGGCGCCGTACCGGATGGCCCCTCGAGAGCTAGAGGAGTTGCGAGTTCAGTTAGATGAGTTGTTGGCGAAAGGGTTTATCAGGACGAGTTCGTCGCCTTGGGGTGCTCCTGTTCTGTTTGTGAAGAAGAAAGATGGGTCAATACGGCTTTGCATCGACTATAGGGAGCTGAAGAAAGTCACAATTAAGAATAGGTACCATCTGCCGAGGATCAATGACTTATTTGACCAGTTGCACGGTAGCACGGTCTTCTCCAAGATTGACCTTCGTTCAGGCTATCATCAGCTTAGGATCCGTGATGCAGATATTCCATGGACTGCGTTTAGATCGAGGCATGGACATTTTGAGTTCTTAGTGATGTCGTTTGGATTTACCAACGCTCCATTAGCGTTCATGGATATGATGAACCGAGTGTTCAAGGATTTACTAGATAAGTTCGTGGTGGTCTTCATCGATGATGTGTTGGTTTACTCTCACAGTGCTGAGGAGCATGAGCAGCATCTGCGCTTGGTTCTATCGGAGTTGAGGAACCATAAGTTATTCGCCAAGTTGAGCAAATGCGAATTTTGGTTGCCTCAGGTCTCGTTTTTGGGCCACGTGGTGAATAAGGATGGGATCTCGGTGGACCCGGAAAAGATCACAGCAGTGATGGATTGGAGTAGGCCGGGCATGCCCAAGGAGATCAGGAGCTTCCTAGGGTTGGCCGGCTACTACAGGAGGTTTGTGGAGGGTTTCTCTACCCTAGCTGCGCCTTTGACTAAGCTGACTCAGAAGAACGTGGCTTTTGTTTGGAGCAAGAAGTGCGAAGAAGCCTTCCTGGAGTTAAAGAGGAGATTGTGCACTGCTCCCGTTCTGACCCTGCCTACTGAGGGTGTGGATTATGATGTATACGTAGATGCTTCGCATGTAGGTCTGGGATGCGTATTAATGCAGGTTGGTAAGGTGTTTGCCTATGGGTCAAGGCAACTGAAGACTCATGAGAAGAATTATCCTACGCATGACCTCGAGTTCGCATCAGTTATTTATGCGTTGAAGCTGTGGAGACACCTACTTTATGGGGCTCAGTGCAAGATCTTCACCGACCATAAGAGCCTGAAGTTCGTGTTCACGCAGAAGGAGTTAAATCTGCGCCAGCGTCGGTGGCTAGAGTATGTGGCTGATTATGATGTAGAGATCCAGTATCATCCAGGCAAGGCCAATGTGGTGGCCGACGCCCTGAGTCGGAAGACGGGGAAAATATTTAATCTCTCTGCCGACCATTTAGTGGAAGAGTTCCTCCTTATGGATATATCAGTAGGATGCTGTGGCCTGCAGAGTAGTTTGTCAGTGGCAGAGCCGTCTTGGATTTCTTTGACAAGACTTCACCAAAAGGATGACCCAGATCTTCTACACTTATTCTTCTGGACTGAGAGAGTAGAGTTGCCGGATTATTCCATCGATGATGCGGGAACTTTGAAGTACCACGACAGATTTTGCATTCCCGCAGTTGGGGACATTAGAGGTGTGGTTTGCAGAGAGCCTCATGGATCCAGCGTTGCTTACCATCCAGGATCTACGAAGATGTATCATGACTTAAAGCAAATTGCCTGGTGGTATGGCATGAAAGGAGATATAGCCCGATTTGTTGCAGAGTGCCACACTTGCAAGCGGGTGAAGGCCGATCATGGAAGGCCTGGTGGCAAGTTGACTCTGTTAGAGATCCTAACTTGGAAGTGGGAAAGTATATCTATGGATTTCATCACGGGTTTACTGCGATCCCCGAGGGGATTTGATTCCGTTTGGGTCATAGTGGATAGACTGACAAAGTGTGATCACTTTGTGCCATATAAGATTGATTACCCTATGAAGAAGATAGTAGAGTTGTACTTGAATGAAGTCATCTGACTGCACGGTTTGCCGGTTAGCATCATTTCTGATCGAGACTCTCAATTTACTTCTCGTTTTTGGCAGAGTCTGCAAGAGGGTTTGGGTACGGATCTGAGGTATTCTACTGCGTACCACCCATAGACTAATGGGCAGACGGAGCGGGTGAATCAGATAGTTGAGGATATGATCCGATGCTATATTTTAGACAACGGTGGAGCGTGGGATGAGCGGCTGCGACTTATTGAATTTACTTACAACAATAGTTATCAGGAGAGCTTGCAGATGGCTCCGTTCGAAGCCTTGTATGGGAGGCGTTGCAAAACTCCGTTGTTTTGGGCTGATGCAGGTAAGAGGCCATTGTTGGGTCCTGATGCGCTCGAAGAAATTGAAGTCGCAGTGAAGCTTGTTCGAGAGAAGCTTCGTATAGCTCAGGAGAGGTACGAGAAGAACGCCAATCGGCGTAGGTCTGCCTTGGAGTTTTCTGTGGGGGACCTTGTATTTCTTAAGGTTTCCCCGATGGTGGGTGTAAAGAGGTTTGGTAAGAATCGGAAATTGGACCCGAGATATGTGGGTCCGTTTAAGGTTTTGGAGCGGATTGGCGTGTCAGCTTACAGGTTGGATTTGCCAGCAAACTTCCCAGGTGTTCATAATGTTTTCCATGTTAGCCAATTGCTCAAGTGCGTGCGTAGCAGTGGGCAAGTCTTGGACGTTGTGCCCCTGTTGGAGCCCAACCTCTCTTTTGTTGAAGTGCCAGTCCGTATTTTGGATACTCAGGAGCGGGTGCTGCGAAAGAAGTCTATTCCAATGGTGAAAGTTCTTTGGAGGAATCAGGATTTGGAGAGCGCGACTTGGGAGTTAGAGTCGGCTATGAGGGAGGCTTACCCTCAACTATTTCCCTGATTAGTTTAGTTTGTTTTTCTTCTTGTAATGTTTGGATTTTTACTTTCCTTCTATAGTAGAAGTGTTGGGCGTAAAGTTTCGTGACGAAACTTTCTTTTAGGGGGAGTGACTGTAACGCCCCCGATTTTTCTGCGATTATTTAATTCTCGTTCGGCATTACGTCGACGCGTTTTCTTGGCTTGTTCCATTTCTGGAGTGTGGTCTTAACTCCTTGGAACTGGGTGCCCTATTTTTTAGCGTGTTGGCAAGACCTCCCTAGCAAGCCGAGTCGTTTTGGGTGACCCGGTGTGGCATCTCGGGGGATGCTTGTGTTTTGGATTTGGAAGAGTATAACTTGAGTTCTGTTCGTCGAAAGTTAATTTTGACTTCTCCGTTGTGTTTGTAGCGTGGATATTTAGCTACGATGCGAATTTCGTCGAATTCCGAGGTAGTTCGGTTTTCGTGTCGTTTTGGGTGTGCCATTAGTAAAATCTAATTAGAAACCCTTTTAAATTAAGTGAACCGGTGGCTTGGGAGGCATTTAGGCTGAACCGTCATGGCTAAGATTATATAAAAGCCTTAATTAGAATCAGTGGCCCATTCTTCTTCTTACCGAGACCAGAAGAAACCGCTGCTCTTGTTCGCGGAAAACAGAGGAAAACCGCCGGACCTGCTTCTCCTTCGGACGGCGATTCCGGGAGTGTTCGTTGACGGATTTCGATTCCGAAAGCGGCGTTGTCTTGATCTCGCTCAGATCTTCATTTCGACGGTAAGATATTTGATTTTCGTGGAGTTTTAGGGGACTTGGATTTCCGGTTCTTGTGCTTTTCCACCATTAAAGTGCGGGTTTGCTTGTTAGGTGCTGCTCCTTCTAGTGCAGAACGAAGAGGAGGGAAAGCCGACCAAGCTTCGCCGGAAATCGAGGCAAGCGGTATTATTGCCCTTGCCATTTTTGTTCTTTTGATATTCTAGAATGTTTCCCGGTTAGCCCTAGGGTAGAAACCAAGCATATTCTCTTTTACCTTGCTGAATTTAGGGCTTAGATTTGCCTATGAGCCCCCTCCTTGGGCTATTTTGCTCAACCCAATTGTTGTTATAACCATTTAGACTCCAGATTTGTAGTTCTAGTTGGGTGCTTTTGCGGGTGGAGCCGAGAGAGAGAGTGAGGGAGGTTGTTGTGGTAGGGCTCTGGTTAGAACCAGTCTTGGTAGACACTCGGGTTTTGGTGTTGAGTGTGGTGCACACACTCAAAGCCAAAAGCTGCCTGGACTCGGCGTTGAGTGTGGTGGACACACTCAAAGCCATAGTTCGGTTTGTTCTTTGTGGCTGAGTGGTGGGGTGATTGAGTGAGAATTTTCGTCTAAGTCAAAATCGACGGGAATCCCACCGATTTCGACGTGATTCCCACCGATCGGTGAGAATCATCCTTGATTCCCGCCGATTCGGCGAGAATTATCCTTGACTCCCACCGATCGTCGAGAATCATTCTGGATTCCCGCTGATTCGACAAGAATCATTCTGGATTCTCGCCGATTCGGCGAGAATCATCCTGCATTCTCGCCGATTCGGCGAGAATCAGTCGGCATTCCCGCCGACCTCCTCTTGTTAGCGTTGGCTTAGGGTTTTCCTGCGGGAATGAACTTTGGCGTAGAGTGAGTTGACCTCACTCAACGCCAAAGCTGCTTTGGCGTTGAGGGAGGTGGACTCACTCAACGCCACTGTTGGGTTTTGTGGTTTTGGCTGAAGGCGTTGAGGGAGTGGACCTCACTCAACGCCATAGCCGTTTTGGCATTGAGTGAGGTTAGCTCACTCAACGCCACTGCCTCTTTTGCTGAAGGCGTTGAGGAGGTGGATCTCGCTCAATGCCATGGCTGTTCTGGCGCTGAGTGAGGCTAACTCACTCAATGCCAAGCTCTTGTTAGGCATTGAGTGGGTCCCACTCAATGCCAAGCCGTGTTGAGTAACTTCAGCACTGTTTCCCTTATCTCGATTTTCGTTCCCAAGTTAATTCCTTGATTATATTTGTAGTTTCCTTGTCGGCCATGTTTTTCTTTCCTAATGGCCGAATCGTGGGTCGTGGTTAGTAGTGGTGGTTTGAATCTCTTCATGGTGGAGGTGTTGTGTAATTTAGCCAAGGCCACCCTTATTCTTCTATCTTGCTCCAGGTATAGGCTGGGCAAGGGGGTGGAAGGTTCCTTGTGCTTTCACATGTAGACCCTTGAGCTTGTTGGCTTGGAAATGGTGGTTGGGGGACTGAGTTTGCCTCCAACCCGGATCCATGCTGTTTGTTTTTGCTACTACCATCTCCCATAGCTTAGGGTGTTAGAAGTTTCTTCCTTGGTAGATTGTAACACTTTGGGCTCTTGGTAGCCTAGTAGAACCTGCAGGATGTAGTTTCTGGGCGGGGTTGGTGCTGTTTCCTCGCACGTAGTGCATTCCTTATTGTCTTGCCTTGGGCAGTTGTGACTTTTACTGCTGTGTTTTCCTCTTTTATTTATTCCCTGGTTGGCACTTCCATGCAGTTTTTCCTTATTTTGCTTGCTGAGGTATTCTTTTTTTCTTTTGAATGCCTCAGGTTCTGAGCAGTAGCCAGTTTGGTGGCTAGGTTGCGGTGGTGTTGCTGGTAGTCTCTTGGACTTTGGAGATCCTGTTGCTTTGTTAGTGAGGTAGTTTTTCTGTACTTTTCTTACAGACATACATATTTGCCTGTGGGTTCGTGTCAGGTTGTTGGCGCCCACTGGTAGTTTTTACCTTTGTACTAGATATATTACTTTTACTGCTACCATTTTCTAGAGATAGTCTACTTGCTCTGGGGAGGATTTATGCTAGGTTGCTAGTTATTTTAAAGCTACAATTATTATTATTAGAAGTACATCGCATGATCAGCATGTTTTATAAAAGTAAATCACTATTTTCCAAACAACGTGTAAAGATCATTTCCTTATATATAATATGAATTAAATGTAGAATCTTGCATGGCATAAGTGGTCCTCTTAGGGCTCTTATGCACTCCATAGGAAGTCAAACCTGAATAAAGTATTTTTCCGCATCGCATAAGTATAGTTTTTAACTGTGGATTAGGTGATCCACCGAGCTGAGGGATACAGCCTCTAAAGTATAACTGATTTTCTAATCATTAAACTTATAAATTTCTTTCATAAAGTGTAGTAGTTGGTTTTGCTTGAGCGTCAGCAGTTATCCCCCGCTTGACGTGGCATCATGACGCGCGTTTTCTCATACTCTTATAATTCTTTAATTCGGAGAAAATGCGGGTTGTGACACTAAAGGAGGAGAGAGTGTTAGTCCAAGCTAGTTCTAAGCATGCCAAATGGGTTTCCAATACCATCAGAGCTACTCTTGGCTTCCCTCCTCTATGCGATGATGATAATATGGCTGAATCTGGAATACAACCTGTATATATAGAGGGAGATCAACCAGAAGTTGCTCAGGTTATATATCCTCCTACTAATTTTGAGATGGTTCATGACCAAGTGCAGAAAATGTACAGCCCTCCACAAGAGGCACAGAATGTGGTCTTTGAGAAAGTTGAAATGTCAGAGGCTGCCAAAGAAGCTCAAAGGGAAGAATTGCTATCTAAGAAGAGATTCAGAGAACATGCTGAGTTAAAGCCAGACTTTGAACAATGGAGCCCTACATCAAAGAACATCATTCTGACTGCATGGAAGGCTGTAAAGGACAAGACCTATGATAGGGGAAAGTGGTACTCAGAGCAGGAGTGGAATAAATATCAAGCTAGATAGGAAGCCATTCTTCAGCATAGGAGGAGTGCAAAAGCTGGGAAGCTACCTGCAAATGCTATAGAGCCCAGCAAGTATTTTCCTAAACCCTTTCACTACTTTGAAAGGCAAAAAATAAAAGCTGAAGAACTAAAGAAAAAGGATCTTAAAGGAAAGAAGCCTGCTGAAGATACATAACCAGCTGTGAAGGCAAAGATAAAGTTTGGTCAAGGCATTATCATAAGGGAGCCTAACAAATCTTAGGAAAGTTAGGCTTACGATAAGAAACAATGTAACTTTTTGATTTTTGCTCTTAGAGAAAACATGTAAAATAAATATTTTCTGCTTATTAAAATCAGTTTTACTGTTTATTTTAGATTGTTTACATTATTTGAATGTTTACTTGCACTAGAATGAATAAACATCTATGTCTTATGTGTTTTATCTTGACTGGTGTATTTCTTTGACTAAGGGTTATGACTTCTCCAAATAGGGGGAGATTGTTGGGTACACTAGAAGTATGTACCAGATTTGGAGAAGATTCATCCTAGTCAATGATATACATCAATATGTATTTTATGTATGTTTAAGTTTCCTTGTGCAGGGTTAAGGATTGGAAGAAAAATATTCTAAGTACAAGTGTCGACACTTATGAAGAATTGTGTCGACACGCGGGACTTGTGTCGACACCAGCAGCAAAGCATTGTGTCGACACCTAAGAGTTGTGTTGACACCAGAACAAGAAGTTGTGTCGACACCAGAAGCCATATTTGTGTCGACACCCAGAAATTGTGTCGACACCCAGGAATTGTGTCGACACCAAGAAGCTATGTCGACACCAAAAGCAGTAATTGTGTCGACACTTAAAGTAGGACTTATGTCGACACCTGAGGCAAGGATTGTGTCGACACCTAAAGCAGAGGCTGTGTCGACACCCAGTAGTTATGTTGAGACCAAGAGCAGTTGTGTTGACACACTGGACTTGTGTCGACACATACAAATAGAAGATGTGTCGAGAAGCAGAAGAATGACTGTGTAGACACTTGGAGTATTGTGTCGACATCATCAAGACTTGTGTCGACACTTTGTCTACTTGTGTCGACACATGAGAAGCAGATTGCTGAGTGGATCATGCTGTGTTGTAGAATCTCTAAGGAATCAACTGTCATGACTGGTGGGTCGATAGCTGTCATTACCAATAGCTCAGACACCTTTGTCAAAACTAACAGAAGGTTGTTTCAAACCAGATCAGCCGGTAACCATGAGGAATCTCTATATAAAGGGCTTATCCTTAACAACAAACAACAACTCAGAAAAGGCCAGAAAAGCCATCAATAAAGAGAGAGAAGATTCACAATAAGAAAAGGGGAAACCCTTTAAGAAGGCAGATCTAGAACAGTCAGCAGAGAAGATTCCAATCATATTTTGAATTCAAGGAAGGAGCTGACAGTGGATCAACTTCTACATCAAGAACAGTCCAACCTTATTTTGTTCTATCAAGAAGCTTTGAAACAGCTAAGTCTGGTTGGGACTAAAGATCAAGAACTGATTAAGAAGAACATCAATAGAGGGATCTATCTGGTGATATCTTTTTTATATCTTTTATTACACAATTACTTGTAAGATCTGTTGTAGATATGAGCTGGAAGCCTATATTTATAAAAGCTGAGGTAGGGCTGTGAGCCTGAGTGGTAGGACTTGCAAAAGTCTGAGTTATAAGCCTAGAGATAAGGGCTGAGGTAGGGCTGAGGTAGGATTTTGGGAAGGATCTGAGGTAGGACTTCCAAAAGTTTGAGGTGTAGGAACCATTCTGGTTCTTAGTTATAAGATCTTTGGATCTGAGAAAGAGGAAAAAAGTTATGCTGAATCCAGTACTCTACTGGATAGGCGAAGGGGGAAAGTGGACGTACCCATATCTTGGGGAACCACTATATATCTGGTGTTCTTTGTGCTGTGAATGTTCTGTGCTGTGTTTTATTTTGTTTGTGCAAAGTAAGATTTGTTTAATTGCCTAAAATATTAAAGGAAAAATTAGAACCTATTCACCCGCCTCTAGGGGTTTAGGCTCTTGAATTAAGTCTTTCAAGGTTGAATTAGGGTTAGGTCATTATCTATCCAAAACACCTCCAAATGAGGTGAAATTTTTTAGAGAGCCATATCATGATGTCAGGGACCACTCACCAAAACTTGGGAGGGTTTGGAGGTCATTAGACCACTTATTTAAAATACCCTATTATTATTAAATAAAAATAAAAACCATAGGCAAAGTATCTCCAAAAATTCCCATTTTTGGGCAGACCCTAGGTATAGCTAAGGTTGACCCCCTGCCTAAGTTTTAGGTCATTTGGACAAGGGATGAAGAGTGGGCACCTATTTGAATCTCAGGATAGCCCAAGGTATAGGTCCCACAAAAATGGGTGCCCTAGACCAACCAGAGGTCCAAATTGGTTCAAATCAATTTTGTATTAAAGTAGACCCATAGGGATACAAAGTTTATGCTGATGACATTTTCACTAGAGGAGCCTAAGCATTTTTAAAAATTAAAACTAACTTCTACAAAAAGTGTGACATAAATGAAATAATAATCAAAATAAAATGAATCTTATCAAAGCTGGCGCACGAATCTTGGCGCAGATCCAGCGGCCCGGGCTCATCGTCTACCTCCAGCAAATGACTAAGATAGCCTGAGCCTGGAGACACTTCCAGCCGCCATTGCCGCCCATCCCGGCTCTTCCCCGGCCGGCCACTGCCACTAACACCTCCGTCGAGGTTGTGGCTATCGACTAGCGGTGACTCAGCTGCCGGAGGGGGGAATTCCTGAGGTTCTACCAAGCGGATTTCTCGGCCTGAAACCATGAAAACTAGGAATTGGTTTAGGCTCAATTGAGCCCGAACCTTGTACCTAAGCATTGCTATGATCTACCCATGAGGCAAGGGGAGGAGGAGGACCTTGCCGACGGCCTGAAGTGGAGAAGATCGTCAGGAAACCATCTTTGAAGGCGGTGCCGCTCAGTTTCTGCAACTGAATAGTGGGGAGGCTATGTTCCTTCAGGTAAGGGTTGGGAAAGCCTTCTCTCGGCCCACTGATGGTGTTTAAAGCTTCAGTTGGGGAGAGGAGAGGCTGGATTATCAATGGCCATTAATGATCCTTGAAGAGCTTTGCTATAACAGCAAGTTTCCTCCCCTAGTTGCAGTTATGGCTGGGAAAGGCCTTGGCCTTCTCCTAACTGATCGAAGGAGGTGTTTTCAGCATTAAGAGTGGGCCCTTGGCCTTCCAGGCCATGTATGGCAGCTACGCACCCTCTTTCTCTTTCTCCATTAACGCGGAATTTGAGTTTAAAGCTACTGCCACATGGCATTCTATCATTTGACCGTTTGTTATTGTTTAAAATGAGTCTTAATAAAGGAAACAACCAATTTACTCATCTTGGCGCAATTCCCGAAGAGATCCGGTTCAGCCGAACCAGCAAACAGTTCGAAATTCGCCAGGAATTTTCTAAGTACAATGGCGTTGAGTGAGCTGAGCTCAGCTCACTCGACGCCATTCAGTCTATGGCATTGAGTGAGCTCAGATCACTCGACGTTGAGCTCACTCGATGCCTTTCAGTCTATGGCGTTGAGTGCACTCGACGCACTCAACGCCATTCAACCCAGGTAAGATGGCGTTGAGTGCAGTCAGCGTACTCAATGCCATTCATCTTATGACGTTGAGTGCACTCGATGCACTCAATGCCATTCAACCCATGTCAGATGGCGTTGAGTGCACTCAACGCACTCAACGCCATCCTGCCAATGGCATTGAGTGCACTCGACGAACTCAACGCCATTCAACCTATGGCGTTGAGTGCACTCGATGCACTCAACGCCATTCAGCATATGGCATTGAGTTCACTCGACGCACTTAACGCCATCCATCCTAGGTAAGATGGCGTTGAGTGCACTCAACACACTCAACACCATTCGGCCTATGGAGTTGAGTGCACTCCACGCACTCAACGCCCGAGCCCAAAAACCTGTCTAAGTAGATACCTAATCTACTCGTCGAGTCTTGTCGACCCACTCGACGCTTCACGAACTTGAGCCATCTTGGCCTCTTTTTGGTTGACCCCAATGGGTCCGTAGCGACATGTTGGCCTCCCTTAGGGATTAGAGTTGCCATGATGGGATCATGGAACCAAGTTCAAACCCTAAAGTCATGCCTAGGATTGTTTTTGGGGTTCTACTACTTGCAGACTGAGGTGATTTTCACCTTGAGCCTTGTTCACTTGGTCTCTTTGGGCTTTCTAGGGTTTTGTCATGACCTAGTCATGACAAAACCAATTATAGGGGTCTAATTGTCTGAGGGATGTTACAAATAGTGTTTTTATAAAGTATACAAGTGAATCATTCAAAACACATGACTTACATAATGAATAACATAACATTAAAATACAAAAATGCAAGTATCTAGTTGTCAACCTAAATCACCTAGATGGGGGGGGGTGAATAGGTGAATCATGCGGCTTTTTGCGGAATAAAAATCGAGTAAAAATTAAAGAGCGCAAAATAAGAGAATAAGCACAAACACAAGGATTTATAGTGGTTCCCCAAAATGGTGATGAGGTAATCATCTCCTTAATTTGAAGAATGTCCTCCTTAATAGGTGTGGACACAACACTACAGGTACCTACCTCATCCTGTAAAATATCTTCAACGATAATTTCAGAAAAAAATGTATAACTATGCACAGAAGAGGGGTAAGTTGCGCTAAAAAAAATAGAGCACTAGTTCCTCACATGGAATCAGAGGCATACATGGTAATTGAAAGTATCTAGCGTCTACCTAAATCACCTAGAGGGGGGTGAATAGGTGATGTTTGTGTTTTTTTGCGGAATAAAAATTATATAAAAATTCAAGAACACAAACAACAGAGATTTATAGTGGTTCCCCGTATTGGGTACGTCCACTGTCTCGCCTAGCCTATCTACCATGAAGGAATAGATTCAACTACTTCACCTTTCTCAGATTATCACAATCTTTTACCTCGAGCAACACTCCTACACCATGATCCACATCCAGATCTACACCTCTATCCACACACAAATCTACAATCTAGATCCACTAATATATCTACAAACTCGATCCACTAATGGATCTACACTCGGAAGAAAAAACTTCCTACAATCTCGGAGACAAAGCTCCTACAATAGTAAAAATAATTTTTATAATAACAATAAAACATTTTACTCTTCCAGATCTGAAATCTTCAGGGATCTTCTTTCTTGAAAATTGAAATGCTCTGTGAAGAAGATTGAGGAAGAAATTCGAGAAAACTTGATCTGAAAACCTTGGATCCGACACGATCAAATAGATGTTAAAGAATCTAGGAATATTGAATCTGTCGAATCGTTTCTCCTCTTGAATTGTTGGATCAACAGAGAAGAATGACGATGGAGTCGGCGACTTCTCCTACTTTTTGGAAAGTGCGATTCTGATTACTGTTGTGATTATTCCTAGGGTCTGCGAATCAATCAGAAAGGACTATTTATAAAACATCTTCTAATGGTCATAAATTATTAAGGAATGATCCACGTGGATCAATCATCATTAACTTAGATTAATTTGAAATCTCGCCAGAATATTTGAAAAAGAAAAATCTGTAACTTTTTTTCGAGAAGAAACAGATTTCTTGAGAAATCAACTGCTTACTCGAGAAAAGACATGCCTTTCTCGAGAAAAGACTTGGCTAAAATTCATTGAAGTAAAATACCTGATTTCTCGAGAAGGATATTATTTCTCGAGAAAAGTACTTTGCGTAAATTAGAACTGAAGACAGATTTCTCGAGAAGAATATGATTTCTCGAGAAAGGAATTGCTTTCTCGAGAAATGTTCTGACCTTCTCGAGAAATCTACTTAACGAAAATTCTGTGAACTTAAAGACTGATTTCTTGAGAAAGAATTGATTTCTTGATAAAAAGACTTAGCTTTCTCGAGAAATGATTTGGCCTTCTCGAGAACTACTTTGCTTTTATCGAGAACTAACTTGGCTTCTCGAGAAATCTACAAGGCATTTCTTGAGAAAAGTACTTAGAATATTTTCAGACAATTTCCCGAGAAGTCTTATGGTTTCTCGAGAACAGCTATGCTTTCTCAAGAAATTTACTTACACTTCTCGAGAAATACATGTCATTTCTCGAGAAATGGACTTAGGAAATTTTTGAGAAAAATGTTTTTTTCTTCTTGTAGAAAGCCAGTAACTCTTCCTTTCTTCCATTGCCTTAGTACTTGAAAATGAAGTGCATCCAAATAGAGAGGTTAAACATGAGTCAACACCATGGATCACACAATGAGAGATTACCTTGCATGGTCCTGTGTTTAGTGACTCATTGTAAACTGACATTGGTCTACACTTAGCAATAATAACATGCAAGCACTCAACTAAAGAATAATATCAAATACAAACTTAATTCATCTTAGTTCAAGGGTGACTTCACACAAATCTAGGTTATTGTGGATACAAAACCCAACAATCTCCCCCTATTTGTAGAAGTCAGAACCCTCTACACTAAGGTGAATTATATCAAGATAATTAAAGAAATAACTAACAATTAAAATATTGTAGGTAATGACAGGTAAGAAATAATAAGATAAAAAAACTCAAAATTTTATATATATATATAGAGTTTGTCCATAAGAATATCTTGGTCCACAAAATTCTATAATACTTATAAACATAGAATCATTTGAATTGTTGTTGGTGCAGTCTTTCCTTCTTCTCTTGCTGTCTCTTCTGATAACTGAGTGGCTTGGGATAGTACTTGGGAGGTCAAGGCGGAGCACTAGGATTATTATGAACATACTCATGATCATAAATCCTCCTTTTTGTTAAAGATTTTTCACAGAGCTCCCACTCCTTGTGACTGTAGTGATCATCTTTATTTTCATTATATTCCACAACCAGCTTCAGAGTATCTAGAATAAGAGATTTAAAATTTGGACTTCAAACTTCAACAAATTCTTTTTCTTTCCTCTGGGCAGCTGTTTGGCTTAGGATGGATCTGCTGGTAGAAACACCATCACCATATTTTCTCTTCTTGAGCACTAGAATCTCAGGAGGTAGATATTGATGTATCTCTCGCTGTTCTGAAGTCCATACTTGAAAATAACTTTCAGGAGGAAGTTCATACAGTTCAGGTCCAGGAGAAAAAGTAGGCTTGAAGGCATTGGGATCAAGATGTGGAGGTGGAGCCTTATTTGGGTCAACCTGAAAATCTGGGAAGATTTTGTTGTGCATCCACACAACAAACTCAAAAGTATATAAGTTTACCCACTTAATCTGCTTTTCAACACTTGTATTGATCTCTTGTAGTTGATCATCCCACTGATTTTTCATCTCTTGAACTTTCTTATCTAGAACTTCTTTTACTTTATCCTCCCCCTTTCTGACTTCTATAGAGAAGGTTTTTTTGACATCTTCTTTGAATTTACCAAGTTCTTCATAGTTTTTGAAGTTTTGTTCTTCGGTCTTCTTTACCAATTGGATCTGATTATTTGCTACTATAACTGCTTGATCCATGACTTGACGAACACTAATGATAGTGTGGTCTAGAGCTTTTCCACCAATGTTCAACAATCATTTCAATTCATCTCTATTATGCTGAATTTCAGCAAATCCTCTGCTCATTTCTTTTTCAAGAGCAGTTACTTTATCATTTACCTCTTTGAGATACCTGTCAAAGTACTCTCTTTTCTTGGTCAACATAGACTCAATTTTACCCAAAAGGGTATCTTCAGGAATGACTGGAGCTTGAGGAGATGGAGGAGGTGGAGCTAGAGCTGTCCATACTAGGATGTCATTAATAATAACTATACTTCTCCCTCTTTGGGAAGAAGTCATAATATCTCCTTCCTCTCCAAGAATAACAGGCATAGAGAAATCTAAGTTCCTGAGAGGAGGTTCTGCTGGTTCTGGGATAATTTTATCCTCATCAGAAAGTAACAACACATTCTCCCCCTCACTATGTGCCTGGGGCTGAGAATCTTCTGGAGTGTCTTCAGGAGTCTCTTCAGGGATCTCTTCAGGAGTCTTTTCAGGATATTTTTCAGGAAAGATGAACAGGGAATCATCTGAAGGTAGATTCTCTAGTATTCTATCAATGTCAGCTGAGCCACCACCATGCATAGAGGTGCTCTACTCATCATCAGATTGAGCTAGACTTGCTTCTTCCACTATCACATCATCATAAGCAACTTGCTCTGGAATCTGGTCTATAGGAACATCTGTCTGAACCTCTATTTCTGGTACTTCAGGTAGTTGATTCTCTACATGAACTGAAAGAGCAAGCTCCCCCTCAACAGCTGCACTAGATGTGCCAGCTATATTAGTATGAGGAGGAGATGGGGTCCTATCCTCATCAACTACTACCCTGGGAACTGCAGGAGCCTGACCTTGGCTTGGAATTCTGATCTCCCATCTCTGGATGGAGGATAGAGATATTTTCTTAAGGAGGTGAATTGCCACACCTTTGGATATGTCAAAGAATTCAGGGTGTGCCATATTCAGATATAAGGAGATGATCCTTCCAAAGTTTTTAGTTTCATGTTTTCTTTAATTTTCTCAAACAACATATCTCCCCAATGGAATTGCTTTCTACATACCACTGCTGTCATCATGTCAAAGAAATCTGAGGAGATGTATCCAATGGAGCCTGTTTTGTAGAGTAACACCTTACTTAGAATGTCAGCAGGAAGTTTACTTTCATCTGACATGTGATGTCTTCTAACAGAAGTAGAGGATTGGGGCAGACCACAGAAGGAGAAGGTTCTTGGGTAATCAGCTTCTTCCAAATATGCTTCCTCATCAATGGAGGGCAATTTCAGAAACTCTGTTAGAGAAGATGGCTTGATTTTGATTTTCATACCTCTGATTGAAGTTTTCAACAACTTCCTGCTCCGCTTAATCTTAGAATTTCTGAAGAACTCTTCGACATCTGGAATCAAGACCTTGCACGGATGCTCCAGGATGAAGGTGAGGCTGGTAGATACAAGAAGCAGAAGAACATTCTTGAAATCATCTGAATTTTCGTCGATTCCTGATCGAACAAACTCACTGCCCATCCCAATATTTGTAGAAGGAGCCATCGATGGAGAAGAAAGAAAAATTTCTGATCTTTTGGAGAAGAATCGATTAAGTTTGTGAAGAACGGCGGTGACCTTCGCGGAACTAAATCGTCTTTCTCGGGAAAGCCCTTTTTTTGAATTTCTGGATTTGGGTATTTCTACGGACATATATTCTATTTATATAAAATTAAGAATTTTTAAGTGTAACAAAAAGTGTACCTGAATGGCGGTTCAAATTTTTCAAAGATTATATAATGACATGTATAACCTTGTATCCGGCGAGTGGATCAGCAGGAGCAAGACCAATCTCGGGCAGTCTGAGTCCCTAGGCAAGCTCGGTAGGGGGGCGAGCTCGACATGGGGGAGTACTCGGCAGCCTCTGCCTCGCCCAGGCAGGGTGAGATGTTTTTGGGAGGAGAGCTTGTACTCTCCAAGCACCGCTCAATGAACTCTAGGCTGTTCGTCGAGCTCTGGCCGTTCAACGAACTCTAGGCTATTCGTCGAGCTCTGGCCTTTCAACAGACTCGGGGCTGTTCGTCAAGCTCTGGCCGTTCATCGAACTCTGGACGTTCGTCGAGGTCTAGGACGCTCGCCGAGCTCTGACAGTTCAATGAACTCGTGATATGCGAGCAGGGCAGGCCGGGCCTGTACTCACTAAAGGCCGAGCGGAAGCGACGAGTGCCAGCTCTATCGAGTACTCGCCGCCCTTGTCGAATAGAGATTGTTGAGGGCTACTCGCCCAATGATTTGTTAGGTATTTTTACCATTTTGCCCCCACTGGCCTGCCCATAGCCAGTTAGAATAGCGGAGTTGCGTTATTGGCAGACCCAGTTGGGCTGCACATAGTTGTTCAGAACAGCGGAGGTTGGCTATTTGCAGGCCGTTTTCAGAAATCTATAAATAGGACCCAAGGGGTACCTCAGAGGGCATGCCCACTTGTACCCCAGCCTTCTAGCTATTTCTGAGGTTGGCTTAGCTCGGCTTTTGTCAAGGGAGGGAAAGCGCTCTAAGATCTTCCAGGTGTGAGGTGGGACCTCCGCGCCGAGCCCTTAGGTCAGTTCCCTGTTCTTTTTTTCTTTGTCATTTTTCTTGTAGGAGAGAACTAGGTGCGCGATCACCCCTTCCTCAAGGGTGAACTCGGCAGAGACCGATTTATCAGTTTCAACATTTTGGTGCGATGAGTATAGGGCATGGTCAGCACAGAAAATCTTAAGTAGGCTCGATGATGGGAGGATCAGGACAAGGATCGGATATGCTCGACTTGCCACCCCTGCCTCTAGCCATAGTGGGGATATTCAAAGACTTTAGGAAGGAGGTGCTCGGCCTCATTAGGTTCGCACTCGGCGCGCGTGCCGAGTACTCTACCCTAGCGGCGTTAGTACTCGCAGTCCTGGCCCTTTGCGAGGATGCTCCCAGCAGGCGAGCTAGGAATGAGTTTGTAGAGAAAGGGAGAGGCTGCGAGCTCCCTGGGCGAGTAATCTTCCTGGACTCGGCGAGCGGCGGCAGGTTCTGTGAGATGGGGGTGCGAGACCCTCCAGCTCGCCCAGCAGGGGGAGGTAGCCCCTTCAACGAGTTGGTTTCTTCCCCCCCAATTCCAGAGGGGTTCAGGGAGCCCGAGATGTCCTACTTTTCCGGGAAGGGAGACCCGGTCCAACATGTCCAGTGGTTCGATGATGTGGCCTCGATCCAATATATGTCGGATGCGTTCAAGTGTAGGTTCTTCAATATCACTCTCAAGGAGAAGGAGAGAGAGTGGTTCCATCAGCTGCCGACCAACTCAATTTATTGCTCCGAGGACCTACGTCGGGGGTTCATATTGAGGTTCACCACCTCCAAGAGGAGGAGAAAGGAGTTGGAGTCCATATTCCACATCAAGCAGGCGTGAACGAGACCCTGGGGAGCTACATGGAATGGTTCCAGGAGGAGATGACCCAGGTATAGAAGATATCGGGGAACACCCTGATGATGGCCTTCACCTTGGGGCTGCAGTAGGGTTTCTTTATAATGGAGATAAAGAGGGTGCCGCCCCTCTCCTATGAGGAACTGATGGAGAGGGCGGCGAGAGAATTCGATGAGGTAGCATTGAACCTAGAGTTTGCCCGGAAATTGGCCAGGTAGGCCATGGAAGAAGAGAGGCCAAAAGGTGGTAGAGGCTAGGAGGAGAGGAGACCTGAACCCCAGTAGAGGGAACAGTAGCAATAACAACAACCTAGGTGGGGGCCCCAGGATCCAAACCATCGGCTAGGTTGGAGGCCGGATTGGCAGGACCAGGGTTCGTGGAGAGGTTTCCATGGGAGAGGTAACTGATATGGGGGCCAGGGCCAGTTTTACCCTCCATGTGGGAGGCTGGGATAGAGCCCAGCCCTCCTCGACCAGAATCAGGCTATGGCTATAGCAATGGGGGAGAGGAGGAGAGCAACGTGGAGAAGGAGAAGGGAGGATAGGGTGGAGTTGCCCTACTACGACTTCCATCAGGTAGAGGGGCATGCCATGGCCACGTGCCCGGAGTTCCTCGAGATGAGAGGAAACAGGGAGCAGTAGTAGCAGTAAGACCGCCAGGGTGTGTGGATTGAAGAAATCCTACCTCGGGTAGAGGAGGACATATGTGAGGATCGGGCAGATGTTGGGGCCCAAGGAGGGATCAGAGTGATCCATGCGGGGGGGGGGGGGGGGGGTCGAGGCTTCCCGCAAGGCAAGTCTCCACACCATGTACCGTAGGAGCGTTGGCTCCATATCCCAGACCCCACCCCCGGAGGAGAAGATCAACTTCTCAAGGAAAGACATGCCAGACCATGAGGACCCCTTCTACGATGCACTGGTCATCCAGACAGCAGTCGAGAACTTCACCGTCTCCCAGATCCTCATCGACAATGGGAGTTCAGTCAACGTCATCTTCAAGAAGGCATTTGATATGATGATAGTGGATGCCAAGGGGGTGCTGGCCTCGGATAGACCCTTGTTCAGGTTCTCAGGGGAGAGGAAGGAGGTAGAAGGAGGAGTGGGACTCCATGTCACACTAAGGGGGGGGGGGGGGGGCAGTCCCGCACCTGCAGGTTCGTCATCATGGGCGCTCCTAGTAGCTACAATGCCATCTTCAGGTGACCCCTCATCAGCGCCTTCCGCTGCATCCCTTCATCCTTCCATCAATGCCTGAAGTTCAATGCCGAGGGAATCCAAGTCCGGGTCCGGGGTGACCCCAAGGTGGCGAGGGAGTGCTACGTGAAAATGGTGAACTCCATCTCTTGACAAGAGGGGGCTGCAGAGATGGGGTGAAGGATGGAGGCGGAGCAGGAGTAAGGAGTGGAGATGGAGGTGGAGGAGAACCGCATCCTGGTGGAGGTGGTGGAGGAAGTCCAGAAGCTGGCCGAGGCAATGGTCATAGAGGAAGGGGAAGAGGAAGTTCCTACACCAGGAGGGGAGGATGCTGGAGATTGGGGAGAGCAATCTCGTCTAGAGGTTGCAGAGGAGGTAGTGGAGATGGTGGTTCTCACCCTCGAGGGTAGGGTAGAGAAGGTCCGCATCAGCGGGGGATGACCCCGGCAGATCAACAGAGGATGCTGGAGTGCATCCAAAAGAACGTGGACATCTTCGCTTGGAGCGCCGCGGAGATGCCAGGGATCGATGCGGACGCCGTCTGCCACCGCCTTAACTTGGACCTAGAGGCTCGACCTATCTAGTAGAAGAAGAGGTCCATTGCAAACAAGCTGGTCGAGCCTATCAAGGAGGAGGTGGAAAAGATCCTCAAGGCTGGATTTGTATCCGTAATACAGTACCCTGGCTGGGTCTCCAATGTAGTAATGGTTTAAAAAGGAGACGACCAGTGGTGTATGTGTATCGATTTCTCTTTACTCAATAAATCGTGTCCTAAGGACTGTTATCCTTTTCCTCGGATCGAAGCGCTGGTTGACTCAGCCATTGGTTTTCTTGTAATGAGTTTTCTAGATGCATTTTCTGGTTACCACTAGATCAGGATGTATCCCCCGAACATAAAGGATGTCTCCTTCATCATAGGGGATGGGTGCTACTTCTATAAAATGATGCCCTTTGGGCTAAAGAATGGAGGGGAGACGTACCAAAAAATGATGGATAGTGTCTTCCGAGAACAGAAGGGGAGGAACCTAGACGTGTATGTTGATGACCTCATGATCAAGAGTCATGACGTGGACTCCCACCTCCGTAACCTGGAGGAGACCTTCACCAACTTGCGCAAATACAAGATGCAGTTTAATCCCCTGAAGTGTGTCTTCGGGGCAAGCATGGGTAATTTTCTAGGCCATCTTCTTACCCTTGTAGGTGTAGAGCCCAACCCTAATAATGTGAAGGCGATCGTGGAGTTAGGATCGCCTCGGAACACCAAGGAGGTGCAACGGTTGACATGGAAGCTGGTAGGGTTTAGCAGATTTCTCTCTCGGGCCGGAGAGAAGTGCTCCCCCTTCTTGAAAACATTGAGGGGGGTGGGGGGTGGGGCAGACATTCGAATTGACTAAGGAGTGCGAGGAGGCATTTGAAGCCTTGAAGAGGCAGTTGACTCAGGCCCCCTGCTCCAAGGGCCGAAGGAGGGGGAGGACCTGTCTTTGTATCTTGGGGTCAGAACAGAGGCCTTGAGCTCTGTCATGGATCGGGATAGGGGAAGAAGCAACTCCCCATATATTATGTGTGTCGGGTCTTGAGGAAGGCAAAGCTTCGGTATCCCATTTTGGAGAAGTTGTCCTTCGCTCTAGTCATCTCGGCTCGGACACTCCGGCCTTACTTCCAGGCACACTCAATCCGAGTGGTAATTGACCACCTCCTTCACAACATCTTCGAGGGGGTGGAGCATTCGGGCCAGTTGGACAAGTTGTCGGTGTAACTGAGTGAGTTTGACATCTCCTTTGTCCCCCGTCTCCCGATCAAGGCTCAAGAAATAACCGACTTTTTTGCTGACTATGTGGTCAAGGTGGCAGAGTCGTAACTCACTCACCCAATTCCCTGGAAAGTGATGGTAGACGTCGCTTCAGGGAGGCATTCCCTGGGGGTGGGGGTGATCCTAGTAAGCCCCTAGTGGACGAGAATCGAACAAATAGTAGTGGTGCACTTTCCCATCACCAATAACCAGGCCGAGTATAAAGCAGTGATCGCAAGGGTGCACCTGGCCAGGGAGCTGGGAGCACTTGATATGGAGGTCCTCACTGACTCCACGGTGGTTGCTTCCAAGATCAACGGAGAGTTCTAGGCAAGGGAGCCTACCCTCCAGTTATACTCAGCAAAAGTAAAGGGGGTCATTGGCATGTTACAAACCTTCTCCATTCAGCATGTGCCTTGGGAGGAGAGAGAGCAGGTGGATCGACTTGCAAAGCATGGTACCCGGGTGGGGGGCACCATTTCCGACCTATTCCGCCCTTCCATCGAAGAAGGAGATCTGATGGAGGTGGATCAACATCCATCGTGGATAGACTCATTCACGACCTTCCTTTCCATGGGAGAGTATCCAGAGGGGTGCATAAAAAGAAATTCAAGTACAGGTCGACGTACTATCTCATGCATTATGGGCAGCTGTACCAAAAGACCCTCTCGAGGATGTTGGCACGTTGCATGGCCGAGAGGGAGGTCTAGAGGATCTTGGAGGAGGTCAACTCCGGGGAGTGTTGGAGTCACTCCGGGAGTCAGACCCTGGAAGGGAGGATTGTCAGGCATGGGTATTTCTGGCCTATCTTGGGCCACGATGCGGCAGAGTTCACAAAAAAGTGCCACAAGTGCTAGTTATATGCCCCTCCAATTGCAACCGGCCCAGCATCTTAGAAGTATTACGCCCCCCTAGCCCTTCACTATCTGGGGAATGGACTTAGTGGAGCCTTTCCCCCAGGACAGCGGGCAGAGGAGGTTCTTACTCATCATGATAGATTATTTTTCTAAGTGGTTGGAGGTGAAGGCACTGGCAAAGGTGACCTCCCAGGTTATCATGAATTTTTTTTGGGGGAGATCATCTGTCAGCACGAGTTGCCGTAATCCATTGTCATGGAAAATGGGCCTCAGTTCGCTAGTGCCGAGTTCATTAGCTTCTGCGGACAGCTCATGATTGATCTTAGATTTCCCTCGATCCATCACCCTAGGAGCAATAGGTAGGTGGAGGCAGCAAACAAAATTATAGTGAACCTCCTGAAGAAAAAAGTTGAGAACTTGAAGGGTAGCTAGGGGGAGCACCTCCCCTCGGTTCTTTGGGCCCTTAGAACCACCACCAACACCTCCATAGAGAAACCCCCTTCAAGCTCTCCCATGGATGCGAGGCAGTACTTCCAATCGAGTTCGAGATCCGAACGCCTCAGGTGGTCGAGGTAGAGGAAGGTAAGGAAGAATGGGAAGTTGAAAATGAAGAGCAGCTGCGACACTCCCTTGACATAGAAGAGGAGGTAAGTGACCTCTCCGTCATCCGCCAGGAGGAAGTTAAAAGAAGAATGGCTAAGTACTTTGACAAGCATGTTTGGGTCAAACAGTTCGCGGAAGGGGACTTGGTACTGAAGAAGGTGGATGTTGCGGGAAGGTCAGCCGCTGTGGGGAAGCTCAACCCAAACTGGGAGGGTCCGTACATTGTAAAAGAAACATTAAAGTAAGGAGGGTACCACCTCCAGAATGTGGAGGGCGAGACTCTAAGTCTCACCTGGAGTGGTGATGACTTGAAATGTTTTTACCCTTGAGCCATGTAAGTAACATTCTTTTTGAAAGTGAGGGTAAGATCTATCTCAACTCTAGAGGGGGGGGGGGTGAATAGAGTTTATTCAAATAAGTTTCACAGTTTTGAGAATATCAGCACATATAAAATTTAATTTACACTATAGTGTAGAGTGCTAGAAAGAAATTTAAGAAGCAAGAAATTAAGAACACAACACACAGCAATAATCACACAAACAATCCAGCAGACACAAGGAAATATAGTGGTTCCCCAAAAACCTGGGTACATCCACTCTTCTACCACCCTTGGTAGGAATCCACTCAAGATGAGTTGATCAGGTGTCCTGACACCAATGAGCTTTTGATAAGGTGCTCAAAAATCAAAACTGGATTTTTTGATAAGGTGTCTTGCCACCACTGAGTTTTGACAAGGCTCTCAGAACTAGACAGAACTTTTGAAGGGAGTTCAAGAACCCTTTTACAGCAGAAAAAGAAAAGATAAAGAGGTGAAGTTGTCTTCTCTGTTCTCAAATCAAATGAGAGAAGACTAGTGGATCTTTTGTTGTCAAAGCTCCCCTGAGTTGTAGACAGGTTCAGGAATGGAAGCTTTGTTCTACGGTGATAGGCCTTCAGAACTTTAGATCTCCAGCAAAGGATTGTTTCAGGAAAAAGGCTGAAAGATGAGGTGTCTGGAGTTCTTGAGATGAGGCTGTGATCCCTCTTTTGTAAGCAAAAAAAAACTGTTATACTGATTCTTCAGAAGATGATCACTTGTTATCTGTCACAGCTTAATTCTTCTTGTTGTTCTCTGAGTGTTGTATATTCTCTCTATATTTCTGAAGACAAGAAGAAGGATCTTATTCTCTGAAAAGAATTCTTATCAAGGATAGCCGTTGGTAGTCATAAATGTCTTCCATAAAGTGTCTTGTCTTTTAGAGGAAGGTCCAATAAAATATTTCCTGAACAATTCCTTGAAACTTGCTCCAGAATAAAGACAAACGGCCGGCAGATCTTCTTGTCATAAATGTTGATAGCATTCAAAAACATTACAAAGAATAACAGTATTTGAATCCTTAAAAGCGTCGATCTCTCAGAAGAATCGTCGATCTGAGCTCTACGATCGTCGAACTGAGCTCAGAGATGGAATGAGATCAAGCAGACAGAAAACGTCGAACTGAGCTCGAAGATCGTCGAACTGAGCTCAGCGACCTGAAGAATAACTGAAGAGTGATCGTCGATCTGAGCTCAAAGATCGTCGACCGGAGTTCGACGATTTATCAAGTTGAGCTTAGAGAGCGTCGAACCGAGTTCGACGTTTCGTCGACCTGAGCTCGACGAGAATTGCCTTAGACTTGGCTCTATATCCTTGACATTGGAATGGTCCTGGGGGCAGCTTCAAAGCTAAGTTCTAAGCCCTAGACTCATTCTAATGTTGACCTTTACAACTATACAACTAGGTCAACCTGGTTTCCTAAGACAAACATAGTGATCCTTACCCAAATTAGTAATAGGGTGTTCCAACAATCTCCCCCTATTTGGGTTAGGATTACTATTTACAAACAAAATCAGGAAAAGAATAAGCATACATTCAAAACAAGAGCTAACCAAGCAAAGATATAGCAGCAAGCAGATCATAGATAAAATAGCAGCAATTATCCAGAGGAGAATGAATGTTCAGCTTACACAATTTACTTCTTCTCAGTTCCCTTTTTAAACATAATTTCTCTGTTGGGATTCAGGGTTTCTTTCTTGGATCTTCTATCATCTTCTGCACCTAAGGAAGTTTGAGATCTGGGCCTTGGAACTACAGCCTCAGGGTGCAGCTTCATATAGTCTTCTGGGTTGAAAAATTTTCTTGATGTATATTTCTCCAGTTCTTTCTTTCTCTGATCTGATAAAGTTGTTATATTGGAAGTGTCCTTGCCTTGCTCTCTGGCTTTCTTTATTTGATCAAGAGCAGCCAGCTCTTTCATTCTAGCTGTCCAGGATAGAGGATTGTTCTTAGGATCCTCAAAAGGAACAGGAGGTTCATACCTGTTTATGGATTCAGAAGCAGTAGGAGGAGTCCTGGAGACAACTGTGTCTTTTAGCCTGTAGGGGAAAGGACCTGAAGTAGAGTCAGTGTGGCCTTGTCCTTCCCTTTGATGAGATCTGTGTCCTCTCTGGCTTCCTTTATAATGACCCCTTCTAGATTGATATCCTCTTTGATGTTGCCTCCTTTGATAATATTTCTGATAAGATTGGGAGGAGCTTTGCCTTGAAGCTAGAGCTTGAGAGGCTGAGCCTGAACCAGAATCTGGAGGAGGAGGAGGAGGAGGCTGATACTGTGAAGATCCTTTCTCATACTTATCTAGCTTCCTTCTCTTCTTCATAACCTTGAGTTGATTCTTGGAGAACTGCATCCAGGGCTCAGATATGGGGCAATCATGCAGAATATAATAGGGAATGTCATTTGAATCCTTTGCCTGAGCTGGGGGAACAGACATTATGGATTTACTTCTGGCCTTCCTCTTCTTGGCAATGGTATTTGCAGAGTCATCTGATTCAGTTTGGAATTGATCACTATCTGAGCTTTGAGGTCTGTCATACAGATCATCAATGCTTTTCAAGTATTTCTCTTGTAACTTCAACTGATCAGCAGTCAGGGCAGGAGCAGCATCAGAAATTTGAGCAGGAGCAGCAGTAGAAACTTGAGCAGGAGCAGCAGCAGGTGTAGGAGCTTCTAGATAGGAGGCAAGTTCTTCACCAATAGTTTCATCAGTAGCAGTTACTGGAACCATTTCAATATCTTCAGCAGCAGCAGCAGTTTCAACAACAAGAGGCACAATGGCCTTAGTAGCAGCATCAAGAATATCCACAGCCTTCCAGGAATTTATGTAAGAGGCAATATGGCTGGGATCACAGACAGATATAGGCACAATGGCCTTAGACAAATCTTCAGCCTGAGGTACTAGCAGAAAAATGAAATGTACTGTATCAAACTTAGAGAGCAAGCTTTGAAGGTCCAGTACAAAAGCAGGAGCAGTAGCTGGAGCTGGTTGAGGCACATCCACTTCTTCATGAGGCATCTCCCCCTGCTTTGGTTCAAGGAGAGCTGAAGCAAGGCACCCAGTAGAAGGGATTGCCTGGGAGGAGGAAAAGGAGGAAAGTTTGGTAGACAACTCCTGGACTTGTTTCAGGAGTGGAGCCAAAGAAGTCTCCATCAGAGATGTCAGTCTGGGAGCTAGCAACTCATAGAGTCTGTCTGCCAACCTTGGAAGATCTACATGCTCAAGAGGGGCTTGATCAGAGGTAGTAGAGAAGGTTGATGGAGGGATGTTGGCTGGAGCTGGAGATGTGGAGGTAGGTGGAGTAGGAATGGATGGCTCTAAGGGTGGAATTGTGGAGATAGAAGAGGTTGAGGTGGAGATAGGTGAAGCAAGAGAGGGTGTGAAGGATGGTTGAGAAAGGATGTCATGAAGCATTTGTTGAAAAGAGGAGGTAGAGGGTGGCTCAGGAGGAGTGGAAGGAGAATCATCCATAAAGGAATCCTCTATGAGGGAGAATGATGGTGAGGTGAAGGTTGAATAAGAGAAGAGAGGGTGGAATTCCTCTGAAGTAGATGCTGGAGGGGATGAAACTTGTGAGGAAATGGTAATAGGGGATGATATGGTTATGGTGGTGACTGGAGGAGAGGAGGAAATGGCTGGGGTAGATGCAGCTGGAGGAGGAGGAGAGACAGGTAACACTTCTGCTGGAGCAGAGAGCAGAGGTGGAGTGACTGAAGTAGTCCTTGTGCCTGAAGAGAGTGGTGCAGCAGCTCTTGTAGGGTTGATAATTTGCCTGTCCCATTTGCTGAACAGAGCACAGGAGAGCCTTTTGGATGCATTAATGAACATCCCAGAGGAGGTTAACAGCTCAGGGCATCTGGAATTCAGATAGACCCCTAGAATTCTCCCAAAACTGACAGCAGTCTTATTTATCTTCTTCTTAATCAGGTTGAAGAAGATTGATCCCCAGTCAAGATGTTTCTTATCAATTAAGGCTGCCATCAAACAAAACTGATACCTAGAAATGGTATCATGGGCTGAGTGCTTGGCCAGAAGCACTTTCCCGACAACATCAGCCAAGAATTGAAATTCTATAGACAAATTTTTCTTCAGCAGTTTGTTGGGGTTTACAGCATTGTGCCCCATTCTATCAAGCATGGAATCATATTCTTCTCCAGATAATTCAATAGAATCGTCTCCAGAACTAAGATGAAAAACATCTGTTAAGAGAGTCGGGGACAGTTGTACCTGGGTCCCTTTTATGATACCGATGATAGAGTTCTCAGTCTCATCTGTCGCTGTAAAACACCACTCTTTGATCTCTTCTGAAGCAATCTTCATCCGGGTAGTCATTATTTGGGTCAGCTGTTGTTCTCTGAACAGATTGAGAATATCCTTGAAGCGCTGATCGCTTCCATCAAACGAGTTCATATCAATGTCAAATCCTGTGTCAAATTTCATCTTAGAGATTGCAGCACTGGAATCAGCCATTTGCACCTGCAACACGAAAAACCAAACACGACCAAGCGTAGAGGATTTGGAGGGAAAAATGAAGAAAGTTACAGAGAGTGAAAGCGCAAAAGGTGAACGACGGATGCGGAAATGATTTTATATTAGGGTTCGACGGCGAAACGGAAAATCGTGGAGCTCGGTTCAACAGAACGTCGATCTCAGCTCGACGATTTGGGCTACAAAGGGAATCTGAAGAGACGTCAATATCATCGATCTTCGTTCGACGATGTTGAAAAGCGTCGAGCTCCGCTCGACGGCCTCTGATCAGAAAGAGAAAAGGCCTAGAGCTAGCGAAGGCTCTGAACTCAGATCGACGACTTCGGAAACGTCGATCTCTAGTCGACGATTTTTGGAAAATCATCGATCTTCGTTCGACGATTTCTGGGAAAACGTCGAGCACAGTTCAGAGACAAAACCTATTCTACAGACACAAAAGGAACTGATTTTTTAGCCTAGTCTTGGTCTGTTTTATCTTTTCAAAAATCTTGTAAGTTAGTTTAGGCTTCCTCCATCTAACATGCCTAACTGATTTAGGAAGAAACTGTGTTTCTTTTCATCCAAGGGCTTGGTGAAAATATCTCCCCTTTGCAAATCAGTAGGTATATATTGAAGTTCTATTTTGTTTTTCTCTATATTATCCCTTAGAAAGTGATGCCTAATCTCTATATGTTTTGTCCTACTATGGAGGACTGGATTTTGTGCTATAGAGATAACACTAGTATTATCACAAAAAATTTTAGACTTCTCTAAGTTGTAGCCATAGTCTATGAGCTGATTTTGTATCCACAATATTTGAGAACAGCAACTGCCTGCAGCCATATATTCAGCTTCAACAGTTGAGGTTGACACAGATGTTTGCTTCTTACAAAACCAGGAGACAAGTCTGTCACCAAGGAACTGACATGTTCCACTGGTGCTTTTCCTGTCTATTCTGCATCCAGCATAATCAGTATCTGAGAATCCAGTTAATTCAAATCTTGAGTCTTTTGGATACCAGTCCTAGATTTGGACAACTTTTTACATACCTAAGAATCCTTTTAACTAGAGTTAGGTGTGACTCTCTAGGGCTAACTTGGAATCTAGCACATATGCATGTAGCAAACATTATATCTGGCCTACTGGCTGTAAGGTACAATAGAGAGCCAATCATTGCTCTATATGTTGTCTGATCAACTGGTTTCCCATGTTCATCAGCATCCAATACAGCATTGGTAGGCATGGGTGTTTTTATACAAGATGCCTCAGACATACCAAATCTCTTAACCAATTCTTTAGCATACTTGGTTTGGGAAATAAATATGCCCTCAGCATGCTGTTTTACTTGCAATCCTAAGAAGAAGGAGAGCTCACCCATGCTACTCATTTCAAATTTGGAATGCATTAGGTTGGAAAACTTTCTGCACAAGTTTGAATCAGTAGATCCAAATATGATATCATCTACATAAATTTGTACTAGTAGGGTGTGGGACTTATGGGTTCTAATAAAAAGAGTTTGGTCTACTCTCCCCCTAACAAAATCATTTTCCAGAAGAAAGCATGGTAGGGTCTCATACCATGCTCTAGAAGCTTGCTTGAGACCATATAATGCTTTATGCAATTTGAAAACATAATCAGGGTGAGTTAGAGAGATAAAACCTGGAGGTTGTCTAACATAGACTTCCTCTTTGATGTCCCCATTGAGAAATGCACTCTTCACATCCATCTGATAGACCTTGAAGCCTTTGTGAGCAGCATAAGCTAGAAATATTCTAATGGCCTCTAACCTTGCAACTGGTGCAAAGGTCTGGTCATAGTCTATTCCTTCTTATTGAGAGTAGCCTTGAGCAACTAGCCTTGCCTTGTTTCTGACAATAATTCCTTGATCATCAAGCTTGTTTCTGAACACCCACTTTGTTCCAACAATGGAATGATCCTTTGGCTTAGGCACTAGTTCCCAAACTTTGTTCCTTTCAAAATTGATGTAGCTCCTCTTGCATTGCAATGATCCAGTGTGGATCTTGCTCTGCATCTTGAATGGATTGAGGCTCAACTTGAGATAGGAAGTAGGTGTGCATCAGGTTCTGGTTGACCTGATTTCTGGTTTGCACACCAGCTGAGATGTTTCCAATTACTTGGGAAATTGGATGATCTCTTGTTGTTACTAAATCAATAAGGGGTGTTGATTGTTCACCAACCTGTGTTGTTGTTTCCTCTAGTGGAACAACAACTGGCTCTTCAGGATGATTTTCTTCAAGATGTTGCACTTCTTCATCATCACTGCTTTCATTCTTTTGCTGAATAGGTTGAGAGGTTGTATCCTCTTCTTTAACCTGTAATCTGTCCATACTTTCTGATATAGATTGTACCTGCAAGGGTTCTATGGTAGAAGTAGACTTCTCCATATAACACATGTTAGTCTCATCAAAAGTAACATGAACAGATTCTTCAATTTTACAAGATGATTTATTATATACCCTATAGGACTTGCTGATCATGGAGTATCCCAGAAACACTCCTTCATCAGCTTTAGCTTGGAATTTTGCTAGATGTTTCTTATCATTATTATGAATATAACAAATACAGCCAAAATTTTTAAAATAATTTACTTTAGGTTTCTTCCCTTTGAGCAATTCATAGGGAGTCTTGCCCTTTAGTTTATGTATCAGGCTTCTATTTAATACATAGTTGGAGGTGTTCACTGCCTCAGCCCAAAAGGATAGAGGTAGGTGAGCATCTGTCAACAATGTAGTAGCATATTCAATTAGGGTTCTATTTTTCCTTTCAGCTACCCCATTTTGTTGAGGAGTTCTAGGAGCTGAGAAAGTGTTCCTGATCCCTTCACTCTGACAGAACTCTTGCATACGAAGAGAATCAAACTCTGTCCCATGATCACTTCTGATCAGGGCAATGTGAGTGTTGAACTCAATCTGTATACATTTGAGAAACTCTGTCAAACATTTAAAGTTATCAGGCTTCTTCCTCAGAAAGAATACCCATGTGAATCTTGAGAAGTCATCTACAACTACTAAAGTATAGGACTTCCCTCCTAGGCTTTGTACTGATATGGGTACAAAAAGATCCATGTGCAACAAATACAAAATCCTAGGTGAATCACTCTTATTAAGTGACTTAAAGCTATTTTTAGTTTGCTTGCCTAATTGACAAGCCTTGTAGAGTCCTTCCTTCTTGTAGGGGCCAGAAGGTAGTCCTCTAACCAGGTTGTCCTTGGAGAGCCTAGAAATGGTTCTAAGGTTAAGATGTCCTAAACTCTTATGCCACAAAATATTAGGCTTAGATATGGAATTGAATAAACAGATATCTACTTTAGAAGAAAGAAAATCTACTAAGTAAATGTTACCTATCCTTTTACCTGTTAACACTATTGTGTTGTCCTCTGATTTGATCTTGCACAGGGATTTATTGAATGTCACCTTGTATCCTTCATCACATAGTTGACTGATACTTATCAAATTGTGCTTCAGTCCTTCTACATATGCCACTTTCTTGAAAGTGACTGAGCCTATCTGAGCAGCACCATATCCTTTGGTTTGGCCAAAATTTGAATCACCAAAAATTACTTTGGGTCCAAGTTTGGTTATGAAGGATGATAGGTTCTCCCTGTTCCCTGTCATGTGCTTTGAGCACCCACTATCCAGATACCATTGTTGGTTAGATACTGAATAGGTCTTTACCTGCACATGAACAGCTTACTTGTTTTTGACCCAGTTAACCTTGGGCCTAGGCTGATATCCTTTGAATTCAGAAATGAAGGACATCTCAGGTTGACTCTTATAGCCTTCAGGATGATATCTCCTAGGAGGTACTATCCATTCAGTATAGGGGTTAAAGCCTTGGGATGTGGGACCTCTAGGATTGAATCTAGATGTGCCATTGAAGGAATGTTCACAGACCTGATCTCTGTTCGACGATCGTCGAACTGAGGTCGACGATCTTGGGTCAGATCGTCGATCTCTGTTCGAAGATCGATTATACTAAAGTTTAGAGTTTGGATATCGTCGAGCTGAGGTCGGCGATCTGTGGTTAGATCGTCGAGCTCTGTTCGACGATCGTCGAGCTCTGCTCGACGCAATCTGTTGAACTGAATTTTTCTCTAGCAGATCTGCATTCTTCCTAGCTACCTCTATTACTCCCTTCCCTTTGTCAGAGACAAATTTGATTGGAGTTGTTAATACTATAGGTTGGCTGGATGAGGCACCCAAGCCCAGTGTACTGTTAAATCTAGAGTTCACTGTGCTTGTAATGTCCATCAGTCTGATACTTCTCCCATTTAGGGATTCTTCAAACTTTTTAGCTTTTGACAGTTCACTTTTCAGTGAAGCTATCTCCTCCCTACAGCATTCTAACTCCTCAGAGAGTTTGAGGTTATTTGAGTTTAGTACATTGTATTCAGATAATTTATTTCTGAGAGAGATTATCTCTTTTTCAGATTTTTGTAAATCCAAGCACAATGTCTTAAATTCATTTTTGAAGTCCTCAGAATTAAAATCAAAAGAGCTAATTACCTGATCTTCCTCTGGTTGATTTTCTGAATCTGAATCTGATTCTTCATCAGAGTTTTGCTGTGAGGCATTGATAGCCATCATGCAGAATTCTTTCTCATCAGCATCATCTTCATCATCACTGGAGCTAGATGAAGTTTCAGAATCTTCTTCTGTCTCACTCCATGTCTCAGCAACAAAACCCTTCCTTGTATTTTTGTTCCTGCTAGAGGAGGCTTTGCCTGAGCTGTACCAATTGAAATCATTTTCTTTTCTTCTTTCTCTTCTATCCTTTCTGTCCATGTTCTTGTTCTCTGGACAGTCAGGCACAATGTGGCATGGTTTCCTACAACCAAAGCATATGATTTCTTTGTTATTATTATTTGACTTATCATACCTTGGTTTGTCATGTCCTTTGTATGACCTTTTTCTGAAGTCTTTTTTGGCTAGCTTGTAAAATCTTTTGGCCAGTAGGCTGACCAATTCTTCATTGCCTGTGAGTTTTTCTTCAGGCTGATCTTCAATAGCTTTGAAAGCTATTGACTTCTCTTTCCTTGAGGCTGGTGAAGAAGCCTTCTGTTCTTCCTCTCTGTTCTTGATAAGCAGCTCATAAGATTTGAGCTTGCCTAGGAGAGTTTCAGTAGTGATTTCATTTAGACTTCTGGCATCTTTGATTGGCCAGATTCTTGAATCCCAAGTACTGGGGAAGCACATTAGGATCTTGTCATTAAGCTCAGTCAATGAGATTTCTTTATCCAAGGTCCTTAGCTCATTGACAATCAGACTCAATCTGTTGTACATATCTGCTACTGACTCAGTCTCTCCTTTCTTGAAATTCTCATATTGGGTTATGAGGTGAGATCTCCTGTCTTTCCTTTCATCAGCAGACCCTGAGACAATTTCAGAGAGCTTGTCCCAAATTCCTTTGGCTGAGTTGCAGTCAGCTACTTTCTGAAATATCTCATCAGACATTGTCTGAGCTAAGATGTTCATGGCCTTTGCATCTGCAGTTTTCCATTTCTTTATGTCTGCATCTGTTCCTGAGGGAGGTGGAACAGCATTTGTGCTTGAGCTTGCTGGTGGACTTGGACAAACTGTCAAGACAGAATTGAAAATATCTTCATCAATAGAGTTCATGTATAATTTAATCCTTGCCTTCCAGAGGGCAAACTTAGATAGATTGCACACTGGAGGTCTGGTGCTTGCATAATCCTTGTTCTGTGCCATGTATTTGAATAATATAAGATATAAAGAAAATAACCCTCTTAAGAGATTGATCTTATCAAGGATCTTTTGGTTTAGGTGTTAGCCTGTATGAGCAACCAACCTGCCTCTGATACCAATTGAAAGTGAGGGTAAGATCTATCTCAACTCTAGAGGGGGGGGGGGGGGGGGTAAATAGAGTTTATTCAAATAAGTTTCACAGTTTTGAGAATATCAGCACATATAAAATTTAATTTACACTATAGTGTAGAGTGCTAGAAAGAAATTTAAGAAGCAAGAAATTAAGAACACAGCACACAGCAATAATCACACAAACAATCCAGCAGACACAAGGAAATATAGTGGTTCCCCAAAAACCTGGGTACATCCACTCTTCTACCACCCTTGGTAGGAATCCACTCAGGATGAGTTGATCAGGTGTCCTGACACCAATGAGCTTTTGATAAGGTGCTCAAAAACCAAAACTGGATTTTTTGATAAGGTGTCTTGCCACCACTGAGTTTTGACAAGGCTCTCAGAACCAGACAGAACTTTTGAAGGGAGTTCAAGAACCCTTTTACAGCAGAAAAAGAAAAGATAAAGAGGTGAAGTTGTCTTCTCTGTTCTCAAATCAAATGAGAGAAGACTAGTGGATCTTTTGTTGTCAAAGCTCCCCTGAGTTATAGACAGGTTCAGGAATGGAAGCTTTGTTTTAGGGTGATAGGCCTTCAGAACTTTAGATCTCCAGCAAAGGATTGTTTCAGCAAAAAGGCTGAAAGATGAGGTGTCTGGAGTTCTTGAGATGAGGCTGTGATCCCTCTTCTGTAAGCAAAAAAAAACTGTTATACTAATTCTTCAGAAGATGATCACTTGTTATCTGTCACAGCTTAATTCTTCTTGTTGTTCTCTGAGTGTTGTATATTCTCTCTATATTTCTGAAGACAAGAAGAAGGATCTTATTCTCTGAAAAGAATTCTTGTCAAGGATAGCCGTTGGTAGTCATAAATGTCTTCCATAATGTGTCTTGTCTTTTAGAGGAAGGTCCAATAAAATATTTTCTGAACAATTCCTTGAAACTTGATCCAGAATAAAGACAAACGGCTGGCAGATCTTCTTGTCATAAATGCTGATAGCATTCAAAAACATTCCAAAGAATAACAGTATTTGAATCCTTAAAAGCGTCGATCTCTCAGAAGAATCGTCGATCTGAGCTCTACGATCGTCGAACTGAGCTCAGAGATGGAATGAGATCAAGCAGATAAAAAACATCGAACTGAGCTCGAAGATCGTCGAACCGAGCTCAGCGACCTGAAGAATAACTGAAGAGTGATCGTCGATCTGAGCTCGAAGATCGTCGACCGGAGTTCGACGATTTATCAAGTTGAGCTCAGAGAGCGTCGAACCGAGTTCGACGTTTCGTCGACCTGAGCTCGACGAGAATTGCCTTAGACTTGACTCTATATCCTTGACATTAGAATGGTCCTGGGGGCAGCTTCAAACCTAAGTTCTAAGCCCTAGACTCATTCTAATGTTGACCTTTACAACTATACAACTAGGTCAACCTGGTTTCCTAAGACAAACATAGTGATCCTTACCCAAATTAGTAATAGGGTGTTCCAACACTTTTCCTAATAAAACTTGATGTGCCAGTTCTCCCATTGTGATTCATGAGAACGGGTGAAGTGTTCATTTGACAGACCTAGAGCAGATACTGATGTCAGGCTCTCACCTAGCTGGTAGGGCTGAATGTCACTTGAGGTAGTCTACCCATACCTTGAGCAGATCCCGCTGTCTGGCTCTAACCTAGCTGGCAGGGCTGGATGTCACTCGATGGAGTCTACCCAGACCCGGAGCAAATCCCGCTGTCAGGATCTCACCTAGCTGGCAGGGCGTGATGACACTCGAGGGAGTATACCCTGGCCCCGAGCAGATCTCGCTGCCAGGATCTCACCTAGCTGGCATGGCTGGATGTCACTCGAGGGAGTCAACCCAGACCCCGAGCAGATCCCGCTGTCAGGCTCTCACTTAGCTGGCAGGGCTGGATGTCACTCGATGGAGTCTACCCATTCTCAGAGAAGATCCCGTTGTCAGGATCTCACCTAGCTGGCAGGGCTGTATGTAACTCGAGGGAGTCTACCTGGACCCTGAACAGATTCCGTTTCCAAGCTCTCACCTAGCTTGCAAGGCTTGATGTAACTCGATGGAGTCTACCTGGACCCTGAGCAGATCTCGCTGCCAGGCTCTCACCTTGTTGGCAGGGCTGGATGTCACTTGAGGGAGTCTACCCCGATCCCGAGAAGATCCCGCTGTCAGGCTCTCACCTAGCTGACAAGGCTGGATATCACACGAGAGAGTCTACTCATACCCCGAGCAGATCCCGCTATCAGGCTGTCACCTAGCTGGCAGGGCTGAATATCAATCGAGGGAGTCTACCCAGACCCCGAGTAGATCCAGCTAATAGGCTCTCACCTAGCTGGCAGGGCTGGATATCACTCGAGGGAGTTTACCCAGACCCCGAGCAGATCCCCCTGCTAGGCTCTCACTTAGCTGTCAGGGATGGATGTCACTCGAGGGAGCCCAACCCTCTCTGGGAGTTATTCAAAAAGATCAGTCTTTTTCCTTACGGTATGGAGAAGAAAGCCCTTATGGGCGAGCCGGGAATCGCGAGCCCAGCTCGGTAGAAAGGAGGCGAGCCGGGCCCTAGGCATCCTCTGAAGAAGGTGAGCTCCAGCAACACACCCCCACCCCCTCCAGTTTTATTTGTGAAATTTTTTGGCTTGACATGGGCGAAAAAGGAGGCAGCTTGCGAGCAAGCTGGGTGGCGGCGAGTCCTAGCGAGGCGAGTGGTCTCTCGGGTTGCCTAGAGGTGGTGAGCTCTCAGGATCTATTCACGGGTACTAGTCCTAACGTGCATTCTAACCGCAAGTTCTATCCTAACACAACCCCTCAAGGAGGAGAGCTCGCGGGCAAGTATATCACATTGAGAAGGTGCAAGAAAAAGAAGATAGAATATTATGTTTTGCATTATCAATATCTTAGTTACAAAAAAGAGAGCTCGCCTAGGCAAGGTTACAAAAAGGGGGAGGGGGAGAAAATTACACAAAAAAGAAAGAAAAAGGGGCGGGTGAGCTCTCGCCTCCTCCCCCAGATTGGCGATCTTTTCCCGCTCCTCCAGATGGATTGTCTTTGTAATCCTTCCCGAAGAGCAGATCGAAGCTTTCCTCCTTCTCGCTGGGCGGCGTGGATGGGAACAGACTCGACATGAGGTCTCGGGCCATGATCTCCTCACAGCCCTCCACTAGCACCCACGTATCCTTCATGATCTACTAGGTGCATTCGGCATATTAGATTGAGTTGATCCGCAGCCTTTCCACTACCTCAGCCTCGCCAAAGATCCTCGGCTTCTTGTATGGTAAGTGGGGATCAATGCAGCGCAGAGGGAGGAGGGCTTCTGCCTGGCGGATGATCTCTCCATGGAGCCCCTTATTCTCCTCACTCAGCTACGCATTGTTCCCTCTAGCTCGGTGGTGCGAGCCTCTAGCTCAGCGGCGTGAGCCTCCAGCGTGGCGGAGCGAGCACACAGCTAGTTATTTTCTTTCTCCAGCCCGATGGAGCGAGTCTGCAGCTCTCTAGCGGCCTCGGCATCCTGTGAGGCAAAACAGGTAAGTAAATCTAAGGCGGAAAAATTCCAAGTAAAAAGAGAAAGGGGTGATCAGTGCTTACCAGCTCGCCAGCGCCTTTGGAGAGTAAATCCTTGGTAATGCCGAGCCTTCTCTCCAGGTCTACGACCTTGTCCTGGGCAATGTCATGCTTCTGCTCAGCCTTCTACAGGAGTTGGCTGAGTTTGAAGTCGCGACGGACCACCATGTGGTGCAGTTCTAGTGCTTGCATATGGGCCTACAAGCCCTCGTGGATAAGCTGGCGCAGGGTCATGCGCTTGTAGGCCGCGGCATCCTTGGGACCGTAGAGGTCGAAGCCGAGCGAGTAGGTATGACTGGAGGTGAGCTGGCGGTTAGTCTAGGATGTCTGGGGGGTGGAGACAGAGATCCGGTGGGCCGACTCATCCCATAGGACCACGGGCTTGCCGACCGAATCTTTCCACCTTCACCAAATACCGAAGAGCGAGTGACTCTTTGGCGGACCCGGCTCATGGGCTAAGGTCTTCTTGACCGCAGGAGGAGGGAAGGACCCGCCTACATCCTGCCCTTTGTCAGTTGTCTCCTTTAGCGGGCTCTCCAGCGATCCATCCGGGGAGGGCTCTGGCGAGCTCATGTATCTTTGTTTTTGATGTTGTTTTTGTTTTCTCGCTCGAGAGACCACCGCCGCCTTCAACTTCCTTTGCAGCGGATGACGGCGATGCAACTTGGACCCCGCGGGGTCAGTTCGCTTCTTGCCAGATGAGAGCTTGGACGATGCCGGCTCATCTCGGCAAGCAGTTGTAGCCGCTTTATCGTGGGCGAGGGGGTCAGGGAGTAGTCCCGAGTCCGCAAAGGGAGGGTTCTCTGGGATCAGTCGCTCCCCATCACAAAAACTTGGTTAGAAAAATCCTACTGATTCGACAAACTCTGAAAGAAGAAAAAGTGTGAAGTATACCTTCGCCAGGATGGACGGGCGGAAGCGAGTCGACGGCCCTTTGGAGGTGGGTGACCTCGAAGTCTCTATGGAGGAAGAACTTGTGGAGCTTGACATCATTGCCGGATATGGTGGGGGGTCGGTATACCTCCTTGCCCTTCTTCAGCGGCGAGTAGGGGATGTTGTCGAGGTCGCCCTTGATGAAGACTATCTTCGTCATCCAGTTTTGATGCTTGTTATCCATCTCGTGAACTTTTATGAAGGAGCCTCCGAAGTAGGCAACTCTGTCGGGAGTCGCCTTGTAGGTGAAGAGTTTCCTGAACACGGTCAGGTTGAACTCTATTTGCTCCCTTCGGAGCAAGCACGTGAACGCCACCATCATGGAGATGGCGTTTGAGTTAAGTTGTGCGAGCACCACGTCGTAATACTTTAGGATCTGGCGGACTTCCGGCCAGAGCAGTAGGAGTAACCCCACCTCGAAGTGCGAGATGGGGAAGGCGAGCTCCTCGGGGTAGAACGTGTTGATAGACTCGCCCTATCTGGGTCGGCGCACCTCAAAGCTGGGGGCCACGAAGCTGGCAGTGAACTCTGCGAACTCCTCCTCAGTTGTGCTCCCCTCAAAGAAGCAGTAGTCGGCAAAGTGCTGAGCACATTTGGAGTGGCCATCAGAATCGGGATTGGTCTTACCAATGCTCGCGGGAGGATTAGGGTGCGAGTACAGGTAGGAAAGAAGGTGAGAAGAGGGGGGTATGAGAGCAATAAAAGCAGAAAGACTGGGTTGGTGAGAGGGGCCTATTTATAAAAAAGGAGTCCAAGGCCGAGCTGATCGATCAGTATGGCTCGCCTAACTCAGCTCGGCGATCCCAGCTCGCCGACTTCCAGGATCTGTCCAATCACATGCCAAACGCAATATATTTGAATAGCAAGAAATAAAATATAAGAATATTCTAAGTTATTATAGACCATGGGGAGAATATTGTTCAAAGAAATCAAATGCAGGAGAGGAAGAAAAAAACAACAAGTTTAATATATGTGCGAGCTGAGGGGGCAAGAGGCGAGTGTCAGTAGGCCAGATAAGGGGGCCGTTTTCTACTTACCTTGGCCTCGCGTATCCTTCACCACATGTAGGTGCGAATCACAGAGCTCGTGGATCCATCCCAAGTTCCTACGAGCAGCATGAAGGCTCTCATCCAGCTCTTCCAAAAGCGGGGAAAGGGATATCGCCTTGCCTGCCGGGTCATTCCTCACCTCGCTTGCAAGCCACGCGCACTACCGCTGCAGCACCTCGTTGTCCTCCCGCAACCAGTGAAGATCGCGTACCAGCTTCTTGAGGACCTCAATTCCTCGCCTCGTCAGCTCGGGACCCTCTAGCTCAGAGTCTAGGATTGACTCTAAAGATTTCGGGGAAGGAAGGGGCGAGTAGCGAGCCCGCTCATGGGATTCGTCAGCCTCGGATTGACTTGTAAGGGCTGCAAGGGTAGTTAAACATTAGTATGAAAGGCGAGAACGCCAGGACGACTACGGGATGAGAACCACTGAAGTTCAACTTGCCTGACGAGCTCGGAGCCTCGAAGGAGATGTGGGGTGGAGGTATCTTCAGATTTTTGTCGCGGCCTGAAGGGTGTGTTCTTGGTGGAAGGAGGCTGAAGCCCATCATAAGGATAGCTTCAGTGCTTCCTATCATAGTCCCAACAAGCTGCCGAGAGAAGAGAGTGCGGGCTGGCGAGCCCGACCTCTGCGAGTCAAACCCTAGAGTCCCAAAGGGTGGGAACGGGTCGCATAGGCGAGCCTCTAGAGTTTTGAACCGCGGGTCATCAGGAAGGGTATTGGCTTGCGGCGAGGTGACCTCGCTGTCCCCCCGTCAACTGTCCGGGTCAGTCTAGAGGTCAATGAAGTTTCTCTCCTTCTCAAGAGCCGGCGTTCCAAAGGTCAATGAAGTTTCTCTCCTTCCGGAGTTTTTAAGTCTTGGAAGATGTGCTCGGCCGCTTGGGCACATGGCTTCGCCCTCTTAGCAGAATTGAACTCTACCGGATCGCTCTGCGGGATGTTAAGAGGAACAACGGTCAAGTTGGCGATAAGAGTAGAGAATACCTCGCGAGCCCTCACGAGCCCTCACAAGCCTCTCTTGGATCTCCTTGGGGATAGGCATCTCGGCAAGTTTAGTGCAAAGGGAATGACAAAGGTCACCTAGGTATGTAGGTGCATATTTATAACCGCTAGTGGACCCCATCGCAAGATTCTCTGAATCCTGCCACACTCGCCGAATCCTGTGGGGTTGGATTTTTCTTTCCGATCTTGTGTCAACCTCGCAAAGAGAGGAGATTGTGTACAACCCTGTATCCGACGAGTGGGTCAACAGGAGCAAGACCGGTCAAATCATGCAGTCTGAGTCCCTAGGAAATCTCGGCAGGGGGGAGAACTCGGCAGCCTCCGACTCGCCCAGGCGGGGTGAGATGTTCTTGGGAGGGGAGCTTGTACTCGCCAATCCCCGCTCAACTAACTCTAGGCTGTTCATCGAGCTCTGGTCGTTCAATGAACTCTGGGCTGTTCATTGAGCTCTGGCCATTCAATGAACTCTGGACTGTTCGTCGAGCTTTGGCCGTTCGTCGAACTCTGGCCGTTTGGCGATCTCTGGGTCGCTCGCCGAGCTCTAACCATTCAACGAACTCGCATCATGCGAGCAGGGCAGGTCGGGCCCGTACTCGCCAAAGGCCGAGCGAAAGCGATGAGTGCTAGCTCCATCGAGTACTCGCCAAAGGCCGAGCGAAAGCGATGAGTGCTAGCTCCATCGAGTACTCACCGCCCTTGCCGACTAGAGATTGTTGAGGGCTACTCGTCCAATGATCAGTGAGGTATTTTTACCATTTTGCCCCTGCTGGCCTGCCCATAGCCAGTTAGAACAGCAGAGTTGCACTGTTGGCAGACCTAGTTGGGCTGCACATAGCTATTCAGAACAACGGAGGTTGGCTATTTGCACGCCGTTTTCAGAAATCTATAATTAGGACCCAAGGAGTACCTCAGAGGGCATGCTCACTTGTCTACCAATGTTCTAGCTCTTTCTGATGTTGCCTTAGCTCGACTTTTGGCTATGGAGGGGAAGCGGTCTAAGATCCTTTGGGTGTGAGGTGGGACCTCCGCGCCGAGCTCTCGGGTCAGTTACCTGTTCTTTTTCCTTTGTCATTTTGCTTGTAGGAGAGAAGTAGGTGCGCGATCACCCCTTCCCCAAGGGTGAAATCCACAGAGATCGATTTATCGGTTTCAACATGGCAAATTTCGACATTTCTCGAGAAAGATACGGTTTTTTGAGAAATCCATTAGACTTTCCGAGAAATATAAGGAATTTCTCGAGAAATATAGATTTCTCGAGAAATTCAAAAGCTTTTGAGAAATCCACTTTTAGTTCTCGAGAAATTCATAACCTTTCGAGAAATATAATAAGTTTTTGAGAAATCCATATCTGAGCTTGAGATTTTTCTGAGTTTGAATTCTCTTGGAATTTTCTGAGTGACTGATGTTGAATATTCTCTTGACTTCAAATAAGAACCTTTCAGGATTCCCTGTTGAGCATACTAAGTTTTGTCTTGAAGAAGGAGATCTGCCTCTTGCTTGTCTGTTGGGACATAGCTGAGGGCTATGTCCTTTTTATCCGCATGCTCCCGGATGAAATGGTAGCGCACCTCGATGTGCTTGGTCTGGCTATAAGAAACTGGATTGTTTGCATTGGCAATTGCGCTGGATGATTTGCAATACATCGGAATATCTTCTAACATCAAATTATAATCTTCAAGTTGATTTATGATCCATAGAAGTTGTGCGCAAAAACTACCTGTAAAGATATACTCTGACTCAACAGTAGATGTTGCCACACAATTCTGCTTCTTACTGCTCCAAGAAATAAGTCGTCTTCCGAGGAATTGGCACATCCCAGAAGTGCTTTTTCCATCATCCCTGCAACCTGCAAAATCAGCAACTGAAAAGCAAATTAGCTCGACATCATTACTTCTTAGGTACCATAAGTCAAGATTGGGTGTACCCTTAAGGTATCTTAAAATCTGCTTTGCAGTGCCGTAATGAGATTCCTTATTGTTCACCTGATATCTAGCGCAGACACATATTGAAAACATTATATTTGGTCTACTGGCAGTCAGGTAGAGCAAGGATCCAATTATGCTTCTATACTTGGTTTCATCAAAATGTTTTCCTTTCTTATCCTTGTCCAAAGACACAGTTGTACCCATTGGAGTCCTCATTGAGGTTGCGCTCTCCATTCCGAATTTCTTAAGAAGCTCCTTGGTGAACTTCGTCTGTGAGATGAAAATTCCATCTTCAGATTGCTTCACCTGAAGTCCTAAGAAATACTTCAGCTCACCCATACCTGCTCATTTCAAACTTCCCTTGCATAAGTTTGGAAAACTTTTTGCAAAAGTTGTCTTCTGTAGAGCCAAATATGATGTCGTCGACATAGATTTGCACTAGTAGAATCTTACCTTTAACTTCCCTAAGAAATAGTTTCTTGTCTATCTTTTTCCTTGTGAACTTGTTCTCAAGAAGAAAGCTAAACAACGTCTCATACCAAGCTCGGGGAGCTATATTTAAACCATATAGGGCTTTATTTAAGAAATAAACATGTTCAGGGAATTGAGAATTGACAAAACCTAGGGGTTACGCTACGTATACTTACTCTTTCAGATTCCCGTTGAGGAATGCTGATTTCACATCCATTTGGTAGACAATGAAGCCTTTGAGTGCAGCATACGTAAGAAACAACCTGATCGCCTCAAGCCGAGCAACTGGAGCAAATGTCTGGTCGAAGTCTATCTCCTCTTCTTATCTGTAACCTTGAGCTACAAGCCTGGCTTTATTCTTGATAATTACTCTGTGTTCGTCCAACTTGTTTCTGAATATCCACTTGGTGCCTATCACGTTTTGTCCCTTTGGCTTGGGCACTAGCTCCCAAACTTTGCATCGTTTAAAATGGTTGAGCTCCTCTTGCATTGCCAAGATCCAAGAGGCATCTTTGTTCGCTTCCTCGAACTTCTTTAGTTCAACCTGAGTGATAGAATTAATTTCAAGATAACCCAAACACCTAGAGGGGGGGGGGTGAATGGGTTCTTTTCCTTTTTTACTTAAGGCATAATATTTTTCAGATCTTAAAATAGAATCTAACTATTCTACAGTAATCACAACACAGAAATCACAATCACACACACATCACAGATTGCACATAGGTTTATAGTGGTTCCCCAAGGTCTGGGTACATCCTTTTTCCCCCTTCACCTATCTAGCAGTGTGCTAGATTCGGTCTAACTTCTTCCTTCTTCTCAGATCCATAGATCTTACAGCTCAGAACCCTGAAAGGTTCCTACAACTCAGAACCCTATAAGGTTCATACAACTCAGGCTAATAGCCCTACCTTATCCTTGCCCTAAGGCCTACAACTCAGAGAACTAATTCTCCTACACTCAGGCTCAAACAGCCTTACCACTCAAAGATCTAAATCTCCTACACTCAGCCTTTATAATACAGGCTTACAACTAAGATCTTTGAAAAGATCCTACAGAATTTGATAAGTATTTTTGATGGACTCTTACCCTTGTTGAGAGATAAAGGATAAGAGGATTCTTGATCAGTTTCTTGAAAAGACTGATGGCTGAAATCAACCTGTTCTTAGCTTTCTTCAAAGCTTCTTAAAACTGAACTCAGTAGGGTTGATCTCCTTTGAAGTCGACTGACTGCCAGCTTCCTTCTTAGAATCAAGAAATAAATCTGAATCCTTCTTAGTAGATTGTTTCAAGATCTGCTTCTTAGGAGAGTTGTAAATCTCTCCTCCTTTACTTCAACAGCTGAAGATCTCTCTCTCTCTCTTCAAAACTTATGAAGTTTCTTCAGAATTCTTGCTTTAATTCTCCTTAAGTCTTCTCACAAAAATCTTCTTCAGTGTGACTTGCACTTTCTTGATCAATGATCAATACTTCAGTAGTTGTGCCTGTTATTATTGTTCATCATCTTTGATTTGAAAGAATCCATCCATATATATAGACTTCATCCATAGTAACCGACTGATCCAGTTTCTAACCAACTTCTGACAAGTCTGACAGCTTCAGTAAACTTGTTGGAATACACAGCTGTCAAGTCTCCAGTCAGTTCTTGAACCTTTGTCTTTGTCAGCAAAGCATCGAGACTGATTGTCATTATGTGTCGACACAAGTAGATAAAGTGTCGACATAAGCTTTGGTGATGTCGACATAACTCATTTGGTGTCGACACAACTTCTTGACACTGCATCTGTAGAATGTGTCGACACTTCCTCTTTATGTCGACATAGACATTTCTTCACTACATAATACTCAACATTGTTGAAACTCTGCTGACTGTTGACACAAGTCCTGTGTGTCGACACAGTTGATATAGTATCAGAATTTGTGTGTCGACACAGCCTCCAGGTGTCGACAGAGTTGATGTCGACTAATACTCCTGTGTGTCGACACTTCCTCCCGGTGTCGACACATTTGATGTCAACTAAAATCTTCTGTGTGTCGACACAGTTTCTTCTGGTGTCGACACTGCTTCTCCAAGTGTCGACACAGACTTCATTAAGTGTCGACACATGGACTTAGAAACTTTTTTTATGCATTTTAGCCAATACTTAACCTGCACATATAAACTCAAAATAACATCAAATACACCTTGATGTATATCATTGAGCTAAGTGAGGCTTCTCCAAATCAGGTACACATTTTCCAATGTACCAACCACTGAGATAGAAAGCTGAGATGCAAAATATCATTAGCTATACCTCTTCTAGTTCTCACACCGTCGCCTGCCTCTCCAATGATTAGATCAGTTGGGTCATCTCTTAGGTGTCGAAACCCTAGATTCCTTGCTCTCCCTTTAGTAGGCTCTGCAATATCCTGTGCCGCCTCTATAGCTTGAGGCAATTCTTCCTCTAGAGGTTCTTCATCCACCAGGCCTGGAACGATAATCTTGACTGATCCTGGAGCTTCTTCCTTAACAACTTCATCCAGACTTAGCTCCTTGAACCTCATACCTGCATCTACATCAAAAACACTAGACGAGCTGCTATGAAGCATGCTAGTCTCATCAAATACAACATTTATCAACTCTTCTACCACCAGAGTTTTCTTATTGAAAATCCTACATGCCTTACTATGGCTACTATATCCTACAAAAATACCTTCGAAACACTTTTCTCTAAACTTTGTACGGTAATACTTCTCATTATTAAGTATAAAGTATTTACTTCCAAAGATTCTAAAGTAGGACACGGTTGGTTTTCTACCCTTTAATAGCTCATAGGGGGTCCTACGATAGTTTTTGTTGATGAGAGCTATGTTTTGCATGTGACAAGCCGTACTGACTGCTTCAGCCTAGAAGTACTCCAGAAGTTAAGCGTCGTTCAACATGGTTGTACATGCTTCAATCAGGGTTCTATTCCTTCTCTCAATAACTCCATTTTGCTATGGAGTGAGCGGGGAGGAAAACTCAGGAAAGATACCTTGACTTTCACAGAATTTTGTCATGGCACTAGACTAAAACTCTGTTCCGCGATCACTTCTGATTTTGACCACTGAGCAGTCCAATTCATTCTGAATTTGTCGGACAAAATTAGTGAAAGAATCGAAGGTCTCAGACTTGTTTTTTAGAAAAAACACCCAAGTGAAACGCGAGTAGTCATCAACAATCACAAACGTATAGACCTTACCTCATAAGTTGTGAATAGGCATATGACCGAATAAGTCCATATGAAGCAAGTATAAGCTTCGTGAAGAATCTTTTTCAGCAATACCCTAGAATGTAGACCGGGTCTGCTTACCCATTTGAGAGGAGTGACATGGACTCTCTTTAAGGCACTTAATGCTGGGGGAATCACACACTAAGTTGTGAGAAAATAACATATTTAAGGTTTTGAAATTAATATGTGTTAATCTCTTGTGTCATTGGTAACAAAGAGACGCACTGTTTTTTTTGCTCCGAGTGCCTGTTAAAACCGTCTCCAAATTATCAGACGACTATATCAAACACTTGTTGTCACAACCCGCATTTTCTCTAAATTTAAGAGTATATTAGAGTAAGAGAAAACATGTGTCATGATGCCACGTCATGTAGGGGATAACTGCAGACGCTCAGGCAAGACTCCAACTCTATCTTTAATATGAAATTCATAAGTATTTATGAAGAAAATCCAGTTAAGTTAAATTAATTAGTCGTATCACTCGGCTCAGTGGATCACTATTCCACAAGTAAAGACATAATTATACACTGTGGAAAAATAGTTTATTTACAATGATTAACACCCTACATGAGCATAAAACCTCCTAAAGAGAAAGTAGGAACCAATAAATCCTACAAAAGGGACTTAGCAGTTAGCAAGTACTTAACATTAAACAAAATCATGTGAGCATCAAAAACCTGACACGAACACACCAAAGCAATGTATGTCTGAACTAAAGGAAAAGTAAACAACAACTACTACATCACAACCGGCGAGGAATAGACAGCTGTAGAACACAAGCCTAAATTTAAAACTCTTAGCCGCTCAACTGGCTACTGCTCCAATCCTGAGGCATTCACAAAAAAGAATACCTCAGTAAAAATACACAAGTGGTTATAGGAAGGTCAGTAAAAGCAATAAATAAGGAGGCAAACGGGTTACCAACCCCAAATCCAAGATTAACAAAAAAACCTTAAACAAATCAAGAAATAAAAATCGCTGTAAACGAAAAACTTACCCAGTTTAAGGGTAAGGTACTTGCCCCAGATACAATAAAGAACTAAGCTTCATAAGATGTATATACAAGTATATAAAAGTAAGAAATCGGTCACCTCGATATTAGTGAGCAAACTCACCGGAATAATTCGGTACCTGTGGGGGGAGACACCTCCGCCGACACACCCACAATAAAACTTCACAAGGGCCCAAGGAAAGGAGGTCTTATATCTTAACACTCCCAAACCGGGGAAAACCGGCACCCGTGGGGGGAGACACCTCCTCCGGCACACCATCAGTCATAAATCCATCAGGATCAAAAGATCTGCCAACATACCGACAATCATAAGCCAAGACACAGAAAAACCCATAACCAAGTATTGGACTTCTCCCACAATAAATGCAGGAATAAATACCCAAAAGAAAATTGGCCTAAGACAAAACATGATGAAAACAGAAGGCAATACACTAATTTTATTTAGCAAAACTAGCCTACTGGTGATATATCATGAGTCAGCAAAAATAAAACTATGTCCATAGAAAAGCGTCTAGTGCAGTCCACGCTCTCGACACCAACCAGAAAATCGGATTCCATTGAGTGTACTCAGCTCACTCAACCCCACGTTGAGTGTATAACACTCACTCAATGCTTTTATACTTGGACAGAATTTTACGTGATGGCCGTTACGTGTATTCAGCTCACTCAACACCGCGTTGAGTATGTTCAGCACACTCAATGCTTTTAACTTAGAATTTAAATTTTAACCGATGGCATTGAGTGTATTCAACACACTTAACGCCGCGGTGAGTGTAGTCAGCCCACTAAACGCTTTTACACTTAAGCTTAAAATAATTCGATGACATTGAGTGTATTCAACACACTCAACGCCGCGATGAGTGTATTTAACACACTCAACACTTTCAACTCGAACTCTAGAATAAGCCGATGGCGTTGAGTGTATTCAACAAACACAATGCCGCATTGAGTGTACTCAACACACTGAATGCTTTTAACATGGCTTCAAATTTAAACGATGGCGTTGAGTGTATTCAGCACACTCAATGCCGCGTTGAGTGTATAGAGCACACTCAACACTTTTTATTAGACTCAGAATTTAAAAGATGGCGTTGAGTGTATTTAGCTCACTCAACGCCTCGTTGAGTGTATAGAGCACACTCAACGCTTTTGACTTAGCCAATGAAAGTATTCGTTGGCGTTGTGTGCATTCAACACACTCAACGCCATGTTGAGTGTATAGAGCACACCCAATGCTTTTACACTTAGCCCCATAGCCAATTAACACCACTCAACGATAGTACCTAAAAAGCTGGCGGAAAAGCTAACATACAAAAACAGAGGTTAGTAGACTTATTATAGCCATCTCTTTTTGATTTTGGCTACAACTAGACCTAGATTAAGACCAAGTTAATAGCTAAGCCCAACACAGGAAAAGAATTCTTCTGAAACAGTAATAGGGCTTCTCCCTCACCAAGAATACAGGTTCACTGTTATGCTTAGTACTATACGGCCTACAAGAACAAAATAAAACAAGTTGAAAGCTTGGCAAGGGTGTAAAACACCACTTGCCTCAAGATCTATAGCAAATAAGGTTTGACAAGGAGGAAATCCTGTTCTAATCCCAGCTTCTATACAGGGAGGAAAGAAAATCAAGAAAAAACAGTGGAATCAAGAACAAGCAAGGGGGAAACCACTAATTGCCTCAAACCTTGCCGAACGTTGGCAACACCAGCACTCCTCCTCGTGGATCTGGCTGGTAGAACACCTAAGCAGTAAAACCTGAAACTTTTCGAGAGGAAGAAAGGTCAAAACCGCAACCAAAACCTCTAACAATCCACGAAACAAGAAAAAACTTACCGTTGAAACGTTGATCTAGGTGGGAGGTATCCGGATCTACTCTCCGATGATGATTTCGTACACCGAAGCTCCTACAATCGACGATATAAGGCTCTCCAAAGACCTCCTCTTTGTCTTTTAGCCAAACAGGCTGGCGATTTCAAGAAGAAGACGATGGATAGGGTTTCCATCTTATCGCAATGCTATTTATACTTATAGATATAAGTATTATAATAATAATTTATCATTATTTAATCGTCCAAACGGCTCAAAATTCAAACCAACATGGAATTTAACGAAAATCGCACCATAGCTAAATGTCGACGCTACGAATCCAATAGCAAAGTCGGAATTAAAATCCGACAAATCAAACTCTGGAAAAAAAAATCTCCCAAAGTCAAAATATAATCATTCCAAAAAGGCTCCAACGTGTTCCAAAATGAACTCGGCTCGCAAAGGAATATCAAAACACATGAGAATTTAGCCAAACCAATACTCCTAAACCAAAATCTCGGATACCAACGAGCAAAAATCATGCTCCGACAACGGTAACCACCAACTAAGGGTCAACGTAACGCCCTAACGTCAATTTTATGCCAATAAAAAAATTAAATTAAACATCTAAAAATCAGGGGCGTTACAGCCACTCCCCCTAAAAAGATCTTAGGAACTAGCATGTTCCTGAGGTACTCATTTTATCTTCCTTGCATCCTGCAAAATCTGAGGGCTGCTCCACACATACCTCTTCTTTGAGATTACCATTCAAGAAGGCTGACTTGACATCTATTTGGTAGACTTTAAATCCTTTGAATGTTGCATAGGCTAGGAACATCCTTATAGTTTCTAGCTTTGCAATCGGGGCAAAAGTCTGGTCAAAGTATATGCCCTCCTCTTATCTGTATCCTTTGGCTACCAATCTAGCTTTATTCTTTACAACTACACCATTCTTATCGAATTTATTCCTGAAGATCCACTTGGTACCAATTATGTTATGTCCAGGTAGTTTTGGCAACAACTTACGTACCTTGCATCTTTTGAATTAGTGTGGCTGCTCATGTATACCATTGATCCAAAAGGTGTCGTGCTTTACTTCTTTAAACTTCTTAGGCTACCCCTGAGATAGGTAGCTTAGAAATAGAGCTTCATTATGTATTTTGCTCCTTGTAGTGATTCCATGACTTGCATCCCCAATAATCAGATTGCTGGGGTGACCTCTTAGGTGCCTGGTTATAGCAGACAACTTATCAATAACTGGTTGTGTTCTAGCAACAACTTCAGCTTCAGTAGCTACTTGATCTTCATCAACTGGCTGAATTTCTTCACAAAAACTTCATTTGGTTGTGACACCTTTCTTGAGCAAGGCTTCTCTTGGATAGACAACTCTTGTAAACTTTGTTTTGTGCCTATATTTTTAGGAGCACTAGACTAGCCCTTGAATATATGGCTAGTCTCATCTAAAACAATATTCATAGATTCTTCAACAACATAAATATTCTTGTTGAATACTCTATAAGCTATACTATGTGAGTTGTATCCAACAAGAATACCCCCACTACACTTCTCAGCAAACTTAGTCAGCTGTGATCTTCCATTATTCAAAATGAAACACTTGCAACCAAAGATTCTAAAATATGAAATTATTGGTTTTCTACCCTTCAGAAGTTCATAGGGAGTTTTCCCATGGGACTTATTTATAGAGGCCCTGTTCAAAACATAATAGGCTATATTAATTACCTCAACCCAAAAATACTCTGGCAATGAGGAATCACTAGGCAATATTCTACCAGCCTATATTAAGGTCCTATTCTTTCTCTCAACCACTCAAATTTGATGTGGAGTTTTGGGAGATGAGAAATCCTAAGAGATACCTTGCTCTGGACAAAATTTTGTCATTACACCAGATTGAAATTCTGTACCAAAGTCACTTCTTACTTTGAACGCAGTGCAATCCAGTTCATTCTGAATGGAGTTGACAAAAGTCATGAAGAAATTTAGGGTATCTAACTTCTTATTAATAAAGAAGACCCATGTAAACCTAGAGTGATCATCTACAATCACAAAAGTGTACAACTTCCCTCCTAAACTCTAAATAGGCATGTGGTAAAAAGATCCATATACAATAGATAAAGACATTTAATAGAGTCTTTGGAGCCAATGCACTTAAAGGTGGCCCTAGTTTGCTTTCCCATTTGTCATGTATGATAGGGACCATATTTAGCACATTTTAGATTAGGACAATCCCTAACTAAGTTTTCAAAAAATAGCTTGCTTAATATCTTGTAGTTAATGCAAGCAAGTCTCTTATGCCACTAAATACAAAGAGACTCTTTTCTATTAGCTACTATACATACTGGAGTGGAAGAATTATGACAAATAAAATCTAAGTAATTGAATTACCACTCCTAGTGCCTGAGATAATAGTCTCTAAGTCAACTGACTTTTTGATCAGACAATTATCCTTGTGGAACTCAATCACATATCCTAAGGCTCTGTTTCGGGGGACTAATTTTCATCGGTCAAGCAGCTACGACCACATGAATCGAACCTTAATTTAAGGTTCAGTTCATGCGGCCATAACTGCTTGACCGATGAAAATAAGTCCCCCCAAACGAAACCTATGTCACATAGTTAGCTTATGCTTCAAGGTTGTGTTGCAACCCCTCCACATAAGCTACCCGTATGATTGAGACTATGTCATTAGAGATCATACCATATCCATTGGTGTCTCCCTTGTTAGAGCCTCCAAATATGGCCTTAGGTCCATGCTTCGCATGAGTGTAGTCCTTGAGAATCCTTATCCCAGTCATATACCTGAAGTACCTATTGTCCAGGTACCAGATTTACTTAAAGTTGGTACTTGAACAAACTTATAAGATAAAATTCAATTACCTTCTGATCCCAAATGATTGCGGGTCCTAAGATCTTGTTAGCATTAATAATAACCTTTTTTTCTTGGAGCTAATCTAGTAGGAAAGCTTTTCCTTGCCTGTGGCATAGAGTTATTTTGCAAACAATCTATGGAAAAGTGACTCACTTTACCATATCACCAACACTCAAAAATAATATATCTTCTTTTTTGAACATTCTTGGAAGTTGATGGTGCATGAGAATGTCCATGTTCAGCACATAAGGCACATGCATTCTTCCTATTACTTTTAGCAAACACTTAGCAGTGTGATCTACGATAACTGTTCTTACCCGATGATATCAACGTTGTGGTAATAGATGTCAGCTTGATAGCTTACATTTTGTTGATAGCATTCAATATTGCCCTATGAGAGTGAGTTATTATTGTGCAAATAGCCTACTTTTTCACTAAAATGGGTTAGGAAGATGCCACTTTTTTACCCTTGAGTTTAGGGGCTAGTGTACCAAAAACAAATGGTTCATAATGAGCCATGTGAATTTCCTCATGGGGAACCATCAAAGCACTCATCCCCATTCCATTTTTACCTCCACAGTTAGGTGCATTATTGCCCTTACTGTAGGTGCTTCCATTCTTCCAGTGACCATACACACTATCATGGTTATACCTATTAGAAGAAAGCAGAACCTTCTGAAAGGTGGTTTGAGTTACATGAGCCTTGCCTTTTCCCTTATTTCTAGCAATTGTTACTTTCTTATTGAAGCACACTCACCTTCTATTATTTTGGGAAGAGAAGGAATCAATAATTGGCAACACAGAGTGTAGCTTAGAGAACTGAGCCACTAGCTTCCTCTCTTTGAGGAGCTTCTCTTTCAGGTCTTTAATGACCTTGTTATTCTAATTGATAGTTGTGAATTAAATCCTTTTCATCCCATTCAGATTTTGCTAGTTGGAGAGAAGCAATCTCCACTACTTGCTTCTTAGCAAGCTTCTTGCTCTTCTTTAGTGCTTCTTGAACATAACCATACTTATCAATCATATGATCAAGATAATTATCAAAATCTAAATCATCCTCCTCATTGGATGATGAGGGTGCTTCACATTCTGCACCTATCTAATACTCAGAATGATAAGAAGATATGTTTAGAATTATTACCTCATTAGGAATAGATTCTTCCTGATTATCTTCATCAATCATGGCCATTAAGCCATAACTCTCTTCTTCTTCCTCATTGTCACTATCTGAGCATGTCAAAAAGGACCTTATGTCTATCCTTATAGCAAGAACATCTTCTTCTTCATCTTGAGCAAATAGCCTAATGTTGGCTTCCTCTTCCTCAAACTTAGATGAGTCAGAGTCATTTTGACTCCAAATTTTGTGGTTCTTGGCAAGGAAAGTATTTTCAAACTTGTTGACCTTATAGTGATTTTTCTCACCAGCAGCTGCTTTATCTTTCCTTTTGACTGGGTAGTCAGCTATAACATGCTCAGGTCTGCTGCAACAATAACAAACAATATCAGAAGATACATGTTTACTTGTTTTAGAACCATACCTTTCCCCTTTGGGGGTCCTTCTTGGCTCTTTAAGATTTATTACTCTCCTTCTTATAGTTGGAGGAGGAGGAAGTTCTGCCCTTCCACTTCTTCCTCCTTATCATTATCTTTTTTAATTGCATTAAGAAGGTAGCAAACTCCTCATCAGACATATCGGTATCTAAAGTGATGGGTTCAGAAGACTCTAACTTAGTCACTTTCTTGGGAGGAGAGGGGATTCTCTCCTTATTCTTCCTATAGCCCACAGTCTTGAGGGCCATAGTCTTCTCCTTCTGGTAAGTTCTAGCAATAACATCCTCCTCCTCTCTTATATTTAGCTGTATCTCATAGGGGAGCAACTTCCCAAAAAGATTGTGGGGAGGAATGTTGGCCAGGTTCCCTAACTCCCTAATGGAACAAATTTTATTATCCCAGTCTCTAGTTAGAGACCTAAGGAAATTGTTATTTAGCTAATAATCTATGAAGACCCTTCCATAGTTCTTCAACTCATTCATTATTTTAAAGAACTTCTTATAACACTCAGCTATGTTATCCTTGCTGCCCTTCCTAAAGGCTTCATACTCTTGGTTGAGCAGGGATTTCCTATAATCTTTGACTTCCTCAGTCCCTTCTATATACATAATAAGTTCATTCCATATTTCCTTTATTGTCTGGCATTGATTAAGATTTTGGAAGGTGAAATCATCAGTTGCAATAAAAATTATATTTTTGGCTCTCTTATCCATGGTAGCCGGTACAATTTCATCCATAGTCATGTCAGCATACTTATTTGGAGGCCTTTATGGGGATGAATGGCCCCTCCTCGACTGTGATATAAAGCGTAGGGTCTAAGGATTCCATGAATATTTTTACCCTTTACTTCTATATGCTAAAGTTCCCCTTTTTGTATATAGGGAGCTTCATTGAGCTCAACTCCTTTTGGCTATCAGACGAAGCCATGGTTATTAGATTGATTATCCTTGTAGGATCTTGGTTAGAATGTTAAGTCTTTTTTTTGACCAATCTCCCTCTAATATCAATTGAAAGATTATTGATGGTAGTCTAAATTACCTAGAGGGGGGGGGGGAGGGGGAATGGCAGTCTAGCAATATTTTGTCTTTATTTTAATTTCTGCAAGAATAAGCAGAAGTAAAACACACCAAACCATACATAACACAACACATAATTGTTTATATTAGTTCTCCAGGGTATGGGTACATCCACTATCCTTCTGCCCCTATTTAGTAGTGTACTAGACTCAACAAACTTCTCCAATACTCAGCTCCAAGAGCTTACAACACAGATTCCTCAGAATCTCTTAGGTCTACTCCAAGACCCTACCTCAAGCTCAACATACCTACAAATCAGAGTATTCCAACTCTTACAGATCAAAGACCCAGATGGTCTCCTACTCAGATCTATATAGAGATCCTACCTCAGGCACAATAGTTCTACCTCGGGCAACAACCCTACCTCGGGGTTAAAAACCCTACCTCAAGCAATAACCCTATAACTTTGATCTATTACTAGACCCTACAGATGGAAGTTTGTAAATGAATACAACTAATGACTCTATATAATGGACCTTGATGTTTCTAAATCTTTAGTTTTCATTGCTGTGAAAGTAATCTCCTTAATGTATATCCCCTGATTTGAGAAATTCTTTAGGTAGAGTAGATCTGGGGCTCTCCTTCTTGATCTTCTTCTCCAGGGAGAAGACCTAACTAGAGTTTTGAAGCTTGACTTTTCCTTGCTCTATTTGAATCACTTTTGAGAAAGCTTGCTCAATAAAGACAAAATTAGCCGCTTCTTATGTTTCACGATTCAGAATTTCTTTGCGCAACTAGTACTATTTGATTGCCCAAAATTTTATTTTTATATCCTTGACACTTTCCAACGATTGAATGATTAAAAAATATCTAATCATGGCATAGGCAAGACTAGAATGATCTGGTAGGACTTTATGCGCCACCGCCAAATTTGAAATCCCTCCTGCTCAACTGTAATAATTATCGATCAAACTGATATCATTTTGAAAATAGTTGTTTCAAAATGAATCCTTCCTTAGCGTTGAAATCTGCCTCTTCTACGACTTCTCAACAATATTGTCTTTAAGCATCCCACGATCAAACTGATACCGTGGAGAACAATATACCGATATCAACAGTATTTTCCATTAATGTTGGAGCTTGCTTCTTCTCTTGCTTTAGTTCGATACCGTCTTGAAGCATAGGGTTCAAGATGATACTGTCGAGTGCACTTCCATTTATTTGAACGAATTTTCTCCATTTGCACTTACACTTCTCTAAACCTGTTTTAAAGACAATAAATATTTCCTGCATTGATATAAAATAGATATAACATCTAATACAATATATACTTATCATTGCAAGAGATACTTCTTTAAATCCTGGAATATTGTGGGCAATATTCCAACAAATTTTTAGCTGAGTTTTCAAGAGAATATAAGGAAGAATTTTGAAGGGATCTTTGGAATATACGAAGTCAAAGTAGAAAGTGTCTATTCTATTCCTTCTAATGACAATATCTTAAAGAGAACATTTTGAAATTCTCCAGAGTTTGATATATCAAGATTTCAAGAAAAAGAATGACAATAATAACAAAGATTACTAGAAAGCATGCAAATACAATACACATTAGCTCTTCTTCTTCTTGACTACTGTTACAACAAAAATTTTAAAATACTAATTTGAAATACATTAGATTAGTGCTTATAGTGTTTGTATCTTCACCTCAATAATAAATCATCTATCAAGAAGATTTAGAACACTTAGTGTCTAAATAGTCCTCTGATATTTGTTAAAAGAGGACTCATCATGGAAGACTATTCTTCTTCTTCTATTTTATTTCTTCTCACTTTTTAAACTGAGTTAAGCATTATTATAATCCCTCTTCAAAGGATTCTGTCTTGGTTTTATGAGTCTTCTTAACAAGAGAATCGGTCACTAGTTCAAGATCTCCTTATCAAAAGATCTAGTGTATTGGTTCTAAGAGTCTCCTTAATAAAAGACTCAATACTTGATTTTGAGAGTCTTCTTATGAAAAATACTTTAGCACTGTGATAGTGTATTTCAACTAAAGAATTAGAAGAGTGGATGTACCCAAATTTTGTGAAACCACTATATTTTTGGTGTCTTTTGTATTGTACTTTTCATTGCTATGCTGCTTTTTTATCTTTACATTTTTGTGTCTATATTCTTTGGTTGTGAATCTGTGAATGCTAACCTAGAATTGCATAAGTCAAGAAAATTGTTTTAGATATATTTTTAAATCTATTTTCACCACACTCTAGAGAATTCTTAGAGGCTTAAGTCATAACTATTCACCCTTTTAATTGGTAGCAGAGGTAGGTTGATGATGATTACTATGCGGGTTTTATAAAAAGGTGATGATGTTCTCCAATTCTATATCCAATGAAGACAAGTATACCTTATCGACTATAGTATAGGATACTAAAGAAAATATCAAGGTCATATTACCTAGGGCGTGTCAATTACTTTTACTTCGAGAAAATAACTATTATCTTATCAACATATTTTTTGGAATAGTTTTATTTAGCTATAAGAGAAGTAATATGCAATTAATGAAATGGTTTAGGAATGTTTAAGGGACTAGTACATGATTTTAAGTCAGCTTGACATGAGAATAATCAAACGGAAATAAAAAATCTATTTACCTTTAATTAAAGTATGTTAGGAAAAATTCTTATGATTTGCCTTAAAAAATTATATTTTAAGTGATTTACATCCTAGGTTTATTACGCATGATTTATATAGATGGTAATATGGTCATAGAAGTCATAGGAAATCAGTGGAATAAAGGACATGAGAAAGGCATACTAAATTTTAGAGGAAAGTCAAGGAAAGACAACATATGTCGAGTAGAAGTCGGTGCAACTTTCACTTAATGTCGACGTTACTTCGATTAGTAATCACAAGAACATAATGAGATTAGTCGATGTTACTTCAAATTTATATCGACACATACTTTGATAAGTTTTCGACGTAATAATGACTACAGAGTAAAGTCGATAGTCAATCAAAATGATGTCATAGTTCGACACAACTACTATATGAAATCGAGATTATGTCAATTAAAGTCATAACGGTTTATGGGAATTAATTCAGACTTTATTCAATAAAGATTTAAATTGAATAATCATTTCTTGGAGATGTTGGAAGATAGTGTTAATAAGGAATGGTTCTATTCAAGATATATATAAAAAATATAAAGACACATGAATGCATTGTAATTGACCAAATACAATAATCAATTCACACAAGAATAGAGAGTATTTTGGAAGTTTTCAATCAACAGAGAAGATTAGGAAGATGTGCATTCATCTGCTCCAATATAAGTTCTTCTAAAAATCAATTGATCTTCATCTTGTTCCTGAATCTGAATAGAGAGCCAATTCTTCTTTTTGTCTTGGGTTCATCAAGTGCTACAACAAATTCAGTGGAGAATAATAAATAAATTGGGTTAGAGGCCTTATAATCCTTGAATTTTTCTCTATAAAGAATTCATCAATGTTTCAGGGATCAATTCACTTAGTACTATAAAGTCCTCAAATATTCCTACTGAGAGGACTTATCAAGAAGATCATCTCTTCTACATATCTCATAATATTTTCTATTTATTTCTCATTTACTATTTTAGAAAAGTGTTTTGAGAATCAAGGTTCTGAGAGTCTCTCTGTGAAAAGACTTCGGGTTGTATCGGTTCAAGATCTCCTTATCAAATGATCTAGAGAGTGGTTCTGAGAGTCTCCTTATAAAAATACTCAGGCATAGTGATAGTGAATTCTTACCGATGGGGTAGAAGAGTGGATGTACCCAGATTTTGTAGAACCACTATAATTCTTGTATTTTTTTTATGATTTTTCATTTTCTATGATTATTTATCTACTGTGATGAGATTATAATTATTAGGCTTACAATTATGGTGAAAAAATCTATGTGAATGCAAGTTCAATGAAAATATAGTTAAAATAGATATAATTTTTAATCTTTATTCATTCCTAGAGAAAACTCTTAGGATTTAGTCAATTGTTCTCCATTTCAATTGGTGTTAGAGGCATGTTTATCAAGAAAAGGTTATACTAGAGAAGGTTATTCAGGAAAAGGTTAACACCTTCATTATAAAGATCATAACAGTTGCACTACTATAAATATTTATTAATTTTTAAAATGTCTTCTAATACTTTCAAAGGATTTTCATCCATAAGGCCTCTAATATGTAATCTTAAAAAGTTTTCATCCTGGAAAACTAAAATTAAGTTATATATGAATTCTATTGATGAATTTATTTTTGGTTCAATTTTGACAAGAACAATTATGCCTTATAAGAAGGATGTAGATGACAAAATAACTTCAGAACTAGTGCCTAGATTTGAGTGGTCAGATGAGGAAAAGAGAATAAAAGTTTGGGACTCTAAAGGTATGAATAAATTAGTTTCAACAATGTCTAATGATATATTACGGAAAGTGGCTGAATGTCAGTCAACAAAAGGAATCAGGGAATCCTTATCAAGGATTGTTGATGGGACTTCTACTGTGAAAAAAGATAGAAAATCACTTCTAATTTCTCAGTATAAAATATTTTAAATGAAAGTTGATGAATTTGTGGCAAAAATGTATGACAGATTCAGTATACTTATTAATGAACTTAAAGGATTGGATAAGGATATATCACTCACTAAGATAAATGATAAGTTACTCATGTGCTTCTTATGTACATAGGATTCTAGAATATGGGCTATTAGAGAATCTAGATACCACGATAAAATTACTACAAATTCCCTGTTAGGCAAACTTAAATCTTTTGAACAACTTCTTAAAAGTAGAGCAGAATCAGAAGCAAAAGAAGATGCCACTACACCTAGAGAATGGGTTAAGATAGAAAACAGGAAATGTTCAATCTCTTAGCAAAGATTTCAGAAAATGTGTTATGATAGAAAATTTCAGAAGAAGAGATAGGAATTTGAATAAGAAAAAGTTTAATAAAACTCAAGATAAGGAGATAATATATTTTTCTTATAGAAAACCTGGATATATAACAACTGAATGTCAAGAACAACAGAAGGATAAATCAAACAAAAAGGATCTAAAGAAGAAATATCTAAATAGAAGGGAAAGAAAAAAGGGAAAAGGATTTATAGCTAAATCCTAGAGTGATACTATTTCTGAATCAAGTTCTTCATCAAGTAGCGAAGAAGAAGTTGTTGCTAAAGAAGCCTCTTTGATGGCTTTATAAACTCATTCAGATAATGAAGAAAATCAGGCAAGTTACTTTGATGATATTAGTTTTTCTTCAGATGAATTTAATATTTGTTTTAAAGGATTTCATAAGATAAATTAGAAGCAGAAAAGAAAATTAAACAATTGAGAAAAGAAATAGAGTTAATTAAGAGTTATCCATATGATAAAGAAAAAACTGAACATGATAAACTGTTGTAAATTGAGGTAGAAAACCTGAACAAATCAAGTAGCTGACTTGATAGAAGAAAATGCTTTATTAAAGGAAGGTCTATCAAAGGAAAGAGCCTTTGAAGACTCCTTAAATGGAAGGAGTCAAAAACTTTAAAATATTATAGAAAAACAAAGTTTTAATCATCTTGGATTAGGTGCAGATCCTAACAGGATTGTAACAATTATAATATACCAACTTGGAAAAATCAGGTACCTTTTACTAAAGAAAATGAAATTCAACTTATCATAAATATTAACAATGATCCTTAAAAAGTAACAAAATTCAATAACAAAAATGAATCCAAAAGAAAAGACAATATATGCAAGCAATCTATGCTAAATAATATACAAAGATCGGTAGTTTCAGCAAGTTAGGAATATGTGCCTACTTTATATCGATAATACTCTTATAAAATGTCAACTTCAAATCGACGCATTTGAAAATTATGTTAATTGCTACTCGAGGCATATCCCTAGATAATAATTTTTCATCATCATATTCTTATTATTCTATAAATCTTACTTGTACAAAATGTTTTACAAAAGGACATTAAATTGGAAGTTGTTGGTTTAATTGACCAACACTCTTTTATCCCAAGGAGTATTATGAAAGACACCCTTATACTTTCATCACTCCTTATAATGGGAAAATAAGTAATGGGTCCAAGGTAACCTGGATCCCAATTAATGTTTGATTTCATGTGCAGGAAAGAGGTTTTCTTTCCATGAACCAGTTATGATATTTGGACAGTGGTTGCTCCAGACATATGACTGGACATAAAGAATGGATGGAAAATTACAAGACTAAAAATGGTCCCAAGGTAACTTTTGGTGATTCCAATTATAGTCCGACCAAAGGTTATGGTATGATCAAAATTGGATATATCATCTTCTCCAAAGTGTCTTATGTTGAAGGACTTTAACAAAATCTTATTAGTATCAACCAGTTATATAATGTTAAATATAAAGTTGTATTCACACATAACCTATGTTAAATAGTCAACTCTAAAATAGATATTATAATGTTACCTGGTTTTAGAAAAGGTAATATCTATATAATTAGCTCAAACAAAAATAAAATATGTCTGTTTAATGCTGAATAAAATAGGAATGAGCTTTAACACAAGAGGCTTGGTCATCTTAATTATAAGACCATAGCTAAGCTTGCAAAAGATCATCTAATCAGAGGCTTACCTAAAGGTAAGTATAAAAAACTTAATCCACGTAATGCATTTCAGGAAGAAAAATAAGTTAAATTTTCATTCAAACAGATTAGTAAGAATGATTCTCCAAAAATTTATATCTACTATACATGGATTTATTTGGTCCACTTACCACTCAGAGCTTAGGAGGTAAGTCCTACACTTTGTTTATAGTGGATGATTTTTCAAGATTTAGTTGGGTATTCTTTATAAGGGCAAAGTCAGATACCTTCATAATTCTCTCAAGTTTCATTAAATATGTTTAATCAAAATTAAATATTAAAGTGTCTTTGATCAGAAGTGATCATTGCTTAGAGTTTGAAAATTAATTGTTGGGTATATTGGTCACAATGTACTTGATTTGAAGAAGTCCTTTCAGCTCAATGATATACACATAGATGTATTTGATGAATATTTAGTTCATGTGTGTATGCAAATAAAGCTAAGTACAAAAGCGTCGAGACACAAGAGCAGTGTTGACACTTTTGTCAAAGATGCATTGAGACAAAGAGAAAGTTGTGTCGACACTCAGACTAGTGTCGACACACTTAAACTAGAAGTGCTGAGTCAAAGAGAAAGTTATGTTGACATCCAGGACTTAGGTCGACACTATGATACAAGAAAGCAACTTTGTCAACACTCAGGACTAGTGTCGACACATACTACTCAAGTTGTGTCGACATGAAGTAAATGTGTCTACACTAAGGATAAGTGTCGACACACCACACAAGCTGTGTCGAGACAAGGTGAAAGCTGTATCGACACATTCTACATCAGCTGTGTCGAGACAAGATAAATGTTGTGTCGACACATTCAGAATTGTGTCGACATCACAATAAGAGAAGTGCCGACACCCAGGACTGGTGTCGACACATTCAACAGTCAAGTTTCAATACTTAATCAAAGTTGTTTCCTAAGTACAGAAATCAAGCTGGAGGTACTGACAACTGTCAGAATTGTCAGATGTCAATTATTAACCAGATCAGCCGGTTACTCCTAACAGAGCCTATTTAAAGGGATCAACTCTTCAGGAAAAAAGGAAAAGAAAGAGAAGAACAATTTGGTGAAGCTAGATCTAAGAAGCATCTACTATAATTTAGAAGGTGGAGAGAAGCCTGATCAAGAATCATCTTCAACATCCTCCAGCCTAGATCTACCCTAATTTCAACTTTAAGAATATTTAAAAAGCTAAGAAGGTTTGGATCAAATCATTCACTATAAGATCAAAGGAAGCAAACACATCAGGATCAGATCAAGAAGCAGTCACCCATTTCTCTCTAGCTGGGTGATTAATTCTGAATCAATTTCTTTTAACTTTGTTAATCTTGTAAAGATCTACCTGTAGATTTGTGAGTAAGGGATTTATTTTCTCTAAGTTGTAAGCCTTAGTTATAAAGGCTGAGGTAGGGCTGGGATTGCCTGAGGTAGGTGAAGTGGGTATTTCTCTGAGTTATAGGGTAGGATTTGCCCGAGGAGTAGGAGTGTGGATTCACTTTAAGGTAGAGTTCTTGGGAAGAACTTGAAGTGTAGAATCTTGGTGATCTGAGTGGTAAGACTTGCATAGTCTAAGTTATAGGATCTAGCTGGGCTCTGAGCTGTAAGTCTGAGGAGCTGAGTAAAAGAAGAAGAAGGTGTTTGGCCGAATCTAGTTCATTGCTAGATAGGCAAAGGGGGAAAGTGGATGTACCCATAAATTGGGGAACCATTATAAAACTGTGTGTACTGTGTTGTGATTGCTGTACTAATACTATTTTAAATTTATGTTAAGATTATATTATTTTATCTGGCTGAGATAATTAATTCAAAGAAAGTATAACAAAGGTAGCCAAGATTAAAATTAGACCTATTCACCCCCCTCTAGGTCACTCTCAATCCTAAAACAAACATTTACAATTGGTATCAGAGGGAGGTTCACTGAAAAAAAAGGCATAACAGCCTAGTGAGAATCCAAAGGATTGCAGAGAAAGATACATCATGGCTCAGAGGGAAAACAATTCCATCAAACTCCCTGTCTGCTCCAAAGAAAATTTTGGAATATGGAAGAAGAGAGTCAGATTATTCATGGAGGCAGCAGATCCAAGAATATACATCACAGTGATTGAAGGACCTTTCATTCCCATGAAAGTTTTAGTTCTTGATGCAAACATCAGGACACCCAAGACATACATGGATATGGAAAAGAATGAAATCATTCTAGCCTCTATGGACAAGAGGGCTCAGAATATTATAGTTAGTGCAATAGATGATTCCACTTTTCAAAATCTGATTCATTATAAAATTTCAAAAGAAATGTGGGAGTCACTGATAATCTATATGGAAGGAACAGAAGAGGTCAAAGATGATAAAAAATCTATGTTAAACCAACAGTATGAAGCCTTTAGACAGGATAAGAAAGACTCAGTGGCTGATTGTTTTGAAAAGTTCTTCAGAATTGTAAACAACCTGAGAACTTATGGCAGGAAATTTACTAACTATGAAATCAATGACAAGTTCTTGAGGTCCCTGAAAAAGGAATGTGACATTAAGATCTGTGCCATTAGAGAAATGGGGAACTTAGCCAACATAGACCCCCATGCCGTATTTGGCAAGCTGTTGTCCCATGAGTTACAGCTCAATCTCAGGAAGTCTGAAGAAGATTCAGCTAGAGCACACAACAGAGAAAAGACCTTGGACCTAAAGGCTGAGTCATCCAGGAAAGTCAGAGAGAAGTCAACACTCTCAGAAAGACAGGAAACATCTTCTAAGTATTCAGAATCATCCTCATCAGAAGGAGACCTGACTGAGAAGGAACTGTCTCTCTTCTCTAGATAGTTCAAGAAGATGTTGAGGAGAAGAAAGCAAGGCAGCTGGAAGGGACCAACTGGAGACTCTTCTTTCAAGAAGACCAATCATCCAGATAAGCCCAGTAAAAAGAAATCTGGGGACAGGTATGGTTCTTCACAGAACAAATATATTAATACTAATATTATTTGTTATTATTGCAATAGGAAAGGGCATGTCATAGTGTACCTCACCTAAATTTGAAAGGTAAGGGTGTGAATTATACACCACTACCTTGGATGTTGGATGACAATTCTGTGTTGCACAAAAGAATAACTTAAAATGTGCAACCAAAGAAAAGATATAACCGATTTGAGTGTTGGTGCTGTGGGAAGGTTGGGCATTGTACCCTTGACTGTTGGTATAATCAAACAACACCTTCATATAAGATTCAACAAGCTTTGTTTAGAAAGCCTGCTGTGTTTCACATAGCAAAGCCTAATAAGAAACAAGGCCTCAAAACTATTTGGGTGCCTAAGGTGAACTAAATATGTGTTTGTAGGTGGAGCCAAGTACCACAGGAAGTCCAATATGGTACTTGGACAGTGGCTATTCCAGGCACATGATTGGAATAAGGAGTTTGCTAAGAGATTACACTCCTGTTAGGAATGGACCAAAAGTCATCTTTGGAGGGTCAGAGAAAGGACTCACCAAGAGATATGGTAACATTTCTAATGGCCTAGTTACCACCACTAAAGTGGATTATGTGGAAGGATTGAACTACAATCTGATAGCATAAGTCAGCTTTGTGATATAGGTTATGAAATTATTTTCCACAATGACAAGTGTATGGTAAGGAATTCAAGTGATCAAGAGATCATCTTGTCAGGAACTAGGAGTGGGAACATTTTTTTTCTAAATTTCTTAAGTATAAATGGAAAGTCACCTGTATGCCTAGTAGCTAGTGAGAAAGACTCATTATGTGTGCAATGATAGAAGAGGCTGGCTCACTTAAACTACAAAGTAATGGGCAAACTATTCTCTATGGACTTAGTTAGAAATAGTCCACAAATCAAATGCTCCAAAGAAGGCTTATGTCCTGCATGTCAAAAATACAAACAAACAAAAATTTCCTTAAAGAGCATTCAATCCAAAGACACCGAGAGGTGTCTGTACTTACTTCATATGGATCTATTTGTTCCTATACAAGTTTTTAGTTTAGGTAGGAAGTCCTATACCTATGTGATTGTAGATGATCACTCTAGGTTTGCTTGGGTATTCTTCTTAAGGAGAAAGTCTGAAACACTAGGCATCCTTGCTGATTTTGTCAAACAAGTTCAGAATGAGATGGGATGTTCTGTGGTCAAGCTTATAAGTGACCATGGTACAAAATTTCAACTTGAAAAGATGACAAATTTCTGTAAGGAACTATGAATTTTTCAGGAGTTCTCCTCTCTACGAACACCACATCAAAATGAAGTTGCTGAGAGGAAGAATAGAACTGTCATTGAGGTAGCTAGAACAATGCTGAGTGATACATCTCTCCCAGAATAGTTCTGGGCTGAGGTTATGAACACAACATGCTATGTTCAGAATAGAACATTGATCAACAAGAATCACAACAAGACTCCCTATGAATTAATGAAAGGCAGAAAACCTAATCTGTCATACTTCAAAATTTTTGCTAGTAAGTGCTATGTTTTGGACAATAAAAAAACTTATCTAACAAAGTTCTCAGAGAAATCCTATGAAGGAATCTTTATAGGGTATATTTTACATAACAAAGCATACAGGATCGACAACTTGAAACATCAAGGTGTACAAGAATCTGTTAATGTAGTTTTTGATTAAACTTCTGTTCTTTATAATGAGATTTCTAACAACACTAGTCTAGGTGATATAGATTCTAGGATGGAAAAGTTAAATATAGGTGATTCACCTGATCTAGAGGTACACACTAGAGATAATGAATAAATTCCTATAGAGGATACTGTAACTGTCCAGGGGGAGGAGGAAAATTATCCTAATCCTTTTGCAGAACTAGGTGATGGTAGGCACCTCCCAGCAGTAGTTAGGCATCTTAGAGATTATCCTATTGATCAAATAATTGGTGATGCCATACTTGGAGTAACTACTTGGAGTAGACATCACAATAAGGTTCTATACTCTAGTTTTCTCTCTCAAATAGAACCTAAAAAGTTTGAAGAAGCCAATTCAAACCCCAACTGGATTATGGCTATGCAAGAAAAGCTCAATCAATTTGAGAGATACAAACTCTGGATTCTAGTTCCTATACCTAGTGATCGCAATGTCATAGACACTAAGTGGATTTCTTGAAATAAACTAGATGAGCATGGGGTTATAGTTAAGAACAAAGCTAGATTAGTGGTTAAAGGATATAGACAAGAGAAAGGAATAGAATTTGACCAAACCTTTGCACCTGTAGCTAGGCTAGAAGCCATAAGGTTGTTCTTAGCTCTTACAACATACAAAGGATACAAGGTCTACCACATGGATGTAAAGTCAGCATTCCTAAATGGTATACTAAAGGAAGAAGTCTATGTAGAGCATCCACCAGGTTTTGTAAACTCTAAACTCAACTCTCATGTCTTCAAATTGCACAAGGCTTTGTATGGGTTAAAACAGGCACTAGAGCCTGGTATGAGACCCTTTCTACCTTTCTTATAGAGAATAAGTTCTCTAGAGGAAAGATAGATAAGACACAATTCCTTAGGGACATAGAAGGATCAAGTATCCTTGTCCAGATATGTATAGATGACATAATTTTTGGGTCTATTAATGAGATGCTGTGTAGAAAATTTGCCAGGCTTATGCAAGGAAAGTTTGAAATAAGCAGCATGGGTGAGCTAAAATTCTTCTTGGGATTCCAAGTTAGACAATCTAAAGATAGTATATCCATCTCTCTGTCTAAGTTCACTAAGGAGTTGATTAAGAAATATGGTATGGAGAATTCTTCTACAATGAGAACTCCAATGGGTTCTTCTATATCACTGTACAAGGATGAATTTGGGAAACCAGTTGATGCATCCTTGTATAGAGGAATAATTGGATCACTCCTCTATTTGAATGCCAGTATTCCAAATATTATGTTCTCAACATGTATCTGTGCTAGGTACCATGCATGCCCCAAAGAGTTTTATTATACTGCTGTAAAGAGAATACTGAGATATCTTAAGGGCATACCCAATCTTAGGCTTTGGTATCAAGAGGATAGTGTTTTTGAACTCACAGGGTACAAAGATGCTGATTTTATAGGGTACAAAGAAGACAGAAAGAGTACTTCTGGAACTTGCCAGTTTCTAGGAAAAAGACTCATAAGTTGGAGTAGCAAGAAGCAAACAAGTGTTGTAATTTCTACAATAGAAACTGAGTATATATCTGTTGGAAGATGCTGTGCACAGTTGCCGTGGATTCAGCATCAACTACTAGACTACAGTGTACAGCTAAGTAAATCTGTTATGTTTTGCGATTCTACTAGTGCAATTTCTATTTCTAATAATACTGTTTCACTCAGTAGAACTAAACATATAGAAATTAGATATAACTTTCTTAGAGAGAATGTTTAAAAAGAGAATATTAGCTTACATTATACTCCAATAGAAAGACAAGTTGCTGACATCTTTATAACACCCCTAGATGAAAGCAAGTTCAATTACTTTAAATTTGAACTAGGTATGTTGAACATTGAGTAAACATTTTCTATTAGTAATTATAAAAGACACCTAACCATGTCAATAAATCTAAAAAAATAAGAAAGACTTGATATAAATTCAAGAAATTATAGTCTGAACACAAATTTTATCTAAGTCCAAGAATTGTGTCAAGACACCACAGTGTGTGTCGAAACTATATGCAGTATTGTGTTGAGACACCAGAATGTGTGTCGACACAATAGATAGTCATGTGTCGAGATATTAAAAATTAGTGTTGAGACCCTGAGGGCTATGTCGAGAGACATGAACCTTGTGTCGACTTAAGTCGACACATCTCGACTGAGTAAGCTTCTAGTGTCGACACCAGACATTTCCCGAAATTTTAGGAAAGTCTAAAAGCAGCGCTCCTTCTCGTCTTCCATATTCAGTTACTATAAAAAGGTGGTGCAAGGAGTTGTCGACTACGCTTACCAGAAAACTTGAGTGACTGTTCTCAGAGTGTCGATACCTCAAAATCCTTAGTCGACTCCTCTCAATCTCAAATTCTCTCGATTTCAATGGCACCAAAGATGGACGATAACATCAACGAAGGTTACAAACTCGTGCAAAATGCCTTCGTCTCCACTCCAGAAGAAATAAAGAATGTGATTGATCTTTTCAATGAGGCATGTCTTGAGTATCTACTGTCAGAACCAACCAAGATATGGAAGAAAGAGGTATCTGAATTCTACTCTAATGCCTCACTAAACCCTAAGTTAGGTAAGATCAAATCCAGTGTTAATGGAGCAAGAGTAAAGGTCACAATCAAAAGACTGGCTAAAGTATTTCAGATTCCAAGAACTGCATAGGAAGATGAACTTGGTTCGAGCAAGACTGCTGAGGCCTTAAAATGGTGTGGACTAGCTCCAACCACTAGGTTTGGCAGTTCCTTAAACAGGAAGGGAATGAATTCCCAAGGTAAATTTCTATCTGAAATAGTTAGAAAGATGCTCCTCTACAAGACTGGAGAACATGACAAGATTTCTATATTTATGTTTAGCCTGATGACAAGGATTATCTTCAGAATCATGATTAAATGGAATAGGGTAGTCTTTAATAAGATTGCAGAAGGGATTCAGAAGCCCAATATGGACAGAATAGTTATTTTGTATTTGGTAAAGATAATTCCAAATAGTATCAATCAGAAGAATGGATCTAAGATAAATCATATGAGGAGAAGTGACCTGAGAATTCTGTTTAGATAGGACAAAGTCTTTTTTAAAGACACACCAGAACCTAAGAATACAAAGGAGGTAAGTGCAAGAAATCTGTGGTAGAGGAAGTTGAATCCACTAGTGATTCTAAAGAAGATGTGAACTTCAGTTCAGATAAGGATGCTGAGGAAGAACAAAGAATATCTCCAAGGTTCTCACCTGGAACTAGTGTATAGGTGCAGGGGGAGACTTTCCAGAAAGAGAAATAATTTAGTGGGAGAACCTCTACGTATTGCCAATGGATACAGCTACTACTATAATAATAGATGTTGTACAGGAACTAGAAAAGTCCAAAGATCCTGAACATGAAATGTATGAAAAAGAGATGGAGGAAGAAAATCCAAAATTGACTGAAGAAGAAATTCTTTTGTCAAAAGTATTTAAGATCTAGGGGGAGATAGCTGAAAATTTCCAGATTGAGGTGCCTGATGCTGAGATTCAACATGCAGATGTTACCTTGGAAAGTCTTAATACAAATACTGAAGGTACATAACAACCAAACTCTATTGAGATGGTTAGATCATCAGATTCTTAGGAAGAAGAAGCTTCACAGCTTAAGAAAAGGAAATTATCTGAGTTTAGAAAAGGTAGTTAGAGTTATAAGCAGTATCTCTAATCTGGACCACCATCAGCTCCTGCAATGGATTCTAGCTCCCTGCTAGTTCAACTACAGATCATGCTTGATAAATAAAGGCAAGACCTAGAAAAGTATGTGGATGAAAGCAACAAGGAGTTGCAATTTCAGCTGGCAAAAGACATAAAGTCAATAAGATTTGAAGTAAACTTATTAAAGAAAGATATGACTAATTTCTTTGAGAAAGGAGCAAATGTTGTTGTCTAGGTTACCAAGCAACAACAGGAAGCCAAACAACTAGAGGCTGATATGGCAATCAAGCAAGGCTATGTCCTTGAGAATCAAAATAGAATGAATGAAAATATGATAGTTATGTAAGATACAACCTTGGGAGAAATAAAGAATCAAACCACTGCTTTGGAGACCAAACTTGATTCAACTGCAAAAGATATAGACACCAAACTGACAAATCATTCAGAATCTCTTCTTAAGGGCATCAAGGATTCTGACAAGTGTTTGGACAACAATTTACTAAGAGTTAAGAACACTGTAACATCATGAATTAATTATCTAGATGGTCAAGTTAGATTTCACAAAAATGATTTGAGGGACCATATTGAAAGAGAAGTCATAAAGGGGGAGAGGGTAATGATCAGGTCCAGTTCTGAACATGCTACCTAGATATCAAACAATATCAGATACACTTTAGGCTATCCTCCCCTATGGTATGATTGGGATCAAACTTCTGAGTCTGGTTGTCAACCAGCTCAACTTGAAGCACCTCATGCTACTAGAACTCATGCTGCTGAGAAAACCATGTACTATCCTACAACACAAGCTACATTTATGTCTATACAAGCAATTGTCCAACACATGTACAGTCCTCCTTAAGGGTTAGATCAGATGTAATCTGTGAGAAAGTGGAAAAGTCTTCTACTGCTCAAGAGATAGAGGCCAAGCTATCAAAGAAAAGGTTTAGAGAACAAGCTGAGACTAGACCAGATTTTGAGCAGTGGAGTCCAACCTCCAGATCAATAATTCTCACTGCATGGAAGGCTTTAAATGCAAATGTGATTGATAGGGGCAAATGGTATAATGAATAGGAATGGGTCAATCATCTTAAGAAACAACAAGTTATCCAGAAGTTCAGATATGATCTGAAGAAAGGAAAGATTCCTACTAATTCAGTTGAGCCCAGTAAATATTTCCCAAAAACTTATCATTATTTTGAAAGACAAAGGCTGAAAGAAGAAGTAATTGCAAAGGCTAAAGCTAAGGATAACAAAGGAAAGAAGGTTGCTGATGACAAGGGACCTAAAGTAAAAGCCACAGTCTAATCTGGAAAGGGCATTGTCATCAAAGACCCAGAGTTGCCTTAGGAATTTTAATTTTGTAATATCTACCTCTGTATACATCGTGTAACCAAATCTTGTAGTAGTAAACCTTGTGATAAACAATTAATGAAAATTTTGGTTTACTCAACATTTCATGTGCTATTAATTAGGATTGCAATTGTTTGCCTTATTTTCTGATCAACATTATAGATTTTAAATATGTGTTTTTATCTTTGGTATTTCACATATTGAATTGCACTCTATTCTTAATGTTTTTATCATTATATTTTGGTATCATGTTGTATATCATTGAATTGGGGTTATGAATTCTCCAAATATGGGGAGATTGTTGGGTATGTTGGTCACAATGTACTTGATTTGAAGAAGTCCTTTAAGCTCAATGATATACACATAGTTGAATTTGATGAATTTTGTGTTCATGTGTGCAGACAAATAAAGCTAAGTACAAAAGCATCGAGACACAAGAGCAGTGTCGATACTTTTGTCAAAGATGCACTGAGACAAAGAGAAAGCTGTGTCGACACTCAGGACTAGTGTCAACATACTTAAACTAGAAGTGCTGAGTCAAAGAGAAAGTTGTGTTGACATCCAGGACTTGGGTCGACACTATGATACAAGAAAGAAACTATGTCGACACTTAGGACTAGTGTCGACACACACTACTCGAGTTGTGTCGATAGGAAGTAAAAATGTCGACACTAAGGACAAGTGTCGACACACCACACAAGCTGTGTCGAGACAAGGTGAAAGTTGTGTCGACACATTCTACATCAGCTGTGTCAAAACAAGATAAAGGTTGTGTCAACACATTCAAAATTATGTCGACATCACTAGAAGAGAAGTGTCGACACCCAGGACTGGTGTCGACACATTCAACAGTCAAGTTTCAACACTTAAGCGGAATTGTTTCCTAAGTACAAAAATCAAGCCAGAGGTACTAACAACTGTCAAAACTGTCAGATATCATTTATTAACTGGATCATCCGGTTACTCCTAATAGAGCCTATTTAAAGGGATCAACTCTTCAGAAAAAAGAAAAGAAAGAGAAGAACAATTTGGTGAAGCCAAATCTAAGAAGCATCTGCTATAATTCAGAAGGTGGAGAGAAGCCTGATCAAGAATCGTCTTGAACATCCTCCAGCCTAGATCTACCCTAATTTCAACTTCAAGAAGCTTTGAAAAGCTAAGAAAGGTTGGATCAAATCTTTCACTACAAGATAAAAGGAAGCAAACACATTAGGATCAGATCAAGAAGCAGTCACCCATTTCTCTTTAGCTGGGTGATTAATTTTGAATCAATTTATTTTACTTTTGTTAATCTTGTAAAGATCTACCTATAGATCCGTGAGTAGGGATTTATTTTCTCTAAGTTGTAAGCCTGAGTTATAAAAGCTGAGGTAGGGCTGGGATTGCCTGAGGTAGGAGAAGTGGGTATTTCTCTTAGTTGCAGGGCAGGATTTGCCTAAGGAGTAGGAGTGTGGATTCACTCTGAGGTAGAGTTCTTGGGAAGAACTTGAGGTTTTGGATCTTGGTGATCTATGTGGTAAGACTTGTATAGTCTGAGTTGTAGGATCCAGCTGGGCTCTGAGTTGTAAGATCTAAGGAGCTGAGTAAAAGAAGAAGAAGGTGTTTGGCCGAATCTAGTTCATTGCTGATAGGCGAAGGGGGGAAAGTGGATGTACCCATAAATTGGGGAACCACTATAAAACTATGTGTACTGTGTTGTGATTGCTGTGCTGAGACTATTTTAAATTGATGTTAAGATTATATTGTTTTATCTGGCTGAGATAATTAATTCAAAGAAAGTATAACAAAGGTAGCCAAGATTAAAATTAGATCTATTCACCCCCCTTTAGGTCACTCTCATTCCTAAAGCAAATATTTACATTAATTAATCTATAGATTTTGTGAGGATGAAGGAATAAGAAAAACTTTCCAGGTCCTAGATCTACTCAACAAAATGGAGTGGATAAAAGGAAAAATAGAATATTTATTGAATTTGGAAGAACTTTATTAGTAGAGTCAAATGTATTAAAGTGTTTGTTGGGAATATTGCCCTTTAAAGTTCCCTGAATTTGAAGAGGAATCACCATCAATACTAAGAGCATAGATGTAATTATGCATGCTCTAAGTTCAATGTGTACAGGATGTTCATTTTCACAATGATTAGATAGGTTGTCTAAGTGACAGTTATATGTGGACACAAGGAAGAATGCTGGGAAGACAGAAAATTATCTTAGTCCACAGGCATTGAGTGAAGGTAGTTCACTAAACGCAAGATGTCAATAAGCACTAAGTAAAGCTCAGACAGTCAATGCTTCAGCATTGGCAAAGAAGAAATCTGGCTAAGTCTAGAAGCATCGATTGAGGACAACTCACTCGATGCCTGAAGAAAGAAGTATCTAGTAAAGATCAAATAGTCAAAGCTTCAACATTGGAAAAGAAGAAATCTGGTTAAGTACAGAAGCGTCGAGTGAAGATAGCTCACTCAACGCTTGAAGAAAGAAGCATCGAGTAAAGCTCTATGCTGTCAAAGCTAGATAAATTGAAAAGAAATTTGGCTAAGTCCAGAAGTGTTGAGTGAATCCAGTTCACTCAATGCCAAGCTCAGAAAGCATCGACAGAACAAGCTTTAGTCAAAGCCTCAGAAGATATTAACAGAAAATCTATCTAATTCCAAATGCGTTGAGTGAGGACAGTTCACTCAACGCCAACTCAATAGAAAAATCAACTAAGTACAGAAGTGTTGAGTGAAGGCAATTCACTCAATGCCTAAAGAATAAATCGTCGATAGAACAAAGTGATGTCAAAGCTTAAGAAGAAGTGGACAAAAAAATTGTCTAAGTCTAGAAGCGTTGAGTGAAGGCAGTTCACTCAATGCCAGCTCAACCAAAAATTCTACTAAGTACAAAAGCTTTGAGTGAAGGCTATTCACTCAATGCCTCATCAAGATGACAGGAAAGTCAAGTATGCGTTGAGTGATGAAGGCTCACTCAATGCACTCAACGCCTATCAACAGAAAGTTTGTCTAAGGACAAAAGCATTGAGTGAAGGCCATTCACTCAATGCTACCTCAATAAAGATATTGGCTAAGTCCAAATTCATCGAGTGATGACTAGTCACTCGATGCCTAATGGTACAAAAAATTGGCTAAGTATTTTGGCGCCGAGTGAAGGCTATTCACTCAACACTTATGATGAATCTTCTGTTTTTGACTAAGTCGACATGTGTTGATGTCAGCAGAATTTCAAATTATTGCGGGAAGTCTACAGTACACGACAAACGACATCACAGACCTATTGTACCTCATTTACTGATAAAGCTATGTTGCAGCTAACAACTATTGGAGGTCTCAAGGCTCAAAAAGCCCTTGGATGGAGGAAGATACAAGCGATAGATCAGAAAAGATAAAATTAACTTTTTGAAAAACTATGGATTTCTCCTTCTTCCTCTTGACATTGTTTTAGAGAGGAAAGAACAAGTTCTAGCTGATCTGGAAGTAGAAAGAAGGTAGCTGTTGTAATTCTCACCTGCAATAACAAGTTTGGATAAATGTCTCTGAGGAAGACGAAACTCCCAAGGATAAACCTATCTACAGTAGATCTATTAATACAAGTTAGCTGTTGCCATTCTCTCCTGCAACATCAAGTTTAGAGAAACTCTTTGAGAAAGGAGGAGCAGCAAGGGCTAACCCTTGCTGCAACCACTTCACAGTTCAAGCTGATCTTTCCTGAAGAACATTTTTCTGGAGCTATGAAGAAGAAGATTTCTGGACTGAGCTACTTCAGGTCAGAAGAAGGAAGACACAGAAAATCTCTCTGGTGTTTATTCTACATCAACAAACTTATCTCTCTCTGTAGGATCCTTTGGATCTGAGTGTAAGCCTATTTAATAAAGGCTGAGGTAGGATCCCTGTGTGGATCTGATGTAGGGCCTATGAGCCTGAGCTGTAGGATTTATAATCAAGTGTTAGGTAGGATCTTGGACTTGATCTAAGTTATAGGGCAGCTTGCCTGAGGTAAGATCTATTTTAGATCTGAGGTAGGAGAGTATTCCTCTCTGAGTTATAGGGCTATCCTCCTAGCCTGAGTGTAGGACTTGTACTCAAGTCTAAGGCAGGTGATCTTTGGATCATTGAGCCGTAGGAGAAAAGCTTGCTCTGAGTTGTAGGGCCTTGTACCTGAGATAGGTCTTAGAGGAGACTGAGAGATCCTGAGGGATCTGTATTGTAAGCTCTTAGGAGCCGGGTTTGGAGAAATGCCTTGTCTAACACACTATTAGAAAGGTGGGAGGGACAGTGGATGTACCCATAATCTGGGGAACCATTATAAAATTCTTGTGTGCTGTATGATTATCTTGAAAGCTAACTTAATCTAACTCACAACAAACCAAAGCAAGGAAAAAGTCTTAAAAGGCTTAAAAACCTATTCGCCCCCTCTAGGTGTTTAGCTACTCTTGAAACTAAAGAATTTTAAGTGGTATTAGAGGGAGGTTTCTACAAAAGGACTTAACAGTCTGAGTTGATCTCAAAGAGTAGCACAAGCATATCCTTATAGGTTCAGGAGAGAACCATAAGGAGCTGGGTTCCATGAAGCTTCCAATCTGCAGGAAGGAGAGCTTTGGGATCTGAAAGGAGAGGGTCAGGCTGTTTATGGAGGCATCTGACCCTAGGATCTTCATTACTGTCCAAGAAGGACCTTTCATACCCATGAAGGTCTCATTTCTAGATGCAACTATCCAGACTCCTAAGAAGTATTCAGAGATGACCAAGGATGAGGTCATATTGGCTACAATGGACAAGAGGGCACAAAATATAATTGTTAGTGCCATTAATGACTTATCCTTTTAGAACCTTGTCCACTATAGAACTTCCAATGAAATGTGGTAAACTTTGGTTGTCTATATGGAAGGGACTGAGGAGGTCAGGGATGACGAAAAATCGCTGCTCAACTAAGATTATGAGGCCTTCAGGCAGAACAAGAAGGATAACATATTTGATTGCTTTGAAAAATTCTTCAGAATAGTAAATGAGCTGAGGACCTATGGGAGGGTCTTCAGCCATTATGAGATCAATGACAAGTTTCTTAGGTCTCTAACTAGAGACTTGGACACCAAGATCTGTGCCATCAGAGAAGTTGCAAAGCTGGCTAATACTCCACCTCACACACTATTTGGGAAGCTGCTCTCCTATGAGATGCAGCTATCAGCTAGGAAGGAGGAGGAGACTATCAACAAATCCCTAGTCCAGGAAAAGTCTATGGCCTTCAAAGCAGAGTGCACCAAGAAGAGCAAGGATAGGATTGCCTCTCCTCCAAGTAGGCCTACTGATTCAGACAACACTGAGCCAAACACATGAGACAGCAGCATGTTTGATGAAGATTTTGCTGCCTTCTCTAGGAAGTTTCAAAAGATGATGAAGAGGAAGCATTGAAGAATCAGACCTTCCTCCTCCTCTCATCATATGAAGGACCACTATAAGGTTGAGAAGAAATACTCCAAAGGAGACAGGTTTGACTTTAAACCTAGTAAACAATTTTATTCAAAAGTTATTTGATTTTGCTGTAGCAAACTTGTGCATGTAATTGCTGACTTCCCAGTAAAGAGAAGAGAATCTGGTGAGAAGAAGCATCACTATCTCAAGGGCAAGAAGGAAAAGAACTTCCTTGCCAAGACTCGGAAGATCTAGAGTCAGAATGACTCATCTTCCTCAAAGTATAAAGAAGAAGAAGCCTTCATAGGGCTTCTAGCGGCTATTGTAGATGAAGCTGAAGACTATCGTGATGCTAGGATAGGTATCAAAGACCCTCTATCACATTCAGACTGTGACTCAGGGGAGGATAATGAGGATGAAGATGCCAATAACTGCTATGGGCTGATGGCCATGTCAGATGAAGAATCCTGCCAGGATCAGCCTAGTACAAATAAGGTATACTCTTTATCTAGCTCCTCTTCTAACTCAGATTATGAGACTTGTCCAAATTCTGATGCATCATCATCCTGTGATGAAGATGGGTCAGAATCTGAGAAAGATGTCAATCAATTGATTGATAAGTATGGTGCCCTTCTGGATACTTTTAAAAGGAGCAAGAAGTTGGCCAAAAAGCAAGCTGAGGAGATTACCTCCCTTCAGCTAGCTACTCCTCTGCAGTCTGAGACAACATCCATGCTGGATCAGAAGACAAGGGAAGTCAGCAAACTAAAGATCATAACACTCATCCAGATTGGGACCATTAACTACAGGAACAGTCTCATTAGGGATCTTGAAGAAAAGCTCCAAAGGGAGAGAAGGATTGTGGCTAGTTTCTCTAAGTCTAAGTCAGTGTTACCCATGATAGGCTCCTTATACTCTCAAAAGGGTAAGAAGGGGTTGGGATTCAAGGGGAACACTAGAGTTTCCCATCTCATAGGGAAAGACAAAGTTCCAATTTAGCCCCTGGCATCAATGCCTCCCATCCCTTTTAAGAAGGTGATCTTACCATCAAACAGGTATGACCAAGAGAGTATCTATGTTCACTGGTTGAATGGAAGATCCACAAGTGTGAAAAAAAATGTTCACAGCTATGATGGAAGATATAGCATGGGGATGAGTGCCTTTAAGGCTACCCATGAGGAAATTCAGATGGCCCATTATGGACCATTTGTATTTTGTGCACCGGCCCCCACACTCAAGAATAAGGTAGTGGACTTTTCTTAGGATCTTCCAGCACACACTCAAACTAAGGGAAAGTATGTCAGCAAGCAAAACTTGGGCATTTCTGAGGCCATCAATAGTATGTCTTCTGTAAAGAAGACCACTATTGACATATCTCAAGAAAAACCAAGTTCTTCTACAGACAGAGTCACCTTCAGTCAGATTGTGACTGAGAGAAATAAGAAAAAGGCTAATGCTCTTGCTTCTATATAGTCAATTGTTAACCAAACTACCATACCTGCTCAAAAAAAAGATATAATATTCATGAGTGTTAGTGTTGTGGCAAAGTGGGGCATTTTGCCTTAGATTGCTGGCATAATCCTACTATGCCCAGAGCAAGTGGTAGTCTTCTTGTCAAAAAATCTATAGGAAGACAAGTTCATTTTCAAGCTAACCAGAACCTAGGACCCAATAAAAAATGGGGTCCTATGGTAAAGTAAATTATGTTTTGCAGGATAGTCCAAGTGCCTATACCCTCATATGGTACTTGGATAATGGATATTCCAGGCACATGACTGGAATAAGGAGAAACTTGAAGGAGTATACTCCAGTAAAGGATGGGCCCAAAGTAATATTTGGTTGTTCAGATAGAGGAGTCACCAAAGGCTATGGTAAGATCACGAATGACATAGTCACCATATCAAAAGTGGCTTATGTTGAAGGGTTTCAAAACAACCTGATAAGTATAAGCAAACTCTGTGATCTTGGCTGTCATTGTATTTCACAAGGATGAGTGCCAACTTAAGAGGCCAAGTGACCAAGAGGTCATCTTGATAGGCACTAGGAGTGGAAATGTGTATTGTCTAAACTTTTTATATTTAGGTCAAGAATCACCTATATGTCTAGTTGCAAATGCGAAAGTCTTATACAGTGTACAATGACACAAGTGACCAGCTCATTTGAACTATAAGTCCATTGACAAGCTCTTTAGTGAAGAGCTAGTGAGGAATAGTCCTAAGATGAAATGCACCAAGGAAGGCATTTGCTCTGTATGCCAAAAGGGCAAGCAAACCAAAGCTTCCTTCAAGAGCATTGGGACCAAAGACTCTATGAGGTGTTTATACCTCCTGCATATGGAATTGTTTGGTCCTATGCAAGTTCATAGTCTAGGTAGGAAAGTCTACACCCTTGTGGTTGTTGATGACTTCTCTAGGTTTGCTTGGGTTTTATTTCTTAAGAAAAAGTCTGAAACCCTTGATATCCTCAGGACTTTTATCAAGCAGATTCAGAATGAGTTAGACAGTACAGTGGTCAAAATCAGAAGTGACCATGAGACTGAATTCCATTATGAAGGCATGATAAGATTCTGTGAAGAGCAAAGGATTCATCAAGAATTTTCTTCTCCAAGAACACCCCAACAAAATGGGATTGCTGAGAGGAAGAATAGTACACTCATAGAAGCTAGTAGGAATTTACTAAGTTACATAACTCTCCCAGAATATTTATGGGCTGAGGTAGTAAATATTGCATGTCATGTCCTAAATATAGCTTCTATCACCAAGAGCCACAAGAAGACTCCCTATGAGATCATGAAGGGAATAAAACCAAACTTATCTTATCTCAAGATCTTTGGTAGCAAATGCTATGTGCTCAATAATGGTAAGTCTTATATGACTAAGTTTGCTGCCAAATCCTATGATGGGATATTTGTTGGGTACAACAATCATAACAAGGACTATATGATCTACAAATTGAAAAATCAAGTAGTAGAATAGTCTGTACATGTAGTATTTGATGAGTCTACTATGATTAACAATGAGCTACCTAGCTCCTCATCTAGACCTGCAGGTATAGAGCTGATGATGGACAAGCTAACCATCAAGGAAACTTCTCCAAGTGTCCAAGATAAAGATGATGAAGTGTATATTCTAGAAGAAGTACAAGGCACACTTGATGTGGATAAAGATCAGCAAGATGCAGCCACTAAATCTCAAGATGCTAACGAAAGATTGCCTTCAGCTATCAGACATTCAAGGAATCATTGCAGACACCAAATAATTGGTGATGCTAACCAAGGAGTTATAACAAGGAGCAGAAGTCTCAACACAACCTTGTATTCAAGCTTTCAGTCACAAGTTGAGCACACAAGATTTGAAGAGGCCAATATAGACCAGTTATAGATTGTGGCAATGCAAGAGGAATAGAACCAGCTCAAGAGGTGTAGGAGTTGTGCTCAAGTCTGAGGTAGGATCCTGGACTGAATCTGAGTTATATGGCAGCTTGCCTGAGGTAGGATCTGTTTAAGATCTGAGGTAAGAGAGTATTTCTCTCTGAGTTGTAGGGCTATCCTCCTAGCTTAAGTGTAGGACTTGTGCTCAAGTCTAAGGTAGGTGATCTTTGGATCACTGAGCTGTAGTAGCAAAGCTTTCTCTAAGTTGTAGGGCCTTGTGCCTGAGGTAGGTCTTGGAAGAGACTGAGAGATCCTGTGGGATCTGTGTTGTAAGCTCTTAGGAGCCGAGTTTGGAGAAGTGCCTTGTCTAACACATTGTTAGAAAGGTGGGAGGGATAGTGGATGTACCTATAATCTGGGGAACCACTATAAAATTCCTGTGTCCAGTGTGATTGTCTTGAAAGCTAACTTAATCTAACTCACAAAACACTAAAGCAAGGAAAAAGTCTTAAAAGACTCAAAAACCTATTCACCCCCTCTAGTTGTTTAGCTACTCTTGAAACTAAAGACTTTCAGTGTCTTTGAACAGAAGTGATCATATTATAGAGTTTGAAAATTATTTAATCTATAGATTTTGTGAGGATGAAGGAATAAGATAAAGCTTTTTAGCTCATAGGATTACTCAACAAAATGGAGTGGCTGAAAGAAAAAAATAGAATATTATTTAATTTTGGAGAACTTTATTAGTAGAGTCAAATCTGCCTAGGTCATTTTGAGCTTAAATTGTCTGCACTCCTAATTATGTTCATAATAGAAGCCTCATTCACAAAACTAAGCTGAAGACTCCTTATGAGATTCTAAAAGGTAAAATACGTATAGTGTCATATTTTAGGATATTTGGTTATGCTTATTACATTCTTAATAATGTTAAAAGTTATCTTTCCAAATTTAAAAAGAAGACTTATGATGGAATATTCTTAGGAATTCCTTATCTAGCAAATCTTTTAGGTGTTATAATAAAAGCACTCTTAAAATTAAAAATTTGTGCATGTAGTATTTCATAAAACTCATTCTTTTTCAAAAGGGGAGGAAACTTCCACAAAATTTTTTTTGCAAGAACAGATTCCCCTGAAAATATAGTTTAAAGAGTTAAGAATTTAAGAGAAATCTTAAAAAATTATCTGAGAAGCATAATCATCAGTTGTAAGGTGTTATAGAAAGCTCAGATGATGAAGTACTTAGTGAAGGAAATATCAGTCCAACTATTATCACTAATTAGGATAATAAGCAGAAGGCTAATTTACAACATGCAAAATAAATAGGAGAACAACAAGGAGATGTTCATCCAATTTTTTAAGCAAGTGTATATCTAAAGAGATTAACTCTCAGGGATCATCCATCAACACAAGTAATTGGAGATGTGAATCAGTTGGTGAAAACTAGGAAACATTTATTAACAAAGGTCATGATGCAGTGCTTTTTCTCACAATATGAACTGAAGAAATTTGAAGAAGTAGATAATAATATATATTGGATTGTTGCTATGTATGAAGAGCTTGCACAATTTGAGAGATATAAAGTTTTGACACTAGTTGAAATACAAAGGGATTATCCAATCTTTGGAACTAAGTGGGTATTTAGAAATAAACTAGATTCAAGTGGAGTGATAGTCAAAAATAAGGCTAGACATTTTGCTCAAGATTATATGTAAGAGGAAGGAATTAACTATAATCAAACATTTGCACCAGTAGGACAACTGGAATCAATCAGATTATTCTTTACTTATGTAACATATAAGTGAAAAAGTATTCCAGATGGATGTTAAAAGTGCTTTTATAAATGGGACTCTTTAAGAAGAGGTTTATGTTGAATAACCTCTAGGTTTTGTAATCCTAACTTATTCATCATATATATATATATATATATAATGAACAATGCACTATATGGTCTAAAGAAAAATCCAAGAGCTTGGTATGTGACCATATCCACTTTTCTCTTAGAACACTCATTCATAAGAGGAAAGGTGGATACAATATTTATCACAAAAACACATAAGGAAAAGTTGTTCATTGTCCAAATTTATATGGATGACATTATTTTTGGCTAAACAAACCCAGGACTTTGCAAAAGGTTTGCTGACCTGATGCAATCCAGGTTTGAAATGAGTATCATGGGAGATTTATCTTTCTTCCTTGGACTAAAAGTGACGCAAAGTTATGCAAACATTTTTATATAACAATCTAAATATACAAAGAGATTGATAATGAAATTTGGAATGGAAAATCCCTACATTATGAAAACTCCTATGGCTACTAATGTTGTTCTAGATAAAGATATTTCTGGTAAATCTATTAATCAAAAAATATATAGAGAATTTATTAGCTCACTTCTTTATCTTATAAATAACAAGCCAGATATAATGTTTGCCACAGGTGTTTGTACAAGATTTTAGGTAGATCGTAAAGAATCACATTTGAGTTTAGTAAAAAGAATTTTGTTATATCTTAAGGGTACACAGGAAATGGGATTGTGGTATCCAGTAGAATCAGAATTTGAACTATATGGATATTATAATGCTGATTATCCCGGATGTATATTGCATAAGAAAAGTACAACAAGAACTTGTCAATTTCTAGGTGCTAGACTGATATATTGGTTTAGTAAACAACAAACATCAGTCTCCACTTATATAATAGAAGCTGAATATAAAGCTGCGGGAAGTTGTTGTTCACAAATATTATGGATGCAAAATCAATTGCTTGATTATGATCTAAAGTTCATAAATTTAATAATATTTTGTGACAACTCAAGTGCTATCTCAATTGCCTCTTATCCTATCTTGCACAGCAGGACAAAGCATATAGAAATAAAGCATCACTTACTTAGAGATAATGTGGGAAAAGGGAAGATGTTATAGAATATGTTTCTTCTTAAAATTAGAGAGCTGATAGTTTCACAAAGCCTCTTGATGATATCAAGAACAAATACTTTATCAATGTTTTGGGCATGCTTGATAAATCTCAATAAATGAATTTTTCACTAAAATAACATGCAATTTTCATATAATTTATTGCTGGGAAAAACCAGTAAGAGATTTAAAAATTTAAGTATGTACTTGACGTAACGTATAATACAAGTTGACGGAATGTTAACTCTGATTCAATGCAATATCTAGAGTCGGCGACCTTGTAGAGTTTTGGATCTTTTCGATGCAACATCAATATAAATCAACGCAAGTGTAGCCTTTGTGCAATTTTCATAAAACATCAAATAGAAGTCGAAGTTACACCGATTAAGGAAACATGCACTGATATTTTATGCCCTAATTTGTTTGTTTTGTCTACTTATATAGAATTTATATTCTCTTAAAACACTTTATATTCCCCGCTTTATTTTCCTATACTTTCTCTCTCCTATTTTCTTTGTGATTTTTGTAGGCACTCAAATGACAACAAAGACAAATTCAGGGTTCATCATTGATCTTGTCTCCTTTGTAGTAGTCGTAGATTCCATTAAGGAAATTTTACAACTCTTCATAGATGCCATATTCAATAAGTTAATTACTACAAGATGTCTACTATATTTTATGGAGCTTGTAGAAGTCATAAATAATTTTGCAACTGACAAAGATGGAACCAGGATTAGAGATATCAGTGGCTCAAATGTCTATATAACCACAGAACTAATACAAACAAATTTTGATCTTCCCTCTGGTGAAGGTGAAGCAGAACTTTTAGATGAAGAGATATAGAAAGCATTAAAGAAGATGAATTTCTCTAAAGACAAAACCAATTCAACTTAAGAAGAAAGACTTTTTTGAGGAAAATGAGTTTCTAGCTGATTTTGTTGGAAAAGTGGTAATTTGTAAAATTTCATCATATGATCTTGTCCCTAAGGCCCAATTGCATTTGATGGGGGGCTCTAGTACTATGGATGAAAATTAACTGGAGCAAATGTATTTTGCACCTTATAGGTCATAGGTATAGTAATAAGGACAATACCTATATTACATTTATGAGTCAGATACTCAAACAACACTATCCTACTCTGTGTATATCAAAAGGAGTAAATATTCCTCCTAGAAAAAGACTTTATATAGCCTTGTTCTGTAAGAAAAATGACAAATTATCAATCCTAGTTCAAAGAAAGATGTTTTACCTCCATCCTCACCACTACCTTATATTTCTTATGGATCGGTCATCCCAACAGAAATAACATTGACTTCATCACCGAATAGAGTTCAAGCAACAAGTCATTCACATACTATAAATATTGAGCTTCCTGCTATAGATATTCAACATCATAATAATCAACCCTCATTTCTTACTAATCACAATCAAGTATCTATATCTTCATCTATTAATTTTTATATTGATATACCATTTTCAAGAAAAACAACAAACTACTACACCATTAACTATCCTTATAGCTGAGCATGCTTCATATTATAAAACTTCAATTGAGGATATGCTAACTCAGATTGATGGGGTTCAAGTTTTTATGAGACAAGCTTAAGAAAAACTGGCTTTCATAGAAGTAACTAGGTCTATCTAAACCTCCTTAGCTTATAAGGTTCAGAAGGGGGAGATATCTGAGATAGACCAGTGCATGGAACCTTTAGAAGAGAATGAACATCTTCATAATAAAGCTTACAAAGATTTAGTAAGTAGAGAAGTTTATGAACTAATTATTCAAACTTCTGAAGCTATAATTAAGGATAAAAATTATGATCAATGTTGGATCAGTTCAGGGGAGACAAAACAATATAATTTAACTAATATACTAATGATAGCAAAAAGGCTGAAAATAATGTTGCATCAGTTCAGGGGTATTAAGAGAAGCCTAGAGAAGATCACCACGATCATGGGATGAAGAAGGATGTACATGTGATGATTTCTAGAAAAGGGAAAAATCCTTCTTAGAAAAAAAAATATATTTTGCAGGTATATTACTAAGATATTCAATAAGAATTATGTTGTCAATATGAAATTTATTTTGAAGCCTCAAATATTCAGTTGTGTCTTATGTTCATATCTTTCATTTTATCTGTGTTCATTTCACATGTTTGTACAAGTTAAATTTTGTATCACTACTATTTCCTTTTTTTTTTGTAAAATCACCTTTGGAACTTTGTAAAATTTGTTAAGCTAAATAGGGGAGATTGTTGAGAAAAATCCATATGATTTACCTTAACAAATTATATATTAAGTGATTTTACATTCTAAGTTTATTACCCATGATATATAGAGATTGTAATATGGACTTAGAGGTTCTCGGATATTAGTGGAGTAAAGGACATGAGAAGAGCACACTAAATCTGAGAGGAAAGTCAATAAAATCCAACATACATTGACTAGAATTCGATGCAACTTTGACTTAATGTTGATGTTACTTCGATTAGCAGTCAGGGCAACAAAATAAGATCAGTCAAAGTCACTTCAATATTTATATCGATGCAAGCTTTGATATGTTGTCGATATAACGTCGATTATCGAGTAAAGTCGATAGTCAATCAGAATGAAGCAAGGGTTCAACACAACTATTATATGAAATCGAAGTTACATCGATTAAAGTTCTGAATGAGAATTTTTCTGGGGTTTAATTCAGGCTTTATTTAAGAAAGATTTAAATTTAATAACTATTTTTTGGAGATGTTGGAAGACAGTGTTAATAAGGAATGGTTCTCTGCTAAATATATATAAAATATACAGAGGCGCATGAATGCATCATTATTGATCAGATATAAAAATCAATTCACACAAGAATTGAAATTGTTTTGGAAGTTTTCAATCGATAGAGGAGATTAAGAAGACGAACATTCATTTGCTGCAATATAATTTTTTCCAAAAATCAATCAATCTCCATCATATTCCTGAATTTGAATAGAAAGCCAGTTCTTCTTCTCTAGGGTTCATCAAGTGCTGCAATAGATTCAGTGGAGAATAAGAAATCACTAAGGTTAAATGGCTTATAATCCTTGAAATTTTCTCAATTATAGATTCATCAAAGTTTCAGGGATCAATTCACTTAGTGACATAAAGTCCTCAAAAATTCTTGTGGAGAGGACTTATTAAGAAGATCATCCTTCTACATATCTTATACTATTTTCTTTTTATTTCTCTTTTACTATTTTAGAAAAGTGTTTTGTGAATCCCTCTTCAAAGGATTCAGTTTAAGGTTCTGAGAGTCTCCTTGTGAAAAGACTTAGGTTACATTAGTTGAAGTTCTCCTTATCAAAAGATCTAGAGATTGGTTTTGAGAGTCTCCTTATAAAAAGACTCAGGCACCGTGATGGTGAATTCCTACCAAGGGGGTAGAAGAGTGAATGTACCCCGATTTTGGGGAACCACTATAATTTTTTGTGTTTTTTTGTGATTTCTCATTTTATGTGATTGTTTATTTATTGTGCGGAGATTATAATTGTTAGGATTAAAATTCTTGTAAAAAATATGTGTGAATACAAATTCTAGGAAATATATAGTTAAAATTGATATAATTTTTAATCTCTATTCACCCCCCCTCTAGAGAAAACTCTAAGGATTTATTAAACTATTCTCTCTTTCAAAGTATCTTAACTGTAGGGGTTCTCAAAGCATGAACACTCGTCCCTCAAGGACGTGCCCAACTTAGTTTAGGATAATATGACCAAACTCTCATTCTCAAATCGAATACCTAAAGCTCGCTTTACGTTTTAAACCCCACTATTGGAGTTTACTCCAATCCAGGAGATTTATGTTTTCATCTCTCAAGGGGTGTGTGCAACTCTCTTTACCCTTGAGTGATCATTCATACTTTAGTCTCTTGGCCAACTAAGTATGAAAACAAAAATGAAAACCAAATATCAAAAATATGACCTCACATCTTTAAATATCAAGGGTGAATCAAAAGAACTTAATAAAAGAGAAAAAGAGAGCATGAAGATCATAACATGATTATCTCATCCTCAGATTATCTTGATTGAATACTAATGAGAGTCTTCCCCAATGAGCCGATGGTCCAAATTTCCCCAACCTGGGCAAACCTTGATCTTGCATTTCCCAGACTTCTGGTCGCTGCCATAGACAGCGATTGTCGCCACCACCTCCATTGAGCCCAATAATGGCCGCTGGAGGTGGCTCCTCCAGCAAACCCGAGCAAGAAGAAATGCTCGTAATTCTCCCTCTCACATGGCATTAGGCTCATTTGAGCCCAATATCTCTCCTAAAAGAGCTAGACAGCTAGCAAAGAGGGAGGGGAGTAGAAACGGTCCCTTAGACGAGCTTGATGGAGGGTTTGGTGGTGGTGCGCCATGGCTGATCCTTTCTCCGGCGAGATAGCTCTTTTCCTGATTTCTCCGGCTAATCCTTCTATTACAGTCTCATTCTAAGCTCCAGACGACTCACCCTCAGACTTGGGAGTCGACCTTGTCGTAGGACATCTCAACATCCTAATATCACAATTAACAACTAATCAAAACTTAGCTGCTAACTTGATCTAGGGATAGTATTAATGATGTCATGCCTAAACTTAGGATGATATACCATCATACTATTGACTCATGTGCATAGACCATTAATGCATGAATTCTTATTCTTTTTGACCCAAAAACCATGTGTGTACATATTTCATCATGTAAATCTTTAGCTTAACATGTGTGCTATGCGATGTTATGCTATGTATGTTATGCTATGCAATCTACTAAAGGCCTTAATGCATGTTATGAGCGGCGTACACATGAAATATTATGCATCTCATACTACATAATATCGCATGCAATGAAAATCAAAATCTAAAAGCGAGGATAGATACAACTCTAGAGGGGGGGGGGGTGAATAAAGTATTCAAAAATTATGACAATCTACTCAACTCCCTTAGAGTTAGTTTGCGGAATGAGTTTATAGATATTTGAAACTCTAGAGCCTAACACAAAGTGTGGTGCACAAGAGAAAGCTAAATGTAATTACAGTTTCAGTTTTAGTCATATCACAGTAACTAGCAGTCCTAGTTAGTTCTACTCACAGCCACAGTACAATAATTAAAGTAAGCAACACAGACAACACAAGAGGTTTATAGTGGTTCCCTCTAAATAGGTACATCCACTCTTCTACCACCCTGGTAGGAATCCACTACAGGTTTTTGTTCAGGTTCCCTGCCACCAACTGATCTGATTCAGGTAGATCAAGTAGACCCTTTGAGCTTTTGATCAGGAGCTCAAAATCCAACACAGGTTTTTGCTAAGGTGCCCTGCCACCAAGGTTCACTTTTGAAGGGAGTAATAACCCTTTGTACAGGAGGGTGAGAGAGTTAGAATGTCTTCTCTATTGTAAAATAAGATTAGAGAAGCTAGTGGATTGCAAAAAGCTAGAAAGCTCTAAGGAATCAAGGCTCCCCCTTGCTTAGAGAATATCCAGGAAGAACTCTTGCTTCAGGGTGCAGGAACTCTTCTGAACTCTTGACAGATATAATCTGTTGTCTTGAAGTTCTTTGAAGGAGCAGTTTGAAGAAGACTCTTGATGTAGAATGTTTGTTCTTCTTCATTCAGCTTTTTTTTTTCTTTTTGAGGCATGCACTGAGTGTGAATGTTCCTGGAAGCAGGATGAACTAGGATTTGAAGATGAATGCTGAAGAAAGTAGTTCTTCTCAGTTGAATGTGAAATGATCTGAGAGTTGTATCTTATTCTTTTGAATCTGTATATGAATATCTGTGTATGTGTCTGTATCTCTCTCTATATATCTCTGTCTTTTTAACTTCTTACAAAAAGAGCTCTTTATATATTAGCCTTTGTAATGGCTCTAATTCTTTGTCTTCTTCTGAGATCTGTAATCTGGGCTGCAAATAGCACAATACAAAATATATCCTGCAGAAAGACATCCTATAAATGGATAAAGCTTTCTGAGAAGTTGCATATCCAATCTGATAAAAGAATACTAGAGAAAGTCACATCAGACCAAACACTTTACGGCCAGAGAATACTTTTGTGTCTAACGGCTATAAAGGACAGCATGGCAGATAAAGTATAAAGATATGTCAACTAATAAGACAAAAGACTTTGTCAGAGTAGAGCTTGACTTATGTAAAAAGAATGGGGCAAATATTGCCTTGAGATGTAAGCATAAAATCAATGAAATAATCTTTAATAAAATATGCCAGATAAATAAGAAATAAATCACAGAACAGAAGGAATACAAAATCTCTAAAAGCAGACAAACGGATGTCGAATGATCCTCAGAGATCGTCGACCGAACTACAGAGATCATCGACCTAACTACAGAGCAGATAGTCGACCTATCAGAACAGATAGTCGAGCTATAAGATAATTGAGCTATCAAGACAGATAGTTAAACTATCATAACAGATAGTCGAGCTTAAAGATAGTTGAACTATCATAGAGATAGATGATCTGCTGACTGACGATAGTTGACTAACTGATAGAAGATAGTCGATCGGTTGATAGACGAAAGTCGAGTGGCGTTCGACTATAGTCGAACCAAAAAACAACTTAACCAAAATTTCACTTGATAAGTGACAACTATACAACCGAGGGAATCTAACCTAACAACTAACCTTTGACCATAGATAAATCTTGGGTCAAGAAACTAATTGAGAAGACTTAACACAAATCCAAACTAGGGTACCAACAATCTCCCCCTATTTGGGTCAAGTCTCTCAAAACAACAAACAACAACAAATGCTATAAAATAGATATAAAACAACATTAACCTGTTAGGATCAAAGGTGTATCATATCATAAATAAGCATCAAATGTATCAAACAAATAATCAAACAGACAGTCAATAAAATTAAACAACTCAAACAGCATCAGAATCTGATTTAGAAACAGAAGAACTAGGAAGAAAAGAAATTTTCCTGAAGGGATCTGGAGCATCTTTCTTTGATGTCTTCAAGTCTTGTTCTCCAATGATCTTGGATTCTCCTGCTCTTGGCACAATAGCTTCTGGATGCTTTTTCATATACTTTGAAGCATCAAAAACCTCAGGTCTGACCTGGAATCTGTCTAGTTCCTTCTTCCTTAACATTGACATTGTAGTTAAGCCTTTTGCATCTTTGCCTTCAGCTCTGGCTTGTCTGATATGGGCTGATCCAACTAATTCAAGAAATCTAGCCATCCTGAAATATGGATTAAGCTCCTGGCTTTCATATTCATTATCATTAGTTGGATCAAGAGGTTTTACGGTCTTGAATTGAGTAGAGAGGTTTAACAAGCTTGCAGCTGGCTCTTTGTTTTCTTGAATAACAAGAGAAGATGGAGGAGCAAATTCTGCATATTTCTTACTAGATTTTTCAGAGTAGTTAATCCTTTTTTCCTTTTGAATCTATTTGCTTTTTCTGAATTGGTTTTTTGAATGGTATACTTTTCTTTTCCTTTGGAGGTGAAGCTTTTCTCTTGGGTGAAGGAGGAGGAGAAAAGGTTGGTCTTTGATGAACCATTTCCTTCACTTGTTCTTTTGATTCATCCTCTTGTCCTTGTTGGCCTGACTGGGATTTGCCTTAGAAACCTGGATTACTTCTTCTCTGATGTGCTTGAGAGGGAGTGAATCTTGCAGAGGAAGCTGAGGGATTGGCAGAAAAATTTCCTGAGGTTCCTGCACTAAGAGGAGGAGGAGGACCTCTAGGATTCCACTTTGGAGCTGGAGAGTCATATCTTTTGCTTTTCTTTCTCTTCTTCTGTTGGTTCCTGGACAGTCCCATCTAATGTTGGTATTCTTTTGATTTGGGATCAATCCCTTTCAGTATGTAGTATGGGATATCATGATCTGGATTTGGTGGAGGAGGAGCAACAGCCTTCCTCTTCGTTTTAGCAATTTTCTTCTTCTTTGAACCTTCTGAATCATCAGAATCATCCTCATCATCAGAGTGAGATGACTGAGGTTGGTCATAAGGGTCTAAAGCATCTTGATCAGCCATTTCTTTTGCTTTTAGGGCATCTTTCTCTCTTTCTTCTTCTAAGGCATCCCGTGCCAGAAGAGTATCAAGGTCTAGTCCTGGGGTGTCATTCCAGACTGTAGATCTTTCTTCTTGTTCATCTATAACTTTCTCTTGCTCAACTGTAACTGTCTTGAGGACCAGTTCTTCTAGAGCTTGCTCAGCTTCAGGTTCTTCTATAGCAGCAGGTTCTTGAGCAGATTCTTGATCTGGTTCTTGAACAAGTTGATCTTCTTGAACTTGATCTGTAGCCAAAAAGAGACAAAAATATTCTAAATGGGCTAGAAACATTCCTTCAAGATACTCACAGGTTAACATGTCAGTTAACAGGTCAGTAAATTGAGATAAAGAATTACCTGCAGGATTTCCTAACTCCCATAAGTCATCTAGAAAGGAGGTGATGACTCCTTCCAGGTATAGGGCAACAATGGGAGTGGAGGATTCTTCAAGACAGGCTTTACAAGCAAATTCTACTTCCATGATAATATCAGCTTGCCTCTATCCTGAGACTTGAGCTACTTGAACAACTGTTGGAGGTGGGACTAGGGGAAGTCCTGAGACATCTTTCTGGAATATCTCCCACTGCCTGATTTCAGTTGGTACTGAACTCAGGCCCCTAAGTGAAGAGGGCTCAGCAGAGTTTGAGAGGGCATTGATGGATGATGTAAGGGAAGAAATGGAAGAGACAAGTGGGGCAATTGCTGCTTCAATCATGGATTTGATTGAAGGAGTAATTGCTCCAAGATGCTGGCTATGAATGCTGGTGTGATTTCAAAAGAGGTGGATGGGGGAATCACAACAGATGGAAGATCATCAGGGATGATGTTCTCTTGATGAGATGCTCATGCATGAGCTGGTGATGGAGATGCAGATGTATGAAGATCAATATGATCTTGATGTGAATTTGGTGACTGAGGTGGAGTTGGTAGAGTCTCAAAAGCCAACAGATCAAAACTAGGATATGAAATCCCAGCAAGATGTGAAGGGGGTGGAGATGCTGGTGGTGATGCATGGAGAATAGTTGAAGAATCCAGTGGAAGAGAGGCAGTGGATGTAGATGGCACTTCAGTAGAAGTGGATGGTAATGCAGTAGATGTGGATGGCAATGTAGTAGAAGGTGGAATGGGGGAATGGAAGAGCCTTCTTCAGGTAGGTGGGGAGTGACTGGTACAGTCCTGGTGCTCTCAGATGTAATAGGAGCAACCCCAGCAGGTGAGGGCTTCTGAATATTCCTTCTCCACTTTATGAACAAAGTGGGATCCATCTTCTTGGTTGCATTTATAGAAGTTGAAACTGTTCCCAACAATTGAGGATACTTCTCTCTTAAAAATATTCCAATTACCCTTCCAAGGGTTACCTCTTTCTTAGAGTTCTTCTTCCTGATCAAATCAAAAACTATTCCTGCCCAATTGATTTCTTTCTTGTTAACAAGGGCATACATCAAGGCAAACTGCTTCCTGGTAATATTGTCATGAGCAGAGTACTTACCCAATAGCACTTTTCCAACCAGTTCTGCTAAGAACTTAATCCTCATCGGAAACTTTACTTTCAGTAACTTAGAAGGAATGCCTTCGACATGACCTAGCTCGACGAGCATCCTTCCATACTCTTGAGTATCTTGGTCATACTCCTCTTGACCATTAATCAAATCAAAAATCTCAGTCAAGACGGCAGGAGTCAAAGTTACCTCCTCGCCACCGATGGTCCCGGTCATCGATTCGTCACTAGACGATGAAGTGTAGACCCATTCTTTAATCTCTGGAATATTAATCTTAATCCTTGCGGACATCAGCTTATCTAGTCCTTTATCCTTGCACAGCTGGAGTATCTCTAGAATCTCAGCATCGCAGGCGCTGAACGAATCAAAGTCAATGCTGAACCCGGCGTCAAACTTCATCACCGTCAGAAGAGCTGGAGCAATCGCCATCGATTTGGTCGGATAAGACGAGAGAAACGAAGAGCAAAGAGCGCGGGGCAGAGATCAAGTCAAACCTTACAAGCAGGAATGAAGAATACGAAAAGATGAGCTCTGTCGACTATAAAAAGAATGATCTATTAACCTAGGTCGACCATCGGTTTTATATTAAAATGACAATCGTCGACCTATTTTAACAGATAGTAGAAGCGATAGTCAAACGGTCGTTCGACGATCGTTTCCTGAAGCAGAGTAGTCGAGCAATCGTTCGACTATTTCTGTCTTCACAAGCAAATGAGACGACGTCAACCATAGGTCGACGATAGGCTCAACCTGTTCGACTATCGTCGAACGTCGTTCGATGATCTTCAAACAGATTTCAACAAAGGCATAAGTCACACTTAGTCTTTTCCATTTATCATGCCTAGTTGAACCAAAAAGAATAGATGCTTCTGTTCATCTAAGGGCTTGGTGAAAAGATCACCTCTCTGAAGGTCAGTGGATATGAACTCAAGGCTGATCTTGTTCTTTTCCACACAATCTCTTAGAAAATGGTGCATAATCTCAATGTGCTTGGTCCTAGAGTGGTGCACAGGATTTTGTGCTATTGAAATAGCACTGGTACTGTCACACATGATTTTTGTGTTCTTGTGTGTGTACCCATAATCCAAAAGCTGGTTTTGAATCCACAGGATCTGTGAATAACAACTAGCAGCTCCTATATATTCAGCCTCTGTAGTTGAAGTTGAGACAGAAGCCTGTTTTTTACAAAACTAAGAGACCAATCTCTCTCCCAGGAACTGACATATTCCTGAGGTACTTTTCCTGTCAACTCTACAACCAGTATAGTCAGAATCAGAGTATCCAATTAACTCAAATTCTGATTCTGCTGGGTACCATAATCCTAAATTTGGACATCCCTTCAGGTATCTCAAAATTCTCTTGAGAAGAATCAAATGAGATTCCTTGGGGTTGACCAGGAATCAAGCACATAGGCATGTGGCAAACATTATATCTGGTCTACTTGTAGTTAAATACAATAGAGAACCAACAATGGCCCTATAGTTTTTCTGATCAACTGGCTTACCCTGATCATCAGAATCTATAACTACATTTGTAGCCATGGGTGTATTCATTGCTGAAGCATCAGCCATCCCAAACTTCTTTACCAATTCCTTGGCATATTTGGATTGGGAGATGAAGATACCATCAACATCTTACTTTACTTGGAGACCAAGAAAGTAAGACAGCTCACCCATACTACTCATCTCAAACTTAGAATGAATTAGGTTTTAGAACTTTTTGTAAAGTTTGGGATCAGTGGAGCCAAAAATAATATCATCCACATAAACTTGAACTAACAGGATGGTGTCCTTGTGATGCTTAACAAATAGGGTTCTATCAACTACTCCCCTAACAAAGTTGTACTCTAACAGAAAACTAGCTAGAGTCTCATACCAGGCTCTGGGTGCTTGCTTAAGTCCATAAAGAGCTTTTTGCAACTTGTAAACAAATGAGGGTTGAGTTGAAGAGATAAACCCAGGAGGTTGTTCAACAAACACCTCTTCCTTTAGCTCACCATTGAGGAATGCACTCTTGACATCCATCTGAAAAACCTTAAACTTCATATAGGCTGCATAGGCTAGAAAGATCCTTATTGCCTCTAGCCTTGCAACAGGAGCAAAGGTTTGGTCATAGTCTTTACCTTCCTCCTGTCTGTAGCCCTGAGCTACAAGCCTAGCTTTGTTCCTTACAATAATTCCTTGGGCATCCAACTTGTTTCTAAACACCCACTTGGTGCCTATGATCAGTTGGCCTTTAGGTCTTGGAACCAAAGTCCATACTTTACATCTTTCAAATTGATTAAGCTCCTCTTGCATAGCAATGATCCAGTGGGGATCTAGCTCAACATCTTTTATGGTGAGGGGCTCAATCTGTGAAAGGAAACAAGCATGTATCACATCCTCTCTTAATTTATGTCTTGTTTGCACACCAGCTGATATGTCACCAATCACTTGAGATGTAGGATGATCTCTAAGTGTGACAATATCAGCAGGTGGGATGTGATCTTCAACAATAGTTTGGATTAATTCCTCTTGAGGAATTGGATCAACTATTGGTGGTACAACAACTGCTTCCACGGTGTCTCCATTACTGTCTTAATCAGTGATATAAAGAGTTGAAAGAGGGAGAATCTCTTGAGTGATATCTTTGCATGACTCAGGTACCTGCAATGAGCTTGAGGAATGAGAAGTTTCCTTCTCCTTGTAAAACATCTTTGACTCATCAATGGAAACATGCACAGGCTCCTCTATTTTTAGAGATGATTTGTTAAACACCCTATAAGCTTTGCTTACTTGGGAATAACCGAGAAAAATTCCCATTGATGCTTTTGCTTCAAACTTTCTAAGGTATTCTTTGTTGTTATTGTGAATATACACTACAAAACCAAAGACTCTAAAATAATTAAATTTAGGTTTCTTTCCTTTAAGCAACTCATAAGGAGTTTTACTCTTAAGCTTATGTATAAGGCATCTGTTCAAAACATAATTAGCTGTGCTAACAGCTTCTGCCCAATAAGAGAGAGGCATGTTAGCATCTGCCAACAATGTTCCTGCAGCTTCAATTAGGGTTCTATTCTTCCTTTCCACTACCCTATTTTGTTGGGGAGTTATAGGAGCAAAGAATCTATGTTTGATACCTTCTTTCTCACAAAATTCTTGCATGAGAAGAGACTCAAACTCAGTACCATGATCACTTCTGATCAAGGTCACATGAGTAGAATACTCAGTCTGCACACATAGCATAAAGTCTGTAAGAACTTTGAAGTTATCAGCCTTAGTTCTCAAAAAGAACACCCAAGTGAACCTAGAGAAGTCATCTACAATCACTAAAGTGTAAAACTTCCCTCCTAGACTCTGTACATTTATTGGGCCAAAAAGGTCCAAATGTAATAAATACAGGATTCTAGGTAAATCACTTTTATTTACAGAATTAAAGGAATTTTTGGTTTGCATGCCTAATTTAAAAGCCTTGCATAGGCTTTCCTTCTTGTAGGGGCAAGAAGGTAAACCTATAACAAGGTTGTATTTAGATAACCTAGATATGTTCTTGAGGTTAACATGGCAAAGCCTCCTATGCCATAAGGTGCTATTATTTGTTACTTCATTAAACAGGAAGATTTCAGATTGAGTTGAGTTAAAATCTACTAAATAAATATTACCCTATCTAATGCCTACTAACACTACATTACTATTTAAAGTAATATTGCAAAGAGTGTTAGTGAAGGATACCTGATAACCTGTATCACATAACTGGCTTACTGAGATTAGGTTGTGCTTCAGTCCAGTTACATATTCAACCCTTTTGAATGTTACTGCTCCAATGGTAAACCTACCATATCCTTCTGTTTGACCACAGCTGGAATCCCCAAAGATCACCTTTGGTCCAAGCTTGGCATTGTATCTAGACAGATTTTCTTTGTTTCCCGTCATGTGTTTGGAACAGCCACTATACAAATACCATTTATATTTAGTAATTGGATAGGTCTTCACCTGCAAATTAAATAGTTAGACATTGTGGACCCATACAACCTTGGGTTCATTATTCTTCACATAATAAAAGCTTGAAATAAAAGAATAAGCAGGCTGAGGTTTATATCCTAAGGGATAGAATCTCCTAGGTGGAATACTCCATGCAGTTGATTGGTCAATAAACCTAGGGTTTCTATTTACATTAGGATATCTAAGGTTCAGGTGATTATTTTGAAAATCATATTGAGATCTTCGATCATCGTTCGACGATCGATGCTCAGATCGTCGAGCATCGTTCGACCATTGAGCCTTCGATCGTCGAGCATAGTTCGACAACTTTTGTAGTTCTTTAAATTTTTGTTTTCTCTTTTCTCTCTTAGCCTTATTTAAAGCTTTGTTAACTTGAATTACTTGCTCAGTATTCTTTATTCCATCAGCTGAAATAAAGTTTACTGGAGTTGAAAGATGGTTTTTAAGAACCAAGGGGGGTTCACTTGGTGAAGCTCTTAAGCCTAGTTTGTTATTACCTGTCCTAGTGTTTGACATGCTAGTAATTTCTAGTAGCTTAAGACTTCTACCATTTAAAGATTCTTGTAATCTTTTGGATTTGGCTAGTTCAGTTTTGATAAATTTTATTTCTTCACTACATTTAGTGAGTTCAGCTTCTAGCCTAGCATTTTCATTAGAGATGGTTTCTGATTCTGCTATCCTATTTCTAAGCTCCTTAATTTCGTTTTCTGAGCTAATTAAATCTAAACATAGAGATTTAAATTCAGATCTAAATTCAGCAGAAGTAAAATCATAAGAAGACAATACCTGATCTTTTGTAGGCATTTCTTCTTCATCAGAACTCTCTGCAGCTGAATGATTGTTGCAGGCATCAATTGCAATTAGGCAAATTTCCTTTGCCTTCTTCTCTTCCTCATCTTCACTGGAGCTTGAGGAGGAAGATTCCTCATCTGAATCACTCCAGGTTTCAGCAACAAATCCTTTCTCCTTCTTCTTATTTTTGTAGGAGGAGGACTTGGAGTGCTTCTTCTGATGTTCTTTTTCTTTTCTCTTATCCTTGTTCTTTTCCTCTGGACACTCTGGTAGAATGTGTCTAGGTTTCCTGCAGCCATAACAGATAATTTCTTTAGCAGGTGATCTATCATACATTGGCTTGTCTTCATATCTTGAAGAGTTCTTTCTGAAGTCCTTTCTGCCCATCTTGAGAAACCTTTTGGCAAAGAGTGCCATCAGCTCCTCATTGGATTGGCTTCCTTCAGAAGCATCAGCAGCTTTGAGAGCAAGAGTTTGCTCTTTCCTTGTTGGAGTGGGAGTCTTAGCTTCAGCTTCAGCTTCCCTGGACTTTAGAACTTGCTCAAAAGATTTGAGCTTGCCAAGGAGGGCTTCAGTTTAGATCTCAATAGTACTTCTGGCCTCCTTGATGGGCCAGATCCTAAGATCCCATGTGCTGGGGAAGCACATCAGTATCTTATCATTGACCTCTGTCAATGTTATCTCCTTACCAAGGGTTCTCAGCTCATTGATGATGGAGCTGAGCCTGGTGTACATAGCTTCAACTGATCCAGCTTCAGTCTTCTTGAAGTTTCTATATTGAGATATAAGGTTGGACCTTCTGTCCTTCCTCTCATCAGCTGAGCTAGCTACAATATTGTTCAATGAGTCCCACATGGCTTTTGCAGAAGTGCAATCAGCCACTTTCTGAAAGGTTTCATCAGACATGGTCTGAGCTAGAATATTCAAAGCTTTTGCGTCAGCTATTTTTGCTTTCTTGTATGCATCATTGTAGTCTGGAGGTGGCACTGCACTGAGATTTATAGATGTTGTAGCAGTGGCTGCAGCAGGTGGTGTTGGAGGTCCTGTCAAAATAGAAGAAAAAATATCTTCATCAATAGAATTCATATATAACTTGATTCTTGCCTTCCAGATGCTGAACTTAGCTAAGTTGCAAACTAGAGGTCTGGTGCAAGAATAATCCTTGTACTGGGCCATGAAGTAAATGTCTATAAACTTTGTATCTATCTAGATCTTGTGACTCAGGTGTTAGCCTGTACAGTCAATCAACCTCCCTCTGATACCAATTGAAAGTGAGGATAGATACAACTCTAGAGGGGGGGGGGGTGAATAGAGTATTCAAAAATTATGACAATCTACTCAACTCCCTTAGAGTTAGTTTGCGGAATGAGTTTATAGATATTTTAAACCCTAGAGCCTAACACAAAGTGTGGTGCACAAGAGAAAGCTAACTGTAATTACAGTTTCAGCTTTAGTCCTATCACAGTAACTAGCAGTCCTAGTTAGTTATACTCACAGCCACAGTGCAATAATTAAAGTAAGCAACATAGACAACACAAGAGGTTTATAGTGGTTCCCTCTAAATAGGTACATCCACTCTTCTACCACCCTGGTAGGAATCCACTACAGGTTTTTGTTCAGGTGCCCTGCAACCAACTAATCTGATTCAGGTAGATCAAGTAGACCCTTTGAGCTTTTGATCAGGAGCTCAAAATCCAACACAGGTTTTTGCTAAGGTGCCCTGCCACCAAGGTTCACTTTTGAAGGGAGTAATAACCCTTTGTACAGGAGGGTGAGAGAGTTAGAATGTCTTCTTTATTGTAAAAAAAGATTAGAGAAGCTAGTGGATTGCACAGAACTAGAAAGCTCTAAGGAATCAAGGCTCCCCCTGGCTTAGAGAATATCCAGGAAGAAGTCTTGCTTCAGGGTGTAGGAACTCTTCTGAACTCTTGATAGATATAATCTGTTGTCTTGAAGTTCTTTGAAGGAGCAGCTTGAAGAAGACTCTTATGTAGAATGTTTGTTTTTCTTCAATCAACTTTTCTTTCTTCTTTTTCTTCTTCTTGAGGCATGCACTGAGTGTGAATGTTCCTGGAAGCAGGATGAACTCAGTATTTGAAGAAAAATGCTGAAGAAAGTAGTTCTTCTCAATTGAATGTGAAATGTTCTGAGAGCTGTATCTTCTTCTTTTGAATCTGTATATGAATATTTGTGTATGTGTCTGTATCTCTCTCTATATATCTCTGTCTTTTTAACTTCTTTCAAAAAGAGCTCTTTATATATTAGCCTTTGTAACGGCTCTAATTCTTTGTCTTCTTCTGAGATCTGAAATCTGGTCTGCAAATAGCATAATACAAAATATATCCTGCAGAAAGACATCCTATAAAGGGATAAAGCTTTCTGAGAAGCAGCATATCCAATCTGATAAAAGAATACTAGAGAAAGTCACATCAGACCAAACTCTTTATGGCCAGAGAAGACTTTTGTGTCTAACGGCTATAAAGGACAGCATGGCAGATAAAGCATAAAGATATGTCAACTAATAAGACAAAAGACTTTGTCAGAGTAGAGCTTGACTTATGCAAAAAGAATGGGGCAAATATTGCCTTGAGATGTAAGCATAAAATTAATGAAACAATCTTTAATAAAATATGCCAGATAAATAAGAAATAAATCACAGAAAAGAAGGAATACAAAATCTCTAAAAGCAGACAAACAAACGTCGAACGATCCTCGGAGATCGTCGACCGAACCACAGAGATCTTCGACCTAACTACAGAGTAGATAGTCGACCTATCAGAACAGATAGTCGAGCTATAAGATAGTTGAGCTACCAAGACAGATAGTCGAACTATCACAACAGATAGTCGATCTTAAAGATAGTTGAACTATCACAGAGATAGACGATCTGCTGACTGACGATAGTCGACCAACTTATAGACGATAGTCAATCGGTTGATAGACGAAAGTCGAGCGGCGTTCGACTATAGTCAAACCAAAAAACAACTTAACCAGAATTTCACTGAATAAGTGACAACTATACAACTGAGGGAATCTAACCTAACAACTAACCTTTGACCATAGATAAATCTTGGGTCAAGAAACTAATTGAGAAGACTTAACACAAATCCAAACTAGGGTACCAAAAAAATCTAATGTGCATTCATGTGATGATTGTTATGCATCCCATACTACATAACAGTCATATGTTTCCTCCTATGAGGATCCATATATAAACACATATTATGCATCCCATACTACATAATATGCCCTGTACACTTCTTATTATGCTTATGATTAAAGTGTTCATACTTCAGCCAAGACGTACTGATGACACATCGGTGTGTGTATGAAATGACACTTGATAACAAACACTAGCTAGAGATGGTTGCTTGACCAATTATCAAACAACCCATCCCTCTGATACCAACTATCACAACCCACATTTTCTCTGAATTTAAGTGTATATCAGAGTAAGAGAAAACACATGTCTTGATGCCACGTCATGCAGGGGATAACTGCAGATGCTAGGGCAAGACTCCAACTCTACATTTTATATGAAATTCATAAGTATTTATGAAGAAAATCTAGTTAAGTTAAATTAATTAGACGTATCCCTCGGCTCAGTGGATCAATATTCCACAAGTAAAGACATAATTATACGTTGCAGAAAAATATTTTATTTACAATGGTTAACACCCTCCATGAGCATAAACATCTCAAAGGACAACTCATGAAATGCATACCTCTAAGTTTTTAATATAAGTGTAGAAATAGTTTGTACGCTAGTTAAAATATGGTGATATTAGCTTTAAAAGATGATATGAATGTGATAATAGAAATGATACTTTTATTATTTTAAAATATCTAACATGCAACCTAGCATAAAATCTCCCAAAGAGCAAGTAGGAACCAATAAATCATACAAAAGTGACTTAGCAACTAGCAAGAACTTAATAATAAACAAAATCATGTGGGCGTCAACAACCTGACACGAACCCACCAAAGCAATGTATGTCTGAATTAAAGGAAAAGTAAACAACAACAACTACCTCATAATCGGTGAGGAATAGACAGCTGCAAAACATCAGCCTAAATCCAAAAATCTTAGCCACTCAACTGGCTACTGCTCCAATCCTGAGGCATTCATAAGAAAAGAATACCACAGTAAAAATATACAAGTGGTGATATGAAGGTCAGTAAAGGCAATAAACAAGGAGGCAAAAGGGTTACAAACCCCAAATCCAAGATTAGCTGACAAAACCTTAAACAAATCAAGAAATAAAAATCGTTGTAAATAATAAACTTACCCAGTCCATGGGTAAGGTACTTGCACCAGGTGTGAATGAGTTCAGTTGTTTACCTAAATCACCTAGAGGGGGGTGAATAGGTGTGTTGTGCGTCTTTTTGCGGAATAAAAATTTAGCGACTATGCACACAAATCAACCAAGCAATCACAGAAGACAAAAGATTTATAGTAGTTCCCCAACCTTGGGTACATCCACTTTCCTCATCGATCAGGCAAACCACTAGATTCGGGTACTCCACTATCTCAGATTGAAAACCAATCCTTCACCTCGGAACAAAGTTCCTACAAACTCAATCCAAACAGATCTACACTCGGAAGATAAAACTTCCTACAACTCGGAGAGAAATCTCCTATAAGAATTGAATAGAGAGAAATTTGAAAATACAAACAATAATCTTCAAATCTTGAATCGTTCTGCCTGGATCTTCTTCTTATAACTTGCGGCTCTGTCAGAGTTATTGTAGAAGATAACTCGGCAAGAATGAGATCTAAAAACTTCTTTTGACTTCACCCGATCAGAGAGATGATGAAGAACGAACAATAATCCTGATCTGGAAATCAATCTTGATCTGAATCCTTGAATCAAAAACCCTAGCCCTTGCACGAAGAAGATCGGTGGCGGTGACATTTGTTTTGGAGAGAGAAAATGAGATTCATAGAACATAGAATATTATGACAGCTTGTAAAATCCTTCTTAGGGTTAGTCGGTTGACAAGACCTTATATAAGATCTCCCTAACGGTCATAATTATCCTTAATGACGTACATGTGGACCAATCACGTTATGTCATTTGAAAATCCCGCCAAATATGGACTTAACAAATTTTCTGCAAATCTGAACTACATTTTTCGAGTAAAGTAATATTACTCGAGAAGTGAAGCTATTACTCGAGTGGAAAATGAAGATTACTCGAGAAGAGGAATTTCTGAAATTACCCGAGAAGAAGAAAGAATTACTTGAGTACAAGTTGGTTCTCGAGAAATCAACTTGAATTACTCGAGAAGAAATTTAACAGAAGTATTCGAGACAGAAAGAATCATTACTCGAGTAGAATGGAATTACTCGAGAACTGGGAATCTACACGAGAAGTAGAATAAAACTTCTCGAGAACAAAGACTTAGAAAATTTTCTGGATCTGGAAGAAGGTTACTCGAGAACTAGAAATGATTACTCGAGAAAAGAATAACTTCTCGAGAACAAAATATAGGATTACTCGAGAACTAGGGATTGTTCTCTAGAACTACTCGAGATCTGGACTTAGAAAAATTCTTGGAAAGAAAGATTGCTATCACTTGAGACATACTATCAACTATGGAAGTGAGGATGGATACAACTCTAGAGGGGGGGTGAATAGAGTATTCAAAAATTATGACACCCTACTCAACTCCCTTAGAGTTAATTACGGAATGAGTTTATAGATATTGATAACCCTAGAGCCTAACACAAAGTGAAGTGCACTGGAGAAAGCTAACTGTAATTACAGTTAAGCTTTGGTCCTAACACAGCAACTAGCAATCCTAGTTATTTCTACTCACAGCCACAGTACAATGAATTAAATAAGCAGCACAGACGACACAAGAAATTTTATAGTGGTTCCCTCTAAATAGGTACGTCCACTCTTCTACCACCCTGATAGGAATCCACTACAGGTTTTTGATCAGGTGCCCTGCCACCAATAGATCTGATTCAGGTAGATCCAAAGACCCTTTGAGCTTTTGATCAGGAGCTCAAAATTCAACACAGGTTTTTGATCAGGTGCCCTGCCACCAAGGTTCACTTTTGAAGGGAGTAATAACCCTTTATACAGGAGATTGAGAGAGTTGAAGTTTCTTATCTATTGTTAAAACAGATTAGAGAAGCTAGTGGATTGCACAGAGCTAGAAAGCTCTAAAGAGTCAAGGCTCCACCTGGCTTAGAGAATATCCACGAAGAAGTCTTGCTTCAGGGTGCAGGAACTCTTCTGAACTCTTGACAGAGAACTATCTAGAAATTCTGAAGGAGAAGCTTGAAGAAGACTCTTGATTTGGAAAAGGTGTTCTTCTTCAATCAGCTTTCTTTCTTCTTCTTCTTCTTCTTCTTCTAAAAGCCTCTGAGTGAATATCTTCCTGTGAGCAGGATGAACTCAGGATGAAGAAGAATGCTAAAGAGATTTGATCTTCTCAGTTGAATGTGAATTTCTGAGAGATGTAGATCTCTATGTTGCTGTGAGTAAAACTTCTTATATTTTTTGTGTTGTTTTTTTTTCTCTGTCTTTAGAAGGCACTTTATATATGAGCCTTTGCAACGGCTCTAATCTGAGTTTGAACTTTGTCTTCTTCTAGAGTCTGCAAACTGGGCTGCAAATAGCACAAAGCAAAATATATCTTGCAGACAGATATCCTATAAAAAGATAAAGCTTTCTAAGAAGCTGCAAATCAATATGATAAAAGAGTGCTAGAAAAAGTCATATTAGAAAGAGCTCTTTACGGCCAGAGAAGACTTTTGAGTCTAACGGCTATAAAGGACAGCCTGACAGATAAAGCAGAAAATACATTTCAACTAATAAGACAAACCACTTTGTTAGATAAAGATTGACTTATGCATAAAGAATGGAGCAAAGATTGCCTGGAAATAAAAGCATAACATCAATGAAATATACTTTAATAAAATATACCAAGCAGATAAGAAATAAATAATATAACTTTACTAAAGGCAGACAAAAAAAATGTCGAACAACCCTCGGAGATCTTCGACCGAAGCACGGAGATCGTCGACCTATCAGACAGATAGTCAAACGACACAGATAGTCGAACTATCAAGGCAGATAGTCGAGCTATCACACAGATAGTCGAACTATCACACAGATAGTCGAACTATCAAAAAGAAGACAGATAGTCGAACTATCAAAACAGATAGTCGAGCTATCAGATAGTTGAACTATCAACACAGATAGTTGAACTACCACACAGATAGTCGACCTATCAAACAGATAGTCGAACTATCAACACAGAATAGATAGTCGAGCTATCAGAACAGATAGTCGAGCCATCAAATAGTTGAACTATCAAAACAGATAGTTGAACTAATCGAAAGATAGTCGACCTATCAAACAGATAGTCGAACTATCAACACAGAGCAGATAGTCGAACTATCAAAACAGATAGTCGAGCTATCAGATAGTTGAACTATCAAGGAAGATAGTCGAACTATCAAGAAATCTGTCTTAACAAAAGAAGTCGAGCGAGGTTCGACGATCGTCAAGGCAGATACCGCAGATCATCGAAAGTTGAACTAACTCAGAGAAAGGCGATCTGCTGACAGACGAACGTCGACCAACTGATAGACGATCGTCGACCAGTCGATAGACGATGGTCGAGCGGCGTTCGACTATAGTCGATCCAAAAACGACTTAACCAAATTTTCATCTGGATAAGTAATTCTACAACTAAGAGAATCTAACCTATTAGCTAACCTTTGACCATAGATAAATCTTGGGTCAAGATACTAAATGAGAGGACTTAACACAAATCCAAACTAGGGTACCAATAATCTCCCCCTATTTGGGTTAAGTCTCTCAAAAACTACTGGAAAAAAATAACTCAGGAAAGAAACATCTAAGCATCAAATGCATCAATCAAATAGTTAACATAAACAAATTGAAAATAAAACTTAAGCAGCATCTGAATCTGGTATAGAGATAGAAGAGTCAGGAATAAAAGAGATTTTTCTGAGAGGATCTAGAGATTCCTTCTTTTATGTCTTCAGATCTTGTTCTCCAATAACTTTGGTTTCTCCTGTTCTTGGAACAACTGCTTCTGGATATTTTTCTATATATTTGGTAGCATCAAAAACTTCAGGTCTTACCTGGAATCTATCAAGTTCTTTCTTTCTAAATTTGGACATAGTAGTTAAGCCTGTAACATCTTTTCCTTCAGCTCTGGCTTTTCTAATCTGAGCTGATCCAACCAATTCAAGGAATCTGGCCATCCTGAAGTCAGGATTAAGCTCTAAGCTTTCATACTCATTTTCATCAGCTGGATTTAGAGGATTTACAGTTCTGAATTTAGTTGAAAGTTCTAACATGCTTGCAGCTGGCTCTTTCTTTTCTTGAATAACTAAAGATGTTGGAGGAGCAAATTCAGCATATCTTTTACTTGATTTCTCAGAGTATATAACTCTTTTGCCTTTTGCATCTATTTTCCTTTTCTGATCAGATTCTCTGGAAGATATAATCTTGCTTTCTTTATCTGGTGATGTCCTTTTCTTGGGTGAAGGAGGAGGAGAAAAGGTTGGCTTTAGGTAAACTACCTCTTTCACTTGTTCTTGTAACTTAGCTTCCTGTCTCTGATGTCTAGATTGAGACTTGCCATGGTAGCATTGATTTCCTTTCCTCTGATAAGATTGGGAAGAAGTGAATCTAGAAGGAGGAGCAGAGGGACTGGCAATATTTCCAGATGCTCCTGCACAAGGAGGAGGAGGAGGTCCTTTAGAATTCCATTTAGGAGCTGGACTGTCATATCTTTTAGATTTCTTTCTTTGTTTTTGCTGATTCATGGAGAATCCCATCCAGTGCTGATATTGTTTTTACTTGGGATCTATTCCTTTCAAGATATAGTATGGTACATCATGATCAGGGTTAGGTAGAGGAGGAGCAGCAACTTTTCTTTTTCTTTTGGCAGATTTCTTCTTCTTGGTTCCTTCTGAATCATCAGAGTCATCTTCATCATCAGATGATTGAGGATGATCATAGGGATCAGGAGCCTCTTGCTCAGCTTTCTCTTTTGCTTTTAAGGCAGCTTTCTCTCTTTCTTCTTCTAAGGCATCCTGTGCAAGAAGAGTATCAAGATCTAGTCCAGGGGTGTCATCCCAGACTGTAGACTTTTCTTCTTGAATATCTAGAACTTTCTCTATCTCAGCTGCAACTGTCATGAGGACCAGTTCATCATTCACCGCTACCTGAGCTGGAGAAGAGGGTACAGGCTTTTGATTAGCAGATTCTTGCACTGGTTCTTGAGCAGGTTGTTGAACAGCTAGAACTTCATCCACTATATCTGTAGTATCAGGAACACAGATTTACTAAATGAAATTGAAACATCCCTTCTAGGTATCCATAGACTAGCATGTCAGTTAACATGTCAAGAAAATGAGTAAATGAATTACCTTCAGGATTTTCCTCAGAATTTCCTAACTCCCATAAGTCATCTAGAAAGGAGGTAATGACTCCTTCTAGGAAAAGGACAACTAAGGGAGTGGAGGCTTCTTCGAGGCATACTTTAACAGCAAATTCCGCATGCAATATAACACCAGATGCCATGGGATCTAGAGTTGGGATTGCTATATCTTTAGGAACAATTTCTGTCTCTGCTTGAGTAATTTCTACTGGAGGAGAGGCTAGGGGCAGTTCAGAGGCATCTTCATGAAACATCTCCCCCTACCTGATTTCAGTGGAAACTGAAACCAGGCCCCTAGATGAAGAGGGCTCAGCAGATTTGGAGAGGGCTTGGATGGAGGCAGTCAGGGAAGAAATGGAGGATACAAGAGGAGCAATTGCTTCTTCAATCATAGTTTTGATTGAAGGAGTAATTAACTCCAGGATATTGGCTATGAGTGCTGGAGATATTTCAAAAGATGTGGATGGGGGAACAACAGAAGATGGAAGATCATCAGGAAAGGAAGTTTCCTGATCAGATGTATTGTGAACTGGTGATTGAGGAGTGGATGAGGGAAAGTCAGTGTGATCTGGAGGTGTAAGTGGTGACTGAGGTGGGGTTGGAATTCTCTCAGATCCTAACAAATCAAAACTGGGAATAGAAGTCCCAGCTAGATGTGCAGGAATGGGAGATGCTGGAGATGAAGTATGGGGAATAGAAGAAGAGTCAAGAGGAAGAGTGGTAGTAGATGTAGATGGTAATGCAGATGTCGATGGTACTTCAGTAGAGGTAGATGGGAATGCAGCAGAAGTGGATGGAATGAAAAGAATGGATGAGCCTGCTTCATGTAGGAGGGGAGAGACTAAAACAGTCCTTGTGTTCTCTGACACAACTGGAGCTACCCCTGCAGGAGAAGGCTTCTGAAAACTTCTTTTCCACTTAACAAATAGTGTTGGGTCCATCTTCTTACTGACATTGATAGTTGTTGAAACTGTTACCAACAGGTGAGAGTATTTCTCTTTTAGAAATATCCCAAGTACCCTACCTAGGGTTACTTCCTTCTTGTCATTCTTCTTTCTGATCAAATCAAACATAATCCCTGCCCAATTGATCTGTTTCTTATTTACTATGACACACATCAAGGCAAACTGCTGCCTGGTGATGTTGTCATGAGCAGAGTGCTTGCCCAGAAGCACTTTTCCAACGAGTTCAGCCAAGAACTTTATCTTTAATGGAAAATTAACTTTTAACAACTTAGAAGGAATGCCTTCGGCATGTCCTAACTCGATTAACATCCTTCCAAACTCTTGGGTATCTTGTTCATAATCCTCTTCACCGTTAAATAATCCGAAAATATCAGTCAAAACGGCAGGAGTCAGAATTACCTCTTTGCCGCCAATCGTTCCAGTCATAGATTCGTCATTGGAAGACGAAGTGAAAACCCACTCTTTAATCTCTGTTATGTTTATATTGATTCTTGTGGTCATAAGCTTTTCCAAACCTTATTCTATGTAGAGCTGGAGGATTTCTATTATCTCAGAATCACAGACGCTGAAAGAGTCAAAATCCACGCTGAATCCGGCATCGAACTTCATCGCAGACAGAAGGGCTGGAGCAATCACCATCGATTTGTCGGAGAAGACGAGAGAGACGAGGAGGAGAAAGCGTGAGGCAGAGCTCAAACAGAAAGACGGAATACGAAAAGACGAGTTCCGTCGACTATAACAAGCACGATCTCTTAACCTAGATCGACCATCGGTTTAAATAAAAAAACGCAATTGTCGGTCTATTTTAAAAGATACTAGAGATGATGGTCGAATGGTTGTTCGACGATCGGTTCCTGAGGCAGAGAAGTCGATCAATCGATCGACTATTTCTATCTTCCAAACAAACCGAGCTGTCGTCACCCATAGGTTGACGATCGGCTCAACCTGATCGACTATCGTCGAACGTCGTTCGACGATCTTCAAACAGATATCAACAAAGGCAGACGTCACACTTAGTCTTTTCCATTAATCATGCCTAGTTGATGCAGAAAGAACAGATGTTTCTGTTCATCTAAAGGCTTGGTGAAAATATAACCTCTCTGAAGGTCTGTGGATATGAACTCAAGGCTGATCTTGTTCTTTTCCACACAATCTCTCAGGAAATGGTGTCTAATCTCAATGTGCTTGGTTCTAGAGTGGTGCACAGGATTTTGTACAATAGAGATAGCACTGGTACTGTCACACATGATTTTTATGTTCTTGTGTGTGTACCTATAATCCAAAAGCTGGTTTTGAATCCACAGGATCTGTGAACAACAACTGGCAGCTGCTATATATTCAGCCTATACAGTTGAAGTTGAAACAGAAGCCTGTTTCTTACAGAACCAAGAGACTTATCTCTCTCCCAGGAACTGACAAGTCCCTGAGGTACTTTTCCTGTCAACTTTACAACCAGCATAGTCAGAATCAGAGTATCCAATTAACTCAAATTCTGATTCAGCTGGGTACCATAGTCCTAAATTTGGGCATCCCTTCAGGTATCTCAAAATTCTCTTGAGAAGTGTTAAATGATATTCCTTGGGGTTGACCTAAAATCTAGCACATAGGCATGTGGGAAACATTATATCTGGCCTACTTGCAGTTAAATACAATAGGGAACCAACAATGGCCCTATAATTCTTCTGATCAACTGGCTTACCCTGATCATCAGAATCTATAACTGCATTAGTTGCCATAGGTGTGTGCATTGCTGAAGCATCAGCCATCCCAAACTTCTTTACCAATTCCTTGGCATATTTGGATTGGGAGATGAAGATGCCATCAGCATCTTGCTTTACTTGGAGACCAAGAAAGTAAGACAGCTCACCCATACTACTCATCTCAAACTTAGAGTGCATCATGTCAGGGAACCTTTTGCATAGTTTGGGATCAGTGGAGCCAAAAATAATATCATCCATATAGACTTGAACTAACAGGATTGTGTCCTTTTGATACTTAACGAAAATGGTTCTATCAACTACTCCCCTAACAAAGTTGTGCTCTAACAGGAAACTAGCTAGAGTCTCATACCAGGCTCTGGGTGTTTGTTTAAGTCCATAAAGAGCTTTTTGCAACTTGAAAACATGTGAGGGATGAGTTGAAGAGACAAACCCAGGAGGTTGTTCAACAAATACCTCTTCCTTTAGCTCACCATTTATGAATGCACTTTTGACATCCATCTGAAAAAGCTTAAACATCCTATAGGCTGCATAGGCTAGAAAAATCCTTATTGCCTCTAGTCTTGCAACATGAGCAAAGGTTTGGTCATAATCTATACCTTCCTCCTGTCTGTAGCCATGAGCTACAAGCCTAGTTTTGTTCCTTACAATATTCCATTTGCATCCAACTTGTTTCTAAACACCCACTTGGTGCCTATGATAAGTTGGCCTTTTGGTCTTGGAACCAAAGTCCATACCTTAAATCTTTCAAACTGATTGAGCTCCTCTTACATAGCAATGATCTAGTGGGGATCTAGCTCAGCATCTTTTATGGTGAGGGGCTCAATCTGTGAAAGGAAACAAGCATGCATCACATCCTTTCTTAATTGATGTCTTGTTTGTACACAAGCTGATATGTCTCCAATAACTTGAGATGTAGGATGATCTCTAAGTGTGACAAGATCAGCAGGTAGGATGTGATCTTCAGCAATAGTTGGGATTAATTCCTCAGGTGGAATTGGATCAACTGTTGGTGTTACAACAACTGCTTCTGCAAAGTCTTCATCACTGTCTGAATCAGTGATGTGAAGAGTTGATAGATGGAGAATCTCTTGAGTGACATCTTTATTAACTTCTGGTACCTGTAATGAACTTGAGAAAGGAGAAGTTTCCTTCTCCTTGTAAAACATCTTAGATTCATCAAAGGACACATGCATAGATTCCTCAATTTTATAAGTTGATTTATTAAATACCCTATAAGCTTTGCTTACTTGGGAATATCCAAGAAAGATTCCCATTAAAGCTTTTGCTTCAAACTTTCTAAGGTATTCTTTGTTATTGTTATGAATGTATACTACACAACCAAACACTCTAAAATAATTAATTTTAGGTTTCTTTCCTTTAGGTACCTCATAAGGAGTTTTACTCTTAAGCTTGTGTATAAGACTTCTGTTCAAGACATAATTAGCTATGCTAACAGCTTCTGCCCAATAAGAAAGAGGCATGTTAGCATCTGCCAATAATGTACTAGTAGCTTCAATCAGGGTTCTATTCTTCCTTTCCACTACCCCATTTTGTTGGGGAGTTCTAGGAGCAGAGAAGCTATGTTTGATACCTTCTTTCTCATAGAATTCTTACATGAGAAGAGAATCAAACTCAGTGCCATGATCACTTCTGATCAAGGCAACATGAGTAGAATACTCAGTCTACACATAAAGTAGAAAATCTGTAAGAACTTTGAAGTTATCAGCCTTAGTTCTCAAAAAGAACACCCAAGTGAACCTAGAGAAGTCATCTACAATTACTAAAGTGTAATACTTCTCTCCTAGACTCTGTACATTTATTGGACCAAAAAGATCCAAGTGTAATAAATACAGGATTCTAGGTGAATCACTTTTATTTACAGATTTTAAGGATTTTTTGGTTTGCTTGCCTAGTTGACAAGCCTTGCATAGGCTCTCCTTCTTGTAGGGGCAAGAAGGTAAACCTCTAACAAGGTTGTATTTAGATAACCTAGATATGTTCTTGAGGTTAACATGGCTAAGCCTCCTATGCCATAAGGTGTTGTTATTTGTTACTTCATTAAATAGGCAGATTTCAGATTGGGTAGAATTAAAATCTACTAAATAAATATTACCTTGTCTAATACCTACTAACACAATATTACTATTTAAAGTAATATTACAGAGAGTGTTAGTGAAAGATACCTGATATACTACATCACATAACTGACTTACTGAGATAAGATTATGCTTCAGTCCAGTTACATATGCAACTCTCTTGAAAGTTACTGCTCCAATGGTAATCCTACCATATCCTTCAGTTTGACCACAGCTAGAATCCCCAAAGATCACCTTTGGTCCAAGCTTGGCCTTGAACTTTGACAGATTTTCTTTATTCCCTATCATATGTTTGGAGCAACCACTATCCAAATACAACTTGTCCTGAGTGATAGGATAGGTCTTCACCTGCAATGAGTTAAGTTAAACATTATGGACCCAGGTAACCTTGGGTCCCTTATTCTTTACATAAGAAAAACTTGAAATAAAAGAATAAGCAGGCTGAGAATGATATCCTAAGGGATGAGATCTTCTAGGTGGAATGGTCCAACTTGAAGTTAGGTTAACAAACCTAGGGTTTCTATTCACATTTGGGTTTCTAAGGTTCTGGTTGTAATTTTGAAATTCATATTGAGATCGTCGATCTACGTTCGACGATCGATGCTCAGATCGTCGAGCTTCGTTCGACCATTGAGCCTCCGATCGTCGAGCAGCGTTCGACAACTTTTGTATTTCCTTAAACTTTTGTTTTCTCTTTTCTCTCTTAGCTTTATTTAAGGCTTGATTAACTTGTCTTACTTGCTCAGTGTTCTTTATCCCATCAGCTGAAATAAAGCTCACTGGAGTTGAAAGATGATTTTTAAGAATAATTGGGGGTTCACATGATGAAGCTCCTAAGCCTAGCTTATTATTTCCTGTCCTAGTATTTGACATGTTAGTAATTTATAGTAGCTTAAGACTTCTACCATTTAGAGATTCTTCTAATCTTTTTTATTTAGCTAGTTCATTTTTAAGAAACTTTATTTTTTCACTAGACTTAGTGAGTTCTGCTTCTAATCTAGCATTTTCAATAGAAATAGATTGTGATTCAGCTATCTTATTTCTAAGTTCCTTAATTTCTTTTTCTGAACTAATTAGATCTAAGCAAAGGGATTTAAAGTCAGTTTTAAATTCAACAGAAGTAAAGTCAAAAGAAGATAATACCTGATCTTCTGTGGGCATTTCTTCATCATCATCAGAACTCTCTACAACTGAGTGGTTGCTGCAAGAATCAATTGCCATAAGGCAGATTTCCTTTGCATTCTTCTCTTCCTCATCTTCACTGGATCTTGAGGAGGAGGTTTCCTCATCAGAATCACTCCAGGTCTTAGCAACAAATCCTTTCTCCTTTTTCTTGTTTTTGTAGGAGGAGGACTTGGAGTGTTTCTTGTGATGTTCTTTTCTTTTCTCTTTTCTTTGTTCTTTTCCTCTAGACACTCAGGTAGAATGTGTCCAGGTTTCCTGCAACCATAACAAATAATTTCTTTAGCAGGAGATCTATCATACCTTGGTTTATCTTCATATCTAGAAGATTTCTTTCTGAACTCCTTTCTTCCCATCTTGAGAAACCTTTTGGCAAAGAGTGCCATCAGTTCCTCATTGGATTGGCTTCCTTCAAAAGCATCAGCAGCTTTGAGAGCAAGAGTTTGCTCTTTTCTTGCTGGAGTTGGAGTCTTTGCTTCAGCCTTAGTTTCCCTGGTCTTCAACACTTGCTCAAAAGACTTGAGCTTGCCAAGGAGAGCTTCAATTGAGATTTCATTTGTACTTCTGGCCTCCTTGATAGGCCAGATCCAAAGATCCCATGTGATGGGGAAGCACATCAGTATCTTATCATTGACCTCTGTTAATGTAATCTCCTTATCAAGAGTTCTCAGCTCATTGATGATTGAGCTGAGCCTGGGGTACATGGCTTCAACTGATTCGTCTTCAGTTTTCTTAAAGTTTTCATACTGGGATATAAGGTTGGACCTTTTGTCCTTCCTTTCATCAGCTGAACCAACTACAATCTGATTCAGTGAGTCCCACATGGCTTTTGCAGAGGTGCAATCAGCCACTTTCTGGAAGATTTCATCAGACATAGTCTGATCTAGAATATTCATAACTTTGACATCAGCTATCTTTGCCTTCTTGTAGACATCATTGTAATCTGGAGGAGGCACTGCACTGAGATTTATAGATGTTGTAGCAGTGGCTGCAGCAGGAGGTGTTGGAGGTCCTGTCAAAATAGAAGAGAAAAAGTCTTCATCAATAGAGTTCATGTATAATTTGATTCTTGCCTTCTAGATGCTAAACTTAGCTAAGTTGCAAGCTGGAGGTCTGGTGCTAGAGTAATCCTTGGACTGGGCCATGAAGTGAATATCTATAAGCTTGGTATCTATCTGGATCTTGTGACTCAGGTGTTAGCCTGTACAGTCAGTCAACCTCCCTCTGATACCAATTGGAAGTGAGGATAGATACAACTCTAGAGGGGGGGGGGGTGAATTGCGGAATGAGTTTATAGATATTGATAACCCTAGAGCCTAACACAAAGTGAAGTGCACTGGAGAAAGCTAACTGTAATTACAGTTAAGCTTTGGTCCTAATACAGCAACTAGCAATCCTAGTTATTTCTACTCACAGCCACAGTGCAATGAATTAAATAAGCAGCACAGACGACACAAGAAATTTTATAGTGGTTCCCTCTAAATAGGTACGTCCACTCTTCTACCACCCTGGTAGGAATCCACTACAGGTTTTTGATCAGGTGCCCTGCCACCAATAGATCTGATTCAGGTAGATCCAAAGGCCCTTTGAGCTTTTGATCAGGAGCTCAAAATCCAACACAGGTTTTTGATCAGGTGCCCTGCCACCAAGGTTCACTTTTGAAGGGAGTAATAATCCTTTATACAGGAGGTTGAGAGAGTTAAAGTTTCTTCTCTATTGTTAAAATAGATTAGAGATGCTAGTGGATTGCACAGAGCTAGAAAGCCCTAAAGAGTCAAGGCTCCCCTTGGCTTAGAGAATATCCAGGAAGAAGTCTTGCTTCAGGGTGCAGGAACTCTTCTGAACTCTTGACAGAGAACTGTCTAGAAATTCTGAAGGAGAAGCTTGAAGAAGACTCTTGATTTGGAAAAGGTGTTCTTCTTCAATCAGCTTCCTTTCTTCTTCTTCTTCTTCTTCTTCTAAAAGCCTCTGAGTGAATGTCTTCCTGTGAGCAGGATGAACTCAGGATGAAGAAGAATGCTGAAGAGATTTGATCTTCTCAATTGAATGTGAATTTCTGAGAGCTGTAGATCTCTATGCTGCTGTGTGTAAAACTTGTTGTATTTTTTGTGTTGTTTTTTTTTCTCTATCTTTAGAAGGCACTTTATATATGAGCCTTTGCAACGGCTCTAATCTGAGTTTGAACTTTGTCTTCTTCTAGAATCTGCAAACTGGGCTGCAAATAGCACAAAGTAAAATATATCTTGCAGACAGATATCCTATAAAAAGATAAAGCTTTCTAAGAAGCTGCAAATCAATCTGATAAAAGAGGGCTAGAAAAAGTCACATCAGAAAGAGCTCTTTACAGCCAGAGAAGACTTTTGAGTCTAACGACTATAAATGACAGCCTGGCAGATAAAGTAGAAAATATATTTCAACTAATAAGACAAACCACTTTGTCAGATAAAGATTGACTTATGCATAAAGAATGGAGCAAAGATTGCCTGGAAATAATATCATAACATCAATGAAATATACTTTAATAAAATATGCCAAGCAGATAAGAAATAAATAATATAACTTTACTAAAGGCAGGCAAAAAAACGTCGAACGACCCTCGGAGATCGTCGACCGAAGCACGGAGATCGTCGACCTATCAGACAGATAGTCGAACGACACAGATAGTCGAACTATCAAGGCAGATAGTTGAGCTATCACACAGATAGTCGAACTATCACACAGATAGTCGAACTATCAAAAAGCAGACAGATAGTCGAACTATGAAAACAGATAGTCGAGCTATCAGATAGTTGAACTATCAACACAGATAGTTAAACTACCACACAGATAGTCGACCTATCAAACAGATAGTCGAACTATCAACACAGAACAAATAGTCGAGCTATCAGAACAGATAGTCGAGCCATCAAATAGTTGAACTATCAAAACAGATAGTTGAACTAACCGAAAGATAGTCGACCTATCAAACAGATATTCGAACTATCAACACAGAGCAGATAGTCGAACTATCAGAACAGATAGTCGAGCTATCAGATAGTTGAACTATCAAGGAAGATAGTCGAACTATCAAGAAATCTGTCTTAACAAAAGAAGTCGAGCAAGGTTCGACGATCTTCAAGACAGATACCGCAGATCGTCTAGAGTTGAACTAACTCAGAGAAAGACGATCTGCTAACAGACGAACATCGACCAACTGATAGATGATCGTCAACCAGTCGATAGACGATGGTCGAGCGGCGTTCGACTATAGTCGAACCAAAAATGACTTAACCAAATTTTCATCTGGATAAGCAATTCTACAACTAAGGGAATCTAACCTATTAGCTAACCTTTGACCATAGATAAATCTTGGGTCAAGAAACTAAATGAGAGGACTTAACACAAATCCAAACTAGGGTACCAACAAACTACTCGAGTACAAGATAACTTCTCGAGAACTATACTTAGAAATTTTTTGAGCTAAGATCCTGAACACTCGAGATGTAGAGATAAAGTCCACTCGAGAACTAAACCTGGTTACTCGAGAACTAGAATAGTATTACTCGAGAACCAACTTTTGTACTTGAGTAATAAGACTGACTTCTCGAGAACTTCTACTCCTTCTACTCGAGTACAAATAGTCTTCTCGAGTAAAAGACTTAGAAAATTTTTGACTTTTAGAAAATTTTCCTTCTTGAATCCAATCATCACCAACACTTCATCCATTGGTCCAAGTGCTTGAATATGAAGTGTATCCCAATAGAGAGGCTACACATAAGTCAACACCTTGGATCACACAATGATGGATTATATTATATGGTCCTGTGTTTATGACCCACTGTAGACTGACATTGGTCTACACTTGAAATAGAGCCTGCAAACACATAACTAAAATAAAAGATCAAATACAACTTAATTCATCTTAGTTCAAGGGTGATTTCATGTAAATCTGGGTTATTGTGGATGCAATACCCAACAATCTCCCCTTATTTGTAAGAGTTAGAACCCTCTACACTAAGGTAAATTATACCACAAGAGAAAGAACTAGATATGAAAAGATAAGAGTGAGATAAAATGCAAAAAATAAAGAAAAACACAAAACCATCAAAGTTAGAGATTATATAATTAGAAGTGTTTTAGATTTCATTTCTACAAGCATTCAATCCTCAATCTCAAAAATCAAAAATTCAGTTCTAGCTCTGATGTTGTTGATGATGTTGCTTGTCAAACTTTTCCTGTTGCCTTATTTGATAGTTGAATGGCTTAGGATAGTACTTTGGAGGTCTTGGAGGTGTCTTTGGCTTGTTCCTTCCATATTTTCTATCATAAATCCTTCTCTTCTTGATAGATTTTTCATACATTTCCCATTCAAAAAAATTGTATTGGAGATCTCTGCTTTCATTATAGTCCATCACAAGTTTCAGAGTATCTAGAATCAAGTACTTTTAAGTTGGGCTCCAAACTTCAGCAAATTCTTGAGCTTTTCTCTTTTCTGATTCTAGAACTGGAATTGATCTGCTAGCAGAGGGACCTTCTTCATATTTCCTTCTCTTAGGGATCTGAACTTCAGGTAAATCTTTGGGGATGTCAGATTCCCAAACTTGAGAATAGGATTCTGGAGGAAGGGTTGCATCTTCAGGTCTAGGAGAGAATGTTGGCATTTGAGATGGCATCTGAGCTGGAGCAGCAGGCTAACCTCCAGCAAAAGGATTTAAATGATGAGGAATGATGTTTGGATCAGCTTGAAAATCTTGAAAGATCTGGTTATGTAACCAAACTATAGTGTCATAGGTATAAAACTTTACTGACTAGATCTGAGCTAGCATATTTTTGTTGATTTCAGTCAACTTCTCAGTTTAGAGAGTGTTAGCAGTTGCAGCAAACTTATCTACAAACTTTTGTACATGTTCTTTCACTAGAGTCTCCCCCTTTCTGAATTCTACACAGAGGGTATCTATGGTGTCATCTTTGAAAGTTCAAACTTCTTCACAAACTTGCAAAACATGTTCGTGGGATTTCTTCTCAAGTTGAATTTGATGGTTGGCTAGAGTTACAGATTGGTTCCTCACTTCACCAACACTGGTAATAGTGTGGTCCAGATCTTTGCCACCTACCTGAAAAAAGGTGCTTCAATTGATCTGTGTTATGCGGTATCTCATCAAATCCGCTGCTCATCTCTTTCTCAAGAACAGATACTTTATCCTGCACAAGTTTCAGAGAGTCATCAAAATGCTTTCTTTGATCAGTCAACATCTGTTTAATCTTATTCACAATATCAGAAGAAGTGGATGTAACATCCCATGTTACTTCTAGGCCCCCTTAACTTAGATTGGGTTAGGCATAGGGTGGGCGTTAAGGGAAATTAGCTAGGTTTGACCCTAGGTAGTAGGTTGTAGCCATGTGGGGTCCACTATAGGACCAAAGTCATACTAAGTCAAACTAGCCTAAAAAGTAATCCTAGCCACACCATGACCCCACTACATTTCCCTAACCCTAAAAACAATCTAAGTGGACCCTAGGAAAGGTCTTAGGGTCAACTATAGCACCCATGTTGACCCCAGTCAACACTTTGACCTAATTAGCCAAAAATGACCCTAAGCCCTATTCCTCGGATTGGGTCCACCCAAACTAACCCAATGCCACCCAATTGGTCAAAGACAACCTATACCCCCATATGGAGGAGAAAAATGGGGTACATGCATGGATAATTTGAGAAATTGCCTAGGAGAGAGAAATTGGAAGAATAGGAGAGAGAAAGGGATATTTTGGAATGCTAAGTGGTTTGGACCCACTTGGGCCCATTCCATCAGCCCACACATGGGCTAGCCGACCCTTGCGGCCACTTAGGGAGATTTGAATGGGGTGGGGCCCACCCATGCATGCATGGTGACAATACCAAACTAAAATCGCCACCTTTGCATAGGTTGTATCACCCCACCCCTCCTATACTTCATCTCCTTCCTTCCCCTCACCCCCCCCCCCTCAGCCACTTCACCCTCAAAATCAGGAGAGCACTAGAGAGAAGCCAAGCTCAGGCTGAACCAGGGCTGGAAGCAAGGAACCCGAAAGAAAAACACCACCACCGCCGGAAATGGCTCCCCGCCGCTCCTCACGTCGCATGGCTGCCGGGAAGGTCCTCCCTCACCTCTCTTTTCATGCTGTAGATCTTAGGATTGTTAGGGATAGAGTTTGGGCTCGAATGAGCCCGAACCGAGCTTAGTGTTTTTCTCCATTAATGGAGATCTGGAGTTCTCAGGTTGGGTGGCGCCGCCGTTTCCCGCCGCCCTAGCCGCCGGCGATGCTTGCCCCGACCACCATGAGGGTGGAGGAGAAGATGGCCGGTGGAGGCGCCGCCTGTAGCCGCTGGAAAACCGCCCGTGAAAACCCCTGTTATCGGGCTGGACATCCACTGCGTTTTGGAGAAGAAATACACAGGTCGTCCGATGGCTTTAAGATCCGTGCTAGTTATAATTTTTATTCTGCATTTTATTTAATTGATGAATAGTGCCAGATTGCTATCTTATTTAATAGATTTTTGCATGTGGATTTTTAGGGCATTTTTGGCCTTTTTCATAAAAAGTGTTTAAGATAAAAATTATAGGCCTTGAGTTACCTTTAATTTGATATATTACACATTTATTTTTGTTAAGTAGGCTGCCCTATACAACCACGTTTCTAGGGCTAGTCCTAAGCTAAGTCAGGAATTAAAATGTGTGCCCTGACCAAATAATATGTCCACATGGACTGAAATTTTGGGAATGTGACTAATTTGGGCACACTTAGCCCCTGCCAAAGTGTAGGAATTTTTGGAGACAAAATTCCTATAGTTTTGGTCATAATATCAAAATTTAAATAAATGATATAATTGGAGTGTTAAGCCTCCAAATGTCCCTAAATTTTGGTGGCAGGTCCTTGGGGACATCATAAGTGCATGATAAAATTTTCAGCACAATTGGGTCACTGCATGTGGGGTTAACTCACTTGCATGTGTAGGCTAGATTTAGCCTTGGGGTGCAAATACCAAAATTTGTTATGTTGTGTATTCAGCCTCCTTGAAGTTTCTAAAAATCATGGAATTGATTCCAGTGGATCATTAGGGTAAATTTAACCCCTCAAAACAATTGTGGAATTTTTGGGATCAAAAATCCCATTGATTGGAATTTTTAAAAATATAGCACTTTTGGAAAATAAATTGGATAAAAATAGGTTTGATCAAGTTAAAACCCCCAAAGGCTTTCAAGTCAAAAATGAGATTATATTTGACTTACGAAAAATTTATCTTTCTGTTTGAGAACCTCTGGATTAAAATATCTTGAAATCACCACTTTACCCTTTTTGCAATTATTCATGAATTGGTAGAATTACATGTTATAAAAATGGTGGAAATATTTCTAGTGTTGTATAATTGTAATATTAGTTTTGTAGATTTATTTCAGAATTTTTGGGTACACTGATATTTATTAAGTTAGAAAAATGGCATTTTGGTAAATAATTAAGAATGGAAATTGATAGGCCATTACTCTATAGAAGTTAATGAAACTCTGTCATTAGTCATGAAGTAATGATATAATTGCTTAGTAATTTTCCTGGAAATTTGGTTTATGTATTTCTTCTACTTCATTTGGAAACTGGTATTTACGAAGAATTTGTATTAATTATGGGATAAATAGAAATATTAAAAGGAAAATTATGAAATCTTGTAGACAGCAATGTTTTACCCATATGCAATTTAGGAAAATTCCCTTAGGTCAGTAGATTTTAAATGATACCACTTCATGTGTAAAATGACCTAGGGAATAATTTAAATGATTTAATTTGAGGCCTTAATGACCTAGGAAAATCATGAAAATCACCATGCTCATTTTATTAGTCCATACCACCCTAGGATAAATAATTTGTGACATACGGCCCAAGGAACTAGAAGTTAGATTTCAGGGTGGTGTTATGTCATGGGATGCGCATAGTAAATGTAGGTTATACCTTAAGGCCACCGGGAAATAGATCGACAATTGAGCTAGGGAACATGATTGGAAGTATAACCCTGGTGGTTAGTGTCGTCTTAGTGACGAGAGTAAAAGTGCAAGTCTTTGGGGTAACCACTAGAGTGGAGGTCGGCGGAAGACCGTCGCCCTCCTAATAACACTTTAAGCCTTTAAGGTTGTTCTAAAGTAATAAGAGAGTTTTGGGGTATCAATCCTGGGTAGACATAAACTAAAAGTAAATATCCTTGTGAAAGGGAACTTTGGGCTTGTCATCCCATCTTGGTTCCTAGTGCCTTCGAGACCCCTTCATTGGGCATACCTTGGGCAGTCCTGGGATTAACCCTAAATTACTAGGTATAATAATCGGTAGACAAGAGTAGTGTAATAGGTTAAGTAAGTTGTATATGTTCTCACTCATGCCGGGTTGGAGGGACTTGGAGTCTATTGACTACTTGCTCACCCGGGCATTGTTGGAGGGAAACGATTGGTTTACATGCTCACTCGTGCCGGGTTGGAGGGACTTGGAGTCTATTGACTACTTGCTCACCCGGGCAGAGTTGGAGGGAAACGATTGGTTTACATGCTCACTCGTGCCGGGTTGGAGGGACATGGAGTCTATTGACTACTTGCTCACCCGGGCAGTGTTGGAGGGAAATGATTGGTTTACATGCTCACCCGTGTTGGGTTGGAGGAATCAGGACAGGTTGGTCCTGCGAGTTGGAGGCTCGAGTTGAAATAATTGCATGTGCATAAAGAAAATGGTGGTGGGTCATGCGGTACTGGGCCAATCGTCACACCGATGGCAGTACGGTGACTCGGGTGAGGTGTACGGGTGGAAGGGCCAGTATATTGTTTAATACTGCGGTCAGGCAGACAATCCCTGAAGACGTGTGCCCGACCTAAAAGTCTGGCAGGCTGCTAGCAATTAGTATACAGAGAATCTAGAGTGCACTTGTCAGTGTATAGAGGAATACAGGAGAGGTCTTGGCCTGGTAGTGTGTATACCCGCCTAGAAAGCGGAGAAGCCCGATCCGCTGCTGCCGGAGCCATGACGGCGGTACCTGAAAGTGATGCTAGCTCTCGAAAAGTGGGAACTAAAGGTTTGTGTGCACAAAGTCGGGTGTGTGAGTTGTACTGCTTATTCATGTCATACCCACCATATAGATACATATCATAATCATTCATAACAACCTATGACACCTAATGTATAAGTGGTATGGGATGTTTATACATTAGGACCTACTAAACGACTACTTGGTCTATAAGCTTGTGTGGGCAAGTTTATAAATTAAGGTTATTTCAATTTACATATATATATACTGCTTGTGATAACCGACACCCCAACGTATAAAATGGTATGGGACATTTTATACGATGGGAGCCTTGTAGAAGATCCCTTGACTTATGTGTACTCACATAAGTTAAGGTTAAATTCCTTTCTTACTTTAACTATTATAATATGTTTATAAAAATTATTAGCTAGGTCCCCCTGTCACCTGTTTGTTTTACTCTCCACTTTCACGTCCTTTCCTTTCTTCCTCCCCGCTCGGTGCCTAGAAGCATGGGGGAAGGGGTGGGGGACGATAGGACTTAGTCTTATAGACTAACGGTTTTCGAACCAAATCATATTAGGGGATCGTGGAGCCCAACATGGAGGAGCAGCCAGGAGACCGATACGATTGAAGACAGGGCAGTCTAGCTCAGGAGTACAGCCAGCTGGGACCGTAAGTCCCGACTTCTAGTAGTTGTTTTATTTTGCTTCCGCGTGAGAGATTTGCAGTGAGGATATCGATGTACCGGGCTTAAGACCTCCATATTCATGTACTCATTATTGGACTATATATTGTTGTACTTCTCATTTAATTTATATGATTAGTACTGTGACCGTGGACTATGCTGTGTTTACTCTGTTTTATACTTCTATTTCTCATATTGGCCAAATAGGTTTATGATCGTACTACCCGGCAGAATCGGCGACTTGCGGTGTCGACTAACCTGTGTGTTAGTGTAATCTTAAGGCGGCGGTTCTGGGCATAAGATCCGGGTTAGCCCCGGAGAGGGGGAAACGGATCTTACAAACTGGTATCACTTGAACAAACGATCATATGAGAAAGAAGTCCACAACATTGGAACACCCCGCTCGAGCATTAGTTTGCGGACAAACTATGCAGCGGAAGCAATGGTGTGCCCATGTGCAAAAGTAACATAAAACAGTCCATTAAGCAATGAGTTAGGCCAATCCAACTAGGACACCACCCTAGTTTTACTTACCAAGAAGATTTTGTGTCATACCTTAGGCCAAAGATCGACTTCGGATGTAGATTAGTTACGGTACGAGGATAACCAAATCGATTAAAGAAAGATCTTAATTCCAGAGTCCCTACTTAAGGCTTAAACCTCGATGTCCCTACTTCGCATATCGAATGATATTACCAATTCTTACTCAAACTGATAAGGACCCCCTCGAGATGAATTTGATGCATAAGTTTATAATGGATTAGTAGGGTACTCGTAAGCTTAACCCTTGTACCGAAGACTTGATTACGTCAAGACAACCACGATGATAATATCAAAGGTCGAATAAAAGTTCAGATTTTTGAAGAGACACTTCCTAGTTTGGTCATATATTGACCTTGAACATATTGTCATACGATAACCTTGAAGGCCTAAGGTAGATAACATATCAACTGAAGTGGAAATCCATGCCAAGGATTGTTAGCCCTAAGGATTATGGCATGTACATGATGACTACATTGTGAATGTCAAAGGAAAATTAACCAAAATATATGGGGGCTTAACCTTTTGTTTATAGGGCTAAATTCATAGCGACTCGAATTTATCTAAGCACTTCTCTAATAAAGCATGTGTCGCAAGCATAGTGATCTAAAAACTTGGCTTATTTAAAAATCGCTCATGTAACGATGAGGGTTTATAAATATACATGACCGGTATGATGATCAATTCTTCCTAGAACGTTAGGACTCTCGAAGAATTTCACACCATTTATTTACCTTAAGTGGTATAGACTATTAACGACAAGTTGTGATCGCAACAAATTCACGAATGAAGTAGGAAAGTAGAATGTTTCGAGAATTGCTTTCCACCCTCATAATTACTCCAAGACCATATGAGTAAGTGAACAAGGAGAACAGTAAGTTTAATTTCTTGAAAGATATATAAAGAGTGGCTTAGTGATGTGTATATATAACCTTGAAACTAAGGGGAGACCGTTTAAGACTTCAATAAGTTTCCCAATTTCGAGTTTAAAGAAATAAGTAACTATTTGGTCCACATTCTAATGAGCACTCGTGATCTTCCTTAATACCGACACGGTATAAGTCATTTACATATACACGTGAAACCGAAGAAATTGTGTTCAAAGGATCAAATTTGGACCAGTATGAGTTGTAGATGGATTTACATACAATTAATGGTTGTTTGATTATCGCCTCCACAAGCATGTTCCAAGATGCTCTAACACCTCGAACCGTTCAATGTAACACATAATTAAGGAACTCAGATATACCACGGGAAGAATCAATGCGAATTGAGGATGCATTTCAAGTAAGAAGAATAATTAAAAAGGTTTTTGCACAGTTAAGGCTCTTAGGAAAGTGACTTTGACAGTCACAGGTTGGAAGAAGTAAACACAACAATCGATCGCTGCTACCCGTGCCTACTTGACATACACAAGTCATTAAGATGGAAACATACATATTAGGACAAAGTAACTTCATGTTAATATGAAGGAATGATCGCAAATCTTAACTATTATAGGATGAGTGTTCATGAAGTGAAAATGCTCGAATATCCAAGCGATTACGCCTATAACAATGAGAGTATCGTAGCCCCAGCAAACATAGAATCAAGTGTAGAACCTTACTAAATTGAAGGATGTATAATCTAAGAATAATCTTATGGATGTGACTCTGATGATTACAAGAATCAAAACAAAAGTGTTCGATGATGATTTACAGATGGTGCGTTCTCTCAAAGAATCAATCCTTTTCAATTTGAATCGTTTACTTACCATTATACTTGAGAGATAGTTTAAGTTATAATCAGAAATCTTGATAAGATAACGTCTTGTGTTTAGGATATAATGATTAAATTTTACTATGGTTATGCATGATTTAGTACTACCTTATTTGATTCAAAAAGGGGCTGATATTTGGAGAATTAAACACAATGATGAAATATTAGAACTATCCACGCTTACATGATATAGTCGATTACTTGATCATGATGATGAACTATAACCTTGAATGACTCAATTAAGCAAAAGTCATTGTATTGGAACTTAAGAATTGAAATAAGGTAATATTTTGGTAAATAAGATTAATTTCTTGTGGCATGACATTTGAAATGTAAGGACTCAACAAATTGAAAAGGGCCGGATGATGAGTTAAAATTATACACATATATATGACCCCTTAATTTTGATAGCGTTAAGAACCGGGATCCATACGATGATACCATTATAATCACTGTTAGGAGGATTCATGACAATAATATATAGTTATTGACTATCAAAGGCGTATACGGTGAAATCACATGAGAAGTAATTAGTGATTAATAAGATTCTCTTTATGCCGGAATCGATTTGTGCTAGACCTCACCATTTCTGAAAAGATACACTTATAAAGTTATGAATTAGACTATATGTGAAAAGCGATTGGGAGTAATTTGTACGAACATCAATATCAATAATGATCGCTTGATGTATGCTCGAAAGGTGAACACACTATGAATTATGTATTACTGTTTAGGTTGAGTCGTGATAAGTCTTGAATTTGGGGAAAAGCAAAATGATAAATTTCCCATCACACCATGATCTCGGAAGATTGGTTAGCTAATATACATAATTTGAATGATCGTTGGTCGTAAGGGACTATAATCTAAATTGCGATTGAGAAGTATTTTGATTGTTAATTGGCGGAGGACTTGGAAATGAGTCCTCACAGTTTGAAAGAAGAGTAGTCCGAAATATAATGAAAGTACATTTGGAAGAAGATTGTTACCTCTAATAGGTTTCTTATAATAATAGCCATGAGGCTTATCACAGGAAGAAGTGTCGGACACCTCTTTATTGGGTTCAGAATGTGGACCCCCGGGGCACTTGGACCGGAGTTCATAGATGGTACGGAGGCTCAGATTTGACTGATCAGGGACCGGATGCTGGAGGCTCGGAGTAGTCAGGCCAAGTATTACGATGCGTGAAAGTGATGATAGATATAACTCTAGAGGGGGGTGAATAGAGTATTCAAAAATTATGACACCCTACTCAACTCCCTTAGAGTTAATTTGCGGAATTAGTTTATAGATATTGATAACCCTAGAGCCTAACACAAAGTGTAGTGCACAAGAGAGAGCTAACTGTAATTACAGTTAAGCTTGGGATCCTATCACAGCAACTAGCAATCCTAGTTATTTCTACTCACAGCCACAGTGCAATAAATTAAATAAATAGCACAGACGACACAAGAAATTTTATAGTGGTTCCCTCTAAATAGGTACGTCCACTCTTCTACCACCCTGGTAGGAATCCACTATAGGTTTTTGTTCAGGTGCCCTGCCACCAACTGATCTGCTTCAGGTAGATCAAGTAGACCCTTTGAGCTTTTGATCAGGAGCTCAATATCCAACACAAGTTTTTGATCAAGTGCCCTGCCACCAAGGGTTCACTTTTGAAGGGAGTAATAACCCTTTGTACAGGAGGTTGAGAGAGTTAAGGCTTCTTCTCTATTGTTAAACAGATTAGAGAAGCTAGTGGATTGCATAGAGCTAAATAGATCTAAAGAATCAAGGCTCCCCCTGGCTTAAAGAATATCCAGGAAGGAGTCTTGCTTTAGGGTGCAGGAACTCTTCTGAACTAAGACAAAGAACTGTCTTGAGGTTCTGAAGGAGAAGCTTGAAGAAGACTCTTGATTGGGAACAGGTGTTCTTCTTCAAACAACTTCCTTTCTTCTTCTTCTTCTTCTAAAGGCCTCTGAGTGAATGTCTTCCTGTAAGCAGGACGAACTCAGGATGAAGAAGAATGCTGAAGAAGATTTGCTCTTCTCAGTTGAATGTGAATTTCTGAGAGCTGTAGAACTTTCTTGCTTTCTCTCTTCCTCTATACTGCTGAGTGTAAACCTCTTGTGTATCTGAATTCTATATTCTATCTTTTTTCTTTCAAAAGAAGCTCTTTATATATGAGCCTTTGCAACGGCTCTAATTTGAGTTTGAATCTTTGTCTTCTTCTAGAATCAGCAATCTGGGCTACAAAAAGCATAAAGCAAAAACAAAACCTGCAGACAGATATGCTATAAGAGGATAAAGCTTTCTAAAAAGCTGCATATCCAATCAGATAAGAAGGGTGCATGAAAAAGGTCACATCAGAAAGAACTCTTTACAGCCAGAAAAGACTTTCTGAGTCTAACGGCTATAAAGTACAGTCTGGCAGATAAAGCAGAAAATATATTTCAACTAATAAGACAAAACACTTTGTCAGATAAAGATTGGCTCATGCATAAGGAATGGAGCAGAGATTGCCTGGAAATAATATCATAAATTAACTGAACTAATATGCCAAATAAATATGAAATAAATCATTGAATAGAAGTGGACAAAATTACTAAAGACATACAGCAGAACGTCGAACGACCCTCGGAGATCGTCGAACGAAGCACAGAGATCATCGACCTATCAAACAGATAGTCGAACGATACAGATAGTCGAACTACCAAAGCAGATAGTCGAACTACCACAGCAGATAATCGACCTGTAAGAACAGATAGTCGAGCTATCAGATAGTTGACCTATCAAGACAGATAGTTGAACTATCGAACAAAACAGATAGTCGACCTATCAAATAGATAGTCGAACTATCACAGAAAACAGATAGTCGACCTATCAAACAGATAGTCGAACTATCAAAGAAAACAGATAGTCGACCTATCAAACAGATAGTCGAATTATCAAAGAGAGCAGATAGTCGACCTATCAAACAGATAGTCGAACTATCAAAGAAAGCAGATAGTCGACCTATCAAACAGATAGTCGAACTATCAAAGAAAGCAGATAGTCGACCTATCAAACAGATAGTCGAACTATCAAAGAAAATAGATAGTCGACCTATCAAACAGATAGTCGAACTATTAGATAGTTGAACTATCCAAGCAGATAGTCGAACTATCAAACACAATAGATAGTCGACCTATCAAACAGATAGTCGAACTATCAGATAGTTGAACTATCCAAGCAGATAGTTGAACTATTAAGAAATCTGTCTGGTCAGAAAAAGTCGAGCGGGGTTCGACGATCGGCGAGGCAGATTCCACAAAACGTCGAGCTAACAAGAGTTGAACTAACTCAGAGATAGACGATCTGCTGACAGACAAACGTCGACCAACTGATAGACGATCGTCGAATAGTCGATAGACGATAGTTGAGCGGCGTTCGACCATAGTCGAACAAAAAATAACTTAACCAAATTTTCGTCTGGATAAGTGACAATTCTAAAACTAGAGCAAACTAACTAAACAACTAACCTTTGACCATAGATAAATCTTGGTTCAAGAGACTAGAAGAGAGGACTGAACTCAAATCCAAACTAGGGTACCAATAATCTCCCCCTATTTGAGTTAAGTCTCTCAACAAAAAAAACACAAAACAAACTACTGAAAATAAAAACAATATAGGAAAGGAGATATCAAAGCAGCAGATAACATCAATCAAACAGACAAATAAATAACTGTCAATCAATGAAATTTAAGAGGCATCAGAATCAGGTTTAGATTCAGAGGAACTAGGAATAAAAGTAATTTTCCTGAAAGGGTCTAGAGCTTCTTTCTTGGCATCTTTAGATCTTGCTCTCCAATAATTTTAGATTCTGATGCCCTTGGAACAACTGCTTCAGGATGCTTTTCCATATATTTTGAAGGGTCAAATACCTCAGGTTTAACCTGGAATTTATCAAGCTCCTTCTTTCTGAATTTGGACATAGTTGTTAATCCTGTAGTATCTTTGCCTTCAGCTTTGGCTTTCCTAATTTGGGCTGATCCAACTAGCTCAAGAAATCTAACCATCCTGTAATCAGGATCAAGCTCTTGGCTTTCATACACATTTTCACAAGTTGGATCTACAGGTTTCACAGCTTTAAATTTAATAGATAGATCTAACAAGCTTTCAGCTGGCTCTTTATTTTCCTAAATAGCTAGAGAAGAAGGAGGAGCAAACTCAGCAAATTTCTTACTCGATTTTTCAGAGAAAATAACTCTTTTACCTTTTGAAATAGCTTTCTCTGCATGATCTGGCTTTGAAGAAGATGTGCTCTTGGTTTCTTTGGAAGGAGGAGGAGAAAAGGTTGGTTTCTGATAAACCACCTCCTTCACTTGTTCTTTTGCATCAGCATCATGTCTTTGGTATCCAGATTGCGATCTGCCTTGATATCCTTGATTGCTTTTCCTTTGAGAAGACTGGGATGGAGTAAACCTATCAGACAGAGCAGAAGGATTTGCAGACAAGTTGCCAGAGGCTCCTGCACTGGGAGGTGGAGGAGGAGGACCTATAGGAGTCCATCTTGGAGCAGGACTGTCATACCTTTTAGACTTCTTCCTTAACTTTTGCTGATTCTCTAAAAATCCCATCCAATGCTGAAACTCTTTAGATTTGGGATCAATTCCTTTCAAGATATAATAGGGGATATCATTATCAGGGTCTGGAGGAGGAGGAGCCACAACTTTTCTTTTCTTCTTGGCAGATTTCTTTTTCTTGGTTTCTTCAGATTCATCAGAATCATCCTCATCCTCAGAGTTTGAAGAAGGGGGATGATTATAAGGATCAAACGCCTCTTGCACAGCCTTTTCTTTCTCTTTTAAGGCAACTTTTTCTAACTCTTCTTCCAGGGAATCCTGTTCCAGAAGATTGTCTAGATCTAATCCAAGGGTGTCATCCCAGACTGTAGACTTTTCCATTTGAATTTCTGACACCTTCTCTTGTTCATCAGTAACTGTCATGGAGACCAGTTCTTCTTGCGCAGCTAACTGAGCTGGTTAAGCAGCCTCAGGATCTTCAATAAGTGGTTCTAGATCAGGTTGAACTTCTAGAGCAGGTTGATGATCAATTTCTTGGACAGCTAACACTTCTTCCTTTATATCTGTAGTATTATGAACACAAATTTGCTAAATGAAATTTTATCATTCCTTCTAGGTATTCCCATACTAACATGTCAGTTATCAAGTCTAGAAAATGAGTAAAAGAGATACCTTCAGGATTTTTCTTAGAATGTCCTAACTCCCATAATTCATCTAGAAAGGAGGTAATGACTCCTTCTAAGTAGAGGGCAACCAGGGGAGTGGAGAATTCTTCTAGGCAGACTTTGACCACAAATTCAGTTTTCATTATAGCATCAGCAATATCTTTTTTAGACAGTGGAGGTACTGTTTCTTCTATCTCTTTCTCTGTATCTGCTGGAGGATCTGCTGGAAGAGAGGCATCTTCATAGAGCATCTCCCCCTGCCTGATTTCGGTGGAAACTGAAACCAGGCCCCCAGATGAAGAGGGCTCAGCAGATTTTGAGAGGGCTTGGATGGAGGCAGTCAGAGAAGAGATGGAGGATAAAAGGGGAGCAATTGCCTCTTCAATCATGATTTTGATTGAAGGAGTAATTAACTCCAGGATACTAAAGATGAAGGCTGGGGTGATTTCAAATGAAGGTGGGGGAATCACAGTAGATGGAAGTACAGCAGGGATGGTGTGTTCTTGATGAGATGGAGAGGGAACTGGAGAATGATGGGTGGATGCAAGAAGATCAATATGATCTGAATGAAGAATTGGTGATTGAGGAGGAGTGGAAAGCTCAGAAGCCAATAAATCAAAACTAGGATGAGATATCCTAGCAAGATGAGAAGGGAGAGGAGATGCTGGAGGTGATGCATGGAGAATTGTGGAGGAATCAAGAAGATGAGATGCAGAAGATGGAACTTCAACTGAAGTAGATGGTGGCACTTCAGTAGAGGTTGAAGGAAATGCAGAAGAAGTGGATGGAAAGGAGAGATTGGCTGAGCCTGCTTCTTGAATCAGGGGAGTGACTGAAGCAGCCCTTATGCTCTCAGATGCAAATAGAGCAACCCCTGCTAGAGCGGGCTTCAGAAAGCTCCTTTTCCACTTGACAAACAGGGTCGGGTCCATCTTTTTGCTGACATTGATTGATGTAGATACTGAGACCAACAGATGGGGTTATTTCTCCTTTAGAAATATCCCAAGCACCCTACCCAGGGTGACTTCCTTCTTGCTATTCTTTTTCCTTATCAAATCAAACAAAACTCCTGCCAAGTTAATCTGCTTCTTGTTCACGATGGCACACATCAGGGCAAACTGTTGCCTGGTTATATTATCATGGGCAGAGTGCTTTCCCAGAAGCACATTTCCGACTAGTTCAGAAAGGAACTTTATCTTCAACGGAAAATTCACCTTTAGCAGCTAAGAAGGAATGCCGTCGGCATGTCCTAGTTCAGTCAACATTCTCCCAAACTCAGGGGTATCTTGCTCATAATCCTCTTCCCCATTCAATAATCCAAAAAATTCAATTAAAATGGCGGGAGTCAAAATTACCTCTTCTCCGCCTATCGTTACTGTCATAGAGTCGTCATTGGAGGACGAAGTGAATGCCAATTCTTTAATCTCCTGGATGTTTATCTTTATTCTTGCGGACATGAACTTTTCCAATCCTTGATCTTTGCAGAGGTTGAGGATTTCCACTATCGCAGACTCGCAGCAGCTGAAAGAATCAAAGTCCACGTTGAAACCAGCATCGAACTTCACCACGGACAGGAGGGCTGGAGCAATCGCCATCGAAGGGGTTGGAGAAGATGAGAGAGACGGCTAAGGCAAAATGGCAGAAATTGCGAGATAGGGAGCAAGCAGAAAGACGGAATGCGAGAAGACGCTCTCCGTCGACGATAACAAGAACGATCTCTTAACCTAGGTCGACCATCGGTTTTTATATTGAACCAACAATCGTTGATATCTGGAGATGATGGTCGAACGGTCGTTCGACGATTGTTCCTAAAGCAGAGTAGTCGATCAATCGTTCGACTATTTCTGTCTTCACAAACAACAAGCTGTCGTCAACCATAGTTCGACGATAGGCTCGACCTGTTCGACGATCTGCGAACGTCGGTCCACGATCTTCAAGCAGATAAGCTATCATCAACCATAGGTCGACGATAGGCTTGATCCGATCGACTATCTTCGAACGTCGTTCGACGATCTTCAAACAGGTTTCAACAATGGTACACGTCACACTTAGTCTTTTCCATTAATCATGCCTAGTTGAACAAAAAAGAACAGATGCTTCTGTTCATCTAAAGGCTTGGTGAAAATATCACCTCTCTGAAGGTCAGTGGATATGAACTCAAGGCTGATCTTGTTCTTTTCCACACAATCTCTCAGGAAATGGTGTCTAATCTCAATGTGCTTGGTTCTAGAGTGGTGCACAGGATTTTGTGCAATAGAGATAGCACTGGTACTATCACACATGATTTTTGTGTTCTTGTGTGTGTACCCATAATCCAAAAGCTGGTTTTGAATCCACAGGATCTGTGAACAATAACTAACAGCTGCTATATATTCAGCCTCTGTAGTTGATGTGGAGACAGAAGCCTGCTTCTTACAGAACCAAGAGACCAATCTCTCTCCCAAGAACTGACAAGTTCCTGAGGTACTTTTCCTGTCAACTCTACAACCAGCATAATCAGAATCAGAGTATCCAATTAACTAAAATTCTGATTCAGTTGGGTACCATAGTCCTAGATTTGGACATCCCTTCAGGTATCTCAAAATTCTCTTGAGAAGAATCAGATGAGATTCCTTGGGGTTGACCTGTAACATAGCACACAGGCATGTAGCAAACATTATATCTGGCCTACTTGCAGTTTAATATAATAGGGAACCAATAAGGCCCTATAATTCTTTTGATCAACAGGCTTACCTTGATCATCAGAATCTATAACTACATTAGTAGCCATAGGTGTATGCATTGCTGAAGCATCAGCCATCCCAAACTTCTTTACCAATTCCTTAGCATATTTGGATTAAGAGATGATGATGCCATCAGCATCTTGCTTTACTTGGAGACTAAGAAAGTAAGACAGCTCACCCATACTACTCATCTCAAACTTAGAATGCATCAAGTCAGAGAACTTTTTGCACAGTTTGGGATCAGTGGAACCAAAAATAATATCATCCACATACACTTGAACTAACAGGATTGTGTCCTTGTGGTGCCTGACGAAAACGGTTCAATCAACTACTCCCTTAACAAAGTTGTGCTCTAACAGGAAACTAGCTAGAGTCTCATACCAGGCTCTGGGTGCTTGTTTGAGTCCATAAAGAGCTTTTTGCAACTTGAAAACATGTGAGGGCTGAGTTGAAGAAACAAACCCAAGTGGTTGTTTAACAAATACATCTTCCTTTAGCTCACCATTTAGAAAGGCACTTTTGACATCCATATGAAAGATCTTAAACTTCATATAGGCTGCATAGGCTAGAAAGATCCTTATTGCCTCTAGCCTTGCAACAGGAGCAAAGGTTTGGTCATAATCTATACCTTCCTCCTGTCTGTAGCCCTGAGTAACAAGCCTAGCTTTGTTCCTTACAATAATTCCATTTGCATCCAACTTGTTTCTAAACACCCACTTGGTGCCTATGATCAGTTAGCCTTTAGGTCTTGGAACCAAAGTCCATACTTTACATCTTTCAAACTGATTGAGTTCCTCTTGCATAGCCATGATCCAGTGGGGATCTAGCTCAGCATCTTTAATGGTGAGGGGCTAAATCTGTGAAAGGAAACAAGCATGCATCACATCCTATCTTAATTGATGTCTTCTTTGAACACCAGCTGATATGTCTCCAATCACTTGAGATGTAGGATGATCTTTAAGTGTGACAACATCAGCAGGTGGGATGTGATCTTCAGCAATAGTTGGGATTAATTCCTCAGGAGGAATTGGATCTACTATTGGTGGTACAACAACAACTTCTGCAAAGTCTTCATCACTGTCTGAATCAGTGATATGAAGAGTTGATAGATGGAGAATCTCTTGAGTCACATCTTTACTAGATTCTGGTACCTGCAATGAACTTGAGGAAGGGGAAGTTTCCTTCTCCTTGTAAAACATCTGAGATTCATCAAAAGACACATGCACAGATTCCTCAATTTTAGAAGATGATTTATTAAATACCCTATAAGCTTTGCTTACTTGGGAATATCCAAGAAAAATTCCCATTGAAGCTTTTGCTTCAAACTTTATAAGGTATTCTTTATTATTGTTATGAATGTATACTACACAACCAAATACTCTAAAATAGTTTATTTTAGGTTTCTTTCCTTTAAGCAACTCATAAGGAGTTTTACACTTAAGCTTGTGTATAAGACTTCTGTTCAAGACATAATTAGCTGTGCTAACAGCTTCTGCCCAATAGGAGAGAGGCATATTAGTAGCTGCCAACAGTGTACATGCAGCTTCAATCAAGGTTCAATTCTTCCTTTCCACTACCCCATTTTGTTGGGGAGTTCTAGGAGCAGAGAAGCTATGTTTGATACCTTCTTTCTCACAGAATTCTTGCATGAGAAGAGACTCAAACTCAGTACCATGATCACTTCTGATCAAGGCAACATGAGTAGAATTCTCAGTCTGCACACACAGTAGAAAATCTGTAAGAACTTTGAAGTTATCAGCCTTAGTTCTTAAGAAGAACACCCAAGTGAACCTAGAGAAGTCGTCTACAATTACTAAAGTGTAATACTTCCCTCCAAGACTCTGTACATTTATTGGGCCAAAAAGGTCCAAATGTAATAGATATAGGATTCTAGGTGAATCGCTTTTATTTACAGATTTAAATGAATTTTTGGTTTGCTTGCCTAATTGACAAGCCTTGCATAGGCTCTCCTTCTTGTAGGGGCAAGAAGGTAAACCTCTAACAAGGTTGTATTTAGATAACCTAGATATGTTCTTGAGGTTAACATGGCTAAGCCTTTTATGCCATAAGGTGTTGTTATTTGTTACTTCATTAAATAAGCAGATTTCAGAATGGGTTGAATTAAAATCTACTAAAGAAATATTACATTATCTAATACATACTAACACAACATTACTATTTAAAGTAATATTACAAAGAGTGTTAGTGAATGATACCTGATATCCTGCATCACATAACTAACTTACTGAGATAAGGTTATGCTTCAGTCCAGTTACATATGCAACCCTCTTGAAAGTTACTGCTCCAATGGTAATCCTACCATATCCTTCAGTTTGACTACAGATAGAATCCCCAAAGATCACCTTTGGTCTAAGCTTGGTCTTGAACTTTGACAGATTTTCTTTGTTCCCTGTCATATGTTTGGAGAAACCACTATCTAAATACCACTTGTCTTGAGTGATAGGATAGGTCTTCACCTGCAGTGAGTTAAGTTAAACATTGTGGACCCAGGTAACCTTGGGTCCATTATTCTTCACATAATGAAAACTAGGAATAAAAGAATAAGCAGGTTGGGGTTTATAACCTAAGGGGTAAGATCTCCTAGGTGGGATGCTCCATGCAGTTAATGGGTCCACAAACCTATGGTTTCTATTCATATTAAGGTTTCTAGGGTTCTGGTTATAATTTTGAAATTCATATTGAAAACGTCGATTGGCGTTCGACGATGGATGCACAGATCGTCGAGGTTCGTTCGACCACTGAGCCTGCGATCGTCGAGCAGTGTTCGATGCTTTTTGTATTTCCTTAAACTTTTGTTTTCTCTTTTCTCTCTTAGCTTTGTTTAAGGCTTGATTAACTTGTCTTACTTGCTCAGTGTTCTTTATCCCATCAGCTGAGATAAAGTTCACTGGTGTTGAAAGATGATTTTTAAGAATAATTGGGGGTTCACAAGATGAAGCTCCTAAGCCTAGCTTATTATTGCCTGAACTAGTGTTTGTCATGCTGGTGATTTCTAGCAACTTAAGGCTTCTACCATTTAATGATTCTTCCAATCTCTTGGACTTTGCTAGTTCATTTTTAAGAAACTTTATTTCATCACTAGATTTAGTGAGTTTTGCTTCTAACCTAGCATTTTCAATGGAGATAGATTCTGATTCAGCTAACTTATTTCTAAGTTCTTTAATCTCCTTTTCTGAACTAATTAAATCTAAGCAAAGGGATTTAAACTCAGTTTTAAATTCAGAAGAAGAAAAGTCATATGAAGATAATACCTGATCTTCTGTAGGCATCTCTTCATCATCATCAGAACTCTCTACAGCTGAGTGATTGCTGCAGGCATCAATAGCCATAAGGCAGATTTCCTTTGCCTTCTTCTCTTCCTCATCCTCACTAGAGCTTGAGGAGGAAGATTCCTCATCTGAATCCCTCCAAGTTTTAGCACTAAATCCCTTCTCCTTTCTCTTGTTTTTGTAGGAGGAGGACTTGGAGTGTTTCCTGTGATGTTCCTTTTCCTTTCACTTTTCTTTGCTCTTTTCCTCTGGACACTCTGGTAGAATGTGTCCAGGTTTCCTGCAACCATAACAAATGATTTCTTTAGCAGGAGATCTATCATACCTTGGTTTATCTTCATATCTTGAAGATTTCTTTCTGAAGTCTTTTCTTCCCATCTTGAGAAACCTTTTGGCAAAGAGTGCCATCAGCTCCTCATTAGATTGGCTTCCTTCAGAAGCATCAGCAGCTTTGAGAGCAAGAGTTTGCTCTTTTCTTACTGGAGTTGGAGTCTTTGCTTCAGCCTAAGCTTCCCTGGTCTTCAGCACGTGCTCAAAAAACTTGAGCTTGCCAAGGAGAGCTTCTGCTGAGATTTCAGTTATACTTCTGGCCTCCTTAATAGGCCAGATCCAAAGATCCGATGTGCTGGGGAAGCACATCAGTATCTTATCATTGACCTCTGTCAATGTAATTTCCTTATCAAGAGTTCTCAGCTCATTGATGATTGAGCTGAGTCTGGTGTACATGGATTCAATTGATTCAGTTTCAATTTTCTTGAAGTTTTATACTGAGATATAAGGTTAGACCTTCTGTCCTTCCTTTCATCAGCTAAACCAGCTACAATCTGGTTCAGTGAGTCCCACATGGCTTTTGCAGAGGTGCAATCAACCACTTTTTAGAAAATTTCATCAGACATAGTCTGAGCCAGAATGTTCATAGCTTTGGCATCAACTATCTTTGCCTTCTTATAGGCATCATTGTAATCTGGAGGAGGCACTGCACTTAGATTTGTAGATGTTGTAGCAGTGGTTGCAGCAGGAGGTGCTGGAGGTCCTGTCAAAATAGAGGAGAAAATGTCTTCATCAATAGAGTTCATATATAATCTTATTCTTGCCTTCCAGATGCTAAACTTAGCTAAGTTGCATGATGGAGGTCTGGTGCTTGAGTAATCCTTGGACTGGAACATGAAGTGAATATCTATAAGCTTGGTATCTATCAGGATCTTGTGACTCAGGTGTTAACCTGTACAGTCAGTCAACCTCCCTCTGATACCAATTGAAAGTGATGATAGATACAACTCTAGAGGGGGGGTGAATAGAGTATTCAAAAATTATGACACCCTACTCAACTCCCTTAGAGTTAATTTGCGGAATTAGTTTATAGATATTGATAACCCTAGAGCCTAACACAAAGTGTAGTGTACAAGAGAGAGCTAACTATAATTACAGTTAAGCTTGGGATCCTATCACAGCAACTAGCAATCCTAGTTATTTCTACTCACAGCCACAGTGCAATAAATTAAATAAACAGCACAGATGACACAAGAAATTTTATAGTGGTTCCCTCTAAATAGGTACGTCCACTCTTCTACCACCCTGGTAGGAATCCACTACAGCTTTTTGTTCAGGTTCCCTGCCACCAACTTATCTGCTTCAGGTAGATCAAGTAGACCCTTTGAGCTTTTGATCAGGAGCTCAATATCCAACACAGGTTTTTGATCAGGTGCCCTGCCACCAAGGGTTCACTTTTGAAGGGAGTAATAACCCTTTGTACAGAAGGTTGAGAGAGTTAAGGCTTCTTCTCTATTGTTAAATAGATTAGAGAAGCTAGTGGATTGCATAGAGCTAAATAGCTCTAAATAATCAAGGCTCCCCCTGGCTTAGAGAATATACAGGAAGGAGTCTTGCTTCAGGGTGCAGGAACTCTTCTGAACTAAGACAAAGAACTGTCTTGAGGTTCTGAAGGAGAAGCTTGAAGAAGACTCTTGATTGGGAACAGGTGTTCTTCTTCAAACAGCTTCCTTTCTTCTTCTTCTTCTTCTAAAGGCCTCTGAGTGAATGTCTTCCTGTAAGCAGGATGAACTCAGGATGAAGAAGAATGCTGAAGAAGATTTGTTCTTCTCAGTTGAATGTGAATTTTTGAGAGCTGTAGAACTTTCTTACTTTCTCTCTTTCTCTATGCTGCTGAGTGTAAACCTCTTGTGTATCTGAATTCTATATCCTATCTTTTTTTTTCTTTCAAAAGAAGCTCTTTATATATGAGCCTTTGCAACGGCTCTAATTTGAGTTTGAATCTTTGTCTTCTTCTGGAATCAGCAATCTGGGTTGCAAAAAGCATAAAGCAAAAACAAAACCTGCAGACAGACATGCTATAAGATGATAAAGCTTTCTAAGAAGCTGCATATCCAATCGGATAAGAAGGGTGCGAGAAAAAGGTCACATCAGAAAGAACTCTTTACAGCCAGAAAAGACTTTCTGAGTATAACGGCTATAAAGTACAGCCTGTCAGATAAAGCAGAAAATATATTTCAACTAATAACACAAAACACTTTGTCAGATAAAGATTGGCTCATGCATAAGGAATGGAGCAGAGATTGCCTGGAAATAATATCATAAATTAACTGAACTAATATGCCAAATAAATATGAAATAAATCATAGAATAGAAGAGGACAAAATTACTAAAGACATACAGCAGAACGTCGAACGACCCTCGGAGATCGTCGAACGAAGCACAGAGATCGTCGACCTATCAAACAGATAGTCGAACGATACAGATAGTCGAACTACCAAAGCAGATAGTCGAACTACCACAGCAGATAGTCGACCTATCAGAACAGATAGTCGACCTATCAGATAGTCGACCTATCAAGACAGATAGTCGAACTATCAAACAAAATAGATAGTCAACCTATCAAACAGATAGTCGAACTATCACAGAAAATAGATAGTCGACCTATCAAACAGATAGTCGAACTATCAAAGAAAACAGATAGTCGACCTATCAAATAGATAGTCAAACTATCAAAGAGAGAAGATAGTCGACCTATCAAACAGATAGTCGAACTATCAAAGAAAGCAGATAGTCGACCTATTAAACAGATAGTCGAACTATCAAAGAAAGTAGATAGTCGACCTATCAAACAGATAGTCGAACTATCAAAGAAAACAGATAGTCCACCTATCAAACAGAGTCGAACTATCAGATAGTTGAATTATCTAAGCAGATAGTCGAACTATCAAACAAAACAGATAGTCGACCTATCAAACAGATAGTCGAACTATCAGATAGTTGAACTATCCAAGCAGATAGTTGAACTATCAAGAAATCTGTCTGGTCAGAAAAAGTCGAGCGGGGTTCGACGATCGGCGAGGCAGATTCCACAGAACATCGAGCTAACAAGAGTTGAAATAACTTAGAGATAGACGATCTGCTGACAGATAAATGTCGATCAATTGATAGACGATCGTCGAACAGTCGATAGACGATAGTCGAGCGGCGTTCGACCATAGTCGAACAAAAACAACTTAACCAAATTTTCGTCTGGATAAGTGACAATTCTAAAACTAGAGCAAACTAACTAAACAACTAACCTTTGACCATAGATAAATCTTGGGTCAAGAGAATAGAAGAGAGGACTGAAGTCAAATCCAAACTAGGGTACCAACAATCTCCCCCTATTTGAGTTAAGTCTCTCAACAAAAAAAACACAAAACAAACTATTGAAAATAAAAACAATACAGGAAAGTAGATATCAAAGCAGTAGATAACATCAATCAAACAGACAAATAAATAACTGTCAATCAATGAAATTTAAGAGGCATCAGAATCAGGTTTAGATTTAGAGGAACTAGGAATAAAAGTAATTTTCCTGAAAGGGTCTAGAGCTTCTTTCTTTTACAGCTTTAGATCTTGCTCTCCAATAATTTTAGATTCTGATGCCCTTGGAATAACTGCTTCAGGATGCTTTTCCATATATTTTGAAGGGTCAAATACCTCAGGTCTAACCTGGAATTTATCAAGCTCCTTCTTTCTGAATTTGGACATAGTTGTTAATCTTGTAGTATCTTTGCCTTCAGCTTTGGCTTTCCTAATTTGGGCTGATCCAACTAGCTCAAGAAATCTAGCCATCCTGTAATCAGGATCAAGCTCTTGGCTTTCATACACATTTTCACAAGTTGGATCTACAGGTTTCACAGCTTTAAACTTAATAGATAGATCTAACAAGCTTTCAGCTGGCTCTTTATTTTCCTGAATAGCTAGAGAAGAAGGAGGAGCAAACTCAGCAAATTTCTTACTCGATTTTTCAGAGAAAATAACTCTTTTACCTTTTGAAACAGCTTTCTCTGCATGATCTGGCTTTGAAGAAGATGTGCTCTTGGTTTCTTTGGAAGGAGGAGGAGAAAAGGTTGGTTTCTGATAAACCACCTCCTTCACTTGTTCTTTTGCATCAGCATCATGTCTTTGGTATCCAGATTGCGATCTGCCTTGATATCCTTGATTGCTTTTCCTTTGAGAAGACTGGGATGGAGTAAACCTATCAGACGGAGCAGAAGGATTTGCAGACAAGTTGCTAGAGGCTCCTACACTGGGAGGTGGAGGAGGAGGACCTCTAGGAGTCCATCTTGGAGCAGGACTGTTATACCTTTTAGACTTCTTCCTTAACTTTTGCTGATTCTTTGAAAATCCTATCCAATGCTGAAACTCTTTATATTTGGGATCAATTCCTTTCAAGATATAATAGGGGATATCATTATCAGGGTTTGGAGGAGGAAGAGCCACAGCTTTTCTTTTCTTCTTGGCAGATTTCTTTTTCTTGGTTTCTTCAGATTCATCAGAATCATCCTCATCCTCAGAGTTTGAAGAAGGAGGATGATCATAAGGATCAAACGCCTCTTGCACAGCCTTTTCATTATCTTTTAAGACATCTTTTTCTAACTCTTCTTCCAGGGCATCTTGTGTCAGAAGAGTGTCTAGATCTAATCCAGCGGTGACATCCAGACTGTAGACTTTTCCATTTGAATTTCTGAAACCTTCTCTTGTTCATCAGTAACTGTCATGGAGACCAGTTCTTCTTGCACAGCTAACTGAGCTGGTTGAGTAGCCTCAGGATCTTGAACAAGTTGTTCTAGATCAGGTTGAACTTCTAGAGCAGGTTGATGATCAATTTCTTGGACAGCTAACACTTCTTCCATTATATCTGTAGTATTATGAACACAAATTTGCTAAATGAAATTTTATCATTCCTTCTAGGTATTCCCATACTAACATGTCAGTTATCACGTCTAGAAAATGAGTAAAAGAGATACCTTCAGGATTTTCCTTAGAATATCCAAACTCCCATAATTCATCTAGAAAGGAGGTAATGACTCCTTCTAGGTAGAGGGCAACCAGGGGAGTGGAGAATTCTTCTAGGCAGACTTTGACCACAAATTTAGTTTTCATTATAGCATCAGCAATATCTTTTTCAGACAGTGGAGGTACTGTTTCTTCTACCTCTTTCTCTGTACCTGCTGGAGGATCTGCTGGAAGAGAGGCATCTTCATAGAGTATCTCCCCCTGCCTGATTTCAGTGGAAACTGAAGCCAGGCCCCCAGATGAAGAGGGCTCAGCAGATTTTGAGAGGGCTTGGATGGAGGCAGTCAGAGAAGAGATGGAGGATACAAGGGGAGCAATTGCCTCTTCAATCATGATTTTGATTGAAGGAGTAATTAACTCCAGGATGCTTGAGATGAAGGCTGGGGTGATTTCAAATGAAGGTGGGGGAATCACAGTAGATGGATGTATACCAGGGATGGTGTGTTCTTGATGAGATGGAGAGTGAACTGGAGAATGATGGGTGGATGCAAGAAGATCAATATGATCTGAATGAAGAATTTGTGATTGAGGAGGAGTGGAAAGCTTAGAAGCCAATAAATCAAAACTAGGATGAGATATCCTAGCAAGATGAGAAGGGTGAGGAGATGCTGGAGGTGATGCATGGAGAATTGTGGAGGAATCAAGAAGATGAGATGCAGAAGATGGAACTTCAACTGAAGTAGATGGTGGCACTTCAGTAGAGGTTTAAGGAAATGTAGAAGAAGTGGATGGAAAGGAGAGATTGGCTGAGCCTGCTTCTTGAAGGAGGGGAGTGACTGAAGCAGTCATTGTGCTCTCAGATGCAACTGGAGTAACCCCTGCTGGAGTGGGCTTCAGAAAGCTCCTTTTCCACTTGACAAATAGGGTCGGGGTCCATCTTTTTGCTGGCATTGCTTGATGTAGAAACTGAGACCAACAGATGGGGATATTTCTCCTTTAGAAATATCCCAAGCACCCTACCCAGGGTGACTTCCTTCTTGCTATTCTTTTTCCTTATCAAATCAAACAAAACTCCTGCCCAGTTAATCTGCATCTTGTTCACGATGGCACACATCAGGGCAAACTGTTGCCTGGTTATATTATCATGGGCAGAGTGCTTTCCCAGAAGCACTTTTCCGACTAGTTCAGCAAGGAACTTTATCTTCAACGAAAAATTCACCTTTAGCAGCTTAGAAGGAATGTCGTCAGCATGTCCTAGTTCAGTCAACATTCTCCCAAACTCAGGGGTATCTTGCTCATAATCCTCTTCCCCATTCAATAATCCAAAAATTTCAGTTAAAATGGCGGGAGTCAAAATTACCTCTTCTCTGCCTATCGTTCCGGTCATAGAGTCGTCATTAGAGGATGAAGTGAATGCCCATTCTTTAATCTCCTGGACGTTTATCTTTATTCTTGCGGACATGAACTTTTCCAATCCTTGATCTTTGTAGAGGTTGAGGATTTCCACTATCGCAGACTCGCAGCAGCTGAAAGAATCAAAGTCCACGCTGAAACCAGCATCAAACTTCACCACAGATAGGAGGGCTGGAGCAATCGCCATCGAAGGGGTTGGAGAAGATGAGAAAGACGGCGAAGGCGAAACGGCAGAAATCGCGAGACAGGGAGCAAGCAGAAAGACAGAATGCGAGAAGACGCTCTCCGTCGACGATAAAAAGAACGATCTCTTAACCTAGGTTGACCATCGGTTTTTATATTGAACCAACAATTGTCGATCTATTTTAAAAGATACTGGAGACGATGGTCGAACGGTCGTTCGACGATCGTTCCTGAAGCAGAGTAGTCGATCAATCGTTCGACTATTTCTATTTTCACAAACAACAAGCTGTCGTCAACTATAGTTCGACGATAGGCTCGACCTGTTCGACGATCTGCGAACGTCGGTCGACGATCTTCAAGCAGATAAGCTATCATCAACCATAGGTCGACGATAGGCTTGATCCGATCGACTATCTTCGAACGTCATTCGACGATCTTCAAATAAGTTTCAACAAAGGCAGACGTCACTCTTAGTCTTTTCCATTAATCATGCCTAGTTGAACCAAAAAGAACAGATGCTTCTGTTCATCTAAAAGCTTGGTGGAAATATCACCTCTCTGAAGGTCAGTGGATATGAACTCAAGGCTGATCTTGTTCTTTTCCACGCAATCTCTCAGGAAATGGCATCGAATCTCAATGTGCTTGGTTCTAGAATGGTGCACAGGATTTTGTGCAATGGATATAGCACTGGTACTATCACACATGATTTTTGTGTTCTTGTGTGTGTACCCATAATCTAAAAGCTGGTTTTGAATCCATAGGATCTGTGAACAACAACTAGCAGCTGCTATATATTCATCCTCTGTAGTTGAAGTGGAGACAGAAGCCTGCTTCTTACAAAACCAAGAGACCAATCTCTCTCCCAAGAATTGACAAGTTCCTGAGGTACTTTTCCTATCAACTTTAGAACCAGCATAATCAGAATCATAGTATCCAATTAACTCAAATTCTGATTTAGCTGGGTACCATAGTCCTAGATTTGGACATCCCTTCAGGTATCTCAAAATTCTCTTGAGAAGAATCAGATGAGATTCCTTGGGGTTGACCTGGAACCTAGCACACAGGCATGTAGCAAACATTATATCTGGCCTACTTGCAGTTAAATACAATAGGGAACCAACAATGGCCCTATAATTCTTTTGATCAACAGGCTTACCCTGATCATCAGAATCTATAACTACATTAGTAGCCATAGGTGTATGCCTTGCTGAAGCATCAGCCAACCCAAACTTCTTTACCAATTATGTGGCATATTTGGATTGGGAGATGAAGATGCCATCAACATCTTGCATTACTTGGAGACCAAGAAAGTAAGAAAGCTCACCCATACTACTCATCTCAAACTTAGAATGCATCAAGTCAGAGAACTTTTTGCACAGTTTGGGATCAGTGGAACCAAAAATAATATCATCCACATACACTTGAACTAACATGATTGTGTCCTTGTGGTGCTTAACGAAAAGGGTTCTATCAACTACTCCCCTAACAAAGTTGTGCTCTAACAGGAAACTAGCTAGAGTCTCATACCAGGCTGTGGGTGCTTGTTTGAGTCCATAAAGAGCTATTTGCAACTTGAAAACATGTGAGTGCTGAGTTGAAGAAACAAACCCAGGTGGTTGTTCAACAAATACCTCTTCCTTTAGCTCACCATTTGAAAGGCACTTTTGACATCCATCTGAAAGACCTTAAACTTTATATAGGCTGCATAGGCTAGAAAGATCCTTATTGCCTCTAGCCTTGCAACAGGAGCAATGGTTTGGTCATAATCTATACCTTCCTCCTGTCTGTAGCCCTGAGCTACAAGCCTAGCTTTGTTCCTTACAATAATTCCATTTGCATCCAACTTGTTTCTAAACACCCACTTGGTGCCTATGATCAGTTGGCCTTTAGGTCTTGGAACCAAAGTCCATACTTTACATCTTTCAAACTGATTGAGTTCCTCTTGAATAGCAATGATCCAGTGGGGATCTAGCTCAGCATCTTTAATGGTGAGGGGCTCAATCTGTGAAAGGAAACAAGCATGCATCACATCCTGTCTTAATTGATGTCTTGTTTGAACACCAGCTGATATGTCTCCAATCACTTGAGATTTAGGATGATCTCTAAGTGTGACAACATAAGCAGGTAGGATGTGATCTTCAGCAATAGTTGGGATTAATTCCTCAGGAGGAAATGGATCTACTATTGGTGGTATAACAACAGCTTCTGCAAAGTCTTCATCACTGTCTGAATCAGTGATATGAAGAGTTGATAGATGGAGAATCTCTTGAGTCACATCTTTACTAGATTCTGGTACCTGCAATGAACTTGAGGAAGGGGAAGTTTCCTTCTCCTTGTAAAACATCTGAGATTCATCAAAAGACACATGCACAGATTCCTCAATTTTAGAAGATGATTTATTAAATACCCTATAAGCTTTGCTTACTTGGGAATATCCAAGAAAAATTCCCATTGAATCTTTTGCTTCAAACTTTCTAAGGTATTCTTTATTATTATTATGAATGTATACTACACAACCAAATACTCTAAAATAGTTTATTTTAGGTTTCTTTCCTTTAAGCAACTCATAAGGAGTTTTACACTTAAGCTTGTGTATAAGGCTTCTGTTCAAGACATAATTAGCTGTGCTAACAGCTTTTGCCCAATAGGAGAGAGGCATACTAGCATCTGCCAACTGTGTACCTGCAGCTTCAATCAGGGTTCTATTCTTCCTTTCCACTACCTCATTTTGTTGGGGAGTTCTAGGAGCAGAGAAGCTATGTTTGATACCTTCTTTCTCACATAATTCTTGCATGAGAAGAGACTCAAACTCAGTACCATGATCACTTTTGATCAAGGCAGCATGAGTAGAATACTCAGTCTGCACACACAGTAGAAAATCTGTAAGAACTTTGAAGTTATCAGCCTTAGTTCTCAAGAAGAACACCCAAGTGAACCTAGAGAAGTCGTCTATAATTACTAAAGTATAATACTTCCCTCCTAGACTCTGTACATTTATTGGGCCAAAAAGGTCCAAATGTAATAGATACAGGATTCTAGGTGAATCGCTTTTATTTACAGATTTAAATGAATTTTTGGTTTGCTTGCCTAATTGACAAGCCTTGCATAGGCTCTCCTTCTTGTAGGGGCAAGAAGGTAAACCTCTAACAAGGTTGTAATTAGATAACCTAGATATGTTCTTGAGGTTAACATGGCTAAGCCTTTTATGCCATAAGGTGTTGTTATTTGTTACTTCATTAAATAAGCAGATTTCAGAATGGGTTGAATTAAAATCTACTAAATAAATATTACCTTGTCTAATACCTACTAACACAACATTACTATTTAAAGTAATATTACAAAGAGTGTTAGTGAACGATACCTGATATCCTGCATCACATAACTGACTTACTGAGATAAGGTTATGCTTCAGTCCAGTTACATATGCAACCCTCTTAAAAGTTACTGCTCCAATGGTAATCCTACCATATCCTTCAGTTTGACCACAGCTAGAATCCCCAAAGATCACCTTTGGTCCAAGCTTGGCCTTGAACTTTGACAGATTTTCTTTGTTCCCTGTCATATGTTTGGAGCAACCTCTATCCAAATACCACTTGTCCTGAGTGATAGGATAGGTCTTCACCTGTAGTGAGTTAAGTTAAACATTGTGGACCCAGGTAACCTTGGGTCCATTATTCTTTACATAATGAAAACTAGAAATAAAAGAATAAACATGTTGGGGTTTATAACCTAAGGGGTAAGATCTCCTAGGTGGGATGCTCCATGCAGTTAATGGGTCCACAAACCTAGGGTTTCTATTCATATTAAGGTTTCTAGGGTTCTGGTTATAATTTTGAAATTCATATTAAAAACGTCGATCGGCGTTCGACGATGGATGCACAGATCGTCGAGCTTCGTTCGACCACTGAGCCTGCGATCGTCGAGCAGCGTTCGACGCTTTTTGTATTTCCTTAAACTTTTGTTTTCTCTTTTCTCTCTTAGCTTTGTTTAAGGCTTGATTAACTTGTCTTACTTGCTCAGTATTCTTTATCCCATCAGCTGAGATAAAGTTCACTGGAGTTGAAAGATGATTTTTAAGAATAATTTGGGGTTCACAAGATGAAGCTCCTAAGCCTAGCTTATTATTGCCTGACCTAGTGTTTGTCATGCTGGTGATTTCTAGCAACTTAAGGCTTCTACCATTTAATGATTCTTCCAATCTCTTGGACTTTGCTAGTTCATTTTTAAGAAACTTTATTTCATCACTAGATTTAGTGAGTTCTGCTTTTAACCTAGCATTTTCAATGGAGATAGATTCTGATTCAGCTAACTTATTTCTAAGTTCTTTAATCTCCTTTTTTGAACTAATTAAATCTAAGCAAAGGGATTTAAACTCAGTTTTAAATTCAGAAGAAGAAAAGTCATATGAAGATAATACCTGATCTTCTGTAGGCATCTCTTCATCATCATCAGAACTCTCTACAGCTGAGTGATTGCTGCAGGCATCAATAGCCATAAGGCAGATTTCCTTTGCCTTATTCTCTTCCTCATCCTCACTGGAGCTTGAGGAGGAAGATTCCTCATCTGAATCACTCCAAGTTTCAGCAATAAATCCCTTCTCCTTTTTCTTGTTTTTGTAGGAGGAGGACTTGGAGTGTTTCCTGTGATGTTCCTTTTCCTTTCTCTTTTCTTTGCACTTTTTCTCTGGACACTTTGGTAAAATGTGTCCAAGTTTCCTGCAACTATAACAAATGATTTCTTTAGCAGGAGATCTATCATACCTTGGTTTATCTTCATATCTAGAAGATTTCTTTCTAAAGTCTTTTCTTCCCATCTTGAGAAACCTTTTGGCAAAGAGTGACATCAGCTCCTCATTAGATTGGCTTCCTTCAGAAGCATCAGCAGCTTTGAGAGCAAGAGTTTCCTCTTTTCTTGCTGGAGTTGGAGTATTTGCTTCAGCCTCAGCTTCCCTGGTCTTCAGCACTTGCTCAAAAGACTTGAGCTTGCCAAGGAGAGCTTCTGTTGAGATTTCAGTTGTACTTCTGGCCTCCTTGATAGGCCAGATCCTAAGATCCCATGTGCTGGGGAAGCACATCAGTATCTTATCATTGACCTCTGTCAATGTAATTTCCTTTTCAAGAGTTCTCAACTCATTGATGATTAAGCTGAGTCTGGTGTACATGGCTTCAACTGATTCAGTTTCAGTTTTCTTGAAGTTTTCATATTGGGATATAAGGTTAGACCTTTTGTCCTTCCTTTCATCAGCTGAATCAGCTACAATCTGGTTCAGTGAGTCCCACATGACTTTTGGAGAGGTGCAATCAGCCACTTTTTGGAAAATTTCATCAGACATAGTCTGAGCCAGAATGTTCATAGCTTTGGCATCAGCTATCTTTGCCTTCTTGTAGGCATCATTATAATCTGGAGGAGGCACTGCACTTAGATTTGTAGATGTTGTAGCAGTGGTTGCAGCAGGAGGTGCTGGAGGTCCTGTCAAAATAGAGGAGAAAATGTCTTCATTAATAGAGTTCATATATAATCTTATTCTTGCCTTCCAGATGCTAAACTTAGCTAAGTTGCATGCTGGAGGTCTGGTGCTTGAGTAATCCTTGGACTGGGCCATGAAGTGAATATCTATAAGCTTGGTATCTATCAGGATCTTATGACTCAGGTGTTAGCCTATACAGTCAGTCAACCTCCCTCTGATACCAATTAAAAGTGATGATAGATACAACTCTAGAGGGGGGGGTGAATAGAGTATTCAAAAATTATGACACCCTACTCAACTCCCTTAGAGTTAATTTGCAGAATTAGTTTATAGATATTGATAACCCTAGAGCCTAACACAAAGTGTAGTGCACAAGAGAGAGCTAACTGTAATTACAGTTAAGCTTGGGATCCTATCACAGCAACTAGCAATCCTAGTTATTTCTACTCACAGCCACAGTGCAATAAATTAAATAAATAGCACAGACGACACAAGAAATTTTATAGTGGTTCCCTCTAAATAGGTACGTCCACTCTTCTACCACCCTGGTAGGAATCCACTACAGGTTTTTGTTCAGGTGCCCTGCCACCAACTGATCTACTTCTGGTAGATCAAGTAGACCCTTAGAGCTTTTGATCAAGAGCTCAATATCCAACACAGGGTTTTGATCAGGTGCCCTGCCACCAAGGGTTCACTTTTGAAGGGAGTAATAACCCTTTATTCAGAAGGTTGAGAGAGTTAAGGCTTCTTCTCTATTGTTAAACAGATTAGAGAAGCTAGTGGATTGCACAGAGCTAAATAACTCTAAAGAATCAAGGCTCCCCCTGACATAGAGAATATCTAGGAAGGAGTCTTGCTTCAGGGTGCAGGAACTCTTCTGAACTAAGACAAAGAACTGTCTTGAGGTTCTGAAGGAGAAGCTTGAAGAATACTCTTGATTGGGAATAGGTGTTCTTCTTCAAACAACTTCCTTTCTTCTTCTTCTTCTTCTAAAGGCCTCTGAGTGAATGTCTTCCTGTAAGCAGGATGAACTCAGGATGAAGAAGAATGCTGAAGAAGATTTGCTCTTCTCAGTTGAATGTGAATTTCTGAGAGCTGTAGAACTTTCTTGCTTTCTCTCTTTCTCTATGCTGCTGAGTGTAAACCTCTTGTGTATCTGAATTCTATGATCTATCTATTTGTTTCTTTCAAAAGAAGCTCTTTATATATGAGCCTTTGCAACGGCTCTAATTTGAGTTTGAATCTTTGTCTTCTTCTGGAATCAATAATCTGGGCTGCAAAAAGCATAAAGCAAAAACAAAACCTGCAGACAGACATGCTATAAGAGGATAAAGCTTTCTAAGAAGCTGCATATCCAATCAGATAAGAAGGGTGTGAGAAAAAGGTCACATCAGAAAGAACTCTTTACAGCCAGAAAAGACTTTCTAGTCTAACAACTATAAAGTACAGCCTGGCAGATAAAGCAGAAAATATATTTCAACTAATAAGACAAAACACTTTGTCAGATAAAGATTGGCTCATGCATAAGGAATGGAGCAGAGATTGCCTGGAAATAATATCATAAATTAACTGAACTAATATGCCAAATAAATATGAAATAAATCATTGAATAGAAGAGGACAAAATTACTAAAGACATATAGCAGAACGTCGAACGACCCTCAGAGATCGTCGAACGAAGCACAGAGATCGTCGACCTATCAAACAGATAGTCGAACGATACAGATAGTCGAACTACCAAAGCAGATAGTTGAACTACCACAGTAGATAGTCGACCTATCAGAACAGATAGTCGAGCTATCAGATAGTCGACCTATCAAGACAGATAGTCGAACTATCAAACAAAACAGATAGTCGACCTATCAAACAGATAGTCAAACTATCACAGAAAACAGATAGTCGACCTATCAAACAGATAGTCGAACTATCAAAGAAAACAGATAGTCGACCTATCAAATAGATAGTCGAACTATCAAAGAGAGCAGACAGTCGACCTATCAAACAGATAGTCGAACTATCAAAGAAAGCAGATAGTCGACCTATCAAACAGATAGTCGAACTATCAAAGAAAGCAGATAGTCGACCTATCAAACAGATAGTCGAAGTATCAAAGAAAACAGATAGTCGACCTATTAAACAGATAGTCGAACTATCAGATAGTTGAACTATCCAAGCAGATAGTCGAACTATCAAACACAACAGATAGTCGACCTATCAAACAGATAGTCCAACTATCAGATAGTTGAACTATCCAAGCAGATAGTTGAACTATCAAGAAATCTGTCTAGTCAGAAAAAGTCGAGCGGGGTTCGACGATCGGCGAGGTAGATTCCACAGAACGTCGAGCTAACAAGAGTTGAACTAACTCAGAGATAGACGATCTGCTGACAGACAAACGTCGACCAACTGATAGACGATCGTCGAACAGTCGATAGACGATAGTCGAGCGGCATTCGACCATAGTCTAACAAAAAACAACTTAACCAAATTTTCATCTGGATAAGTGATAATTCTAAAACTAGAGCAAACTAACTAAACAACTAACCTTTGAACATAGATAAATCTTGGGTCAAGAGACTAGAAGAGAGGACTGAACTCAAATCCAAACTAGGGTACCAACAATGCGCGATATCGGAAGGTGGAGTTCCAGGTAGGGTACAAGGTATTTTTGTAGATACGTCCGGTGCATGGTGTTTCTCGGGTGCGGAGACATATGAAGCTCAGTTCACGATATATGGGGCCAAACTTGATCCTGGAATGGATCGGTCCCCTTGGCTTACCGACTGCAGCTGCCACCGAAGTTGAGTACCTTACATGACGTCTTCCATGTCTCTTCCTTACGAAGAGCTCTCCTTCGGCCGGAGCAGCACATCACTACTACAGCCGGACCGGTGGAGCCTGATAGATCAGTTAGATTGGAGCCGATCCGGATTGACGATACGGCCGTCCGAGTGTTACGGAAGATGAAGGTCCCTCTCGTGAAGATGTTGTGGTCCAACCATGGGCGGGAGGAGAACACCTGGGAGCCGAGGGATCTGATGTTGGAGCAACACCCGGTATTATTTACATCAGATACATTTCTATTTATGCCTTAAGGATTCTTATAAATCTTGCAAGTAGAACCCCGTAGACCCGAACTTAAATTTCGGGGACGAATTTTTTTTTTTGTTTATAGGATTTGTAACATCCCATGTTACTTCTAGGCCCCCTTAACTTAGATTGGGTTAGGCATAGGGTGGGCGTTAAGGGAAATTAGCTAGGTTTGACCCTAGGTTGTAGGTTGTAGCCATGTTGGGTCCACTATAGGACCAAAGTCAAACTAAGTCAAACTAGCCTAAAAGGTTATCCTAGCTACACCATGACCCCACAACATTTCCCTAATCCTAAAAATAATCTAAGTGGACCCTAGGGAAGGTCTTAGGGTCAACTATAGCAACCATGTTGACCCCAGTCAACACTTTGCCCTAATTAGCCAAAAATGACCCTAAGCCCTATTCCTTGGATTGGGTCCACCCAAACTAACCCAATGCCACCCAATTGGTCAAAGACAACCTATACCCCCATATGGAGGAGAAAATGGGGTACATGCATGGATAATTTGAGAAATTGCCTAGGAGAGAGAAATTGGAAGAATGGGAGAGAGAAAGGGATATTTTTGAATGCTAAGTGGTTTGGACCCACTTGGGCCCATGCCATCAGCCCACACATGGGCTGGCCGACCCTTGCTGCCACTTAGGGAGATTTGAATGGGGTGGGGCCCACCCATGCATGCATGGTGACAATACCAAAGTAAAATCGCCACCTTTGGATAGGTTGTATCACCCCACCCCTCCTATACTTCATCTCCTTCCTTCCCCTCACCCCCCCTCGGCCACTTCACCCTCAAAATCAGGAGAGCAGCAGAGAGAAGCCAAGCTCAGGCTGAACCAGGGCTGGAAGCAAGGAACCCGAAAGAAAAACACCACCACCGCCGGAAATGGATCCCCGCCGCTCCTCACGTCGCATGGCCGCCGGGAAGGTCCTCCCTCACCTCTCTCTTCATGCTGTAGATCTTAGGATTGTTAGGGATAGGGTTTGGGCTCGAATGAGCCCGAAATGAGCTTAGTTTTTTTCTCCATTAATGGAGATCTGAAGTTCTCGGGTTGGGTGGCGCCGCCGTTTCCCGCCGCCCTAGCCGCCGGCGATGCTTGCCCCCACCACCGTGAGGGTGGAGGAGAAGATGGCTGGTGGAGGCGCCGCCTGTAGCCACCGGAAAACCGCCCATGAAAACCCCTATTATCGGGCTGGACATCCACTGCGTTTTGGAGAAGAAATACACAGGCCGTCCGATGGCTTTAAGATCCGTGCTAGTTATAATTTTTATTCTGCATTTTATTTAATTGATGAATAGTGCTAGATTGCTATCTTATTTAACAAACTTTTACATGTGGATTTTTAGGGCATTTCTGTCCCTTTTCATAAAAAGCGTTTAACATAAAAATTATAGGCCCTTGAGTTACCTTTAATTTGATATATCACACATTTATTTTGGTTAAGTAGGCTGCCCTATAGAGCCACATTTCTAGGGTTGGTCCTAAGCTAAGTCAGGAATCAAAATGTGTGCCCTGACCAAACCATATGTCCACATGGACTGAAATTTTTGGAATGTGACTAATTTGGGCACACTTAGCCCCTGCCAAGTTTAGGAATTTTTGGAGACAAAATTCCTATAGTTTTGGTCATAATATCAAAATTTAAATAAATGATATAATTGGAGTGTTAAGCCTCCAAATGTCCCCAAATTTTGGTGGAAGGTCCTTGGGGACATCATAAATGCATGATAAAATTTTCAGCACAATTGGATCACTGCATGTGGGGTTAACCCACTTGCATGTGTAGGCTAGATTTAGCCTTGGGGTGCAAATAGCAAAATTTGTTATGTTGTGTATTCAGCCTCCTTGAAGTTTCTAAAAATCATGGAATTGATTCCAGAGGATCATTAGGGTAAATTTAACCCCTCAAAAAAATTGTGGAATTTTTGGGATCAAAAATCCCATTGATTGAAAATTTTAAAAATATAGCACTTTTTGAAAATAAATTGTATAAAAATAGGTTTGATCAAGTTAAAACCCCCAAAGGCTTTCAAGTCAAAAATGAGAATATATTTGACTTAGTAAAAATTTATCTTTCTGTTTGAGAACCTCTGGAGTAAAATATCTTGAAATTACCACTTTGCCCTTTTTGCAATTATTCATGAATTGGTAGAATTACATGTTATAAAAATGGTGGAAATATTTCTAGTGTTGTATAATTGTAATATTAGTTTTGTAGATTTATTTCAGAATTTTTGGACACACTGATATTTATTAAGTTAGAAAAATGACATTTTGGTAAATAATTAAGAATGGAAATTGATAGGCCATTATTCTATAGAAGTTAATGAAACTCTACCATTAGTCATAAAGTAATGATATAATTGCTTAGTAATTTTCCTGGAAATTTGGTTTATGTATTTCTTCTACTTCATTTGGAAACTGGTATTTACGAAGAATTTGTATTAATTATGGGATAAATAGAAATATTAAAAGGAAAATTATGAAATCTTGTAGACAACAATATTTTACCCATATGCAATTTAGAAAAATTCCCTTAGGTCAGTAGATTTTAAATGATACCACTTCATGTGTAAAATGACCTAGGGAATAATTTAAATGATTTAATTTGAGGCCTTAATGACCTAGGAAAATCATGAAAATCACCAAGCTCATTTTATTAGTCCATACCACCCTAGGATAAATAATTTGTGACATACGGCCCAAGGAACTAGAAGTTGGATTTCAGGGTGGTGTTAGGTCATGGGATGCACATAGTAAATGTAGGTTATACCTTAAGGCCATTGGGAAATAGATCGACAATTGAGCTAGGGAACATGATTGGAAGTATAACCCTGGTGGTTAGTGACATCTTAGTGACGAGTGTAAAAGTGCAAGTCTTTGGGGTAACCACGAGAGTGGAGGTCGGCGGAAGACCGTCGCCCTCCTAATAACACTTTAAGCCTTTAAGGTTGTTCTAAAGTAATACGAGAGTTTTGGGGTATCAATCCTGGGTAAACATCAACTAAAAGTAAATATCCTTGCGAAAGGGAACTTTGGGCTTGTCATCCCATCTTAGTTCCTAGTTCCTTCGAGACCCCTTCATTGGGCATACCTTGGGCAGTCCTGGGATTAACCCTAAATTACTAGGTATAATAATCGGTAGACAAGAGTAGTGTAATAGGTTAAGTAAGTTGTATATGTTCTCACTCATGCCGGGTTGGAGGGACTTGGAGTCTATTGACTACTTACTCACCCAGGTAGAGTTGGAGGGAAACGATTGGTTTACATGCTCACTCGTGCCGGGTTGGAGGGACTTGGAGTCTATTGACTACTTGCTCACCCGGGCAGAGTTGGAGGGAAACGATTGGTTTACATGCTCACTCGTGCCGGGTTGGAGGGACTTGGAGTCTATTGACTACTTGCTCACCCGGGCAGTGTTGGAGGGAAATGATTGGTTTACATGCTCACCCGTGTTGGGTTGGAGGAATCAGGACAGGTTGGTCCTGCGAGCTGGAGGCTTGAGTTGAAATAATTGCATATGCATAAAGAAAATGGTGGTGGGTCATGCGGTACTGGGCCAATCGTCACACCAATGGCAGTACGGTGACTCAGGTGAGGTGTACGGGTGGAAGGGCCAGTATGTTGTTTAATACTACGGTCAGGCAGACAATCCATGAAGACGTGCGCCCGACCTAAAAGTCTGGCAGGCTGCTAGCAATTAGTACGCAGAGACTCTAGAGTGCACTTGTCAATGTACAGAGGCGTACAGGAGAGGTCTTAGCCTGGTAGTGTGTATACCCGCCTAGAAAGCGGAGAAGCCCGATCCGCTGCTGCCGGAGCCATGACGGCGGTACCTGAGAGTGATGCTAGCTCTCGAAAAGTGGGAACTAAAGGTTTGTGTGCACAAAGTCGGGTGTGTGAGTTGCTCTGCTTGTTCATGTCATACCCACCATATAGATGCATATCATAATCATTCATAACAACCTATGACACCTAATGTATAAGTGGTATGGGACGCTTATACATTAGGACCTACTAAATGACCCCTTGGTCTATAAGCTTGTGTGGGCAAGTTTATAAATTAAGGTTATTTCAATTTACATATATATACTGCTTGTGATAACCGACACCCCAACGTATAAAGTGGTATGGGACATTTTATACGATGGGAGCCTTGTAGAAGATCCCTTTACTTATGTGTACTCACATCAGGGAAGGTTAAATTCCTTTCTTACTTTAACTATTACAATATGTTTATAAAAATTATTAGCTAGGTCTCCCTGTCACCTGTTTGTTTTACTCTCCACTTTCACGTCCTTTCCTTTCTTCCTCCCCGCTCGGTACCTAGGAGCATGGGGGAAGGGGTGGGGGACGATAGGGATTAGTCTTATAGACTAACGGTTTTCGAACCAAATCATATTAGGGGATCGTGGAGCCCAACATGGAGGAGCAGCCAGGAGACCGATGTGATTGAAGACAGGGCAGTCTAGCTCAGGAGTACAGCCAGCTGGGACCGTGAGTCTCGACTTCTAGTAGTTGTTTTATTTTGCTTCTGCGTGAGAGATCTGTGGTGAGGATATCGATGTACCGGGCTTAAGCCCTCCATATTCATGTACTCATTATTGGACTATATATTGTTGTACTTCTCATTTAATTTATAGGATTAGTACTGTGACTGTGGACTATACCGTGTTTACTCTTTTTTATACTTCTTGTTTCTCATATTGGCCAAACAGGTTTATGATCATACTACCGGCAGAATCGGCGACTTGCGGTGTCGACTAACCCGTGTGTTAGTATAATCGTAAGGCAGAGGTTCTGGGCATAATATCCGGGTTAGCCTCGGAGAGGGGGAAACAGATCTTACAGTGGATGTAGCAGAAATAGTAATAGTAGTAGCAGGAAGAACAAGAGCTGGAGGAGGAGGAGCTTTCCATGGAACTAGTTCTTCAATTACTATTGAGCTTGTAGCTCTTGTAGTATGGACAAAAACAACTTCATCCTCACTAGTGAAGGTGGGAATAGAGAAGTCTAGGTTCCTCAAGGGAGCATCAACAAGCTCTAGAGAACTTGTATCTTCATCTGAAAGGAGAACAGTATCTGGTTTGTCTTTCTCAACAGTTGGAGAATGAGCAGTATGTGACTTGGGAGATTGCATAGGTGAGGGAGTAGGTGCTGGAGATTCGGAAGGAACAGGAGTGGGTTGCTTGGGTTGCTCTGTTGAGGTTGATTTGGGAGATGGTGCATGCGATGGAGATTTTACAGGAGTTTGTACTTTCTGTGGCTCTTCAGCAGTTCCAGAATGGAGTGGAGGTATGGGCTCATTTGAAGTATGCTCTTCTATCATCTTGTCAATATCTTATGATGTATATATGATGGTTTCCTGAACTTGATCATTTGTATGGAACTCATTTGAGATAGCTGGAAGGGGTGATCTGACAGGAGGAGGAGAGGGAATCCTTTCTGGTTGTTCTGAATCTACAGGAGGAGAAGGAATTCTTTTTTGGAAAGAAGGAGTAGGCTCCCCCTCAAATGCTAAACCTGAAGTGCCAGCAAGCTGATGTTAAGAAGAAGATGGAGTCCTGTCCTCTGAGGCAGAAACTTCATGAGCCTTAGTAGCTTGAGTAGGATTTGTCAGTTTCAATTCCCATCTTTGGATAGAAGAAATAGGGACCTTCTTCATATGGTGTATAGGAGTACCTTTGGAAGTGTCAAACACTTGAGGATTAATCTCACGAAGCATCAAAGAGATTATCCTTGCAAAACTAGGAGTCTTGATGCTCTCCATGATCTTATCAAGAATCATCATGCCAAATTGAAACTTCTTCCTGTAGATTATTGCTGTCATAACATCAAATAAGTCATATGAGATGAACCCTATAGAAGAGGTCTTGCACCAGAGAACTTTTCCAATGATGTCCACTAACAACTTACTTTCAGCATTCAGATCAGGCCTTCTGATAGAAGTGATCTCAGTAGACATTCCACAGAAACCACAAGCCCTGTTAGTGTCTTCTATGGTGAGATCATCTTCCTCATCCACAACCGGCATCCTCAGAATTTGAGAGATAATAGTCTTGTTCAGTTTAATATTAATGACCTTCACTCTGGACTTTAGAACTTTGCCATTTCTCCTTACCTTAATGTTCTGGAAGAATTCTTCAACCTCTGGAAAGAGGATTTTGCAAGGTTCCTGTAGAATAAACGTTTAGCCGACGCTGTCTAGGAGAATCAGTAAATTCTTGAAGTCATCTGATAGCTCAGTGAAAGAGAGGGGATAGATCCAATATACGCCAGAGGGGGGGGGGGGTGAATAGAGTATTAAAAACTTTTAATTAATTTTTATAGTGGAATTAAAATAGATGGTACTTATAAGTATAAGAGGATTAAAAACAAGAGCAAACACAACATAGCAGGAATAAAGAAAGATGAGCAACCAGACGACACAAGAAAATTATAGTGGTTCCCAAAATCTGGGTACTTCCACTCTTCTACCACCCTGGTAGGAATCCACTTAGGTTTTTGATCAGGTGCCCTATCACCACGAGATCTGCTTCAGGCTTTCAAGAGATAACAAATACAATATCAGTCTAGAAGCTTGCTAGAGAGCAACATCAAGTTTAAAGGCCAACACCCTGAAGCAAAGCTCTCATCTTCTTGAACCATTCAACATCTCAGAGGGTTCTTTGACATCATCAAATCCACTAGTCTTCTCTCAGATCATTGACAGAGAAGAACACCATCATCTTTCTATTTCCCATCTGTGTACCGAGTTATTATTCCCTTCAAAAGTGAACTCATTGGTGATAGGGCACCTGATCAAAAACCTATTGGTTTTTAGGCACTTGATCAAAAGACTAAAGGGTTTCTAGATCTACCTGAAAGAGATCTTGTGGTGGAAGGGCACTTGATCAAAAACCTATAGTGGATTCCTACCAGGGTGGTAGAAGAGTGGACGTACCCAGGTTGATTGGGGAACCACTGTAATCCTTGTGTCGTCTGATTGCTTGCTTTCTTTCTTTATTTTTGTGTTATGCTTGTTCTTTTATATAACATATATATTTAACTAGAGTAAGTAAGATCTATCCCCTATCTTTCAATTGGTTTCAGAGGGTGAGTTTTCTCTTGGTTGTACATGCTAACACCTGAATCAAAATGATCTGATAGATCTTATTTTTCTTAAGAGTCTATCATGGAACAAAATGAAGAGTTTTCAAGCACCAGACCTCCTATGTGCAATCTAGATAAGCTTGTACTATGGAAGGCAAGGATTAGGCTTTTTATGAACTCTATTGATGAAGAAATTTTTAATTCTATCTTGATAGGTCCTTATCAACCATTGGAATCAACAAGAATGAATGCTGTTCCATCATCTGAATGGACAGAGGCCAAGAAAAGGCTAAAGATTGCTGATGCAAGAGCAATGAACATTCTTTCTCAATCAATGTCTGATGACATTTTTCAGGAAATTGCTAAATGCACCTCAGCAAAGGACATCTGGGACTCCCTCACAGCGATGGCTGTTGGATCAACAAAAGAAAGAACATATAAAGCTGAATGTTGGAGGGACTCTGAAGCTTCATCCTGTACAACTGAGGATGAAGAAGAGACAAGAGCAAGAGAATTCTGCCTGATGGTAATCAATGCATCTTGCAACCTCCATGATGAAGAATTTAAATCTGATGAAGAATCAGTAGCAGAATCAGAAGAGGATCAGGTTATTTCTTCCTTTGATTTCTCTTCAGAACATTTTAAAGAAGATTTTAAAATTTTATACAATGATTTGATTCTATCTGAGAAGAAAATAAAACTTCTCAGAGAAAAAGTAATTAATTTATCTTCTGAAAACATTCAACTCAAAGAAGACTTAACAATTACTTCAAAAAAATTAGTTTCATTAGAATCAGTTAAAGGTAAAGAAAAAATAATAGATATAGACAAAATAACTGAAGTTTTACCAAAACAAACTAAGAAAATTCAAAAAAATTTTGTTCAAAATAAGTCATCGAACCAAGATCAATGATCTTAGTATTACTCGTCGAACGACGATCAACGATCTCTGAACCCAGAGGTTGTGGTTTAACTACTCAGCAAAAGGGGATCAACGATATCATCACTTTTCGTCGAGCAGAGATCGAAGATCGTGGAACATAGATAGTAGTCATTATTACTCTGTAAATCGAGATCGACGAGATCAATACTAGTCTTCGAACGCAGATCGACGATCTCAACATAAATCATCGAACTCAGAATTTCAAAACAGAAATTTTTATCCTTTTGAAAATTATAATCAAACTCAAAATTTTGTCAATCCTTTTACCCAATGGTTCATCTCTCCTAGGAAATTTCATCCATTAGGTTACAAATTTCAACCTGAATATTCTTTTATTTCTGATTATTATGAAAAAGAACCAGGACCAAGGGTAATCTAGGTCCAGAACTTCTAACCTCTTATTTTAGGAAAAGACCCTTCAGAGCAGGGGTAGCTAGACTATTTTAGAGGTTACAGCAGTAGCAGTTTCAATTATTTAGAAATTTGGGGGATGATATCAGGGAGTTTGTTGGAACCATGTTTCAGATATGCTGAAATGAACTCAGTTAAAGACAAGCAACAGAACAGCTACATAGCCCTTTAGAAGTTTTTATTCTCATTTTTATTTTGAACCATTGTTGCTCTTTTTTAAGAACTCATTTTAAACTTGCTTTATATTTTTATGTGAATAGTGTCCTCACCCAAATAGGGGGAGATTGTTGGAACCTTAGTACTGATTTGGGTAAGGATCACTATTAGGAATATTAGATTGACCCAAAATGTATAGTCATGGGTCATAAGATTATTTTCAGGTCTGCTCATTCAGAAAAATTCCAGAGAAGTTCAGATTTGAAGTTCAGAAAATTGCTGGAAGAAAATCTCTAAACTCAGTTCAAAAATCTCTGAGCGGAGATCAACGATCTCTGAGCTCAGCTCAAAGAATACTGTAAAACTCAAATGCAGTTCAAAATCTCTGAACTCAGCTCAACGATCTCCGAGATGAGTTCAACGATCTCCGAACCTAGTTTGAAGAAGCTTAAAAATTCAGTTTGGCGATTTCCTGTGCCGTTTTTCAGACAGATTTATTTACAGCTGCCAGAATTAATTAAGGCCTTAATTGCAGGCTTTATGATTCTCAGTTTTAATACCATATATTCTCATTTGAATATTGTCATTTAAGGGGAGCATTAAATATGGATTAAAAGCTAATTAACTCCCAAGGCTCTTTCCCTTCTCGGAAATTAGTCAGCCATTAAAGTCAAAGTGAATTCAAATGTTTGAATCATGTTCAGACATATATAGAGATATTTTGTTTCAGAAAAAAAGGACAAAGGGATGAAGCAGTGAAAAAGAAGAAAGAGAAATAATAACTATTAGCAATCAGTGAAGAACAACATAGCTCGATTTCTCACAGATTTCTTCATCATCTGCTTCATTCCTTTGTTCTTTTTTTCTGAAACAAAATATCTCTATATATGTCTGAACATGATTCAAACATTTGAATTCACTTTGACTTTAATGGCTGACTCATTTCCGAGAAGGGAAAGAGCCATGGGAGTTAATTAGCTTTTAATCCATATTTAATGCTCCCCTTCAACGACAATATTCAAATGAGAATATATGGTATTAAAACTGAGAATCATAAAGCCTGCAATTAGGGCCTTAATTAATTCTACCAGTTGTAAATAAATCTTTCTTAAAAATGGCACAGGAAATCACCAAACTGAATTTGAAAGATTCTTCAAACTGGGTTCGAAGATCGTTGAACTAAGCTCGGAGATCGTTGAGCTGAGTTCAGTGATTTTGAACTGCATCTGAGTTTTACAGTTTTCTTTGAGCTGAGCTCAGAGATCGTTGATCTCCGCTCAGAGATCTTTGAACTGAGTTCAGAGATTTTCTTCCAACAATTTTCTGAACTTCAAATCTGAACTTCTCTGGAATTTTTCTTAATGAGCAGACCTGAAAATAATCCTATGACCCATGACTATACATTTTGGGTCAATCTAATATTCCTAATTGTGATCCTGAACCAATCAGAACTAAGGTTCCAACACTCAGCGATCCCTGCGATCACTAACTCGCTTCCAACACCAATCTTGGATTGCAACGCCATTGATTTTTTTTTTTGAAAAGGATGATCGACAGACGGAAGAATGATGGCAAAATGGTTGCTCTGTGTCAGCGGTGGAAGACGAAGAGGCTTTCAAGAAATAGGATTTGAATCCCAGTAGGTTTATGAAATCTAAGATTTTCTATTTATATAAGACTTGTAATGATGATTAGGGATAAATCAAGCCTTAGATTAGGGCGGAAATCATGCGTGAAGAAAAAGTGAAGAAATAAAAAATTTATGAAATGCGTCGGGTCATTTCTCGAGTGGAATCTTAGTTCTCGAGAGAGAGAATTTTTGTTCTCGAGAAATCAAAGCTTAGTACTCGAGTGAATTTTTATTTCTTTTTTTTTAACTTCTCGAGAAGAAGGTTACTACTCGAGTGATGGTACTCGAGTAAAATTTCTTGGTTATCGAGAAGAAGGGGATTACTCGAGTAGTCAGATATTACTTCTCGAGAAGTCATTCCATGTCTCGAGAAATGAAGTCCACTTAGAGAAATTTCTAACCTTTTTGACTTGTCCTTAATTTCTGAGCCTTGAAATGATTCCACCTTGTCTATCATTCTTTGTTGAGCATGCCAAGCTCAGTTTTGAAGAAGTTGAACTTGGCCACATCTAGGGGCTTCGTAAAAATGTCTGCAAATTGCCTATCTGTTGGAACATACTGCAGATCTACGTCCCCTTGCTCTACATGCTCCAGGATGAAGTGATATCTTAGCTCGATGTGCTTTATCCGGCTATATGAGACTGGGTTGTTGGCAATTACTATCGCACTGGAGGAGTCGCAAAACAATGGAATGTCTTTTACCTTCATGTTGTAGTCTTCCAGCTGATTCTTTAGCCAAAGCAACTGTGCACAACAACTGCCAGCAGAAATATATTCTAACTCGGCCATTGAGATTGCGACACAGTTTTGCTTTTTGCTACTCCATGAAATAAGTCTCCTTCCAAGGAATTGACAAGTCCCGGAAGTACTTTTTCTGTCATCTTTACTACCTGCAAAGTCAGCATCTGAAAAACCAATCAGCTCGTTATCATTACTTCTTGGGTACCATAAGCCAAGATTCGGTGTACTATTAAGGTATCTCAAAATCTGCTCTGCAGCAGCATAGTGAGATTCCTTACAGTTCACTTGGAATATAGCACAAACACATGTAGAAAACATTATGTCTGGTCTACTAGCAGTAAGGTAGAGCAAGAATCAAACTATGCTTCTGTACTTGGTTTCATCAAAAGGTTTCCCTTTCTCATCCTTGTCCAGAGACATGGCTAAACCCATTAGAGTCCTCAGAGAGGTTGCACTCTCCATTCTGAATTTCTTAATCAACTCCTTGGTGAACTTAGTCATTAATATGAAAATTCCATATTCAGATTGTTTCACCTGATGTCCTAAGAAATACTTCAACTCTCCCATACTACTCATTTCAAACTTCCCTTGCATAAGTTTAGAGAACTTCTTGCAGAGGTTGTCGTCTATAGAACCAAAAATGATGTCGTCGACATAGATTTGCACTAGCAAAATCTTGCCTTTAATTTCCCTAAAAAATAATGTCTTATCTATCTTTCCCCTTGTGAACTTGTTATCAAGGATAAAGATAGATAGTGTTTCATACCAAGCTCGAGGATCTTGTTTCAAACCGTACAGCGCTTTAGATAATAGATAAACGTAATCAAGAGAGTTAGAGTCAACGAAACCTGGGGGTTGTTCCACGTACACTTCTTCCTTTATATAACCATTAAGGAAGGCAGACTTCACGTCCATTTGATAGACAGTGAAGCCCTTTAGTACAGCATATGCTAGGAACAACCTGATTGCCTCCAGCCTTGCCACTGGGGCATATGTTTGGCTGAAGTGATTCCTTCTTCTTGACGATATCCTTTGGCGACAAGTCTGGCCTTATTCTTTATGATCGTTCTATCTTCGTCCATCTTGTTCTTGTAGACCCACTTTGTCCCGATGACATTCTTACCTTTGGGTCTTGGAATAAGTTTCCAAACTTTACATCGCTTGAACTGGTTCAGTTCTTCTTCTATGGCCAAGATCCATGATATGTCTGAGTTTGCTTCCTCAAACTTATTTGGTTCAACCTGTGAGAGAAAACTTAAATATAAATTTTTGTTAGTTGTACCTCTACAAGTTCTAACACCATCTGGGGAATCTCCTATGATTTGGTCCATTGGGTAATCCTTCAGATGTCTTAGCTCTAGAGTCCTTGCATCTAGAACTTCAACCAATGGAGTGACTTCATCAACTTGGACTACTCCTTCATCTTGATCATCTACCTCTCCAATAGGGGTTGGAGTGGTGATCTTGATGAACTTTTCACCTTAGTATTTGTTTGGTTCATCCAAGCTAATTTCTTTCAACTTTGTACCTGCATCTTCAATAAGCACACTAGAAGAGTTGCTTTGCAGCAAGCTTGTCTCATCAAATACAACATGTATTGATTCTTTTACAACCAGATTTTTTCTATTAAATATCCTGTATGCCTTACTATGGCTACTATAACCTACAAAAATACCTTCAAAACTCTTTTCGCTAAACTTGGTAGTGTGATACTTACCATTGTTAAGCACGAAACATTTATAACAAAAAATTCTAAAATATGAGACAGTCGGTTTCCTCCCCTTTAGAAGTTTGTAAGGTGTCTTATCATGATTCTTATTTATGAGTGCTCGATTTTGCACGTGTCATGTAGTGTTGATGGATTAAGCCTAGAAGTACTCCGGTAGTGAAGCATCACTCAACATAGTCCTGCATGCCTCTATGAGTGTTCTATTACTTCTCTCAGCTACTCTATTTTACTGTGGAATACGAGGAGAGAAAAACTCATGAAAGATACCTAGGCTTTCACAAAATTCTGTCAAGGCCCCAGACTTGAATTCAGTTCCATTGTCACTTCTGATCTTGACTACAGAACAATTGTATTCATTCTGGATCTGCCTAACAAAATTTGTAAAGATATCGAAGGTATTTGACTTGGGTTTTAAAAAGAACACCCACGCAAAGCGCGAGTAGTCATCAACAATAACCAACGTATAATCCTTTCCTCCAAAACTTCTAACTTGCAGTAGACCGAACAAGTCCATGGGAAGTAGGTGTAAATACCTATTAGAGTCTTTGCCTATAATGCTTTTAAAGGTAGCCCTTATTTGCTTGCCTTTTACGCATACATGACAAGGTCTATCCTTGACGTACTTGACATTCGGGGCATCACGTACCAAATTCAGTGAAAATAATTTATTAATAGTTTTCAAATTAATATGTGCTAGTCTCTTGTGTCATTGGTCACCAAGAGACACAATATCTTTTTCTAAAAGGCACACTGGTGTAGAAGAGTCTATACAAATGAAATTTAAATAAAATATATTTCTGCTTCGAGTGCCTTATAGAATCATTTCCATATTGTAAACAAACTTTATCAAGTACTTGTCAGCATAGAATTCAACTATGTATCCTTTATCATATAGTTGGCTTATGCTTATGAGATTGTGTTCCAATCCTTCAACATAAGCTACATCCAAAAAGGATACACTATCGTTAGTTATCATACCGTAGCCTTTAGTGATTCCTCGGTCCGAACCTCCAAAGATGACCTTTGGTCCTTTCAAAACTAGAGAGAAGTTTTGAAGTAGGCTTCTTGTCCTGGTCATGTGCCGAGAGCATCCACTGTCCAAATACCAGATAGGCGTTTTGGTGGCCTTTGGACATACCTACAATCATGATCAGTTTGCCTTAGGAACCCAAACACTTTTGGGTCCTTGGTCTCGTGTTAGAACACTCCCCCTACGAGGATTAGCATTATGAGTGGTCATTCTCATGTTGCAAACTTGGGGAGTTTCAAAACTTCTCGGATTAAACAAGCAATCGATGGCAAAATGACCAATTCTGCCACAGCACCAACAGTGGAACCTGTTATATCTTTGCCTTACATTCTTTTGCTTGACCTTCTGAGATAGTGGTCTAGCAGGGGTTGCATTCTTGGAGGAAGAGGCTTCATGATGATGGAAATCACATGATTTCTTCTCCTTCACAGGCTCTTCCATAATGGGTTTTACCTTTGGTGCTTTCTTGGGGTTATGACCATGTTCATAAGGACCATAGCCCTGAAGAATGACTTCTTCATAAGGTTCCTTAAAGACACTCTCACCAATGTTTCTAGGGCGAGTCCATCCTTGGTAACGAGACTTTGGCTCTACATAAGTAGGCCTAGTCAAGTGGTCGTAGGATGAGTCAAGATCAAACACATTAGTTGGAAATATGACTTTCTTAAAGATAGTATGATCTTGAGGGGCCTTCCCTTTTTCTTTGGCCGAGGCCTTCTTGGCGGCCTTATTACTTCTCTGAGCCTTATTCCTCATAGAGGATTTACTAGGAGCTTCTACATGGCCTAGCCCAGCACCCTTTGCCTCAGTTGAGAATTCAGCAATAAGAGGAAGGATAGTCTTAGGCTTCGAGAAACTTTCAACAAGTTTCTTTTCAGCAGCGAGTTGTTCTTCCAACTCCTTGATGATTTTCTCTTTTAAGTCAAGGTGCTCTAAACTCTTATTATATTCTTCAATAGTATTATTGAAATTCTCCTTGAGTGAGTTAGTCTTAGCAACTTCCTCTCTCAAGGTGCTCTCTTCAGCTTTTAGAGACTTTATCTCCTTAGCTTGAGTTTTCACGACTCGTCGACATTTGTGGTAAGCCTTGATTAACTCCTTATACTGGGCCATGATTTCAGACTCATCGTCAGAAGAGCTGTCCTCATTATCATGCTCAGAAGCTTCATATTCTAAAAGAGGAGTGTGAGAGTTTACCTTCCCAGTGAACTGGTGCTCTTGTTCATCATCTGTCTGAGAAATAAGCCCAAAGTAGGCTTCTTCTTCTTCACTTGACTCAGATGAGTCAGAGTCACTGAGAGTTTTGCCCTTCTTGGCTATCAGGCTCTTCTCTGTCCTCTTCTTATTGTATGAGGACTTCTTTTCTTCTCTCTTTCCACCCTCCTTTTTCTCATGGGGGAAATCAACAATGACATGACCTAGCTTGTTACAACAATAATAAACTATGTTAGTAGAAATATGTTTATTTGGTTTAGAATTATACCTGTCATGGCTACTTGTGCCTTTCTTTCGTCGATCACCGTCATTTCGTGATCTTTTGTATGAGTAATCCTTGCCCCTCCATTGCTTCTTCTTGTTCAAGAATTCCTTGAACTATCGTGAGAGCAGTGAGAACTCTCCTTAAGATAGCTCTGAGCCTGAAGTACTTGGCTCAGATGACTCCACTTCACTTTCTTTTGGATCAGGTGCAGGTGAGGTAGCTTTGCCCTTCCTTGAACTATCTGCCTTCAAAGCAACATACTTTTCCTTTGAAGAGAATCGATGATGCTTATTTTCTCCACGCTAGCGCGTGTTTCCAATTGATGAGGCAAGTATACCTAACGTTCGGAGTATAGAATAAAGTGTCGTATTTCAACTCGGGCCTGTCGAGTACTTGTACTCACAAGGAAAAGCTATTATCTTATCAGACAAAAAGTTGGTTTTTGTTTAAAAACGGAAAAGGAAGAACTAAGCGTTAAACTAAGAAAGAGAAATACGATTTTTGGGGAAGCTAGCACTTGATCTAGAATTCCCTTGGGAAAAAATGAACCTTCTTGCAATGCGAGTTCTTAAACTACTCACTCGACCGTGGAGGTTCCTAGAGTACAAAAACGTCTCTCTCGAGCTCATGCTTTTGACTAACCTTAGGTTGATCGATTAAGACCTTTTGGCAAGTCGAAACCCTTAAGCTTGCTTTAGGCGGTGAACCCCTCTATTGGATTTGACTCCAATCTGGAAGATTTATGTCGTCCTCTCTCGAGGAGTACATTCTACTCCTTTTATCTTTGAGTGATCTCCTCGTATCCGCAACCTCTCGGTCATTTAGGATACGGAACTTAGATCGAAGATCATATACGCGTAATATGAATTCGATGAAATAAAAAACAAAGATAAATCGTAGTGAGGAAGATTAAGAACATGATATTTGATAAAAAAGGAAAAGTTTATTTTATTCCAAGCATCATCACAATCAAGTGTTAAATGAAATTTAGCTACTCATCATAATTAGAGATTTACAAGATAAGAAAAGGAAAGACATGATTAAAATGAAAGGCAAAGTTTAATTGAAACTTACATAAAGTAAAACTAAGCTAAGAAATTGAAAATGCAGTAAAATAAAAGAGCAACTACAAGACTACAACTCCCAAAAATTCCCCCCCCGGACATCTGAAGCTATCTGGAATTTATAGAAAAAGTTTTTGGATGGTCACGCCCTAGGTCACGCCCGTGACCTAGGGCATGTCAGGCTCGGAACCGTTGTCTTGAAACACCGGGAACGTTGGAGGAGAAACCGCCAAATTCTATTAACTGATGTATCACACCCTAAGGCACGCCCGTGACCTAGGGCGTGTCAAGGCTCTTTCTGGAAAATGGCGGGAAACTGAAAATGACGAGAGTAAACTTGACTTGACGGAGGCGTAATGCCCCCTGGTCACTCCCGTGACCAGGGGCGTGTCTAGCTGCAACGGCTTCTGGCGGCAACGACACGAATGGCTGATCGATTGAAAGAGAAACGCATCCGACATGCCCTAGGTTATGCCCGTTACCCAAGCGTGTGAATTTAATCTAACGTGGAAAGTGCCTCAACGGTCATTCCCCAGCTGGCACGCCCCGTGTATGTGTGACACAGGCGTGTAACGTGTCGACACGGGCGTGTCTGGGCCGGTCGACGTTCTTCTGGCGCGGGTCGATGATCTTCTGTTGCAGACTTGATTTTTGCATGTCACGCCCCTGTGTCACGCCCAGGTAGGGCGTGTCACAGGGCGTGTCTAGGATGAAAACTGGAAAATTCCTGTTTTGCTGCAAATAATATATATATCAGCCCGCAAGGTTAAAAATCATTTTATTAGAACATATAAATATAAAATATAGAAACTTGTTAAATATAAACTGAATATTATAAAATTGATATAAAATATTTAACTATTAATATAAAATAGTAAATAAAAAGATAGAAATAATTAGAGTTATCAAATACCCCCATACTTATCCGTTTGCTAGTCCCGAGCAAACAACTTCCTATAGGAGTAGAAAAGTTTTAAATGCTAGAAAAGAAAATTGAACCTAAGGAGTAAAATGCGAAGTCTTATGCATATGTTTGTAGATATTTTTATAGAAAGACTTACTCAGCATACAAATTAGGTTTTTATTTTTCATAAAAATGTGTTTCCACTTATTATTTTTACCTTTAAAATGAGAATCCGATTAATCTTAAAATTATATTTAGGGAGAGTGTAGCGTGTGTACTAAGATAACATTGAACGAACGAAGATTAAGATATCCTCCAAAGAAATCCATCAATTTCGATGGCCATAGGCTTGCCCTTTCACACTCTCGCTACGACACTAGTTTAACTTAAAAACATAAATCAATAAGACTTAATTAGGTTGAAATGTAGGCTTAGGTTTTTGGTGAGTGTGGTTAAAGATATAAACGATGGCTCGTCACACCAAAACCTAGAGAGAGCTTGAACACAAATCCTTGCTATGGCTTTACGAACGTAGCAAAATTTCTAATCCTTATGTTTATTTTTTCTTATTTTTTCCGACTCTCTTATCATGTTAAAAGTTTCCTTCTACCTCTTAATGTTTTTCATAATATATTTTTTCTCTTTTTTTTTGTTTTGAAAAGGAAAGAAGAATAAATCAACTTTTTTTATATAAGAAAAGAGCCACCAAAAATGAAAAGGCTCCTAATCACTCACAAACCATATTTGTATCTCTATGTTCTAGCTTGGTCTTAGGTGTGCAATTATGTTGCTTTTTAGGCTTTGGTAAAATGTTTGGTGGAGCTAAAACAAAAGGAAAAGGAAATATGCTCAAAATGGCTAAACAAAGATAAAAATTTTAGGTGCGGGTACAAAAGCTCAAACTGGCCAAAAGAAGTGCCTAAATCATATTTATGCTAATGAGTCTAACTTATGCAAAGTCTTGAGAATAGTTAGAGGGCAAGTTCTAGACATAGAGAAAGAATATCTCTTTCTTGATCCGTGAAATATCTCTCTAGCAAACTTCTACTTACACACCTAAAGTTTTTTAGATTTTACCAGTTTTCATAATTAAAGTAAAATAAAACATTTCCTTGATTTAGAAAAATGAAAATCTAAATATATGCTGAATATTTAGATCTATTAAATATTCTACTTACGCATGCACTTAACTTGAAACACAACATGACCAACAGTTTTACTCAAAAATTCAAAATTCAATTAAAAAATTAAAATTCTCTAAACACTATAAAGAAATTGAATTACTAGGAATTTTGCATGTGAACAAATATAGAAATAATGACTTCTCTAATTAAAAATTAAACCTATTTTTTTTGTATTTTTGACAATAAAAAGAAAAAAAAATTAATTTATAAAGATTTATATATATATATTTTTTGATTTTTAAATAAAAACAATAACTAAGAATCCACCCCCATACTTAAAAATAAACATTATACTCAATGTTTATAAGTCAAGTACGAGGGGGGAAAGAGAAACAAATTGAAAAATAATTTAGAAGAAAAGAAAATAAATGAATAAAAATTAAAGATAAGCAAGGGGTGTCTCCCAAGAGCTTTTCCCGTCTTTAAGCTAGACGGTATTAGTTAGGAAAAAGGGAAATAAAATTTAAATGTAAGGGCAACTCCCTTAATACCCGCTTGGGTGAGTACGCCGAAGACGCTCGCCAAGCTACTCCTCTGCTTGCTTCTTGATTTTTCTTCTTGGAATGGTGGTCTTGAGGATGTAAATTCAAATCACCTATACATACCTGAGGTGATGTGAATTTTTGCAGATGAGCGGCAAAGGGATCGTTGACGACATTGGATTACAACAGCTCATCGTCTACATGAAAATCATTAGAAGAAGAACAAAAAATACACGTGTTAGAAACAATTTCACACGGAGGAGGGTCGTGTGAAAGAAATTGATCAAACTCCGGTTGTTTATTTTCTAAAATTAGATTTTCTTCCGTAGATCAATTTAAAATTAAATCATCGGACGCATCAGGTTCATAAATTTTTGCTCCTAAATAATTATAAATTGTGTTTGAAAATTCATAAATAGGAGAACAATTGGGAGTAGTAGGAGGAGAAATATATTCTTCTTCTACTCCCCCAGCGCGTCCATACTCTTAACAAAGTCTTGAAATAAAAGTTTTTCTTCTTCTTTGGTATAAAAAACTAAAGGAGAACATGAAGAGTCATGTTCCGCATTAGCAACATTATCCGAAGAAGGAGAAAAATCGCTAAAATTAATAAAACTCTCATCCAAATTTTTGGGGGAAGAATCACATGAAATTTGAGAGAAATCCCCAAAATTAGGAGAGAAAGCTTGCGGTGCTGAAAAAGAAGAATAAGAAGTCGGATCTAAATAAAAATCCTCATTACTCGGGAATCTTTCCGGGTGATCATGCCGGAAAGCAACATTCGAGGAAGAAGAAAAACTATTAAAATCAGAAAAATTGTTCTCATTGAAGCTTAAAAAAGTATTTTCACCAAAATTTACAGAAATAATTTAATTAAAATTTGAAAAATTATTTGAAAAGTGATTTTCATGAAAATTCAATAAAGGGTTCTCATTAAAGTTGGAATAATTATTTTCATAATTATTGTGAAAATTATAAGAATAATTTTGATGATAAAAATAATTACATTCCTCACTTCGATGAGGGGCACCGCAAAAATTACACAAAACTTGGCGCTGTCTTGCGGCTTGCAAAAGATTAACTTTGTGTTGGAGCTCGGCAATTTTAGTGGCCAATTGTGATAACATATTTTTTTTATTTCAAGAAGAAAAGAAAACAATCGATACTTAATAGAATGGAATTAGAAATAAAAAAAAATGAATAGGGGTCAAGAAATAGAATGATAAAATAAAATAAAAGTTTTAAAATTAAAAATTTATAAAATAAAATTTCCCGGATTTCCCAAGGGATACCCAATGATGGGTTCGCAAGGTACTAGGCGGTATTGCGGGACGAAAACCTGGCACGGCCCTTTCACAAGAAATTTTGATTATAAAAAATTAAAGTTAAAACTTTTAAAGAAAACAAACAGAATAAAAAAATGATAAGAATAATAGATTCTTGCTTTCAAAATATCGACAAAGAAAATCCCCGGCAACGGCGCCAAAAACTTAAATGTTATTTTCTCCACGCTAGCGCGTGTTTCCAATTGATGAGGCAAGTATACCTATCATTCGGAGTATAGAATCAAGTGTCGTATTTCAACTCGGGCCTGTCAAGTACTTGTACTCACAAGGAAAAGTTATTATCTTATCGGACAGAAAAGTTGGTTTTTGTTTAAAAACAGAAAAGGAAGAACTAAGTGTTAAACTAAGAAAGAGAAATACGATTTTTGGGGAAGCAAGCACTTGATCTAGAATTCCCTTGGGATAAAATAAACCTTCTTGCAATGCGAGTTCTTAAACTACTCACTCGACTGTGGAGGTTCATAGAGTACAAAAGCGTCTCTCTCGAGCTCATGCTTTTGACTAACCTTAGGTTGATTGATTAAGAACTTTCAGCCAGTTGAAACCCGTAAGCTTGCTTTAGGCGGTGAACCCCTCTATTGGATTTGACTCCAATCCGGAAGATTTACGTCGTCCTCTCTCGAGGAGTGCATTCAAACTCCTTTTATCTTTGAGGGATCTCCTCGTATCCGCAACCTCTCGGTCATTTAGGATACAGAACTTAGATCGAAGATCATATACGCGTAATATGAATTCGATGAAATAAAAAACAAAGATAAATCGTAGCGAGGAAGATTAAGAACAAGATATTTGATAAAAAAGAAAAGTTTATTTTATTCTAAGCATCATCACAATCAAGTGCTAAATGAAATTTAGATACTCATCATAATTAGAGAATTATAAGATAAGAAAAGGAGAGACATGATTAAAATGAAAGGCAAAGTTGAATTGAAACTTACATAAAGTAAAACTAAGCTAAGAAATGGAAAATGCATTAAAATAAAAGAGCAACTACAAGACTACAACTCCCAAAAATTCCCCACCGGACATTTGAAGCTATCTGGAATTTATAGAAAAAGTTTCTGGATGGTCACGCCCTAGGTCATGCCCATGACCTAGGGCGTGTCAGGCTCGGAACCATCGTCTTGAAACCCCGGGAACGTTGGAGGAGAAACCGCCAAATTCTGTTAACTGACGGGTCACGCCCTAGGTCACGCCCGCGACCTAGGGCGTGTCAAGGCTGTTTCTGGAAAACGGCGGGAAACTGAAAATGGCGGGAGTAAAGTTGACTTGATGGAGGCGTCACGCCCCCTGGTCACGCCCGTGACCAGGGGCGTGTCTAGCTGTAATGGCTTCTGGCAGCAACGACACCAACGGCTGATCGATTGGCAGAGAAATGCCTCTGACATGCCTTAGGTCACGCCCATGACCCAGGCGTGTGAATTTAATCTGACGTGGCAAGTGCCTCAACGGTCATTCCCCAGCTGGCACGCCCCGTGTAAGTGTGACACGGGAGTGTAACGTGTCGACACAGGCGTGTCTGGGCTGGTCGACGTTCTTCAGGCACGGGTCGACGATCTTCTATTGCAAACTTTATTTTTGCATGTCACGCCCCTGTGTCACGCCCAGGTAGGGCGTGTCACAGGGCGTATCTAGGTAGAAAATTGGAAAATTCCTGTTTTGCTCCAAATAATATATATATCAGCCCAGCAAGATTAAAAATCATTTTATTAGGACATATAAATATAAAATATAGAAACTTGTTAAATATAATTTGAATTTTATAAAATTGATATAAAATATTTAACTATTAATATAAAATAGTAAATAAAAAGATAGAAATTATTAGAGTTATCAATCGACTTTTCTCTTCTTCAGCCTTTTTGCAGTTTATCTGCAGTTCATAGGACATCAACTTGCCAAATAGGCTATGAGGGTCTAATTCAGCTAATTTGCCAAATTCCCGGATGGCACAAACTTTGTTGTCTCATTCCTTTGTGAGGGACCTCAGAAACTTGTCATTTAGCTCTCCATTTGTGAAGACTCGGCCATACACTCTTAGGCAGTTTAATATCTTGAAAAAATTCTCAAATGTATCAACAATGGTATCTTTAGGTCCTTGCCGGAAGGCTTCGTATCTCTAATTCAAAAGGGATCTTCTATCATCCTTAACTTCTTTTGTGCCTTCCATCAAAGTGACAAGGGACTGCCACATCTCCTTAGCAGACTTGCAGTGGATCAGGTTCTGCAGCATTGAGTCATCGACTGCACTTGCTATTATATTCTTGGCCTACTTGTCCAAGAAGACAAGTGCAATCTCGTCTTTATCTAGATCCATCAATTTCTTTGGAACTTGTTTTGTTGGATCTATTGTGGAGGTAATCATGGGAATGTAAGGACCTTCTTCAACAATCATGAAGATCCTGGGATCCACAGCTTCCATGAAAAATTTAATCCTTTCTTTCCACATGGGAAAGTTATTCTTTGTGCACAAGGGAAGCTTGGCAAAATCTTTAGCCTTATCCATGCTTGGAAAATCTCAAGAAACAACTAGGGACGAATCCGATCAAGGTGTTTACCCTTTATTTATCAACCTCCCTATGGTACCAATTGAATGAGTTCAGTTGTCTACCTAAATCACCTAGAGGGGGTGAATAGGTGAGTTGTGCGTCTTTTTGCGGAATAAAAATTTAGCAACTATGCACACAAATCAACCAATAAATCACAGACGACAAAAGATTTATAGTGGTTCCCCAACCTTGGGTACATCCACTTTCCCTCACCGATCTAACAAACCACTAGACTCGGCTACTCTACTATCTCGGATTGAAAACCAATCCTTCACCTCAGAACAAAGTTCCTACAAACTCGATCCAAACGGATCGACACTCGGAAGATAAAACTTTCTTCAACTTGGAGAGAAATCTCCTACAATAATTGAATAAAGAGAAATTTGAAAATACAAACAATAATCTTCAAATCTTGAATGATCTGCCTGGATCTTCTTCTTATAACTTGCTACTCTGTCAGAATTGTTGAAGAAGATAACTCGGTAAGAATTAGATCTGAAAACTTCTTTTGACTTCACCCGATCGGAGACATGATGAAGTACGCACAATAATGCTTATCTGGAAATCAATCTTGATCTGAATCCTTGAATCGAAAACCCTAGCCCTTGCACGAAGAAGATCGACGACGGTGACTTTTGTTTTGGAGAGAGAAAATGAGATTCAGAGAACTTAGAATATTATGACAGCTTGTAAAATCCTTCTTAGGGTTAGTGAAAGTTCACCTAGTGTTAACTACCTTCACCTACGGTGGGGGGGATAGGTGACTTTTAGCGTATTTGCGGAATTAAAATTATACCTGCACAAGAAAACAAAACAACACAGCACAGAAAATAACACAGGTAATTTATAGTGGTTCCCCGATTTGGGTACGTCCACTTTCCCCCTTCGACCTATCTCCCAACCCGGGACGACTCGGTCACTTCACCAACAGGATTGAAATCCAATCCTTGCACTATCGGAAGGAACCCTTCCACACGTAGGAGTCAACACTCCCACAACACGGGTTGCACCCAACCCTACAACTAGGAACCAAATGTTCCTTTACAAAGAAAAAGAGACTGGAGTGTATAAGAAATACAAACAACTTGAAGATCTAGGTGTCCCTTTTTGTTAGGCTACTTGTTCTTGTAGGCAACGAAAAGTCCACGACCCTTGATCTTTCTTGGAGAGAATCTCCCCGAGACCGGCGGCGGCAAAGGGCGGCAGCAAGGCTCTCGGTGTTGGCGACGGCAACTGAAAACAGTAGCTATGCACTGGAGATTCAATCTTCTTAGCGAAGTCGGCAAGGTCTTCCAATGGTCACACTAGGATCGATCGTCTCGATCGATTCGGACGGGGATGGATTTCCCTATCTCAAATCAAGAGACAAAAGATCTCTAGTTAGATGTGTGAGATGCTGTGCAAGACTTTGCTTCTATCACCGTAGATCTGGAGGAGATCGATATCGGCTACGGTGACTACTGCCCGAGCGGCGGCAGAGACGATCGGCGGAGCTAGGGCTCGACGGCGGCTCTCCTTTTTGAATTCGCGTGTCTGTGTGTTTACTGTTCACCAATACCTGTATATTTATACATTAGGTCATAAAGATGACCGTTGTGGGCCCCACCAGCAATAAGACCTAAGTCCGGTTCGAACTACCGCTGGAAACCTGGACCGGTCTAGGAAATGTCGGAAATTTGCCCAAGTCAAATTCGGCGAGAATCGTAGGTGATTCTCAACGAATCGGCGAGAATCACTTACGATTCTTGCCGAATTCTACTTGGCGAATTCTGGCTGCACAGGTTATAGAGGCCGGGGAGAATCGGCAGGAATCACATTTGATTCTCGCCGAATCGTCGAGAATGCAAAGTCATTCTCGACGAATCGGCGAGAATCACTTAGTGATTCTCGACGATTCTGCCTTAGAGGATTTTCTGACTGCGTCGAGACAGCCGGCCCAACCTGGCGAGAATCATCTAGTGATTCTCGACGACTCATCGAGAATCACTAGTGATTCTCGACGAATCGGCGAGAATCACATAGTGATTCTCGACGATTTACACTTAGACGATTCTCGTCTTTCAACCCGTGAGCTGGTCTTTGGCCCATCCTTGCTCCTTGTCTGCTCTTGATTTATCATAGCCCTATACTTGAAATTAAGTACACCCCAATAGAGAGAGTACACGTAGGCCAACACACTGATCTGCTCAACGAGGGATTACGTTGCACAGACCCGTGTATATTGACCCACTGCACCCTGACATTGGTGTGTACTTAGCAATGAATAGCTGCAAGCACAACTAGAAATATTTCATCAAATACATTGTGAATTCATCCTAGCTTGACAGGTGGCTTCCTCAAATCCAGGTAATTGTGGATACAATACCCAACAATCTCCCCTTTTTGACGAAGCCAAAATCCTACTAGCTAAGATGAATACCACCATCCAGAGAATAAATAAGACATACGAAAATAAAAGCAAGCAGAACAATACTTGAGTTAAACATGAAATCATATAAATATATATAAATCCACAAGGCTTGTTCATATGATAATGTGAGAAAATTGATATGCAATAAGAGGCAGAAAAGATCCTAAGCCTATTTCTTCTTAGCAAGACTATCCTTAAGCTTCTGAGCCAGGAATTTCTTGCTTTGCCTTTCGAAATATTCCTTAGGCTTTGGATGATATCTGGGAGGAGGTGCTTTATCAGCCACGGTGTTGTTCCTGAAGAATATGTTACGTTTGGCTTCAAATTCTTTGTGCCGCTCCCATTCGTACTGGCTATATACATCACTTCGATTTATTTGCCCCCTCTGCTGTAACAGAAATGTGTCCAAGATAATACTCTTTGATACAGGACTCCATTTTTCGTTCCTCACATCATCCTCCGTCAATCTGATCTTCTTTTCAGCTTGCATTTCCCTAGATGTCCCTTCTTGAAGTTTTCTCTTGTTCTTGGCTTTTGCTAGGGCTTCTTTGTCAAACATGGCCATCAATTTGGCTTTGGAACTGTCCCTAGCAGCCCCTTGAGTATCAGCTTCACTTAGAGGAACTCCTTCTGCACTTGCTTCCTCATCATTTACAGTATTATTCTCAGGAGTCTCAGGAGCAGGATTACCCTCAGGATTTTAAGGGATATCGGTGCCTAATACTTGTTTGAGCAACCACCGGCAACTGTCATAAACATAGATATTAGACTAGTCGAAATTGTCGATGATGATTTGCTGAAGCCCGGTCATTTTAGCAGTATATTCTTCCTCCCCCTTTTTGGCTTCGACTGCAATGGAGTTTGCATAGGAGTGCAGGGACTCATCTATGTGCTTTAGAGAGTTTGAGAACTCAGTCAACAGGCCTTTTTGATTTGCATTTAGAAGCACCATGTTGGCATCGAATTTCTGTATGCTATCTGCCACAACATGTGCATTTTTATTAACTACTCCCAGGTCATCAGTATTCTTCTTTAGTCCTTTCATGAGAAGAGATACTGCTGTGCCTGCCTCTGTATATTTTTCATCAAATTTCTTCTCCATCACATCTAGTTTATGGTTGATCTGAACCACATTCTTGAGCATGAGATCCTCAGAGTCCTTCAGCCTCTTTAGCACTTTATTGAGGGATTTCTCAAACGTATCCTTGAGCTCATCCAGCATCCCTTGGACAAAATTAACAGTGTGATTTGCTAGGTTTGCTTGAAGTGGAGGAGCTGTAGGCAGACCCTGGTCAGGCTCCCCAGCAGAAGTACTGGGAGAGCTGGACACTAGAATAGAGTCCACAGGGGGGATAGAGGGTTGCTGAGAGGGATCCCCCTGCATTCCTGCATCCGACCTCTCAGGAGCTTGTTCCTCAGATGAAACAACAGCATCCTCCCGAGGATCCACCACTTTCTCCCTCTCAATTACTTCTTCCTCCATCTCAGTCTCCAAGTGCTCAGGCTTATCTGCAGAGTTGTGCATATCTTCCTCTACTTCTTCCTCCTCCTCCTCATCAGCCACCTCATCTCCCAGGTAATTCATATCTTACTCACCTTCCTCTTCCTCCTCCACATCTGCCACTTCATCTGCTACCTCCTCCTCACGGTCTTCTTGCAAAGTCTCCACAGCATCTTTAGCTATCTGAGAAATATCAGAGATGATGTTTGTAGAAGAGTGTACAGGCTCTCCCTCAGTTCCTGCAATCAGTGCGTCAGGAACTTCACTGGGTGCTGCCATAGAATGTGCAGGAGCACTGGTGTACTCGGCCGTAGATGCTTCCTCTTGGTCTATTTCCATGGTAACCTGCCCTATTCGATGCTCCCACCGGTCGAATATGCTTACGTCCATCCTTTTCAAATAGTGCAGAGGCACTCCTTTGCTCATGTCGAATGTATCTCCGTCCAGCTGATTCAGATAGAGGCTGATGATTCTGCCAAAGCTGGGGGTTCGGAGTGTGTCTTTAATTCTTTCAAAGAGCATGGCTCCCCAATTGAACCGCTTTCGGCAGACGATTGCCACCAGAGTCTTGAACATTTCCCCTGAAATATGGTCGTGGGATCCGGGTTTGCAGATTAGAGCCTTCCCAACGATGTCAGACAGCAATTTTCCCTCCTCATTCATGTCTTTCCTTTTGATTGACCTGGTCCCCTGGCCAGTCCACAGAAGGATAGGGTCCTTGCTCTATCCTCTTCCTCCAGGTAATCTTCTTCCTCACAACTGGATAGCCGCAGGCATTGGGTCAGTTTCCTGGCAGATAACTTGATCTTCTTCCCAGCAACCTTGCTCTTGATGGAGGTGTCTTCATGACGGAGCTTGGCAGTAGCAAAGAACTCCAATACTTCCTTATCCAAGATCTTGTACGGGTGCTCCAGCACGAACGTCAGTCCCACTTCCTCGAGCATTATGATTATGTTCCGGAACTTGTCCGAGGCCTGGGAGAATCCAGTTCTCACGAGCTCGCATCCAATGATCAGGCCTGCAGAAGTCCGTGGCTCCATAGCAAACTAGAAAGAAAGGGAATACCAATTTCCAAGTCTAAGGATCTCCGAAACCAAGAGAGTGAGAACAAAATCTACACTAAGCTCAAGTCTCGGTAAGGGACAAGATGGAGATTACCTAGTGCGGAGAGGCAGTGAAGGTTCCGGCTGCTTTACCGGAGAGACGGCAAGCCGATCCGAGGCGATGCTTGGATGAGTGCCTGGTTGCGAGAGGAAGGCTTCAGGAGGTGTCGTTAGGTCACCACGAACTGCCGATGGAGGAACCCGTTGGGAGGAAGGGTTTCCTGCGGAGCTTGGACACGGTCTCGGCGAATCACTGGAAGTTGAAGGGTCGGCGGGATTTAAGTTGGGTCGGCGGGATTTAGGTTCCATGTTATAAGCGGGTTTATATATATATTTATGTCCGAAGGCTTTGTTCGACAGAAACTGCAACAGTTTAATATTGATCGTCGGGAATGGAGGAATTTGGTTCGACGATTTGGTGATGCTTTCGTGCTAATGTTGGTTCGCACGGGTGAATTTTGTTCGATGATACCATGGTGGAATTTAGTTTGAGGGAAATCGCTGAGATTCCAAATTTATGTCATTGTCAAGGGTAGGAAAGTCTTAATAGGCATAATTGTTTCTTAATCCAACCAAGGGGTTCAAAATTTTCGAGGGCGGACTTAAGGCTGAAAATCTCAAACTAATCACTGCTAATGTAACTGAAGGTTATCTTACACTTATACTCCTTCCCTAAGTGACTGAGCATACGTGAATAATTTTTCTATATGACCATCTAATTTTAAAAGAAGTGAATTCATTACTTAGTGTGGACATGTAGACATACATATACATATATGTAAAAATCGATGCACTATGGCTCATATATTGAAGCTGATTGCGATTACCTGTGATAACAAGATGTAACATTCACATTATCAGCACAGAGTATATCAGGAGGTCAGTATGCATGTGCCTGTAATGATGGAACTGCTCCCATTCTCGACACTTTTTCCACGTCATTCTTGGAGCATCTCCTGTCCGGTTCCCATCAGGATTGCGGGAACCCAGACCACCTTGCAGGAAAGAGTTATCTTGCCTTAGGAACCCAATAAGTATTGGGTCCTAGGTTCCTATCAGCATAATAATTGTAATGCCTCCCCTTAGGAATCCTGGTGGGAGGACTAACATTGCCTCGAGGATGTGGAAATCCCCATGCCTTTGACACAGAAGAGTTGTGCCAACAATCTATGGCAAAATGACCCACTTTGCCACAACACCAACACTCATAAATGTTGTATCGCTGTTTTTGACCTGATCTACTGACTGAGGTAGTCGGAATCTTGGGTCTAAACGGGATAGGGCAGGTTCTACTCACAAATTTGCCTTTTCCACCGTGACACGTGGGAGGGTGGATAGAGAGCATGTGGTGAGTGTCATGAGGCCTGAGAGGTGGTGCCTTCCTTTTAGTCAGCACACTTCCAGAGGCCCCATGGGTACTTACCACATGTTTCCTGTCCCCCCTTTCCTGTGTCCTAGGGTGGAAAGTACTGCATTGAGAGCTGGTTCCTGCATATTCATGATGAGTTGGGGCTGAGGCTGAGAATACAAAGGGTTCAGAATGAGCCTTGGGAATTCTCTTATGGGTAGCCATGACAGTTTTGGCACTGTGGGTATTTCCACCTGAGGGCTGATCATTCTTGCAGTGACCAACATTGTTTCTGTGGTCATACCCGAAAGCATGATGAGTGCCTTTCCTTCCTGGAGTGGGGGGTCTAAATACCGTTTCCCCATTTCTCCATGAATTGATAATTCGGGATATCCACCCATTTTCTTTCTTTCTTTTGATAGCATCAACCTTGGAAAAGTTGGATACTATCCACTTCTCATTCTCTAGACTACACTCTAGATCTGAGATTTTAGAGTCCTTAACCTTATTGGATGCCAATTGGAGAACCAATAAGATTTTCAGCTGAGCAATCTCCTTAGCTTGCTCCTCCACAAGTAAGTTGCTCTTCTGAAGGGCACATACAAGGGAATCAGGATTTTCAATCTTTTGATTGAGGTTATCCATATCCCTTGCATTTTTGGAAGGACTACCCTCTGAATTGTTCCTGTCTTCAGGAACTTCAAGAGGAGAGGGTCATGAGGAAGAAGTTACCTGCTCCTGGCTTTGTTGTGCAGGGTTACCGTTAATATCGGCAGAGACTGTTGAGTCAGCTTCATCAGAACTGCTTTCCTCAATTTCTTCTTCAGTCTCTGACAAGGACACAGGAGCCCTGATACTGACAGATTGATCATGCCCTTCATCTTCAGAAATGAGGACCCCTACATAGGCTTCATCCTCTTATTGACGACTGGTCCCAGTTATCTCTGATCCCTCCATGAGGTCTGAGATGGTTTGCCACATGGACTTAGTTGTCCTACACTTGTCCACTCTAGAGCGAGATGGTACAGACCAGACATCAGTGATGATCTGACGAATCACCTGGTCTAGGTTGAACAGTGAGAGCTCTGTCTCCGACATCTCTTTGGGACACTTAGGGATTTGGAGATCTTTCCCTGAGCTGGAAGCCTTCATGGGAATGAAGGGACCCTCTTCCAGAATGAGTGATGCTCGAGGGTCGATGGCCTCCAGATGAAATAGTACTCTCATCTTCCATACATGAGAGTACTCCTTTGTACATGAGGGGAGTCTTAGAGGAGGGACATCATAATCCAACTCCATGCTTGAGTCTGATCTTCTTGTTGACACTAGTGGCAGGATTCTACTCAAGGTGTTAACCTTTTTGATGAGTAACCTCCCTCTGATACCACTTGAAAGTTCACCTAGTGTCAACTACCTTCACCTATGGGGGGGGATAGGTGACTTTTAGCGTATTTGCGGAATTAAAATTGTACCTGCACAAGAAAACAAAACAACACAACACAGAAAATAACACAGGTAATTTATAGTGGTTCCCCGATTTGGGTATGTCCACTTTCCCCCTTCGACCTATCTCCCAACCCGGGACGACTCGGTCACTTCACCAACAGGATTGAAATCCAATCCTTGCACTATCGGAAGGAACCCTTCCACACGTAGGAGTCAACACTCCCACAACACGGGTTGCACCCAACCCTACAACTTGGAACCAAATGTTCCTTTACAAAGAAAAAGAGATTGGAGTGTATAAGAAATACAAACAACTTGAAGATCTAGGTGTCCCTTTTCGTTAGGCTACTTGTTCTTGTATGCAACGAAAAGTCCACGACCCTTGATCTTTCTTGGAGAGAATCTCCCCGAGACCGGCGGCGGCAAACGGCGGCGGCAAGGCTCTCGGTGTTGGCGACGGCAACTGAAAATAGCAGCTATGCACTGGAGATTCAATCTTCTTAGCGAAGTCGGCAAGGTATTCCAACGGTCACACTAGGATCGATCGTCTCGATCGATTCAGACGGGGATGGATTTCCCTATCTCAAATCAAGAGACAAAAGATCTCTGGTTAGACGCGTGAGACACTGTGCAAGACTTGGCTTCTATCACCGTGGATCTGGAGGAGATCGATATCGACTACGGTGACTACTGCCCGAGCGGCGGCAGAGACGATCGGCGGAGCTAGGGCTCGACGGCGGCTCTCCTTTTTAAATTCGCGTGTCTGTGTGTTTACTGTTCACCAATACCTGTATATTTATACATTAGGTCATAAAGATGACCGTTGTGGGCCCCACCAGCAATAATACCTAAGTCCGGTTCGAACTATCGCTGGAAACCTGGACTGGTCCAGGAAATGTCGGAAATTTGCCCAAGTCAAATTCGGCGAGAATCGTAGGTGATTCTCGACGAATCGGCGAGAATCACTTACGATTCTCGCCGAATTCTACTTAGCGAATTCTGGTTGCACAGGTTATAGAGGCCGGGGAGAATCGGCGGGAATCACATTTGATTCTCGCCGAATCGTCGAGAATGCAAAGTCATTCTCGACGAATCGGCGAGAATCACTTAGTGATTCTCGACGATTCTGCCTTAGAGGATTTTCTGACTGCGTCGGGACAGCTGGCCCAACCTGGCGAGAATCATCTAGTGATTCTCGACGAATCAGCGAGAATCACATAGTGATTCTCGATAATTTACACTTAGACGATTCTCGTCTTTCAACTCGTGAGCTGGTCTTTGGCCCATCCTTGCTCCTTGTCTGCTCTTGCTTTATCATAGCCCTGTACTTGAAATTAAGTACACCCCAATAGAGAGAGTACATGTAGGCCAACATACTGATCTGCTCAACGAGGGATTACGTTGCACAGACCCGTGTATATTGACCCACTGTACCCTGACATTGGTGTGTACTTTGCAATGAATAGCTGCAAGCACAACTAGAAATATTTCATCAAATACATTGTGAATTCATCCTAGCTTGACAGGTGGCTTTCTCAAATCCAGGTAATTGTGGATACAATACCCAACAGTTAGTCCGTTGACAGGACCTTATATAAGATCTCCCTAAAGGTCATAATTATCCTTAATGACGTACATGTGGACCAATCACGTCATGTCATTTGAAAATCCCGTCAAATTCTGACTTAACAAAATTTCTGCAAATCTGAACTGCATTTTTCGAGTGAAGTAATATTACTCGAGAAGTGAAGCTATTACTCGAGTGGAAAATGAAGATTACTTGAGAAGAGGAATTTCTGAAATTACTCGAGAAGATGAAAGCATTACTCGAGTATAATATTGGTTCTCGAGAAATCAACTTGAATTACTTGAGAAGAAGTTTAACAGAAGTATTCGAGACAGAAAGAATCATTACTCGAGTAGAATGGAATTACTCGAGAATTGGGAATCTACTCGAAAAGTAGAATAAAAATTCTCGAGAACAAAGACTTAGAAAAATTTTCTGGATCTGGAAGAAGGTTACTCGAGAACTAGAAATGATTACTCGAGAAAAGAAGAAATTCTCGAGAACAAAATATAGGATTACTCAAAAACTAGGGATTGTTCTCGAGAACTGGACTTAGAAAAATTCTTGGAAAGAAAGATTGTTGTCACTCGAGACATACTATCAACTACTCGAGTACAATATAACTTCTCGAGAACAATACCTAGAAATTTTCTGAGCTAAGATCCTGAACACTCGAGATGTAGAGATAAAGTCCACTCGAGAACTAAACCTGGTTACTCGAGAACTAGAATAGTTTTATTCGAGAATCAACTTTTGTACTTGAGTAATAAGACTGACTTCTCGAGAACTTCTAATCCTTCTACTCGAGTACAAACAGTCTACTCGAGTAAAAGACTTAGAAAATTTCTGACTTTTAGAAAACTTTCATTCTTGAATCCAATCATCACCAACACTTCATCCATTGGTCCAAGTGCTTAAATATGAAGTGTATCCCAATAGAGAGGCTACACATGAGTCAACACCTTTGATCACACAATGAGGGATTACATTGTATGATCCAGTGTTTATGACCCACTGTATACTGACATTGGTCTACACTTAGCAATAGAGCCTGCAAACACATAACTAAAATAGAAGATCAAATACAACTTAATTCATCTTAGTCAAGGGTGACTTCATGCAAATCTGGGTTATTATGGATGCAATAACCAATAAGGTGCAATAAAGAACTAAGATTCATAAGCTGCATATACAAGTATATAAAAGTAAGGAAAAGGACGGCTTAATATTAGTTAGCAAACTCACCGGCATAATCCGGTACCTGTTGGGGGAGACATCTCTACCGACACACCCATAATAAAACTTCACAAGGGCGCAAGGAAAGGAGGTCTTATATCTTAACACTCCCAAACTGGGGAAAAATGGCTCCAGTGGGGGGAGACGCATCTACCAGCACACCCACAGTCATAAACTCATCTGGGTCAAAAGATCTGCCAACATACCAGCAATCATAGCCAAGACAAAAAAAATCCATAAACAAGGATTGGACGTCTCCCACAATAAATGCAGGAATAAATCCAAAAACAAAATTTGCCTAAGACCAAACTTGACAAAAACAATTGGCACTAGACTAATTTTATTTAGCAAAACTAGCCTACTGGTGATATACCATGAGTCAGCAAAAATAAAACTAAGTTCATAGAAAAGCGTCGAGAATACTCGATGCTACGTCGAGTGCAATCCACGCTCTCGACGCCAACCAGAAAACAGGATGGCATTGAGTATATTCAGCTCACTCAACGCTGCGTTGAGTGTATAACACTCACACAATGCTTTTATACTTGGACAGAATTTTACAGGATGACATTGAGTGTATTCAGCTCACTCAACGCCTCATTGACTGTGTTCAGCGTAATCAATGCTTTTAACTTAGAATTTAAATTTTAACCGATGGCGTTGAGTGTATTCAACACACTCATCACCGCGTTGAGTATAGTTAGCCAACTCAACGCTTTTACACTTAAGCTCAAAATAAATTAATGGCGTTGAGTGTATTCAACACACTCAACATCGCGTTGAGTGTATTCAACACACTCAACGCTTTTAACTTGGACTCTAGAATAAGCCGTTGGCGTTGAGTGTATTCAACACACTCAACATCGCGTTGAGTGTAGTCAGCACACTCAACGCTTTTAACTTGGCTTCAGATTTAAATGATGGCGTTGAGTGTATTCAGCACACTCAACACCGCGTTGAGTGTATAGAGCACACTCAACGCTCTTTCTTTAGACTTAAAATTTAAAAGATGGCGTTGAGTGTATTCAGCTCACTCATCTCCATGTTGAGTGTATAGAGCACACTCAACGCTTTTGACTTAGCCTATGAAAATATTCGATGACGTTGAGTGCATTCCACACACTCAATGCCATGTTGAGTGTATAGAGCACACTCAACGCTTTTACACTTAGCCGAACAGCCACTCAAAACCACTCAAGCCAGGACCCAGAAAGCTGGCGAAAAAGCTAACATACCTAAACAGAGGTTAGTAGACTTATTCTAGCTATCTCCATTTGATTTTAGCTATAGCTAGACCTAGATTTAGACCAAGATAACAGCTAAGCCCAACACAGGAAAAGAATTCTTCTATAACATCAATAGGGTGTCTCCCTCACCAAGACTACAGGTTCACTGCTATGCTAAGTACCATACGGCCTACAAGAACAGAATACACAAGTTGAAAGCTTGGCAAGGGTGTAAATCACCACTTGCCTCAAGATCTATAGCAAACAAGGATTGACAAGGAGGAAATCCTGTTCTAATCACAATTTTTGTACAGAGAGGAAAGAAAATCAAGAAAAAATAGTGGAATCAAGAATAAGCAATGGAGGAAACCGCCACTTGCCTCAAACCTTGTCGTACTTTGGCAACACCAGCACTCCTCCTCACGGATCTGGCCTGTAGAACACCTAAGCAGTAAAACCTGAAACTTTTCGAAAGGAAGGAAGGTCAAAATCGCAACCTAAACCTCTAACAATCCACGAAACGGGAATAAACTTACCATTTAAACATAGATCTAGGTGAGAGCTAACCAGATCAACTCTCTGACGATGATTTCGTACACCAGAGCTCCTACAATCGACCGCCGAAGGCTATCCAAAGACCCCTTCTTTCTCTCTTACGCAAACAGGCCGACGGTTTCAAGAAGAAGATGATGAATAGGGTTTTTGTCTTATCGCAAGGCTATTTATACTTATAGATATAAGTATTATAATAATAATTTATCTTTATTTAATCTTCCAAATGACTCAAAATTCGCACCAACATGGAATTTTACGAAAATCGCATCATAGCAAAATGTCGACGCTATTAATCCAATGGTGAAGTCAGAATTAAAATACGACAAACCAAACTCGGGCAAAAAATCTCCCAAAGTCAAAATATCATCATTCCTAAAAAGGCTTCACCGTGTTCCAAAATGAACCCCGGCTCACAAGGAAATATCAAAACACGGGAGAAATTAGCCAAGCCAATACTCTTAAACAAAAACCTCGGATACCAATGAGCAAAAATCACGCTCCGACAATGGTAACCACCAACAAAGGGTCAACGTAACACCCTGACGTCAATTTTACGCCAATAAAAGAATTAAATTAAACATCAAAAAATCAGGGGCGTTAGAGTTTTCCTTGCAGAACTCAGCGATGTAGCCTTTGTCATATAATTGACTTATGCTGATGAGATTTTGGTGTAATCCTTCAACATAAGCCACGTCTGCGAAAGAGACTATGCTGTTGGAAATCATACCATAATTATTTGTTGTTCCCTTGTCTGAACCTCCAAAGATGACCTTTGGTCTGTCTTTGACTGGGGTATAATCACGCAAAAGGCTTTTTGTCCTGGTCATGTGCCGAGAGCAACCACTATCGAAATATAATATCAGAGTTCTTTTGTCCTTTGGACATTCCTGCAAAAATAAATCAGTTTACCTTAGGAACCCAAACGTATTTGGTTCCTGGTCAGTATACTCCCCCGAGGAACATTAACCTTGCGAGTGGTCGGTCTCACATAGCTAACTCGTGGATTTACAAAATTAGTGGGGTTGTACCAGCAATCTACGCCAAAGTGACCAACTTTGCTGCAACACCAACAATAAAATTTGTTGTACCTCCTTTTGTACTCCAGCTTCACCTTTAAGAGTTAAGGTCTAGCTGTGGCAGCATTCTTAGAGGTGGAGGCCTCCTGGTTACAACATACACAGAAGCTCCCCATCTCTTTAGCCTTAGGCACATCAGTTTTTTCTTTTGGTGCCTTCTTATTGTTATGGTCATGAATATATGGACCATGATTTTTCAACTGAATTTCTTCATAAGGTGCTTTGAACACGCTGACCCAAAAGTTACGGGGATGGGTCCATCCCTTGTATCTATTCCTGGGCTCTAAATGAGTAGGCCTAACATGATGAGTATAGGATGACTCAAGGTCAAACTTGTTCGTCAGGAAGATTACTTTCCTGAACGAAGGTTGACTCATGGGTGCCTTCCCCTTTTCTTTGGTGCTAGCATTCTTGGCATCCTTACCCTTTCCACTGACATGGCCAAGACCACTACCCTTCTTTTGGGTAGAAAACTCATCATGAGAGGCAGAACAGTCTTTGTCTTGGAGAAACTCTAAACAAGTTTTCTCTCCACCGCGAGCTTTTCTTACAGCTCATCACAATATTTTCCTTTTAGACTTAACGTCTCAACAGAGAATTTGAGTTCCTCTTTCAAGAAGTGGACTTCATCTCTGAGAGGAAGCAATTTTGCAATTTCCTCCTTCAGATTTGCTTCCACTGCCTTGAGGGAGGCAATCTCTTTTAACAACTTTTTGACTACTTTACGACATTTTTCAAAAGCCTTTAAGAGGTTCTCGTGCTGAACCATCAACTTAGAATCGCCTTCCTCTTCAGAAGAGTAGCCATCATTACCATTCAAGGATGTTTCAAATTCAGAGAGTATCATGTGCGAGTTTACCTTCCCGCAATACTCAGAGTCACTAAATTTCTTGTCTATATGAGCCATGAGCCCGAAGTAGGCTTCTTCGTTCTCAGAGCTCGACTCACTCGAGTCACTGTTACTAAGAGTCTTCGACTTCTTGGCAACGAAGCTCTTTTCTTCTTTCTTCTTCCCTTTGAAGGATCTCTTCTCGTCCTTCCTGGAGCTATCCTTCTTCTTATACGGACACTCCAAAATCATGTGACCTATTTTATTACAGCAGTAGTAAATAGCGTCAGTGGAAGAAAATTTATTAGGTTTTGATTTATACCTGTCTTCCTTGTTATAGATTTTCTTGGTACGATCTCCGTCACGATGTGATCTCCTGGAGTCTGAAGAGAATGACTTATTTTTCATTTGTCTCCTCTTTCTCAGCAGCTTCTTGAACTGCTTGGAGATTAGGGAAAATTCTCCATCTGATAGCTCGAAGCCTGACGTGCTTGGCTCTGAATCTTCTGGAGTGTCAAGAGCTCATGTCCTTACAGGTGACACAACATTAGATTTTCTCAACCCTTCCGCCTTCAGAGCCACAGACTTTTCTCTGCTAGAAGTTATGTTGTTCTCCTACTTCTTATGAGTATTCATTTGAAGCTCATAGGAGAGCATCTTTTCGAACAAGTTCTGAGGGTCTATCTCCAGCAGCTTCCCGAATTCTCTAATGGAAACAAATTTTGTGTCTCAGTCCTTTGTCAAGGATCTAAGGAATTTTTCATTTAGTTCACCATAAATGAAGACGTGGATGTAGTTCCTGAGACTGTTCACTATCTTGAAGAACTTCTCAAAATTATCAGCTATGGAGCCATTGGCACCTTGATTGAAGGCTTCGTACTCCTAGTTCAACAAAGATCTACAATCGTCTCTCACTTCTTCAGTATCTTCCATCAGGATAATAAGATAATCCCACATCTCTTTGGCAGATTTGTAGTGGAATAAGTTCTGTAACATTGAATCGTCCACTGTATAAGATATGATATTCTTTGCCTTCTTGTCTAGGGAAACTATGGAAATCTCGTCCTTGGTGAGATCCATCATCTTTATGGGAACCATGATCACTGGATTTATGGTTGAAGCCTGTGTAGGGATGTGTGGTACTTCTTCCACAATCTGAAAAATACTCGGATCAGCAGCTTCAATGTAGAAACGTACTTGTTCTTTCAACATGGGAAATTTTTCCTTGGTGCATTCCAGTAGCTTCATGGATGACATGTCTTTTCTTCGATCCATGGTAATATGTGTGTTTGGTATTGTATCCACAAGAACCTAGATTTGGAGAAGTCACCCTTGAACTAAGATGAATTAAGTTGTATTTGATGTTTTGCTTGAGTTATGTGTTTGCAGGACTATATTGCCAAGTTTAGACCAATGTCAGACGATAATGGGTCACCAAACACAGGACCGTACAATATAATCCCTCATTGTATGATCCATGGTATTGAACCATGTGTAGCCTCTCTATTGGGTTACACTTCATGTTTCAAGCACTAGGATTGATTGGCTAAAGAAATATTGCTGAGTTTGCTGAAGAAGAGAAATTTTTATTTAAGAAAATTTTCTAAGTATTTCACTCGAGTAAGTATCTTATATACTCAAGTTAAATACTTAGATTATACTCGAGTAAGTCTATGTTTATTCGAGAAAAGGGAATGGCTCTCGAGTAGCCTATATATAGCTCTCGAGTAGCCAGGTTTTTTTTCTCGAGTAGATTATCTCTTACTCTCGAGTTAAAAGAATTTCCTCTAAGAAAATTTTCTAAGTCATTCACTCGAGTAATCATGTTAACCACTCGAGTATATTAGTATTTTGTATCGAGTTACAGAAGAAAGAATTCGTGGTGTTATACTTCACTCGAGTAGTCAAGATCATGTACTCGAGTAGTCTATCTACTACTCGAGTAGTCCAGGTTTAATACACGAGTGATAAGTTTTCATCCCTCAAAGATTATTCTAAGTCCTTTACTCGAGTAGTCATTTCCAAATACTCGAGTTGTTTATCTTATCTCGAGTAGTCCAGTTCTAGTTCTCGAGTAATCCGTATTTCTCACTCAGAAATTATTATAAGTCATTGACTCGAGTATTCCTTTTTCCTCTCGAGTAGTTAATTTCTTTTCTCTCGAGTAATACTTCTTGTACTTGAGTAGTTCAACTCCACGTCCCGAGTAACTATGTTAGCACTTGAGTAAGTCTTTATGTACTCGAGTAATTACTTATTTTATTCTGAATTTTCTAAAGGACTTCTACTCGAGTAGTCTATTCCTATCCACTCGAGTAATCATATATATATATATACTCGAGTAGTTTATATTTTACTCGAGTACTTCAGTCAGATTTGTCAGAATTTTGCTAAGTCCAGATTTGACGGGATTTTCAAATGACTTGACGTGATTGGTCCACGTGTACATCATTAATGCTAATTATGACCGTTAGGGAGATCTTATATAAGGTCTTGTCAAACCGACTAACCCTAACAAGCTGTCATAGAATTATTCTAAGACTCTGAATCGAGATTTTCCACTTTTCGAAAACGGAAGCCGCCGCCGATCTTCATCGTGCAAATCGCCTAGGGCTTTCGTTCAAGAAGATTCAGATCAAGGTTGACTTACAGATCGGGATTGCTACTCATCGTCTCATCTTCTCTCGGATCGTGTGAGTCAAAGAAATTTCAGATCAAGATCGATCCAAGTCTTCTTCAATAATTTTCTGACAGAGCCACAAATTCAAGAAGGAAGAACTAGAGAGATTTTCAGATTTGAGAAATCATTTTGTTTGTATTTCTACAAATCTTTTCATATATTTTGTAGGAGATTTCTCTCCGAGATTGTAGGAGCTTTTGTTTCCTAGTTGTAGGAAGTTTTATCTTCCTAGTGTATATCCGTGTTGTGGATCGAGATTGTAGGAACTTTGTTCCGAGGTGTAGGATTGGTTTTCAATCTGAGATATTGGAGTAGCCGAGTCTAGTGGTTTGCTAGATCGGTGAGGTAAAGTGGATGTACCAAAAGTTGGGGAACCACTATAACTCTTTTGTCGTCTGTGATTGCTTGGTAGATATTTGTGTGCATATATCTCAAATTTTTATTCCGCAAAAAGACGCACAACTCACCTATTCATCCCCCCTCTAGGTGATTTAGGTAGAAAACTATTTACTTTCAATTAGTATTAGAGGGAGGTTGATCACTAAAAGGTTAACACCTTGATCACATCCTTTTCTAGTTGTCTCTTGAGATTTTCCAAGCATGGACAAGGCTAAAGATTTTGCCAAGCTTCCATTGTGCACCAAGAATAACTTTCCCATGTGGAAAGAAAGAATTAGATTTTTCATGGAAGCTGTGGATCCTAGGATCTTCATGATCGTTGAAGACGGTCCTTACATTCCCATGACCGTCTCCACAATAGATCCTACAAAGAAAGTTCCAAATAAATTAATGGATCTAGAAAAAGACGAGATTGCACTTGTGTCTTTAGATAAGAAGGCCAAGAATATAATAGCAAGTGCAGTCGATGACTCAATGTTGCAGAACTTGATCCACACTGCAAGTCTGCTAAGGAGATGTGGCAGTCCCTCGTCACTTTGATGGAAGACATAGAAGAAGTTAGGGATGAGAGAAGATCCCTTCTGAATCAGAAATATGAAGCCTTCCGACAAGGTCATAAGGACACCATTACTGACACCTTTGAGAATTTCTTCAAGATAGTCAATAGCCTCAGGGTCTATGTCCGAGTGTTCACAAACGGAGAACTGAATGACAAGTTTCTAAGATCCCTAACTAAGGAATGGGATAACAAGGTTTGTGCTATCCAGGAATTTGGAAAGCTAGCTGAGACAGACCCTCAGAATCTCTTCGGGAAGGTAATGTCATATGAGCTTCAACTCAACACAAGGAAAGCTGAAGAAGATAAGAGTAGGTCTGCATCCAAGGAGAAGTCTGTTGCTCTAAAGGCAGACACCTCAAGGAAGTCAAAGGCTACCTCTCCTGCCCCAGCACAAGAAGAAAGTGAAGAGGAGTCATCTGAGCCAAGCACTTCAGGCTCAGAGCTATCTGAAGGAGAGTTCTCTCTACTCTCACGACAGTTCAAGAAATTCTTGAACAAGAAGAAGTAATGGAAAGGCAAGGATGCCTCCTACAGAAGATCATGATATGATGGTGATCGACACAGAAAAGTCTCAAGTAGCCATGACAGGTATGGTTCTAAACCTAACAAACATATTTCGACAGACATTGTTTGTTACTGTTGTAATAAGCTAGGTCATGTCATTGTTGATTGCCCCCATAAGAAGGAGGGTGGAAAGAGAGAAGAAAAGAAGTCCTCATACAGTAAGAAGAGGACAGAGAAGAGCCTAATAGCCAAGAAGGGCAAAACTCTTAGTGACTCCGACTCATCTTAGTCGAGTGAAGAAGAAGAAGCCTACTTTGGGCTTATGGCTCAGACAGATTATGAACAAGAGCCCCAGTTCACTGGGAAGGTAAACTCTCACACTCCTCTTTCAGAATCTGAAACTTCTGAGCATGATAATGAATACAACTCTTCTGACGATGAGTCTGAACTCATGTCCCAATACAAAGAGTTAATCAAGGCTTACGATAAATGTCGACGAGTCATGAAAACTCAAGCTAAGGAGATAAAGTCTATAAAAGCTGAAGAGAGCACCTTGAGAGAGGAAGTTGCTAAGACTGGCTCTCTTAAAATGAACTTCAATACTGCTATTGAAGAATATAATAAGGCTCTAGAGCACCTTGACTTAAAGGAGAAAATCATCAAAGGTTTGGAAGAACAACTCACTATTGAAAAGAAACTTGTTGAAAGTTTCTCAAAGACCAAGACTGTTCTTCCACTCATTGCTGAATTCTCAGCTAAGGCCAAGGGTACTGGGCTAGGCCATGTAGAAGCTCCTAGTAAATCTTCTAGGAGGAATAAGGCTCAAAGAAAGAATAAGGCCACCAAGAAGGCCTTGGCCAAAGAGAAGGGGAAATCCCCTCAAGATCAGACTTCTTTTAAGAAAGTCATATTTCCAACTAATGAGTTTGATCTTAACTCATCCTATGGTCACTTGACTAGGCCTACCTATGTAGAGCCAAAGTCCCATTACCAAGGATGGATCGCCCCAGAAACTTTGGTGAGAGTGTCTTTAAGGCACATTATGAAGAAGTTATTCTTCAGAGCTATGACCCTTATAATCATGGTCATAACTTCAAGAAAGTACCAAAGGTAAAGCCCATTGTGGAAAATCCACTGAAGGAGAAGAAATCATGTGATTGCCATCACCATGAAGCTTCTTCCTCCAGGAATGCTGCCACTGCTAGACCACCATCTGAAAAGGTCAAGCAGGAGAACATAAGGCAAAGATACAACAGGTTTGTCTGTTGGTGTTGTTGTAAAATTGGTCACTTTGCCATCGACTGCTGGTTTAATTCCAGAAATTCTGCAACTCCTCAAGTTGGTAAAATGAGAAAGACCACTCATAATCCTAATCCTCGTAGGGGGAGTGTTCTAACACGAGACCAAGGACCAAAACGTATTTGGGTTCCAAAGGCAAACTGATTATGATTGCAGGTATGTCCAAAGGCCACCAAAACGCCGATCTGGTATTTAGATAGTGGATGCTCTTGGCACATGACCGGGACAAGAAGCCTACTTCAGAACTATTCTCCAGTCTTGAACGGGCCAAAGGTCGTCTTTGGAGGTTCAGACCGAGGAATTACTAAAGGATATAGTATGATCACTAACGGTAGCGTATCCTTCTCAGATGTGGCTTATGTTGACGGATTGGAACACAATCTCATTAGCATAAGTAAGCTCTGCGATAAAGGATGCATAGTTGAATTCCATGCTGACAAGTGCTTGATAAAGTATGTTAATAATATGGAAACGATTCTATGAGGCACTCGAAGCAGGAATATATTTTATTTAAATTTCATTTGTATAGACTCTTCTAAACCAGTGTGCTTTTTAGCAAAAGATAGTGCGTCTCTTGGTGACCAATGACACAAGAGACTAGCACATATTAATTTCAAAACCATTAATAAATTATTTTCACTGAATTTTGTATGTGATGCCCTAAATATCAAGTACATCAAATATAGACCTTGTCATGTATCCGTAAAAGGCAAACAAACAAGGGCTACCTTTAAAAGCATTATTGGCAAAGATTCTAATAGATGTCTTCATCTACTTCATATGGACTTGTTCGGTCCACTGCAAGTTAGAAGTTTGGGACGTAAGGATTATACGTTGGTTATTGTTGATGATTACTCGCTCTTTGCGTGTTTGTTCTTTCTAAAACACAAGTCAGATACCTTCAACATCTTTACCAATTTTGTCAAGCAGGTCCAGAATGAATACAACTGTTCAGTAGTCAAAATCAGAAGTGACAATGGAACAGAGTTCAAGTCTGGGGCCATGACAGAATTCTGTGAAAGCTTTGGTATCTTTCATGAGTTTTCCTCTCCTCGTACTCCTCAACAGAATGGAGTGGCTTAGAGAAGGAATAGAACCCTCATAAAGGCTTGCAGGACCTTGTTGAGTGATGCCTCACTTCCGGAATATTTCTAGGCTTAAGCTGTCAACATTGCATGCCACGTGCAAAATCAAGCACTCATAAATAAGAACCATGATAAAACTCCTTACAAACTTCTAAAGGGTAGGAAACCGACTATCTCATATTTTAGAATTTTTGGTTGTAAATGCTTCGTGCTTAACAATGGCAAGTATCATACTACCAAGTTTAGCAAAAAAAGTTATGAAGGTATTTTTGTAGGATATAGTATCCATAGTAAGGCATACAAGATTTTTAATAGAAAAACTCTTGTTGTAGAAGAATAAATACATGTTGTACTTGATGAGACGAGCTTGCCACAAAGCAACTCTTCTAGTGTGTTCATTGAAGATGCAGGTACAAACTTGAAAGAAATTAGCTTGGATGAACCGAATGAAGATAAAGGTGAAAAGTTCATCAAGATCACCACTCCAACCCCTATTGGAGAGGTAGATGAACAAGATGAAGAAGTAGTCCAAGTTGATGAAGTCACTCCTGTGATTGAAGAAGATCCAGATGCAAGGACTCTAAAGCTCAGACATCTGAAGGATCACCCCATGGACCAAATCATCGGAGATCCCGGGATGGTGTCAGAACTCGTAGAGGTACTACTAATGAAAATCTATTTTTGAGCTTTCTCTCGCAGGTTGAACCAAAGAAGTTTGAGGAAGCAAACTCGGACGCATCATGGATTATGTCTATGGAAGAAGAGTTAAATCAGTTCAAGCGCTGCAAAGTTTGGACACTTGTTACAAGACCCAAATGCAAGAACATCATCGGAACAAAATGGGTCTACAGGAACAAGATGGACAAGGATGGAACGATTATAAAGAACAAGGCCAGACTCGTTGCCAAAGGATATCGTCAAGAAGAAGGAATCAACTTCAACCAAACTTATGCTCTAGTGTCAAGACTGGATGCAATCAAGTTGTTCCTAGCATATGTTGCACTTAAGGGCTTCACCGTCTACCAGATGGACGTGAAGTCCTCCTTCCTTAATGGTGACATAAAGGAAGAAGTGTATGTGGAACAACCCCTAGGTTTCGTAGATTCTAACTTTACCTATTACGCTTACCTTTTACAAAAAGCTTTATATGGTCTGAAACAAGCTCCTCGAGCTTGGTATGAGATGCTATCTAGCTTTCTTCTTGAGAACAAGTTCACAAGTGGAAAGATAGATAAGACATTATTTCTTAGGGAAATAAAAGGCAAGATTTTGCTAGTGCAAATCTATATCGACGACATTATTTTTGGCTCTATTGACGATAACCTCTGCAAGAAGTTTTCAAAACTTCTATAAGGGAAGTTTGAAATGAGTAGTATGGGAGAGCTGAAGTATTTTTTAGGGCTTCAGGTGAAACAATCTGAAGATGGAATTTTCATCTCGCAGACTAAGTTCACCAAAGAGCTAATTAAGAAATTCGAAATGGAGAATGCAACCTCTATGAGGACTCCAATGAGTTCAACTATATCCCTGGACAAGGATGAGAAAGAGAAACATTTTGATGAAACCAAGTACAAAAGCATAATTGGATCCTTTCTCTACCTTACTGCTAGTAGACCAGACATAATGTTCTCTACATGTGTCTGTGCTAGATTCCAAGTGAACTGTAAGGAATCTCACTATGCTGCTGCAAAGCGTATTTTGAGATACCTTAAAGGTACATCGAATCTTGGCTTATGATACCCAAGAAGTAATGATAGCGAATTAATTAGTTTTTCATATGTAGACTTTGCAGGTAGCAAAGACGACAGGAAAAACACTTCCGAGACTTGCCAATTCCTTGGAAGAAGGCTCATTTCCTGGAGAAGTAAGAAGTAGAACTGTGTTGCAATCTCAATAGCTGAGTCAAGGTATATCTCTGCAGGCAGTTGCTGTGCACAGCTGCTATGGATAAAGAATCAATTTGAAGACTACAACATGAAGTTTCAGAACATTCTATTGTTTTGCGACTCTTCTTGTGCAATTGCAATAACCAACAACCCAGTCTCTCACAGCCGGACAAAGCACATAGAGCTGAGATACCACTTCATCCGGGAGCATGTGGAGCGTGGGGATATAGATCTACAGTATGTCTCTACAGACAGGCAGATTATAGATATTTTCACGAAGCCACTGGACTAGACCAAGTTCTCGTTCTTCAAAACAGAACTTAGTATACTCAACAAAGAAGATTAGAGAAGGTGGACTCACAAAAAGGATCAGAGATCAAGAAATGAGTCAAAAGGTGAAATTTCTCAAATTTCTGACTCTATGACTCAAGTAAGACAAATACTACTCGAGTAAGAAGTAAGGCACTCGAGTACCTCCTTGACCTACACGAGTATTTCTTCAGCCACTCGAGTAACCTACTCGAGTAACAAAAAGACATACTTGAGTCCTTCCATACCTTCACTCGAGTACTTCAATATCTTCACTCGAGTACTGCCACGCCTCTCGAGTATCAGACAATCAAGTTTTCTATCTTCTATTCAAATTTCTTATTTGCAACCCGATGCTTTTGCGGCTCTCTCCAAGGTATGTAACCTTACTTCTTGCTTAATTATAAATAAATTAGGGTTATAAATAGAAAAGTCCGGATATACGTTTCTACATGAATAAAATCCAGTCACTCGAGTAAGCTGACAGACGTTTCGTCTTCCACCAAAAGTTGCAGAGCCCGCACAATCCTCTTCCCCACACCAGTTCGTCTCAAATTTTTGGATCAAGGCACCCTCGTCTAAGATTGGAATAGGATCAGAACTTGTTGTCGCAGGAATCGCCGAGTTGTCAGATGATTTTCGCAACCTACTGATTCTTCTCGACACCGCCGGTCTTTTGTTTGTTCTACAGTAACCGTGTAAGCTTTTATTTCCTGATGTTGTGGATTTTTACAAGCATATCAAAGTCAAGAGAAACGGGACAGTTCTCAAGTCCAAGGTTCAAGGAATAAAGATCACGCTTAACAAAACTTCTATCTCTACTCTTCTTCGACTGCCAGTTGTTGATGAAGAAGAAGACCTAGATTCTGAGGATTCTGACAAGACATGTATGTTCTGTGGTATGTCTCTAGAAGCTCTCTCCATCAAAAGGTCAGAAATGAATCCAGAAGGGAAATTCTTGGTAGATATCATTGGAAAGATCCTTATCTGCAAGACAAACTCAATCAGGGACATTTCTCTCAACCTTTTATACATAATACAAGTCATTGTCTGCAGGAAAAGGTTTCAGTTTGGACAGTTAATTCTTGATAAAATCAAGGAGAGCATAAAGGCTCCTAGTTATGCCAAGATTTTTTCTCTTCTTCTTCATGAGATTAATCCTGAGGTATTCAATTTCTCCAAAGGGACCATTCTTCATCACATGAAGAAAATTTCAATTTCCTCCATCCAAAGATAGGAGGTGAAGTTACAAAATCCAGTCAAGGCTGCTAGAGCTCATGAGCAGCCTGCTTCTAAAGAGACTTCTTCTTCAAATGACAGGACTCCATCTCCCTCTCTCCAAAATACTATTGGCACATCTGGTGCAGCAATTGAGGTGGAGCCTGCTTAATTTGTTCAAGAAAGAATTCCTTCTCCTCCTAACCAGTCATAATAGCTGTACAAAATACATTCTCCTTCTGCCCTTTCAGCACAGCAAGATAGAATACATTTTCCTTCTGCCCTTTCAGAACATCAAGATATCTTTCCTTCTCCTTCTGCTCATTCAGCACAGTAACAAGACAGTATCCCTACTTCCTTCCAACGAGCTACTTCAGCAGAACTTCATTCAGATGCACAGGTACTAGAAACAATACTTTACACCAGTGATGATATAGACAAGATGATTGAAGAGTAAACCACTGATGAACCCCTTCCCCCTCTTCAAAAAGAGCAACCTGCTGAATAACCCAAGCAACCCACTCATGCACCATCACCAACACCTACTCCTATTCCTTCTCCCTCCCCTATGCAATCCCCACAGTCACCTTCTGATAATTCTCCAGCTGCTCAGCAAGACCAACAACAGACAATTCTACTGTCAGATGAAGATAAAGGTTCTCCAGAGCCTGTTGAAGCCCCTTTGAGGAACTTAGACTTCTCTCTTCCCACCTTAACTAGTGAGGAATAAGTTGTTTTTGTCCATACTACAAGAGCTCAAAGCTCAGTAGTCATTGAAGAAATTGTTCCATGGAAAGCACCTCCTCCTCAGGCCCCCGTTCCTCCTGCTGCTGCTGCTACTACTTCAGCCATAACAACTTCTTCAGATATTCTTAGAAAGATTGAGCAACTGTTGTCAGAACAAAGAAAATACTTTGATGATTCCTTGAAGACAGTTCAAGACAAGGTCTCTGCTTTAGAGAAAGAGATGAGTAGAGGCTTTGCTGAAATACATCACAACACAGATCAGCTGAAGCACCTTTTCAAAATAGGTGGTAAGTCATTGGACAACACTATTACTAGTGTTGGTGAGGTTATGAACAAATCTCTCACTCTGGACAATAATCAAATTGAACTTAAGAAGAAAGCCCAAGAGCATATAATGAAAGTCTGTGAAGAAGTGGGCATCTTTAGGGATGAAACTATAGAGAAACATTGTCTAGAAGTCAGAAAGGAGGAGAAGTTAATAAAAGAACAAGTTGAAAAATATGGCTCTAATGTCCAGACCCTATGGACTGAGAAAATAAAGGAAATCAATCAAGATGTGCTAGCTAAGATACAGTCAGTAAAGTTCCACACTTATGACACTAATGTTTGGATGCATAATCAAATCTTTCCAGAATTTTAGGCTGTTCCAAATATCATTCCACACCATCTAAATCCACTTGCTGAAGGTCAGCCAGCAGCTCCAACTCAGATGCATGCTAAAATGCCAACCTTCTCTCCCAGGCCTGATGATGCAACTCAACCTCCAGACTCCTATTCTCAGATATGGGAATCTAACATTCCTAAATACTTTCCAGAAGTTCAGATCCCCAAAATAAGGAAATATGGAGAGGGACCCTCTGCTAGTAAATCCATTCCAAATTCTAAGGCAGAAAAGAGGAAAGCTTCAGAGTTTGTAGAAATCTGGTCCCCAACTTCAAAGTCCCTCATTCTAGAAACTCTCAAGCTTATCATGGACTATAATGAAAACATGTATGATCATTACAGCTCCAAGGAATGGGAATTGTATGAAAAGTCAATGATGAAGAGAAGGATTTATGACAGAGAATATGGAAGGAACAACCCTGCTGCTCCTCCAAAGCCTCCAAAGTACTATCTAAAGCCCTTCAGCTACCAAAGAAGACAGTAAGAGAAGGACAAGCAGCACCATTAAGCCTAAGCATAAGAGAATTATGTGAGTGTGGAAATGATTTATGTAGAAATGATATTTTAGACAATCTTGTTTATATAATTCTTAATTTTGATCTTATGTTATTTGATTTTAATCCTTTTGCTTACTGCACTGCTTTCTCTATTACACATCTAGTTCTTTATATATGTCTATATAATTCACCATAGTATAAAGGGTTCTGACTTCTACAAATAGGGGGAGATTGTTGGGTATTGTATCCACAAGAACCCAGATTTGGAGAAGTCACCCTTGAACTAAGATGAATTAAGTAGTATTTGATGTTTTGCTTGAGTTATGTGTTTGCAGGACTATATTGCCAAGTGTAGACCAATATCAGTATACAATGGGTCACCAAACACAGGACCATATAATGTAATCCCTCATTTTGTGACCATTGTGTTAACCCATGTGTAGCCTCTCTATTGGGATACACTTCATGTTTCAAGCACTAGGATTGATTGGATAAAGAAATGTTGTTGAGTTTGTTGAAGAAGAGAAAATCCTGTTTAAGAAAATTTTCTAAGTCTTTAATTCGAGTAAGTACCTTATATACTCGAGTTAAATACTTAGATTATACTCGAGTAAGTCTTTGTGTACTCGAGTAAAGGGAATGGCTCTCGAGTAGCCTGAATATAGCTCTCGAGTAGCCAGGTCAATTACTCGAGTAGATTATCTCTTACTCTCGAGTTAACAAAATTTCCTCTAAGAAAATTTTCTAAGTCATTCACTCGAGTAATCATGTTAACCACTAGAGTAGATTGGTCTTTTGTCTCGAGTTACAGAAGGCAGAATTCGTGGAGTTATACTTCACTCGAGTAGTCAAGATCATGTACTCGAGTAGTCTATATACTACTCGAGTAGTCCATGTTTAATACACGAGTGATAAGTTTTCATCCCTCAGAAATTTTTCTAAGCCCTTTACTCGAGTAGTCATATCCATATACTCGAGTAGTTTATCTTCTCTCGAGTAGTCCAGTTCCAGTTCTCGAGTAATCCGTTTTCCTCACTAAAAAATTATTCTAAGTCCTTGACTCGAGTATTCCTTTTTCCTCTCGAGTAGTTAATTTCTTTTCTATCGAATAATACTTCTTATACTCGAGTAGTTTAACTCCACGTCCCGAGTAACTATGTTAGCACTCGAGTAAGTCTTTATGTACTCGAGTAGTTACTTATTCTATTCTGAATTTTCTCAAGGACTTCTACTCGAGTAGTCTATTTGAAAGTGAAGGGATAGATACTACTCTAGAGGGGGGGTGAATAGAGTAATCAAATTTTGCACAATACAAAACTTAACTGTCTACCCAACTCCCTTGGAGTGAAGTGCGGAATGAAGAGATTATAGATTTGATTAAACCTTAAAGCCTAATACAAGTGTTGTGTACAAACACAAGCTAACTGTAATTACAGTTAAGCTTGGAAAAACCTAAACAGCAACTAGCAGCCTAGTTATATCTATTCACAGCCACAGTACAAGAAATATAATAAACAAGCCAGACGACACAAGGAATTTTATAGTGGTTCCCCAAACAACTTGGGTACGTCCACTCTTCTACCCAAACGGTAGGAATCCACTACAGGTTTTTGCTAAGGTGCCCTGCCACCAATGATCTGATTCAGGTAGATCAAACAGACCCTTTAGACTTTTGATCAGGTGTCTAAAAACCAAGCACAGGTTTTTGATCAGGTGCCCTGCCACCAAGGGATACTTTTGAAGGGAGTAATAACCCTGTACAGGAGGGGGAAGAAGGTTAAGATGTCTTCTCTATTTTTCAATAGATTAGAGAAGCACAAAAAGCTTGCACTGAGCTAGAATGCTCTAAAGAATCAAGGCTCCCCCTGGCTCAAAGATGTCCAGGTGAAGTCTTGCTTCAGTGCAGAAACTCTTCAGAAAGTTCTGAAGGAAAGAGCTACAGGAAGAAAATAAATAACAAAAGGAAATTTCTTCAAGCAGCTATTCTTCTTCTTCTTCTTCTTCAGAGGAACTCTGAGTTGAACTTCCTGAAAGCAGGAGAACTCAGGTGAAGAAGAGATGAAGATCTTAACACTTCTCAGTTAGATGGATTTTTCTGAGAGCAGGAAGCTTGAGCTTGATGAAGGCTTGAGTGCTTTTGAATATGTATGTAACACTCTGTTTTTCTCGAAAAAACTAGCTTGAATCCTTCTGCAAAGGGTTCTTTATATATTAGCAGCAAGCAACGGCTCTCTTCCATTTGAATTCTTTGTCTTCTTGTGAGCCTTGAGACCTGGGCTGTAAATATCAAGAAGACAGAAATATCTCTGCAGCAATACATTCCATAAAAAGGAATAAATCTCTTTCTAAGAAGCTGCAGGTTTAAATCAAATAAACAGATGACTAAATAAAGTCACATCAGAAACTAACTCTTTATAGCAACGAAGAAGACTTTTCAGTCCAACGGCTATAAAGAGGTTGACAGCGGATAAAGTAATTTAAATGACAGCTAATAAGACAAACAACTTTATCTTAAAAGATTTGAACTCAGGCAAATAGAATGAAGTAAATAATGCCTGGAAACTTTATCATACAGCTTGAAATATCGTGCCAGAAAATGTATTAAATAATTAAATATAATAAATAAATACAAAATTCAAAGGCAGGCAGAAAGCGTCGAACGATCTTCGAAGATCGTCGAACGACGCACGGAGATCGTCGATCTATCGGGCAGGTAGTCGAACGATCCAGATAGTCGACCTATCAAGGAAGATAGTCGAACTACCAGATGGTCGATCTATCAGGACAGATAGTCGAACTATCAAGCGCACAGAGATAGTCGACCTATCAAGCAGATAGTCGACCTACCTCAGAAAGCAGATAGTCGACCTATCAACAGATAGTCGACCTATCAAAACAAACCAGATAGTCGATCTATCAACAGATAGTCGAACTATCAGCGCAGAACAAATAGTCGACCTATCAACAGATAGTCGACCTATCAGCGCAGACCAAGACGTCGACCAACTGATAGACGATCGTCGATCAGCCGATAGACGATAGTCGAACGACGTTCGACTATGGTCGAACGAAAAAGCTACTTAACCAAATTTTCAATTTGGAAAAGCGAGGACTCTACAGCTAGACTCCTAACCATTGACCATAGATATTTCTTGGGTCAAGGAGCACAAAGGAGAGGACTAAACTCAAATCAAACTAGGGTACCAACAATCTCCCCCTATTTGAGTTAAGTCTCTCAACAGCTAAAACAACTAGCTATAGAAAACTAAAATACTACAAAAAAAATAGCAACAAGATTGGCAGATAAACAATTTAGATAAACCAATATATCACATATATCACAGCAGTTTAAATAAACTATTAAGAGTTTTTAGAGTCAGGTAATGGGTCAGATGAACTAGAGACAAAGGAAATTTTTCGCAGAGGATCATCTGATTCCTTTTTCGACATCTTCAAGTTCTGCACTCCAAGAATTTTCAGCTCTGTTGCTCTGGGGACCACAGCTTCAGGATGTTTCTCCATATACTTTGCTGGGTCAAAGATCTCAGGATTAACTTGGAATTTCTCAAACTCTTTCTTTCTATAAGATGACATGGTAGTGAAACCAGTCACATCTTTTCCTTCAGCTCTTGCTTTTCTAATCTGGGCTGCCCCTACAAGCTCTTGAAAGCGAGCCATCCTAAAATTAGGATCGAGCTCGGGATTTTCATATACTGGCTCTGGAGAAGCAGCAGCTATTGTATCTAGATAAAAACATTAGAAAACTTAGCAAAAGGGACTTGCTAGAAGGTTTTTAAAACACTGTAAACTATTTACCTTTTGAAACATTCTTCTCAGATTGAACTGGAGAAGGAGGTGGGGAAAAAGTTGGTCTTTGGGCCACAACCTCCTTCAACTGTCTTTGAGATCCATAAGACGATTTGCCTTGAAAACTTTGATGACCTTGTCTTGGATGTGGCTGAGCAGATACAGATTTTCCATAGGCAGATTGATTTGCAGGTAGATTCCCAGAGGCTCCTGCACCGGGAGGTGGAGGAGGACCTTTGGGAGTCCATCTGGAGACTGGAGTATCATACCTTTTAGTTCTCTTCCTTTCTTTCTGCTGATTTTTCGAAAACAGCATCCAATGCTTAAAATCTTTAGATTTGGGGTCAATGCCCTTCAGGATGTAGTATGGAATGTCATTATCCTTGTTTGGAGGAGGAGGAGGAGGGGCTTTTCTTTTCTTAGCAGCAGTTTTCTTTTTCTTTGAATTTTCAGAAACATCTGAATCATCATCATCATCAGAATTGGATGATGGAGGATTCTCATAGGGATCATAGGCTTCTGAGATAGCCTTTTCTTTAAGCTTTACTGCCGACTTCTCTTTTTCTTCTTCAATGACATCCATAGCCATAAGAGAGTCTAAATCTAAACCAGGAGAATCATCCCAGATGGATGACTTCTCAAATTGCAGATCTTTTTCTTTTTCTTGTAGAGATTGAACTCTTAAGTCCCAAGCAGCCCTTGCTTGAATTTCTTCCAAATTTAAAGCAGGAGAATCAACTTTGATTTCCTCTTGATTTTCATTCTCTTTATCATTTAAAAACACATCCAATTCTGGATCTATTTGAATATTAGAATCACTTGGAGCAGCCACAGAAACAATTGCTATTTTCTGGGCAGTTACATCTTCTTTAATAATATCTGTAAAATTACGAATACAGATCTGCTAAATAAACTTGAATCATACCTTCAAGGTATTCACAGACTATCAAATTAATAGATTCATCAACAAAGCGAATGAAAGCGTTACCTTCATATTTAACCATTTCCCAGCATTCATTCAGATAATTAGTTACAATTCCTTCCAGGAATCTAACTATCATAGGAGTGGTAATATCTTCTAAACATACTTTCACAGCAAATTCTGATAACAGAATACCATCTGATATTTCCTTCTCAGTTAAGACTGGAGCTAACACTTTCTTAGCAGAAGCACTCTCTTCCTCAGCTGGAACAACTTCTTCCTCAGCTGGAACAATTTCTTCCTCAGCTGGAACAATTTCTTCCTCAGCTGGAACAATTTCTTCCTCAGCTGGAACAATTTCTTCCTCAGCTGGAACAATTTCTTCCTCAGCAGGAACTGTTTCTTCCTGATCAGTCATAGCAACATCTTGAACTTCTGGAACAGTCTCTTCCTCAGCAGACATAACAATATCTGGAACTTCTTCTGGAGCAGATTCTGGCTGGGCAGATACGACAACATCAGAAGCTATCTCTATATCAGCTGCAGGAGAAGCAGGAAGGTCTGAGACATCTTCCTTGGACATCTCCCCCTGCCTGATTTCAGTAACAACTGAAACCAGGCCCCTAGAGGTAGATGGCTCAGCAGAGTTAGAAATGGATTGGATGGAGGCAGTGAGACGGTCAATGGAGGCAGCAAGGGGAGCGATTGCCTCGTCAATCATGATTTTGATTGATGGGGTAATCAACTCCACAATGCGGGAGAGGAATTCAGGGGTAATTTCAAAAGATGATGAATTTGAGGTGGATGGAGCTGCAGCAAAAATGGTAGATGTGCTGGGATGAGAAATATTGGGGACTGGGGATCGAGCTGGAGATACAGCTGGAGAGTGAGCAGGGGATGGAGAATGAACTGGAGAATTTACAGGAGATGCATGAGGAGTAAGAACTCTCTCTGATCCTAACAAATCGAAGCTAGGAGCAGATATCCTAGCCAGATATGCAGGGAGAGGAGAGGCTGGAGGAGACGGAGGAACAACCATGGTTGTTTCAGGTGCAGCAGAAGAGGAGGGTCGTACCTCAGCAGAAGTTGATGGTACTTCAACTGAGGTAGACGGCAAAACAGAGGAGGAGGAAGGGATAGCTGAGCCAGCTTCACTAGGTTGAGGAGCGACTGAAGCAGTCCTTGTGTCCTCAGATTGCGCTGGAGCAGACTTCACGAACGTCCTCTTCCATTTTGAAAACAGATGGGGGTCCATCTTCTTGCTGGCATTGATGGTAGTTGCGGCAGAACTCAGCAACTGGGGGAATTTCTCCTTCAGGAAAATACCTATAACCCTTCCCAGGGTAACTTCCTTCTTTCCATTCTTCTTCCTGATCAAGTCAAACAGAACAGCAGCCCAATCGATCCTCTTTCGATTGACAATTGCACACATCAGTGCGAATTGCTGCCTTGTGATGTTGTCATGGGCAGAGTGCTTTCCAAGGAGCACTTTTCCGACTACTTCAGCGAGAAACTTTATCTTGAAGGGAAAATTTACCTTAAGCAACTTGGAGGGAATGCCTTCAGCATGACCCAGCTCGACGAGCATCCTTCCAAACTCCTGAGCATCTTGCTCATAGTCCACATCACCAATAACTAAACCGAAAACATCAGAAAGAGCGGCCGGAGTCAGGGTAGCTTCTACTCCGCCGATGGTGCCGATCATCGCTTCGTCTGTGGAAGATGATGTGAACGCCCATTCTTTTATTTCAGGAATGTTGATCTTGATCCTCTCAGACATCAGCTTCTCTAGACCTTGATCTTTGCAAAGCTGGAGAACCTCTACTATGCTGGCATCGCAAACGCTGAAAGCTTCGAAATCTACACTGAAACCGGCATCGAACTTGACGACGGCAAGAACAGCTGGGGAAATCGCCATTGATCTGCTGGAGAAACGCGAGAAGGAGGAGGAAGACGAAGGAGACGGAGCAGCAGAAAATCGCAAGCGGGAAAGCAGAATGCGAAAGGGCACGCTCCGTCGACGATACAGCAACAGATCTTTTAACCTAGGTCGACTATCGGCTTTATATTGAACCGGATATAGTCGGTCTATTTAAAAAATCTTGAACCGATAGTCGAACGGCCGTTCGACGATCGGCTCAGAAGCAGAGTAGTCGGACAATCGTTCGACTATTTCTGGCTTCTCAAACAAAAAGGCTGTCGTCGTCCGGAGATCGACGATGAGCCCAAGCCGTTCGACGATGGTCGAACGTCGATCGACGATCTTCAAACGGATAAGCTATCATTAACCAGAGGTCGACGATAGACTTAAACCGTTCGACTATCTTCGAACGTCGTTCGACTATCTTCAAACAGACCTCAACATAGGCAGATATCGTCACACTTAGTCTCGTCCATTTATCATGCCTAGTTGGACTAAAAAGAACAGATGCTTCTGTTCATCTAAAGGCTTGGTGAATATATCACCTCTCTGAAACTCAGTGGATATGAACTCAAGACAGATCTTGTTCTTTTCCACACAATCTCTCAGGAAATGGTGCCTAATCTCAATGTGCTTCGTTCTAGAGTGGTGCACTGGATTTTGTGCAATTGAGATAGCACTGGTACTATCACACATGATCTTGGTGTTCTTGTGTGAGTAACCATAATCCACAAGCTGGTTTTGAATCCACAGGATCTGTGAACAACAACTAGCAGCAGCTATATATTCAGCCTCTGCAGTTGAAGTTGAGACAGAAGCCTGCTTCTTACAGAACCAAGAGACCAATCTCTCTCCCAGGAACTGGCAAGTTCCTGAGGTGCTCTTCCTGTCAACTCTGCAACCAGCATAGTCAGAATCAGAATATCCAATTAATTCAAACTCTGACTCAGCTGGGTACCAAAGTCCTAGATTTGGACATCCTTTCAGGTATCTCAGGATTCTCTTTAGAAGAATCAGATGAGATTCCTTGGGGTTGACCTGGAATCTAGCACAAAGGCATGTAGCAAACATTATATCTGGCCTACTTGCAGTTAGATATAATAGGGAACCAACAATGGCCCTATAATTCTTTTGATCAACTGGCTTGCCGTGATCATCAGAATCAATAACTACATTAGTAGCCATGGGTGTAGGCATTGCTGAAGCATCAGCCATCCCAAATTTCTTTACCAATTCCTTGGCATATTTGGATTGGGAGATGAAGATACCATCAGCATCTTGCTTAACTTGGAGACCAAGAAAGTAAGACAGCACGCCCATGCTACTCATCTCAAACTTAGAGTGCATCAAGTTGGAAAACTTTTTGCAAAGTTTGGGATCAGTGGAGCCAAAGATAATATCATCTACATACACCTGAACTAACAGGATTGTGTTCTTGTGATGCTTAACGAAAAGGGTTCTGTCAACTACTCCCCTAGTGAAGTTGTGCTCTAACAGGAAACTAGCTAGAGTCTCATACCAGGCCCTAGGGGCTTGCTTTAGTCCATAAAGAGCTTTTTGCAACTTAAAAACATGAGAGGGCTGTGTTGATGAAACAAACCCTGGTGGTTGTTCAACAAACACTTCTTCCTTAAGCTCACCATTTAGGAATGCACTTTTGACATCCATTTGGAACACCTTAAACTTCATGTAGGCTGCATAGGCCAAGAAGATCCTTATTGCTTCTAGCCTTGCAACAGGAGCAAAGGTTTGGTCATAGTCTATACCTTCCTCCTGTCTGTAGCCCTGAGCTACAAGCCTAGCTTTATTCCTTACTATTATTCCATTAGCATCTAACTTGTTTCTATACACCCACTTGGTGCCTATGATCAGTTGGCCTTTAGGTCTTGGAACCAAAGTCCAAACTTTACATCTCTCAAACTGATTGAGCTCCTCTTGCATTGCAATGATCCAGTGGGGATCTAGCTCTGCATCTTTAAAGGTGAGGGGCTCAACCTGTGAGAGGAAACAAGCATGCATCACATCCTGTCTTAATTGATGTCTTGTTTGCACACCAGCTGATATGTCTCCAATCACTTGAGATGTGGGATGATCTCTAAGTGTGACAATATCAGCAGGTGGGATGTGATCTTCAGCAATAGTTGGGATTAATTCCTCAGGAGGAATTTGATCTACTGTTGGTGGAACAACAACAGCTTCAACAGCTTCAGCAATGTCTTCATCACTGTCTGATTCAGTGATCTGAAGAGTTGAAAGTTGAAGGATTTCTTGAGGGGCATCATGTACCTGCAAAGAACTGGAGGGAGGAGAATTTTCTTTCCCCTTGTAAAACATCTGAGACTCATCAAAAGTCACATGCACAGATTCCTCTATCTTACAGGTTGATTTGTTATAAACCCTATAAGCTTTGCTTACTTGGGAATATCCAAGCATGATTCCCATTGAAGCTTTTGCTTCAAATTTTCTAACATATTCTTTATTATTGTTATGAATATAAACAGTACAGCCAAAAATTCTAAAGTAATTAATTTTTGGTTTCTTTCCTTTAAGCAACTCATAAGGAGTTTTACACTTAAGTTTGTGTATCAAACTTCTATTCAAGACATAGTTAGCTGTACTAACAGCTTCTGCCCAATAGGATAGGGGCATGTTAGCATCTGCCAACAATGTACTAGCAGCTTCAATTAGTGTTCTATTCTTCCTCTCAACTACCCCATTTTGTTGGGGAGTTCTAGGAGCTGAGAAGCTATGTTTGATACCTTCTCTCTCACAGAATTCTTGCATGAGAAGAGAGTCAAACTCAGTACCATGATCACTTCTGATCAAGGCCACATGAGTAGAGTACTCAGTCTGCACACAAAGTAGAAAGTCTGTAAGGGCTTTGAAGTTATCAGACTTAGTTCTCAAAAAGAAAACCCAACTGAACCTAGAGAAGTCATCTACAATTACTAATGTGTAATACTTCCCTCCTAGACTCTGTACATTTATTGGGCCAAAAAGGTCCAAGTGTAATAAATACAGGATTCTAGGTGAATCACTTTTATTAACAGATTTAAATGAATTCTTGGTTTGCTTGCCTAGCTGACACGCCTTGCACAGACTCTCCTTCTTGTAGGGGCAAGAAGGTAAGCCTCTAACAAGGTTGTGCTTAGATAACCTAGATATATTTTTCAGGTTTACATGACTAAGCCTTTTATGCCATAAAGAATTATTATTAAGGGTTAATTCATTAAACAGGCAGATTTCCGAGTGAGATGAATTAAAATCTACTAAATATATATTGCCTATTCTATTACCTATTAAAACAACATTATTATTTAAAGTAATATTGCAAGAGGAGTTAGAAAAAGAAACCTGGTAGCCAGCATCACATAGCTGGCTAACTGAGATCAGGTTGTGCTTTAGTCCACTGACATAAGCAACTCTCTTGAATGTAACATCTCCAATTGTGATCTTGCCATATCCTTCTGTCTGACCACAGCTGGAGTCTCCAAAGATAACCTTTGGGCCGAGCTTAGCTTTGTACTTTGACAGAAGCTCTTTGTTCCCTGTCATATGCTTAGAGCATCCACTATCCAAATACCACTTATTTTGAGTGATTGGATAGGCCTTCACCTGCAAAACAACTATTTAGACAGAGTGGACCCAGGTAACCTTGGGTCCTTTGTTTTTCACATAAGAAAAACTGGAGATATAAGAAAATGCAGGCTGAGGGTGATAGCCTAGAGGGTGAGATCTCCTAGGTGGGATTCTCCATGCAGATGATGGGTCAACAAACCTAGGGTTTCTATTTCCATTTTGGTTTCTATTATACTGATTATGATTTTGAAAATCATATGGAAATCGTCGATCGACGTTCGACGATGGGCGCTCAGATCGTCGAGCTTCGTTCGACCATGGAGCATCCGATCGTCGAGCGGCGTTCGACGCTCTTTGCATTTCTTTGAAAAATTTCTTTCTCTTCTCTCTCTTAGCCTTATTTAATGTTTTATTTACAAGGTTTACTTGCTCAGTGTTCTTCTTTCCACTAGCTGAAATGAAGTTCACTGGAGTTGAAAGGTTATTTTTAAGCAAGACTGGGGGTTCACTGGGAGAAGCTCCTAAGCCTAATTTATCATTTCCTGTCCTAGTGTTAGCCATGCTGGTAATTTCTAACAGCTTAAGGCTTCTACCATTAAGTGACTCTTCTAGTCTCTTAGACTTAGCTAATTCTACTTTAAGAAATTTGATTTCTTCACTACAAGTAGTGAGTTCTTCCTTTAACCTAACATTTTCAGAAGCTATTGATTCAGAGTCAGCTAGCCTATTTCTAAGTTCTTTTATCTCTTTTTCTGAACTAATTAAATCTAAACATAGAGATTTAAAATCTAACTTAAACTCTTCTGAAGTAAAATCATAAGATGAGAGTACCTCATCTTCAGTAGGCATTTCTTCATCTGAGTCAGAACTCTCTGCAGCAGAGTGGTTGCTGCAGGCATCTATTGCCATGAGGCAAACTTCTTTTGCCTTCTTTTCTTCTTCATCCTCACTAGAGCTTGAGGATGAGGATTCTTCATCAGAATCACTCCAGGTTTCAGCAATGAAACCTCTCTCCTTTTTCTTGTTCTTGTAGGAGGATGGCTTGGAGTGCTTCCTGTGCTGCTCCTTTTCTTTTCTCTTTTCTTTGTTTTTCTCCTCTGGACACTCTGGCAAGATGTGTCCAGGCTTCCTGCACCCATAACAAATAATTTCTTTAGTTGGAGTACGATCATACCTTGGCTTTTCTTCATACTTTGAAGATTTTCTTCTGAACTCTTTTCTCCCCATTTTGAGAAATCTCTTGGCAAACAATGCCATGAGCTCCTCATTTGATTGGCTGCCTTCTGATGCTTCAGCAGCTTTAAGAGCTAGAGAATGCTCTTTTCTTGTTGGAGTGGGGGTCTTGGCTTCTGCTTCAGCTTCCCTTGTCTTCAGCACTTGCTCAAAAGATTTGAGCTTGCCGAGAAGGGCTTCAGTTGATATCTCATTGGTGCTTCTGGCTTCCTTGATTGGCCAGATCCTCAAATCCCATGTGCTAGGAAAGCACATAAGGATCTTATCATTGACCTCTGTCAATGAGATATCCTTGTCAAGGGTCCTCAGCTCATTGATGATTGAGCTGAGCCTGGTGTACATCGCTTCAACTGATTCAGCATCAGTCTTCTTGAAGTTCTCGTACTGAGAAATAAGGTTGGACCTCCTGTCCTTCCTTTCATCAGCTGAACCAGCTACAATCTGGTTCAGTGTGTCCCACATGGCCTTTGCTGAAGAGCAATCAGCAACCTTCTGGAACACTTCATCAGACATAGTCTGAGCCAGTATGTTCATTGCTTTGGCATCAGCAATTTTTGCCTTCTTGTACTCATCATTATAGTCTGGAGGAGGCACTGCACTCAAATCAGATGATGAGGCAGTGGCTGCAGCAGGTGCTCTTGGGGGACCTGACAAAATAGAAGCAAAAATACTCTCATCAATAGAGTTCATATAAAGTTTGATCCTTGCCTTCCAGATGCCAAACTTTGCTAAGTTGCATGCTGGAGGTCTGGTGCTAGAATAATCCTTAGACTGGGCCATGATAGTGAATTTCTATAAACTCTTGGTATCTATCAGGATCTTGTGACTTAGGTGTTAGCCTATACAGTCAGTCAACCTCCCTCTGATACCAATTGAAAGTGAAGGGATAGATACTACTCTAGAGGGGGGGTGAATAGAGTAATCAAATTTTGCACAATACAAAACTTAACTGTCTACCCAACTCCCTTGGAGTGAAGTGCGGAATGAAGAGATTATAGATTTGATTAAACCTTAAAGCCTAATACAAGTGTTGTGTACAAACACAAGCTAACTGTAATTACAGTTAAGCTTGGAAAAACCTAAACAGCAACTAGCAGCCTAGTTATATCTATTCACAGCCACAGTACAAGAAATATAATAAACAAGCCAGACGACACAAGGAATTTTATAGTGGTTCCCCAAACAACTTGGGTACGTCCACTCTTCTACCCAAACGGTAGGAATCCACTACAGGTTTTTGCTAAGGTGCCCTGCCACCAATGATCTGATTCAGGTAGATCAAACAGACCCTTTAGACTTTTGATCAGGTGTCTAAAAACCAAGCACAGGTTTTTGATCAGGTGCCCTGCCACCAAGGGATACTTTTGAAGGGAGTAATAACCCTGTACAGGAGGGGGAAGAAGGTTAAGATGTCTTCTCTATTTTTCAATAGATTAGAGAAGCACAAAAAGCTTGCACTGAGCTAGAATGCTCTAAAGAATCAAGGCTCCCCCTGGCTCAAAGATGTCCAGGTGAAGTCTTGCTTCAGTGCAGAAACTCTTCAGAAAGTTCTGAAGGAAAGAGCTACAGGAAGAAAATAAATAACAAAAGGAAATTTCTTCAAGCAGCTATTCTTCTTCTTCTTCTTCTTCAGAGGAACTCTGAGTTGAACTTCCTGAAAGCAGGAGAACTCAGGTGAAGAAGAGATGAAGATCTTAACACTTCTCAGTTAGATGGATTTTTCTGAGAGCAGGAAGCTTGAGCTTGATGAAGGCTTGAGTGCTTTTGAATATGTATGTAACACTCTGTTTTTCTCGAAAAAACTAGCTTGAATCCTTCTGCAAAGGGTTCTTTATATATTAGCAGCAAGCAATGGCTCTCTTCCATTTGAATTCTTTGTCTTCTTGTGAGCCTTGAGACCTGGGCTGTAAATATCAAGAAGACAGAAATATCTCTGCAGCAATACATTCCATAAAAAGGAATAAATCTCTTTCTAAGAAGCTGCAGGTTTAAATCAAATAAACAGATGACTAAATAAAGTCACATCAGAAACTAACTCTTTATAGCAACGAAGAAGACTTTTCAGTCCAACGGCTATAAAGAGGTTGACAGCGGATAAAGTAATTTAAATGACAGCTAATAAGACAAACAACTTTATCTTAAAAGATTTGAACTCAGGCAAATAGAATGAAGTAAATAATGCCTGGAAACTTTATCATACAGCTTGAAATATCGTGCCAGAAAATGTATTAAATAATTAAATATAATAAATAAATACAAAATTCAAAGGCAGGCAGAAAGCGTCGAACGATCTTCGAAGATCGTCGAACGACGCACGGAGATCGTCGATCTATCGGGCAGGTAGTCGAACGATCCAGATAGTCGACCTATCAAGGAAGATAGTCGAACTACCAGATGGTCGATCTATCAGGACAGATAGTCGAACTATCAAGCGCACAGAGATAGTCGACCTATCAAGCAGATAGTCGACCTACCTCAGAAAGCAGATAGTCGACCTATCAACAGATAGTCGACCTATCAAAACAAACCAGATAGTCGATCTATCAACAGATAGTCGAACTATCAGCGCAGAACAAATAGTCGACCTATCAACAGATAGTCGACCTATCAGCGCAGACCAAGACGTCGACCAACTGATAGACGATCGTCGATCAGCCGATAGACGATAGTCGAACGACGTTCGACTATGGTCGAACGAAAAAGCTACTTAACCAAATTTTCAATTTGGAAAAGCGAGGACTCTACAGCTAGACTCCTAACCATTGACCATAGATATTTCTTGGGTCAAGGAGCACAAAGGAGAGGACTAAACTCAAATCAAACTAGGGTACCAACACTATTCCTATCCACTCGAGGAATCATATATATATACTCGAGTTGTTTATATTTTTCTTGAGTACTTCAGTCAGATTTGTCAGAATTTCTCTAAGTCCAGATTTGACGGGATTTTCAAATGACTTGACGTGATTGGTCCACGTGTACGTCATTAATGCTAATTATGACCGTTAGGGAGATCTTATATAAGGTCTTGTCAAACTGACTAACCGTAACAAGATGTCATAGAATTATTTTATGTATCTGAATCGAGATTTCCCTCTTTCCGAAAATGGAAGCCGCCGCCGATCTTCATCGTGCAAATCGCCTAGGGATTTCGTTCAAGAAGATTCAAATCAAGGTTGACTTATAGATTGGGATTGCTCCTCATCGTCTCATCTTCTCTCGGATCGGGTGAGTCAAAGAAATTTCAGATCAAGATCGATCCAAGTCTTCTTCAACAATTTTCTGACAGATCCGCAAATTCAAGATGGAAGACCTAGAGAGATTTTCCGATCTGATAAATCATTTTGTTTGTATTTCTACAAATCATTTCATATATTTTGTAGGAGATTTCTCTCCGATATTGTAGGAGCTTTTGTCTCCGAGTTGTAGGAAGTTTTATCTTCCGAGTGTTGATCCGTGTTGTGGATCGAGATTGTAGGAACTTTGTTCCGAGGCATAGGATTGGTTTTCAATCCGAGATAGTGGAGTAGTCGAGTCTAGTGGTTTGCTAGATCAGTGAGGTAAAGTGGATGTACCCAAGGTTGGTGAACCACGATAACTCTTTTGTCATCTGTGATTGCTTGGTAGATATTTGTGTGCATAGATCTCAAATTTCTATTCCGCAAAAAGACGCACAACTCATCTATTCACCCCTCCTCTAGGTGATTTAGGTTGACAACTATACACTTTCAATGTGGGATCTCTAAATGCTAGATCAGGGATCTTGTTCAAGATTTTAGCCTTATCGAACAAAACGCCCCTCTGATACCAATTGAAAGTATCTAACGTCTACCTAAATCACCTAGAGGGAGGTGAATAGGTGATGCTTGTGTCTTTTTGCCGAATAAAAATTATCTAAAAATTCAAGCATACAAATAATAGAGATTTATAGTGGTTCCCCGTATTGGGTATGTCCACTGTCCCTCCTTGCCTATCTACAATGAAGGAATAGATTCTGCTACTTCACCTTTATCATATTATCACAATCTTGCTCCTCGGAGCAACGCTCCTACACCTCAATCCACAACTGGATCTACACCTCGATCCACACACGAATCTATAATCTCGATCCATTAACCGATCTACAAACTCGATCTACTAATGGATCTACACTAGGAAGAACAAACTTCCTATAATATCAGAGACAAAGCTCCTACAATAGTAAAAAAAATTTACAATAACAATAAAAAATTTTACTCTTCCAGATCTGAAATCTTCAAAGATCTTCCTTCTTGAAAACTAAAATGCTCTGTGAAGAAGATTGAGGAAGAAATCTGAGAAAACTTGATTTGAAAACCTTGGATCCAACACGATCAAATAGATGTTAAAGAATCTTGGATCTGTCAAATCGTTTCTCCTCTTGAATCGCTGGATCGGTAGAGAGCGATAGAGAAGAATGTTGATGGAGTCGGGGCTTCTCCCGATTTTTGGAAAGTGTGATTCTGATTACTGTTGTGATTATTCCTAGGGTTAGCGAATCAATAAGAAAGGATTATTTATAGAACATCTTCTAACAGTCATAAATCATTAAGGAATGATCCACGTGGATCAATCATCATTAACTTAGATTAATTTGAAATCCCGTCAGAAGATTTGAAAAAGAAAAATATGTAACTTCATTTCTCGAGAAGAAACAGATTTCTCGAGAAATCATCTGCTTACTCGAGAAAAGACATGGCTTTCTCGAGAAAAGACTTAGCGAAAATTCTTTGAAGTAAAATACCTGATTTCTCAAGAAGGATACTATTTCTCGAGAAAAGTACTTAGCACAAATTAGAACTGAAGACAGATTTATCGAGAAGAACATGATTTCTCGAGAAATGAATTGCTTTCTCGAGAAATGGTCTGACCTTCTCGAGAAATCAACTTAACGAAAATTCTGTGAACTTAAAGATTGATTTCTCAAGAAAGAATTGATTTCTTGAGAAAAACACTTAGCTTTCTCGAGAAATGATTTGGCCTTCTCGAGAACTACTTTGCTTTTCTCAAGAACTAACTTGGCTTCTCTGGAAATCTACAAGACATTTCTCGCGAAAAGTACTTTGAATATTTTCAGAAAATTTCCCGAGAAGTCTTATGGTTTCTCGAGAACAGCTATGCTTTCTCAAGAAATTTACTTAGACTTCTCGAGAAATACATGTCATTTCTCGAGAAATGGACTTAGGAAATTTTTCAGATAAATTTTCTTTTCTTCTTGTAGAAAGACAACAACCCTTCCCTTCTTCCATTGTCTTAGTACTTGAAAATGAAGTGCATCCCAATAGAGACGTTACACATGAGTCAACACTGTGGATCACACAATGAGGGATTACATTGCATTGTCCTGTGTTTAGTGACTCATTGTAAACTGACATTGGTCTATACTTCGCAATAATAACCTGCATGCACTCAACTAAAGAATATCATCAAATACAAACTTAATTCATCTTAGTTCAAGGGTGACTTCACACGAATCTAGGTTATTGTGGATACAGAACCCAATAATGATATATGAATAGGGGAGACAGGCACTACCATATATTTATGTAGATTAGTCACAACTCTGGTGTGTGTAGGTTCATCATTCCCTTCAAAACACGAAGGTAACATGGACACATAACTAGAGGGAGAAGCGGTGCAAAACGAGGAAGAAGTTGGGACAATCCAGATACCCGACCCATCATCCTCCTCCAACTGCCGCAGGTACTTGACACAATCCTTGAAAGCATGATCCACACTTCGATAAAACATACACTGCTTTGAATGTTTCTTTGGTCTAAAAAGGGCTGGAGAAGAATTCAAATATGGTGCAAGCTGTATAGAAGGATAGCCATAGGGCTTAGGCTGAGTGTATGAGGTATCATACAATTTCGGTGCCAGATACTGGGTACGTCCACTGTCCCTCCTCGCCTACCTAGAACTTTTTTCTATACTTGTCTACTTCACTAAATCTCAGATTAAATAATCTTACACTCGGAGTATATAACTCCTATAATCTCGGAGCTACACTTGACCCTTCAACAAGGATTTATAAAAACTTGGAAGAACAAACTTCCTACAAAGTAATAAGAAAAATATTGTTTGAAAAGAAACCTATTTTCTTAGATGAAAAAAAGTCATTCTCTATTACTTGAAAGATCTGACTGAAATCTTAAAGAAGACGAAGAAGAATCTGAAATTAACAATACAGATCTGATCTTAGAAACAACAGATCTCTGAATGAATGTGAATCTGGAATCTTGATATCGACCGAGCCTTTTCTTTGCAGGAGGAATCACGGATCAGAAGAATTGTCGGCGATAGTGATCTTTGTGAAAATAATTTTGAATTTTCGATCGTTTATGGAAATTTGCAATTAGATCATAATTGGGGTTTTCTAAAATAACCCTTTACTTTTTATAAACAATTCCACGTGTGCTGTATATGGCGGAAGCCCTAATTTTGGAAAGCTGTAAAAATGAGAACGAAACTGAAAAAATATTTTCTTATGTCCAAATTCATCAAGACATCACGTGAACTCGCTAGACCACTCGACGAACCAATCTAAACAACTTGGGAGAGAGCTTGCATGAGATGTTTTGACTTCAGGAGACCTTTCGGTGAATTAACTAAAATCTCTTGAGAGTACTCACAGAATTTACTTGAGTACACGATGAATTTTACTTGAACCCGCTAACACTAACTTTCTGTGTAACATTAGAGCACTTCACTTGACTTCTCGAGAGAACTCGATGAATTTCACAACTACTCATGTAAGTACTCGATGAAATTGTCGAGTATATACGAGAAGTCTAGGCTATTTTTACTTAGTCATTCTGGATAATATTTCTCAGTGATCTCTCAAGTACTCCTGAGATCACTCGATTAATTCTATGAGTGCTTATGTGAGTTCTCGACGAATTTAATGAGACCTCACGAGATCACTCGATGAATTAACTTAGTTAAAATCTACAACCTCTGAACAATAACTTCCTTTGTGATGTTAGATGAAGTACACCCCATTAGAGTGATTACACATGGGTTAACACGATGTTCTATGTAAGGAATTACATTGCACAGAATTGTGTTAAGAGATCCATGGTAACCTGACAATATTTTGTACTTGGTAATATAGACCGGTACCACACACAATTAAAACTAACATCAAAAATAGACTTAATTCAACTTAGTTCAAGGGACACACCTTCAAATCATGACTATTATGAATACAATACCCAACAGTCTCCCCCTATTTGAAGAAGTCAGAACCTCATTTACTAAGTTGAATTGCGCAGAGAATAAAGCATACAAGAAACACTAAGATGACAAAAAAATAACTAAGATCAATAAAATATTAATATAAGTGTTTCTTGGGGCATTCCAAGGCATTTACAGCATAAAAGGATATAAAGAAATGATAGTCTCAAGAAAGCTCCTTTCCCTTGCTCTTCTCATGCTTCCTATCAGAGTATGTATTTGGCTTGGGATAATATCTTGGAGAAGGAGGAGAGGCATCAGGATTAGTTTTTCCATGCTTTTTGAAATGGAGACTCCTCTTCACATTTGACACTTCATGCTTATTCCACTCTTCTCAGCTATAATATTTAATTGATTCATTATTTGATAAATCAACCAAAGTGAAGGTGTCCAGAATAATTTCTTTGGAGATAACTGAAAACATCTTCATATTCTTTATTTTCTCTACTTGGATTTGATCTTCTTAACGAAGGGAATTCCCCATATCATGTTTTCTTTTGAGGTGGTCTGGAAGATTCTTCAATGAATTATACCTCTTCCTTAGTAGCTTCAGACCATACTTGAGCGTATTGCATGGGAGGTTCGTAAGGATATGAGCTTTCAATAGTTTGTTCACCCTATTCTGAACCTACCACAGGGTGCTCTGAAGGTGAAAAAGATGGAAACTAAGCTGGAACAGACCCTGTTAGCTCTTCATACAGCCACTTAACATTCTAATGATAGTAAAAATTTGCACAATGCATTTTGTTGCGCACATCACAATTCAGCTCATTCATTCTTCTTTGTAATTTTTCCTCCCCCTTTATGACTTCTGTAATAAGGGTTTGGATAATATCCTCCTTGTATATTCTTATTTGCCTGTCATTATGATGCATGCTCGCATCATGAGAATGTATCATAGCATATTTGATGTAGATAGGCAAAGTGGCTCATTGTAGACATGATCGATGCCCTTAATTGAATGATTTATGACTTTGCCACCCTAAGTCAACCATTCAATCAGGAAGGTATTCAACTTATCCATATTATGATTGACTTGGATAGTCCATCATTCAGATCCTATTGGGTACATTAGAAAATGTGTACCTGATTTGAAGAAGCCTAACTTAGCTTAATGATATACATCAAGGTGTATTTGATGTTATTTTGAGTTTATATGTGCAGGTTAAGAATGTACTAGAATACAGGAAAAATATTCAAAGTCAATGTGTCGACACCAGAAGAAAGTGTGTCGACACTTCAGAAAGATTGTGTCGACACTTGAAGAAGGCTCTGTCGACACAGAGAAAAAGAGTCGACAACAATTGTGTCGACACCTGGACGCAGTGTCGACACACAGAAGTTTGGTCGACATCAACTGTGTCGATACTGGGAGGCTGTGTCAACACACAGAATTGCTAGTCGACAATAATTGTGTCGACACCAGAAGACAGTGTCGACACACAGAGGTAGAGTGGACAACAGCTGTGTCGACACCTGGAGGCTGTGTCGACACACACTATATTCTAAGTCTACATCAACAATGTCGACACACAGGACTTGTGTCGACACATAGCAAAGTCTAGACTAAGTTAGTTGCTGGTGAATGGTGAAGTATTTGTATCGACACAAATACTCAGTGTCAACACATTCTCAAGATGCAGTATCAAGAAGCTGAGTCAACATAAAGGCAGACATGTCGACATCACCAAAGGCTGTGTCGACACCTAAGTCACTTATGTCGACAAATATTGACAGATGGTCTCGACAGTTTCTAACAGACAGTCTAGACGCTTTGCTGACAAAGACAAAGGCACAAGATCTGTTTGAAGACTTGATAGCTGTGAGTTACAACAGGTCGACTGAAGCTGTCAGACTTGTCAGAAGTTTATTAGAAACCGGATCAGCCGGTTACCAAGGATGAAGTCTATAAATAGACAGATTCAGAAGAAGAAATACACATACATAGAAACTGATTGATTGATCATTGTTGTGAGATAAGATCTCTAATCAAGAAAGTGCAAGGCATAGAAGAAGATCTTCGAGAGAAGATCTAAGAAGACTTTCTGAAGTGAATATCCACTCAGATTCAGTCTAAGTTGAATTCATTCAAGAATTCAGAAGTATTATCAAGGGTTCTGGATAGAGAGAGATCCAGCCATTTGAAGACAAGAAGGAAGCTATCACAGGTTTCTTAAGAAGCAGTATATTCCAAAGGAAATCAACTCAAACTAAGTTCAGATTCAAGAAGCTTTGAAGAAAGCTAAGATCCAGTTGATTTCATCCATCAGCCTTTTCAAGAAGCTGATCAACAACAGTCTTATCCCTTCTCTCTCAACATGGGTAAGATATTATATAACTTCATTTTCAAATTCTGTAGGATCTATTTATAGATCTGAGTTGTAAGCCTATTTTATAAAGGCTGAGTGTAGGAGAGGTATTCTCTGAGTGGTAGGGCTATTTATGCCTGAGTTGTAGGAGAAGGTGTTCTCTGAGTTGTAGGCCTTATGGCAAGGCTGAGGTAGGGCTGGTTAGCCTGGGCTGTAGGAACCTTATAGGGTTCTGAGTTATAGGAACCTTTCATGGTTCTGAGTTGTAGGATCTGAGGATCTGAGATAAAGGAGGAAGTTAGGCCGAATCTAGCACACTGCTAGATAAGTTAAGGGGGAAATTGGATGTACCCAGACCTTGGGGAACCACTATAAATCTGTGTGCAATCTGTGATGTGTACATGTTTGTGATTGATGTGCTGTGTTAGCTGTAAAGTTTTCTGAATTTTATTATAACCTGAAGTTATATTCTGCCTTAAGTTAAAACAAGCATTAGAACCTATTCACCCCCTCCCCCTCTAGGTGTTTAGGTGGTCTTGAAAGTAAAACTATCAAGTGGTATCAGAGGGAGATTACTCAAAGAAGGTCTTAACAGTCTGAGTTAGATCCCTAAAGGCAGAATCAAGAATCAAGAAAATGGGTTCTGGAGAGAATCATAATGAACTAGGGTCAATGAAATTACCCATCTGCAGAAAAGAGATTTTTGGAATCTGGAAAGAAAGGGTTAGGTTGTTTATGGAGGCTTCTGATCCAAGGATCTATATTACAGTAAAGGAAGGTCCATATATCCCAATGAATGTATCTGCTCTAGATGCAAATGAAAAAACTCTTAAAGATTTCTCTGAAATTACTAAGGATGAGATTATATTGGCAACTATGGATAAGAGAGCTCAGAATATCATAGTGAGTGCCATAGATGATTCTACTTTCCAAAATTTTATTCACTACAAAACCTCCAAGGAAATGTGGGACACTTTGATTGTCTACATGGAGGGTTCTGAAGAAGTTAGACAAGACAGAAAATCTATGCTTAATCAAGAATATGAGAGTTTCAGACAAGGGAAGTCTGATAGCATAACTGAATGCTACAAGAAATTCTACAGAATAGTGAATGAACTGATGTTCTATGGAAGGGACTTCAGTACATATGAGCTGAATGAAAATTTTCTAAGATCCTTGACAAAAGATTTGGATACCAAGATTTGTGCCATAAGAGAAGTGGCCAAACTAGCAGACATTTCTCCTCCAACCTTATTTGGAAAATTGCTCTCATATGAAATGCAACTAATGGCTAGGAAGGAGGAAGAAAAAATTACAAAAGGAGAGCATAGAGAGAAGTCAGTGGCCTTCAAGGTTGAAGCCACTAGAAAGAGCAGGAGAATGTCTCCATCACCTCCTAAGGAAGTTGCTGAAGATAACTCAGAAAATTCAGACAATCAGAACTCAGAAAGCAGTGATTCAGATGCAGATTTTGCTGCCTTTACAAGGCAGTTTCAGAGGTTCTTGAAGAAGAAGCAGTGGAAGTCAAGGCCCTCCACATCACAGCCAGTTGATGATTACTATTAGAAGAGAAAATCATCAAGAAAGGAAAGGAGCAGATCAAAGCCCAGCAAAGCTACAACATCAAAGATTATTTGCTATTGCTACAATAGGCCAGGACATGTGGTGGCTGAATGTCCAGATAAGAGGAAGGAGTCAACAGACAGAAAGAAGACTCAACAAAAGGGCAAGAAGGAGAAATCCTTTGTTTCTAAGAAGGAGAAGAGTCTTACAGATCAATCTTCCTCAGAGTCAGAATCTGAAGCTGAAGCTTACATTGGACTGTATGCAGCTAATGAAGAAGAGGAGTTTATGCAATTGCTAAACTCCATCTATGATCAAGAAGACCATCAGTGTATGGGACTAATGGCTGATTCAGAAGACAACAAGTGCCAGGATCAGTCTGGTCCCAATAAGGTACAAAGTAATTCTAGAATTTCAGATTACAGTACCAGTTCAGAGTCAGATTCATTTGCATCAAGTAATGAGGATGGATCTGAATCTGAAGGAGATATTCATCAGTTGATAGATAAGTATGGAGACTTATTGCAGGCTCTTAAGAAATGCAAGAACCTAGCCAAAACTCAGGCTCAGGAGATTGTAGATCTTAAGGTGGCTGCATCTGAGTTAGAAAAAGTATTGGATCAAAAGTTAAATGAGATTGCCAAACTAATAAATATAACTATTATTCAGATGGGCACAATCACATATTACAAAGATCAAGTTAAAAGTCAGGAGGCCAGACTGAGAGTAGAGAAAGATTTAGTGGCTAGCTACTCTAAGCCAAAATCAGTCTTACCTTTAATAGATGAGTTTGTTGCTCAGAAGGGTAAGGCAGGATTAGGCTTCAAGGGTAACACCAGGGCTGCCCAATTCAAGAGAAAAGACAAAGCTCCAGTCCAGCCACTAAACCTTAAAGTCGCTGTTATGTTTAGAAAGGTACAAGTGCCTTCTAATATATATGATCTTGAAAATATTCATGGTCATATTAAGACTGATGTTCTAAAGAACAAGAATGTTTATGCCAATAAGTCAGTCCATGTTCATAAATCCCTTGGTTATAAGAAATCTGTGGGTGTAGCTACAGCAGCACTAGCTCAGAACAGAAATTTTTCTGCCAAAAATTGTTGGGGTTTGTCTCCACAACACCTCAGATTTGTAGGAAGTCAGACCTTGAACTAAGATGAATTAAGATGTATTTGATGTGGTGTTTGAGTTGTATGTGTGCAGGTTCTAATTGCCAAGTGTAGACCAATATCAGTCTATAATGGGTCACCAAACACAGGACCATGCAATGTAATCCCTCATTGTGTGATCCAAAGTGTTGGCCCATGTATAGCCTCTCTATTGGGATACACTTCTCATTCATGCACTTGGATTGATGGACAGAAGCATTGGAGCTAATTTCCTCAGAAAAATATTTCTAAGTCCAAAATACTCGAGTAACCCCTTTTTATACTCGAGTATCAGACTTAATACTCGAGTAGCTAGTTAGACATACTCGAGTAGTTAGTGAGACATACTCGAGTAATCAGTTAGACTTACTCGAGTAGGCTCTGAATACTCGTGTAGATAAATCTATACTCGAGTAGTTAGTTAGTCACTCGAGTAAGTTCTTTTCATACTCGAGTAAGTAACTTAATCACTCGAGTAAATCATGTATCATACTCGAGTAGATCCATTTCTTCTCTTCTCTGCAAGTTCAAGTATTCATACTCGAGTAGTTTCTTTTCATACTCGAGTAAGTGTTTCTATACTCGAGTAATTGATTTTCATACTCGAGTAATTGACTTTGATACTCGAGTAAGTGAATGTTTCCCGGATACATATTCTGATACTCGAGTAATTCCCCTTTCACTCGAGTATATCTTGCTGATACTCGAGTATATCTTGCTGATACTCGAGTATATCTTTTCTGATACTCGAGTATATCTCTTCTGATACTCGAGTAGTTTATTTTTCACTCAAGTAAATTTCTCTTCTCATACTCGAGTATACTCCTCTTTGTCAGTCGAGTATCTAAGTTCCCATACTCGAGTATATCTTCTCTTACTCGAGTATAGCAGTTCTCTATTCCAGAATTCTTCTAAGTTCGAATTTGCCATAAGTATTTTGAATCCGTCATTTTTGATTGGTCCACGTGTCATCCTTAATTAAGATTATGACCGTTGGAATCCACCTATAAATAGGTCATTTCAGAATTGACTAATTAACAAGATTATAGAGATATTCTTTTAAGAAAGAGAAAATTCCGTGAACCCTAACTCTCACGCCGCCGCCGCCATTGTTGTTCGCGGAAGAAACTTTGGATCGCCGATCTCCGTCTTCAACGACTATTTCTCCAGCGATCCAGACAAAAGTGAATCACTCGATCTCGCCGAGCCTCAAAGATTTCAGATCTATCTTCTCGATCGAGGTGGTTCTAGTTTTCAGATTCGTGGATCTCTCTCAGGTCATCTTCAACCTTTTCTGATCAAGCCGAAGTTCCTAAAGAAGAAGACCGTCAAAGATCCAGATCTGAGATTATTGTTTTGATTTTTATTCTCAAACCAAAATTTCATTGTAGGAGTTTTTCTCCGAGATTTGTAGGAAGACCTTTCTTCCGAGTTTTTGTAGATCCGTTTTGGATCGAGATTTGTAGGAACGTGGTTCTGAGGTGTAGGATTGTTTTCAATCCGAGATAGTGGAGTAGCCGAGTCTAGTGATTTGCTAGATCGGTGAGGAAAGTGGACGTACCCAAGATTGGGGAACCACTATAAATCTCTTGTCTTCTGTGATTGCTTGATGTGCGCTGTGTTAAATTTTTAATTCCGCTTTTGACACGCATTTCACCTATTCACCCCCCTCTAGGTGATATAGGCTACCAACTTAGCACTTTCAATTGGTATCAGAGGGAGGTTGATCGTTAAAAGGTTAACACCTTGATCGTATCCTTCTAAGTTGAGTATCAAGCATGAGTAAGACTAAGGATTTTGCCAAGCTCCCTATCTGCACCAAGAACAACTTTCCTATGTGGAAGGAAAGGGTCAAATTCTTCATGGAAGCTGTAGACCCTCGGATCTTCATGATTGTTGAAGAAGGTCCCCACATACCTATGACTACTTCCACCATAGACCCCACCAAGCAAGTTCCCAAGAAGCTGATGGATCTAGATAAGGATGAGATTGCACTTGTCTCTCTGGACAAGAAAGCTAAAAATATTATAGCAAGTGCAGTCGATGACTCAATGCTGCAGAATCTGATTCATTGCCAATCTGCCAAGGAGATGTGGCAATCCCTAGTGACTCTAATGGAAGGTACTGAAGAAGTGAGGGATGATCAAAGATCCCTACTGAACCAGAAATATGAAGCCTTCAGGCAGGGTCATAAGGAAGCCATAGCTGACACTTTTGAGAACTTCTTCAAGATAGTAAATGGCCTAAGAGTTTATGGACGTGTCTTCACCAACGGGGAACTCAATGACAAATTCTTAAGATCCCTAACCAAGGAATGGGACAATAAGGTATGTGCCATTCGGGAGTTTGGAAGGTTAGCTGAGACGGACCCGCAGAATCTGTTCGGAAAGCTTATGTCTTACGAGCTGCAAATCAACTCAAGAAAAGCTGAAGAAGAGACAAGCAGGTCTGCAACCAAGGAGAAATCTGTCGCTCTAAAGGCAGACAGCTCAAGGAAGATAAAGGCTAGCTCTCCTGCCCCAGTTCCTGAGGCTGATGAAGAAGAATCATCTGAGCCCAGCTCATCTGGCTCAGAACTATCTGATGGAGAGTTCTCCCTACTCTCACGGCAGTTCAAGAAGTTCTTAAACAAGAAGAAGCAATGGAGAGGCAAGGATGCCTCATATAGAAGATCACGACATGATGGTGATCATCGGAAGAAAGGCTCAAGCAGCCATGACAGGTATAATTCTAAACAGAACAAACAGATCTCAACTGACATCATTTGTTATTGTTGCAATAAGCCAGGTCATGTCATCGCCGATTGCCCTCACAAGAAGAAAGAGGGAGGAAGAAGAGAGGAAAAGAAATCCTCACACTATAAGAAGAGGACGGAGAAAAGCCTGGTAGCCAAGAAGAGCAAAACTCTCAGCGACTCTGGCTCATCTGAGTCGAGTGAAGAAGAGGAAGCCTACTTTGGGCTCATGGCTCATTCAGATGATGAATAAGTCCCCCAGTTTACTGGGGAGGTAAAATCTCACACTCCTCTTTCTGATTCTGATGATGACAATGAGCAAGAGGGATATTCCTCTGAAGATGAATCTGAGCTCATGGGTCAGTATAAGGAGTTACTCACCGCTTACGAAAAATGTCGTAGATTAATGAAAACTCAAGCCAAAGAGATAAATACTCTACGAGCTAGTGAGAGCAGCTTGAGAGAAGAAGTCGATAAGACTAACTCTCTTCAAGAGAACCTCAATGTAGCTATGGAGGAATACAATAAAGCTCTCAAGCACATCGACCTTAAAGAGGAAATCATCAAAGAATTGGAACGACAACTCGAGGCTGAAAAGAAGCTTATTGAGAGTTTTTCTAAGCCTAAGACAGTTCTTCCAATCGTTGCTGAATTCTCTGCTAAGGCCAAGGGTGCTGGTTTAGGCCACATTGTCTCTTCTAGTAAATCCTCTAGGAGAAACAAGGCCAAGAGAAAGAATAAGGCTGCCCGGAAGGCTCTAGCTGAAGAAAAAGGGAAAGCTCCCTTGGAACCTGTTGTGTTCAAGAAAGTTATCTTTTCCACGAACGAACTCGATTATGAGTCCACCTACGGACACTTTTCTAGGCCGATCCCTGAGAAGCCTAAGTCAAGATACCAAGGTTGGACTCGTCCTCGTAACTTTGGCGAGAGTGTCTTCAAGGCACCTCATGAGGAGATTCAGCTTCAAAGCTATGGACCTTATGCTCATGGTCATAATTTCAAAAAGACACCAAAAGTAAAACCCATTGTAGAAAAGCCTATGAAGGAGAAGACCTCATGTAACTGCCATCATCATGAAGCCTCTTCCTCCAAGAGTAAAGCTCCTGCTAGACCTTCATTCCAGAAAGTCAAGCAGGACCACACAAGGCAAAGATACAACAGGTTCAACTGTTGGTGCTGTGGCAGAATTGGTCATTTTGCTAGTGATTGTTGGTTCAATCCTGAAAATGCTGCAACCCCTAAAGTTAGCAACGTGAGAGTGACCACTCATGAGGCTAATACTCGTAGGGGGAGTATTCTAACTCGAGACCAAGGACCCAAACGTGTTTGGGTTCCTAAGGCTAAATGATTGTAATTGCAGGTATGTCCAAAGGCCACCAAAACGCCAATATGGTACTTGGACAGTGGATGCTCTCAGCATATGACCGGGACAAGGAGCCTACTACAGAATTACACCTCAGTCTGCAACGGACCAAAGGTCATCTTTGGAGGTTCAAATCGAGGAATCACTAAAGGCTATGGTATGATTTCTAATGGTAGCGTATCCTTTTCGAATGTAGCATATGTTGAAGGATTGGAACACAATCTCATCAGCATAAGCCAACTATGCGACAAAGGATACGTAGTTGAATTTCATGCTGACAAGTGTTTGATAAAATCGGTTGACAACATGGAAACTATTTTATCTGGCACTCGAAGCAGAAATATTTTCTGTTTAAACTTCATCTGTATAGACTCTTCGACACCAGTGTGTTTGTTAGCAAAAAGTAGTGCATCTCTTGCTGACCAATGGCACAAGAGACTAGCACATATTAATTTCAAAACTATTAATAAATTATTCTCTCAAAACTTAGTGCGTGATGCACCTAATGTCAAGTGCGTTACGGACAGTCCTTGTCACGCTTGTATCAAAGGCAAGCAAACAAGAAGTTCGTTTAAAAGCATAATAGGCAAGGATTCCAATAGAAGTTTGCAGCTTCTCCATATGGACTTGTTTGGTCCACTGCAGGTTAGAAGTTTGGGAGGTAAGGAATATACGTTGGTTATTGTGGATGATTACTCGCGCTTTGCGTGGGTGTTCTTTCTGAAACACAAGTCAGATACCTTCGGTATTTTCACTAATTTTGTGAGGCAGATCCAGAATGAATACAACTGTTCCGTAGTCAAAATCAGAAGTGACAATGGAACGGAATTCAAATCTGGAGCCATGACAGAATTTTGTGAAAGTCAAGGTATCTTTCATGAGTTTTCCTCTCCTCGCACTCCACAGCAAAATGGAGTAGCTGAGAGAAGGAACAGAACACTCATAGAGGCTTGTCGGACCATGTTGAGTGATGCCTCACTTCCGGAGTATTTCCGGGCTGAAGCCGTCAACACCGCTTGTCACGTGCAAAATCGAGCACTCATCAACAAGAACCATGATAAGACTCCTTACGAACTTCTAAAAGGCAGACAACCAACCATTTCATACTTTAGAATCTTTGGCTGTAAGTGCTTCGTACTTAACAATGGCAAGTATCACACTACAAAGTTTAGCGAGAAAAGCTCTGAAGGTATTTTTGTAGGATATAGTAGCCATAGTAAGGCGTATAGAGTATTCAATAGAAAAACTCTGGTGGTGGAAGAGTCGATACATCTTGTATTTGATGAGACGAGTCTGTTGCAAAGCAACTCGTCTAGTGTGCCCATTGTAGATGCAGGTACAAAGTTGAAAGAACTTAGCTTGGATGAACGTAGTGAAGATAAAGATGAGACATTCATCAAGGTCCCCTCTACAACCACCATTGGAGAGGTGGATGATCAAGATGAAGAAGACATCCCAGCTGAAGATGCAACTCCAGTGGCTGAAGAGATCCCAGATGCAAGGACTTTAGAGTTCAGACACTTGAACGATCATCCTGTTGACCAAATAATAGGAGATCCTCGGGATGGCGTCAGAACTCGTCGAGGTACAACTAACGAGAATTTACACTTAAGTTTTCTCTCACAGGTTGAACCAAAGAAATTTGAGGAAGCCAACTCTGACGCATCCTGGATTCTAGCCATGGAAGAAGAATTGAATCAGTTCAAACGATGCAAAGTCTGGACACTTATTCCTAGACCCAAGCACAAGAACGTCATCGGGACAAAATGGGTCTACCGGAACAAGATGGGCGAAGATGGAACAATTATAAAGAATAAAGCCAGACTTGTCGCCAAGGGATATCGTCAAGAAGAAGGAATCGACTTCGACCAGACTTATGCTCCAGTAGCAAGACTGGAAGCGATCAGGTTATTTCTTGTCTACGCTGCACTTAAGGGCTTTACCGTCTATCAGATGGACGTAAAGTCCGCCTTCCTGAATGGTGACATAAAGGAAGAAGTGTACGTAGAGCAACCGCCAGGTTTTGTTGATTCAACCCATCCTAATTATGTATACTTATTGCAAAAAGCACTATATGGTCTTAAACAAGCTCCTCGAGCTTGGTATGAGACGCTGTCTACCTTTCTTCTTGAAAACAAGTTCACAAGAGGAAAGATAGACAAGACATTATTTCTTAGGGAAATAAAAGGCAAGATTTTGCTAGTGCAAATCTATGTCGACGACATTATTTTTGGCTCTACAGATAACAGCCTCTGCAAAAAGTTCTCTAAACTTATGCAAGGGAAGTTTGAAATGAGCAGTATGGGAGAGCTAAAGTATTTCTTAGGGCTTCAAGTGAAACAATCTGAGGATGGAATTTTCATCTCACAGACCAAGTTCACCAAAGAGCTACTTAAGAAATTCGGAATGGAGAATGCAACCTCTATGAGGACTCCAATGGCCTCAGCTATGTCTCTGGACAAGGATGAGAAAGGGAAACCTTTTGATGAAACCAAGTACAGAAGCATAATTGGGTCCTTGCTCTACCTTACTGCAAGTAGACCAGATATAATGTTCTCAACATGTGTATGTGCTAGATTTCAGGTGAACTCTAAGGAATCTCACTACATCGCTGCAAAGCGAATCTTGAGATACCTCAAAGGAACACCAAATCTTGGCTTATGGTACCCAAGAAGTAATGATAGTGAACTAATTGGATTTTCAGATGCAGATTTTGCAGGTAGCAAAGATGACAGGAAAAGTACCTCCGGGACTTGCCAATTTCTCGGAAGGAGACTCATTTCCTGGAGCAGCAAGAAACAGAACTGTGTAGCCATCTCAACGGCTGAATCAGAGTACATCTCTGCAGGCAGCTGTTGTGCACAGCTGTTATGGATCAAGAATCAGTTTGAAGACTACAACATGAAGTTCCAGAACATTCCCTTATTCTGTGACTCTTCCAGCGCCATAGCAATAGCCAACAACCCAGTCTCCCACAGCAGGACCAAGCACATAGAGCTTCGCTATCATTTCATCCGGGAGCATGTGGAAAATGGAGATATAGATCTACAGTATGTCTCCACAGACAGGCAAGTTGCAGATATTTTCACCAAGCCGCTGGACGAGTCCAAGTTCTCATTCTTCAAAACTGAGCTTGGACTGCTCAACAAAGAAGACCAGTGATGGACTCTCAAATTAAGAAGACATCAGTAATGTTGGCTGCTCAGAGGTACAGTTTTTCAGTGGAAATAGACATCTACCAGGGAAATTCCTTCAAGTATTAGAGACTCGAGCATCGTTACACTTACACGAGTAAACGGCTAATACTCAAGTAAAAAGTTTCATATACTCGAGTAATTCAAAAGATACTCGTGTATGAACTTCTTATACTCGAGTATGAAAATTCGTCAAGGACTTAATACTCGTGTATGCTAATTACATACTCGAGTATGAATTCTTGATTACTCGTGTATGTTGTGACCTACTCGAGTATACTAAACCCCATACTCGTGTATGCTGTCATCCTCTACTCGAGTACTCGGAATTTTTTCTGGATTTTCAAAATCTCTATTCGCACCAAGCAATTGCCGCCTCGTTCAGGTATGTCATTATACTTAATCCTTTTTAAACCTAATTAGGATTATTTATATATATATTCAAAACGAAAAAGTCCTTTCCACTCCTCATTCACTCGAGTAGCCGCCGACTTCTCGTATTCCCGAACCCTGTTCTTCGTCTTCCGTCGCCGCAAGATTCCTGTCTCCTCGTCTCCCAGAACAGTTGCAGAGCTTTGTCTTCCTCGTTTTTGTTTCCTTCGCTCTACAGAATCGCTGATGGCTCCCTCCTCCTCCAAGATTGGAATCGGCTCCGAGGTAGTGACAGATGGTATTGAAGATATTTCTGATGACTTCAAGAATTTACTGATTCTCTTGGACATGGTCGGATTGTCCTTTGTTCTTCAAGAACCCTGCCGTCTCCTGCTTCCTGATGTTGAAGAATTCTATAGAAATCTGAAGGTTAGACGAAATGGCTCAGTTCTGAAATCCAAGGTAAAAGGAGTTGAGATTCGGTTGGATAAAACTTCAGTCGCCACTCTGCTTCGGATGCCCGTGGTTGATGAAGAAGATGACCTAGAAAAGGAAGATGCCGACCGTACCTCTCTATTCTGTGGTCGAGATCCTGAAGGTGGAGGTGAAACCCTGAATCGGTCTTTGTTCAATTCAGAAGGCAAGTTTCTAGTCGATTTCATCGCCAAAATCCTATGGTGCAAGACATACTCCATAAGAGATGTATCCCAAAATCTATTCGATGTTATGCAAGCCATAGTCTGCAGGAAGAAATTCCAGTTCGGAATGATGATACTGGATAAGATCCGAGAGAGCGTGAAACATCCAAGTTATGCTAGGATTATCTCACTCCTCCTCCATGAGATTAACCCTACAGTGTTTGACTTCTCCAAAGGGACTCCTCTTCACCACATGAAGAAAGTTTCCATCTCTTCCATACAGAGGTATGACATCAAGATCCTGAATTCTGCCCAAACTTCAAAAGCTGATGCCATCTCAGAAACTCACCAAGAAACCAGTTTACCTGAAGACAGGATTCCATCTCCTCCTCTACATCAAACTACTGCTACCTCTGGTGCATTAGTTGAGGGGGAGCCTGCCTCTTCTCTTCCTCAGCATCAAGTTTCTTCAGAATCAGTGATTCCAGAACAAGAAGAAGTCAGAATTTCTACCCCTCCAGTTTCTCCTACTCCAGCAGCTTTACTGTCTACAGCTGAAGATATTAACAGCCTTATTGATGAGCTCAGCTCAGATGCTCCTCTTTTTCAGAATGATTCAGCTGCCAAGTCTCCTGCCAAGTCTCCCATTCAGTCTCCAGTTCCATCTCCTGTGCAGTTTCCAGCTCAGACTCCAGTACAGTCTCCTGCCAAGTCTCCTGATAGTGAGCCCAACAAATCAGATCATATTCTCTTGTCTGATGATGAGGAAATGTCTCCAGATCCTGTGGAGGCACCTCTGAAGACTTTGGATTTCTCCATGCCATCTTTCCTAAATACAGAAGAAACTGTTGAAATAGAACCATTCAAAAGAGCTGTTAGCTCAGTGGTCATTACAGAAATCCCTACTTGGACTACTACTACTCCTGCTCCCTCAGTCCCTGCATCAACCTCAGCCCCTTCTTCTTCTTCCTCTTCAGATCTAGTTAGCAAGATTGAGCTTATGCTCAAAGAACAGAGAGATTACTTTGATGCCTCTCTGCAGTCAGTCACCTCCAAGGTCTCTGCTCTTGAAAAGGAGATGAGCAGAGGCTTTGCTGAAATTCAAGCAAACACTGACACACTCAAGCAGCTATTCAAGATTGGAGGCAAAGCCATAGATCACACCATCACAAGCATAGGTGAGCTAAGAAACCAGGCAGAGACAGTAGCTCACAATCAGCTCAAGCTAGATGAGAGAGCTGAAACTAATGTTGTGAAAGTATGTAATGAAGTGAGCACCTTCAGAGATGAAGCAATTGCCCAGCTATCTATAGATATCAGCAAGGGGGAGAAGATTGTAAATGAACAAGTTGAAAAGCTTTCTGAACAAGCTGAAGCCCAGGTTAAACAACTAGCTACCCACTCTCAAGATGCTGTAAGTGAACTAGTAAAAGGATTGAAAGAATCCATTCTTTCCCAGCTCCAGTCTGTCAAATTCTATACCTATGACACTGCTGTCTGGCTGCATAATCAAAACTTTCCTGAGTTTCAACTGGACCCTACCATTATACCTCAGCATCTAGATCCTCTTGCAGAACAGCCTCCAGCAGATGTCTCAGCTCAAGCAACCTTTCAAGGAGGTGTGCCAGTCCTCTCACCCAGACCTGAGGGTGATGTGACTGAGCCTCCCCTATCCTATACTGAAGCATGGCAAGATGATTTTCCTTCCAGTTCTCAAGGTCCTTCTAAGAAGAAAAGAAAATATGGTGACGGCGCTTCTGCCAGCCGTTCTGCACCCAGGAAAGAGCCAGCTTCTGAAGGTAGACCACCTGTTGTTCATGCTGAAGTGTGGAGTCCTACCTCTAAGTCCCTAATTCTTGATACTTTGAGGTTAGTGACTGATCTTGGGGAGAACAGAGATAATTACTACAGTTATTCAGAGTGGAAAGTCTATGAAGCATCTCAGATAAAGATCAGGCTACATGACAGGAATTGGGGGCACAACAACCCAGCTGCTCCTCCTAGGCCCAGGACTTACTTTCCAAAGCCTTTCAGCTACCTAGAGAGGCAAGAGCTGAAAAGAGAAAGGATGCACAAGGATGCCCCATCTTGAGTTGAACTGAGAATGTGGAATTGGACTTTTGTTTCTGTGCTTAAAACATTTATATATATATATATATATTTAATTCTGATTATGGCAATGTTTTGTTTACCCTGCTTTAGTCTAGTTTATTCTCCTGTTATATGCATGTTGTTCTTTTACTCTTAAGTAATTCACCTTAGTATAGAGAGTGCTGACATCTACAAATAGGGGGAGATTGTTGGGGTTTGTATCCACAACACCTCAGATTTGTAGGAAGTCAGACCTTGAACTAAGATGAATTAAGATGTATTTGATGTGGTGTTTGAGTTGTATGTGTGCAGGTTCTAATTGCCAAGTGTAGACTGTTGGTACCCTAGTTTGATTTGAGTTCAGTCTTCTCCTTTGTGCTCCTTGACCCAAGAAATATCTATGGTCAATGGTTAGGAGTCTAGCTGTAGAGTCCTCGCTTTTCCAAATTGAGAATTTGGTTAAGTAGTTTTTTCGTTCGACCATAGTCGAACGCCGTTCGACTATCGTCTATCGACTGATCGACGATCGTCTATCAGTTGGTCGACGCTTTGGTCTGCGCTGGTAGTTCGACTATCTGTTGAGAGGTCGACTATCTGTTCTGCGCTGATAGTTCGACTATCTGTTGATAGGTCGACTATCTGTTCTGCGCTGATAGTTCGACTATCTGTTGATAGGTCGACTATCTGTTCTGCGCTGATAGTTCGACTATCTGTTGATAGGTCGACTATCTGTTCTTCTTTGATAGGTCGACTATCTGTTGATAGGTCGACTATCTGTTTTCTGAGGTAGGTCGACTATCTGCTTGATAGGTCGACTATCTCTGTGCGCTTGATAGTTCGACTATCTGTCCTGATAGATCGACTATCTGGTAGTTCGACTATCTGCTCTGATAGATCGACTATCTCCCGGGGTAGTTCGACTATCTTCTTTGATAGGTCGACTATCTGGATCGTTCGACTATCTGCCCGATAGATCGACGATCTCCGTGCGTCGGTCGACGATCTCCGAAGGTCGTTCGACGCTTTCTGCCTGCCTTTGTATTTTGTATTTATTTATTATATTTAATTATTTAATACATTTTCTGGCACATTATTTCAAGCTGTATGATAAAGTTTCCAGGCATTATTTACTTCATTCCATTTGCCTGAGTTCAAATCTTTTAAGATAAAGTTGTTTGTCTTATTAGCTGTCATTTAAATTACTTTATCTGCTGTCAACCCCTTTATAGCCGTTGGACTGAAAAGTCTTCTTCTTTGCTATAAAGAGTTTATTTCTGATGTGACTTTATTTAGTCCTCTGTTTATTTGATTTAAACCTGCAGCTTCTTAGAAAGAGATTTATTCCTTTTTATGGAATGTATTGCTGCAGAGATATTTCTGTCTTCTTGATATTTACAGCCCAGGTCTCAAGGCTCACAAGAAGACAAAGAATTCAAATGGAAGAGAGCCGTTGCTTGCTGCTAATATTTAAAGAACCCTTTGCAGAAGGATTCAAGCTAGTTAACAGAAGTGTTACACACATATTCAAAAGCACTCAAGCCTTCATCAAGCTCAAGCTTCCTGCTCTCAGCAAACTCCATCTAACTGAGAAGTGTTAAGATCTTCATCTCTTCTTCACCTGAGTTCTCCTGCTTTCAGGAAGTTCAACTCAGAGTTTCTTTGAAGAAGAAGAAGAAGAAGATTGCTGCTTGAAGACTGTTTCCTTTTTATTGTTTACTTTCTTCCTATAGCTTTTCCTTCAGAATTTTCTGAAGAGTTTTCTGCACTGAAGCAAGACTTCACCTAGACATCTTTGAGCCAGGGGGAGCCTTGATTCTTTAGAGCATTCTAGCTCAGTGCAAGCTTTTTGTGCTTCTCTAATCTATTGTAAAATAGAGAAGACATCTTAACCTTCTTCCCCCTCCTGTACAGGGTTATTACTCCCTTCAAAAGTATCCCTTGGTGGCAGGGCACCTGATCAAAAACCTGTGCTTGGTTTTTAGACACCTGATCAAAAGTCTAAAGGGTTTCTGAATCTACCTGAAGCAGATTCTGTTGGTGGCAGGGCACCTGATCAAAAACCTGAGTGGATTCCTACCGTGTGGGTAGAAGAGTGGACGTACCCAAGTTGTTTGGGGAACCACTATAAATCTCCTTGTGTCGTCTGGATTCAACTGTTTAATTCATGTACTGTGGCTGTGAATAGATATAACTAGGTTGCTAGTTGCTGTTTAGGTTTTCCAAGCTTTAACTGTAATTACAGTTAGCTTGTGTTTGCACATCACTTGTGTTAGGCTTTAAGGTTAAATCAAAATCTATAATCTCTTCATTCCGCACTTCACTCCAAGGGAGTTGGGTAGACAGTTAAGTTTTGTATTGTGCAAAATTTGATTACTCTATTCACCCCCCCTCTAGAGTAGTATCTATCCCTTCACTTTCAATTGGTATCAGAGGGAGGTTGACTGACTGTATAGGCTAACACCTAAGTCACAAGATCCTGATAGATACCAAGAGTTTATAGATATTCACTATCATGGCCCAGTCTAAGGATTATTCAAGCACCAGACCTCCAGCATGCAACTTAGCAAAGTTTGGCATCTGGAAGGCAAGGATTAATTATATATGAACTCTATTGATGAGAGTATTTTTGCTTCTATTTTGTCAGGTCCCCCAAGAGCACCTGCTGCTGCCACTGCCTCATCATCTGATATGAGTGCAGTGCCTCCTCCAGACTATAATGATGAGTACAAGAAGGCAAAAATTGCTGATGCCAAAGCAATGAACATACTAGCTCAGACTATGTCTGATGAAGTGTTCCAGAAGGTTGCTGATTGCTCTTCAGCAAAGGCCATGTGGGACACACTGAACCAGATTGTATCTGGTTCAGCTGATGAAAGGAAGGACAGGAGGTCCAACCTTATCTCACAGTACGAGAACTTCAAGAAGACTGATGCTGAATCAGTTGAAGCGATGTACACCAGGCTCAGCTCAATCATCAATGAGCTGAGGACCCTGGACAAGGACATATCATTGACAGAGGTCAATGATAAGATTCTTATGTGCTTCCCTAGCACATGGGATCTAAGAATCTGGCCCATCAAAGAAGCCAGAAGTACCAATGAAATATCAACTGAAGCCCTTCTCGGCAAGCTCAAATCTTTTGAGCAAGTGCTGAAGACAAGGGAAGCTGAAGCAGAAGCCAAGACCCCCACTCCAACAAGAAAAGAGCAATCTCTAGCTCTTAAAGCTGCTGAAGCCTCAGAAGGCAGCCAATCAAATGAGGAGCTCATGGCATTGTTTGCCAAGAGATTTCTCAAAATGGGGAGAAAAGAGTTCAGAAGAAAATCTTCAAAGTATGAAGAAAAGCCAAGGTATGATCGTACTCCAACTAAAGAAATTATTTGTTATGGGTGCAGGAAGCCTGGACACATCTTGCCAGAGTGTCCAGAGGAGAAAAACAAAGAAAAGAGAAAAGAAAAGGAGCAGCACAGGAAGCACTCCAAACCATCCTCCTACAAGAACAAGAAAAAGGAGAGAGGTTTCATTGCTGAAACCTGGAGTGATTCTGATGAAGAATCCTCATCCTCAAGCTCTAGTGAGGATGAAGAAGAAAAGAAGGCAAAAGAAGTTTGCCTCATGGCAATAGATGCCTGCAGCAACCACTCTGCTGCAGAGAGTTCTGACTCAGATGAAGAAATGCCTACTGAAGATGAGGTACTTTCATCTTATGATTTTACTTCAGAAGAGTTTAAGTTAGATTTTAAATCTCTATGTTTAGATTTAATTAGTTCAGAAAAAGAGATAAAAGAACTTAGAAATAGGCTAGCTGACTCTGAACTAATAGCCTCTGAAAACATTAGGTTAAAGGAAGATCTCACTACTTGTAGTGAAGAAATTAAATTTCTTAAAATAGAATTAGCTAAGTCTAAGAGATTAGAAGAATCCCTTAATGGTAGAAGCCTTAAGCTGTTAGAAATTACCAGCATGGCTAACACTAGGTCAGGAAATGATAAATTAGGCTTAGGAGCTTCTCCCAGTGAACCCCCAGTCTTGCTTAAAAATAACCTTTCAACTCCAGTGAACTTCATTTCAGCTAGTGGAAAGAAGAACACTGAGCAAGTAAACCTTGTAAATAAAACATTAAATAAGGCTAAGAGAGAAAAGAGAAAGAAATTTTTTAAAGAAATGCAAAGAGCGTCGAACGAAGCTCGACGATCGGAAGCTCAATGGTCGAACGAAGGTCGACGATCTGAGCGTCCATCGTCGAACGTCGATCGACGTTTTCAATACGATTTTCAAAATCATAATCCATTCCATAGAAACCTAAATGAGAATAGAAACCCTAGGTTTGTTGACCCATCATCAGCATGGAGAATCCCACCTAGGAGATCTCACCCACTAGGCTATCACCCTCAGCCTGCATTTTCTTATATTTCCAGTTTTTCTTATGTGAAAAACAAGGGACCCAAGGTTACCTGGGTCCACTCTGTCTAAATAATTGATATGCAGGTGAAGGCCTATCCAATCACTCAAAATAAGTGGTATTTGGATAGTGGATGCTCTAAGCATATGACAGGAAACAAAGAGCTTCTATCAAAGTACAAAGCTAAGCTCGGCCCAAAGGTTATCTTTGGAGACTCCAGCTGTGGTCAGACAGAAGGATATGGCAAGATCACGATTGGAGCTGTTACATTCAAGAGAGTTGCTTATGTCAATGGACTAAAGCATAATCTGATTTCAGTTAGCCAGCTATGTGATGCTGGCTACCAGGTTTCATTCTCTAACTCCTCTTGCAATATTACTTTAAATAATAATGTTGTTTTAATAGGTAATAGAATAGGCAATATATATTTGGTAGATTTTAATTCATCTCATTCTGAAATCTGCTTATTTAATGAATTAACCCTTAATAATAATTCTTTATGGCATAAAAGGCTTAGTCATGTAAACCTGAAAAATATATCTAGGTTATCTAAGCACAACCTTGTTAGAGGTTTACCTTCTTGCCCCTACAAGAAGGAGAGTCTATGCAAGGCTTGTCAGCTAGGCAAGCAAACCAAGAACTCATTTAAATCAGTAAATAAAAGTGATTCTCCTAGAATCCTGTATTTATTACATTTGGACCTTTTTGGCCCAATAAATGTACAGAGTTTAGGAGGGAAGTATTACACATTAGTAATTGTAGATGACTTCTCTAGGTTCAGTTGGGTTTTCTTTTTGAGAACTAAGTCTGATAACTTCAAAGCCCTTACAGACTTTCTACTTTGTGTGCAGACTGAGTACTCTACTCATGTGGCCTTGATCAGAAGTGATCATGGTACTGAGTTTGACTCTCTTCTCATGCAAGAATTCTGTGAGAGAGAAGGTATCAAACATAGCTTCTCAGCTCCTAGAACTCCCCAACAAAATGGGGTAGTTGAAAGGAAGAATAGAACACTAATTGAAGCTGCTAGCACATTGTTGGCAGATGCTAACATGCCTCTATCCTATTGGGCAGAAGCTGTTAGTACAGCCAACTATGTCTTGAATAAAAGTTTGATACACAAACTTAAGTGTAAAACTCCTTATGAGTTGCTTAAAGGAAAGAAACCAAAAATTAATTACTTTAGAATTTTTGGCTGTATTGTGTATATTCATAACAATAATAAAGAATATATTAGAAAGTTTGAAGCAAAAGCTTCAATGGGAATCATGCTTGGATATTCCCAAGTAAGCAAAGCTTATAGGGTTTATAACAAATCAACCTGTAAGATAGAAGAATCTGTGCATGTATCATTTGATGAGCATCAGATGTTTTACAAGGAGAAAGAAAATTCTCCTCCCTCCAGTTCCTTGCAGGTACATGATGCCCCTCAAGAAATCCTTCAACTTTCAACTCTTCAGATCACTGAATCAGACAGTGATGAAGACTTTGCTGAAGCTGTTGAAGCTGTTGTTGTTCCACCAACAGTAGATCAAATTCCTCCTGAGGAATTAATCCCAACTGTTGCTGAAGATCACATCCCACCTGCTGATATTGTCACACTTAGAGATCACCCCACATCTCAAGTGATTGGAGACTTATCAGCTGGTGTGCAAACAAGACATCAATTAAGACAGGATATGATGCATGCTTGTTTCCTCTCACAGGTTGAACCCCTCACCTTTAAAGATGCAGAGCTAGATCCCCACTGGATCATTGCAATGCAAGAGGAGCTCAATCAGTTTGAGAGATGTAAAGTTTGGACTTTGGTTCCAAGACCTAAAGGACAACTGATCATAGGCACCAAGTGGGTGTATAGAAACAAGTTAGATGCAAATGGAATAATTGTAAGGAATAAAGCTAGGCTTGTAGCTCAGGGCTACAGACAGGAGGAAGGTATAGACTATGACCAAACCTTTGCTCCTGTTGCAAGGCTAGAAGCAATAAGGATCTTCTTGGCCTATGCAGCCTTCATGAAGTTTAAGGTGTTCCAAATGGATGTCAAAAGTGCATTCCTGAATGGTGAGCTTAAGGAAGAAGTGTTTGTTGAACAACCACCAGGGTTTGTTTCATCAACACAGCCCTCTCATGTTTTCAAGTTGCAAAAAGCTCTTTATGGACTAAAGCAAGCTCCTAGGGCCTGGTATGAGACCTTAGCTAGTTTCCTGTTAGAGCACAACTTCACTAAGGGAGTAGTTGATAGAACCCTTTTCGTTAAGCATCACAAGGACACAATCCTGTTAGTTCAGGTGTATGTAGATGATATTATTTTTGGCTCCACTGATCCCAAACTTTGCAAAAAGTTTTCCAACTTGATGCACTCTAAGTTTGAGATGAGTAGCATGGGTGTGCTGTCTTACTTTCTTGGTCTCCAAGTTAAGCAAGATGCTGATGGTATCTTCATCTCCCAATCCAAATATGCCAAGGAATTGGTAAAGAAATTTGGGATGGCTGATGCTTCAGCAATGCCTACACCCATGGCTACTAATGTAGTTATTGATTCTGATGATCACGGCAAGCCAGTTGATCAAAAGAATTATAGGGCCATTGTTGGTTCCCTATTATATCTAACTGCAAGTAGGCCAGATATAATGTTTGCTACATGCCTTTGTGCTAGATTCCAGGTCAACCCCAAGGAATCTCATCTGATTCTTCTAAAGAGAATCCTGAGATACCTGAAGGGATGTCCAGATCTAGGACTTTGGTACCCAGCTGAGTCAGAGTTTGAATTAATTGGATATTCTGATTCTGATTATGCTGGTTGCAGAGTTGACAGGAAGAGCACCTCAGGAACTTGCCAGTTCCTGGGAGAGAGATTGGTCTCTTGGTTCTGTAAGAAGCAGGCTTCTGTCTCAACTTCAACTGCAGAGGCTGAATATATAGCAGCTGCTAGTTGTTGTTCACAGATCCTGTGGATTCAAAACCAGCTTGTGGATTATGGTTACTCACACAAGAACACCAAGATCATGTGTGATAGTACCAGTGCTATCTCTATTGCACAAAATCCAGTGCACCACTCTAGAACGAAGCACATTGAGATTAGGCACCATTTCCTGAGAGATTGTGTGGAAAAGAACAAGATCTGTCTTGAGTTCATATCCACTGAGTTTCAGAGAGGTGATATATTCACCAAGCCTTTAGATGAACAGAAGCATCTGTTCTTTTTAGTCCAACTAGGCATGATCAATGGACGAGACTAAGTGTGATGATATCTGCCTATGTTGAGGTCTGTTTGAAGATAGTCGAACGACGTTCGAAGATAGTCGAACGGCTTAAGCCTATCGTCGACCTCTGGTTAATGATAGCTTATCTGTTTGAAGATCGTCGATCGACGTTCGACCATCGTCGAACGGCTTGGGCTCATCGTCGATCTCTGGACGACGACAGCCTGTTGTTTGAGAAGCCAGAAATAGTCGAACGATTGTCCGACTACTCTGCTTCTGAGCCGATCGTCGAACGACCGTTCGACCATCGGGTCAAGATCTTTTTAATAGACCGACTATATCCGGTTCAATATAAAGCCGATAGTCGACCTAGGTTAAAAGATCTGTTGCTTTATCGTCGACGGAGCGTGCCCTTTCGCATTCTGCTTTCCCGCTTGCGATTTTCTGCTGCTCCGTCCCCTTCGTCTTCCTCCTCCTTCTCGCGTTTCTCCAGCAGATCCATGGCGATTTCTCCAGCTATTTTAGCCGTAGTAAAGTTCGATGCCGGATTCAGTGTAGATTTCGAAGCTTTCAGCAGTTGCGATGCCGGCATAGTGGAAGTTCTCCAGCTTTGCAAAGATCAAGGTTTAGAGAAGCTGATGTCTGAGAGGATCAAGATCAACATTCCTGAAATAAAAGAATGGGCTTTCACGTCGTCTTCCACAGACGAATCGATGATCGGCACCATCGGCGGAGTAGAAGTTGTCCTGACTCCGGCCGTTCTTTCTGATGTTTTCGGTTTAGTTATTGGTGATGAAGACTATGAGCAAGATGCTCAGGAGTTCGGAAGGATGCTTGTTGAGCTGGGACATGCTGAAGGCATTCCCACCAAGCTGCTCAAGGTAAATTTTCCCTTCAAGATAAAGTTTCTCGCTGAAGTAGTCGGAAAAGTGCTCCTTGGAAAGCACTCTGCCCATGACAACATAACAAGGCAACAATTTGCACTTATGTGTGCAATTGTCAATCGAAAGAGGATCGATTGGGCAGCCGTTCTGTTTGATCTAATCAGGAAGAAGACAGGAAAGAAGGAAGTTACCCTGGGAAGGGTTATTGGAATTTTCCTGAAGGAGAAATTCCCCCAGCTGCTGAGTTCTGCCGCAACTACTATCAATGCCAGCAAGAAGATGGATCCCCACTTATTCTCTAAGTGGAAGAGGACTTTTGTGAAATCTGCTCCAGCCACATCAGAGGACACAAGGACTGCCTCAGTCGCTCCTCAACCTAGTGAAGCTGGCTCAGCTATCCCTTCCTCATCCTCTGTTTTGCCGTCTGCCTCAGTTGAAGTACCATCAACTTCAGCTGAGGTACGACCCTCTTCTTCTGCTGCACCTGAAACAGCTATGGTTGTTTCTCCTTCCTCTCCAGTCTCTCCCATTCCTTCTAATCAAACTGGGTTATCTATTCCTAGTTTTGATTTGTTAGGTTCTGAGAGATTTCCCTCTCCTCCTCCGTCCCCCAGTCATGTTAATTCCCCAATTAACTCACCTCCTCAGAGATCTCCTGCTCGATCCCCTGCTCTCACCACTCCTCATCCCAGCACATCTACCATATTTGCTGCAGCTCCATCCACCTCAAATTCATCATCTTTTGAAATTACCCCTGAATTCCTCTCCCGCATTGTGGAGCTGATTACCCCATCAATCAAAATCATGATTGACGAGGCAATCGCTCCCCTTGCTGCCTCCATTGACCGTCTAACTGCCTCCATCCAATCCATTTCCAAATCAGCTGAGCCATCTTCCTCTTTGGGCCTGGTTTCAGTACCCACTGAAATCAGGCAGGGGGAGATGTCCAATGAAGATGTCTCAGGCCTCCCTGCCTCTCCTCAAGTTGTAAAAGATTCAGTTTTGTCTGCTCTTCCAGAATCTGCTCAAGTTGAGCCAGAAGAAGTTTCAGATGTGGTTATGTCTGCTGAGGAAGAGAATGCCCCTGCTGAGCAAGAGGTTGCTCCAGTTTTGACTGAGAAGGATATAGCAGATGCAATCTTGCAATCAGAATTTGCTGTAAAGGTATGCCTAGAAGATATTTCAACTCCTGAGATTGCAAAATTTATAGACGAAATTATAACGAAGTTTCTATCTGAGATTGAAGTCCAAATATGCCTAGATGATCTCACCACCCCTGTGATTGCAAGATATCTAGAAGGAATCGTAACCTCATATCTGGACAAGTCATGGGAAATGGTTAAATATGAAGGTAATGCTTTCATTCGCTTTGTTGATGAGTCTATTAATTTGATAGTCTGTGAATACCTTGAAGGTATGATTCAAGTTTATTTAGCAGATCTGTATTCGTAATTTTACAGATATTATTAAAGAAGATGTAACTGCCCAGAAAATAGCAGTTGTTTCTGTGGTTGCTCCAAGTGATTCTGATACTCAATTAGATCCAGAATTGGATGTGTTTTTAGATGATAAAGAGGATGAAAATCAAGAGGAAATCAAAGTTGATTCTCCTGTTTTAAGTTTGGAAGAAATTCAAGCAAGGGCTGCTTGGGACTTAAGAGTAAAATCTTTACAAGAAAAAGAGAAAGATTTGCAGTATGGAAAGTCATCCATCTGGGATGATTCTCCAGGATTAGATTTAGACTCTCTTATGGCTATGGATGTCATTGAAGAAGAAAAAGAGAAGTCGGCATTAAAGCTTAAAGAAAAGGCTGTCTCAGAAGCCTATGATCCCTATGAGAATCCTCCATCATCCAATTCTGATGATGATGTTGATTCAGATGTGTCTGAAAATTCAAAGAAAAAGAAATCTGCTGTTAAGAAGAGAAAAGCTCCTCCTCCACCTCCAAATAAGGACAATGACACTCCCTACTACATCCTGAAGGGCATTGACCCCAAATCTAAAGATTTTAAGCATTGGATGCTGTTTTCGAAAAATCAGCAAAAAGAAAGGAAGAGAACTAAAAGGTATGATAGTCCAGTCTCCAGATGGACTCCCAAAGGTCCCCCTCCACCTCCCGGTGCAGGAGCCTCTGGGAATCTACCTGCAAATCAGTCTGCTGCCTATGGAAAATCTGAGTCTGCTCAGTCCCAGCCTAGACAAGGGCATCAAAGTTTTCAAGGAAAATCTTTCTCTGGATCTCAAAGACAGATGAAGGAGGTTGTGGCCCAAAGACCAACTTTTTCCCCACCTCCTTCTCCAGTTCAATCTGAGAAATGTATTTCAAAAGGTAAATAGTTTACAGTGTTTTAAAACCTTCTAGCAAGTTCCTTTTGCTAAGTTTTCTAATGTTTTATCTAGATATAATAGCTGATGCTGCTTCTCCAGAGCCAGTATATGAAAATCCTGAGCTCGATCCTAATTTTAGGATGGCTCGCTTTCAAGAGCTTGTAGGGGCAGCCCAAATAAGAAAAGCAAGAGCTGAAGGTAAAGATACATCTGGTTTTACTACAATGTCAGCATATAGAAAGAAAGAATTTGAGAAATTCCAAGTCAATCCTGAGATATTTGATCCAGCAAAGTACATAGAAAAACATCCTGAAGCTGTTGTTCCCAGAGCTACAGAGCTAAAGATTCTTGGAGCTCAGGATCTGAAGATGTCAAAGAAGGAATCAGATGACCCTCTTCGAAAAATTTCTTTTGTCTCTAGTTCTTCTGATCCATTACCTGACTCTAAAGATTCTTGATAGTTTGATTTAAACTGCTGTGTTATATTTATTTATCTGATTGATAATCTGCCAGATTTATTGTTATCTATCTGTTGAAATTATTTTTTAGTATTCTATTGCTAGCTGTTTTAGTTTTTGAGAGACTTAACTCAAATAGGGGGAGATTGTTGGTACCCTAGTTTGATTTGAGTTCAGTCTTCTCCTTTGTGCTCCTTGACCCAAGAAATATCTATGGTCAATGGTTAGGAGTCTAGCTGTAGAGTCCTCGCTTTTCCAAATTGAGAATTTGGTTAAGTAGTTTTTTCGTTCGACCATAGTCGAACGCCGTTCGACTATCGTCTATCGACTGATCGACGATCGTCTATCAGTTGGTCGACGCTTTGGTCTGCGCTGGTAGTTCGACTATCTGTTGAGAGGTCGACTATCTGTTCTGCGCTGATAGTTCGACTATCTGTTGATAGGTCGACTATCTGTTCTGCGCTGATAGTTCGACTATCTGTTGATAGGTCGACTATCTGTTCTGCGCTGATAGTTCGACTATCTGTTGATAGGTCGACTATCTGTTCTTCTTTGATAGGTCGACTATCTGTTGATAGGTCGACTATCTGTTTTCTGAGGTAGGTCGACTATCTGCTTGATAGGTCGACTATCTCTGTGCGCTTGATAGTTCGACTATCTGTCCTGATAGATCGACTATCTGGTAGTTCGACTATCTGCTCTGATAGATCGACTATCTCCCGGGGTAGTTCGACTATCTTCTTTGATAGGTCGACTATCTGGATCGTTCGACTATCTGCCCGATAGATCGACGATCTCCGTGCGTCGGTCGACGATCTCCGAAGGTCGTTCGACGCTTTCTGCCTGCCTTTGTATTTTGTATTTATTTATTATATTTAATTATTTAATACATTTTCTGGCACATTATTTCAAGCTGTATGATAAAGTTTCCAGGCATTATTTACTTCATTCCATTTGCCTGAGTTCAAATCTTTTAAGATAAAGTTGTTTGTCTTATTAGCTGTCATTTAAATTACTTTATCTGCTGTCAACCCCTTTATAGCCGTTAGACTGAAAAGTCTTCTTCTTTGCTATAAAGAGTTTATTTCTGATGTGACTTTATTTAGTCCTCTGTTTATTTGATTTAAACCTGCAGCTTCTTAGAAAGAGATTTATTCCTTTTTATGGAATGTATTGCTGCAGAGATATTTCTGTCTTCTTGATATTTACAGCCCAGGTCTCAAGGCTCACAAGAAGACAAAGAATTCAAATGGAAGAGAGCCGTTGCTTGCTGCTAATATTTAAAGAACCCTTTGCAGAAGGATTCAAGCTAGTTAACAGAAGTGTTACACACATATTCAAAAGCACTCAAGCCTTCATCAAGCTCAAGCTTCCTGCTCTCAGCAAACTCCATCTAACTGAGAAGTGTTAAGATCTTCATCTCTTCTTCACCTGAGTTCTCCTGCTTTCAGGAAGTTCAACTCAGAGTTTCTTTGAAGAAGAAGAAGAAGAAGATTGCTGCTTGAAGACTGTTTCCTTTTTATTGTTTACTTTCTTCCTGTAGCTTTTCCTTCAGAATTTTCTGAAGAGTTTTCTGCACTGAAGCAAGACTTCACCTGGACATCTTTGAGCCAGGGGAGCCTTGATTCTTTAGAGCATTCTAGCTCAGTGCAAGCTTTTTGTGCTTCTCTAATCTATTGTAAAATAGAGAAGACATCTTAACCTTCTTCCCCCTCCTGTACAGGGTTATTACTCCCTTCAAAAGTATCCCTTGGTGGCAGGGCACCTGATCAAAAACCTGTGCTTGGTTTTTAGACACCTGATCAAAAGTCTAAAGGGTTTCTGAATCTACCTGAAGCAGATTCTGTTGGTGGCAGGGCACCTGATCAAAAACCTGAGTGGATTCCTACCGTGTGGGTAGAAGAGTGGACGTACCCAAGTTGTTTGGGGAACCACTATAAATCTCCTTGTGTCGTCTGGATTCAACTGTTTAATTCATGTACTGTGGCTGTGAATAGATATAACTAGGTTGCTAGTTGCTGTTTAGGTTTTCCAAGCTTTAACTGTAATTACAGTTAGCTTGTGTTTGCACATCACTTGTGTTAGGCTTTAAGGTTAAATCAAAATCTATAATCTCTTCATTCCGCACTTCACTCCAAGGGAGTTGGGTAGACAGTTAAGTTTTGTATTGTGCAAAATTTGATTACTCTATTCACCCCCCCTCTAGAGTAGTATCTATCCCTTCACTTTCATAGACCAATGTCAGTCTATAATGGGTCACCAAACACAGGACCATGCAATGTAATCCCTCATTGTGTGATCCAAAGTGTTGGCCCATGTATAGCCTCTCTATTGGGATACACTTCTCATTCATGCACTTGGATTGATGGACAGAAGCATTGGAGCTAATTTCCTCAGAAAAATATTTCTAAGTCCAAAATACTCAAGTAACCCCTTTTTATACTCGAGTATCAGACTTAATACTCGAGTAGCTAGTTAGACATACTCGAGTAGTTAGTGAGACATACTCGAGTAATCAGTTAGACTTACTCGAGTAGGCTCTGAATACTCGTGTAGATAAATCTATACTCGAGTAGTTAGTTAGTTACTCGAGTAAGTTCTTTTCATACTCGAGTAAGTAACTTAATCACTCGAGTAAATCATGTATCATACTCGAGTAGATCCATTTCTTCTCTTCTCTGCAAGTTCAAGTATTCATACTCGAGTAGTTTCTTTTCATACTCAAGTAAGTGTTTCTATACTCGAGTAATTGATTTTCATACTCGAGTAATTGACTTTGATACTCGAGTAAGTGAATGTTTCCCGGATACATATTCTGATACTCGAGTAATTCCCCTTTCACTCGAGTATATCTTGCTGATACTCGAGTATATCTTGCTGATACTCGAGTATATCTTTTCTGATACTTGAGTATATCTCTTCTGATACTCGAGTAGTTTATTTTTCACTCAAGTAAATTTCTCTTCTCATACTCGAGTATACTCCTCTTTGTCAGTCGAGTATCTAAGTTCCCATACTCGAGTATATCTTCTCTTACTCGAGTATAGCAGTTCTCTATTCCAGAATTCTTCTAAGTTCGAATTTGCCATAAGTATTTTGAATCCGTCATTTCTGATTGGTCCACGTGTCATCCTTAATTAAGATTATGACCGTTGGAATCCACCTATAAATAGGTCATTTCAGAATTGACTAATTAACAAGATTACAGAGATATTCTTTTAAGAAAGAGAAAATTCCGTGAACCCTAACTCTCACGCCGCCGCCGCCATTGTTGTTCGCGGAAGAAACTTTGGATCGCCGATCTCCGTCTTCAACGACTATTTCTCCAGCGATCCAGACAAAAGTGAATCACTCGATCTCGCCGAGCCTCAAAGATTTCAGATCTATCTTCTCGATCGTGGTGGTTCTAGTTTTCAGATTCGTGGATCTCTCTCAGGTCATCTTCAACCTTTTCTGATCAAGCCGAAGTTCCTAAAGAAGAAGACCGTCAAAGATCCAGATCTGAGATTGTTGTTTTGATTTTTATTCTCAAACCAAAATTTCATTGTAGGAGTTTTTCTCCGAGATTTGTAGGAAGACCTTTCTTCCGAGTTTTTGTAGATCCGTTTTGGATCGAGATTTGTAGGAACGTGGTTCCGAGGTGTAGGATTGTTTTCAATCCGAGATAGTGGAGTAGCCGAGTCTAGTGATTTGCTAGATCGGTGAGGAAAGTGGACGTACCCAAGATTGGGGAACCACTATAAATCTCTTGTCTTCTGTGATTGCTTGATGTGCGCTGTGTTAAATTTTTAATTCCGCTTTTGACACGCATTTCACCTATTCACCCCCCTCTAGGTGATATAGGCTACCAACTTGGCACTTTTAAAAATGTATCTAGACCTAGATACAACAGGTATAAATGCTGGTGCAGTGGCAAGATAGGCCATTTTGCCTTAGACTGCTGGCATAACATAAGTGTCAGGAAGAACAACAGTCTACCAGTTAGAAGAGCTGCTGATAGGTTTGATATGAATGATGCTAACCTGAACCAAGGACCCAAGACTTACTTGGGTTCTAAGGGAAAGTAATTATGTATTGTAGGAAAGTCGAAGTTGTAATGCCCTTATATGGTACTTGGATAGTGGTTGTTCCAGGCACATGACTAGAATAAAGGGGCTGCTGAAGGAGTACATACCTATCAAGAATGGACCTAAATTAATCTTTGGTGGATCTGAAAGAGGAATCATCAAAGGATTTGGTAACATTTCTTCAAACCAAATTACCATCACTCAAGTGGCTTATGTAAAAGGTTTGAAACACAACCTGATAAGCATAAGACAGCTGAGTGATCTTGTATATGACATTTCATTTGTTAAGAATCGATGTCATATCAAGAGGTCAAGTGATCAAAAGGTCATATTGACTGGATATAGAAAAAGAAATGTTTATTGTCTTGACTTTGTATGTGAGAACAAGGTTTCTCCTATTTGTCTTGTAGGCATCTCATTGTGTCAAATGGCACAAGAGGCTGTCCCATCTTAACTACAAGACAATTGGCCAACTCTTTAGTAAAGAATTAGTGAGGAATGGTCCTCATATTAAGTGTATAAAGGAAGGGATATTTTCAGCTTGTCAAAAGGGCAAGCAGACAAAATCCTCCTTTCATAGCCTTGAAAACAAGGATTCAGTGAGGTGTTTATACCTCTTACATATGGATCTTTTTGGTCCTATGCCAGTTCTTTGTCTAGGTAGGAAGGTCTACACTTTTGTGGTTGTAGATGACTATTCAAGATATACATGGGTGTTCTTTCTGAGACAAAAATCAGAAACCCCAAGTGTTTTACATAATTTTGATAAACAAATTCAGAATGAACTGAACAGTATAGTGGTCAAAATCAGAAGTGACCATGGCACTGAATTTCAATCTGAAAGTATGACAAGATTGTGTGAAGAATTTGGGATTTTCCAAGAATTTTCCTCACCTAGAACACCACAGCAAAATGGTATTGCTGAAAGAAAGAATATGACATTGATTGAAGCTGGTAGAACTCTATTGAGTGACACTTCTCTTCAGGAATATTTCTGGGCTGAGGCAATAAACACTGCATGTCATGTGATCAATAGGGCTTCTATCACCAAGATCCACAAAAAGACTCCCTATGAAATTATGAAAGGTAGAAAACCAAATCTATTATACTTTAGGATCTTTGGTTGCAAGTGCTATATACTTAACAATGGCAAGTCTTATCTAACAAAGTTTGCTGCCAAATCCCAATATGGGATATTTGTTGGGTACAGCATCAATAGTGAGGCTTATAGAGTTTACAACTTGACTACTCAAGTGGTAGAAGAATCTGTACATGTTGTATTTGATGAAACAAGATTAATCAACAGTGAGTTGCCTTGTAGATCATTCAATCCAACAGGTATAAGCAATAGTATGGACAAGCTTTCCATTCTAGAAGGCACAACTGTAGATGAAGTATTGGAAAATGATGGCTACTGTCCAGGGGGAGTACAAGACTCTATAGAAGCTGATGACAACCAAGAGGTGCAGCATAATGAAGGAACTGGAGATGTTGAACCTGAAGAAAATCTACCTCCAACTATAAGACATCTAAAAGACCATCCAGCAAATCAAATAATAGGTGATCTAAGACAAGGAGTGCAGACTAGAAGCATAAATCTGAGCACAATCCTGCACTCAAGTTTTTTATCTCAACTGGAGCCTAAGAAATTTTAAGAAGCCATCCAAGACCAACACTAGATTAATGCTATGCAAGAGGAGCTTAATCAATTCAGAAGGTGCAAAGTGTGGGAGTTAGTTCCTAAACCAAGAGACCATAACATTATTGGCACAAAGTGGATCTTTAGGAACAAGTTGGATGAGAGTGGAGTAATTGTGAAGAACAAAGCAAGATTGGTTGCTAAAGGATACAGGCAGGAAGAAGGAATAGACTTTGATCAAACATTTGCCCCAGTAGCAAGACTGGAGGCAATCAGAATGTTCCTTGCCTATGCAGCATATCAAGGCTTCAAAGTATACCAAATGGATGTGAAATCAGCATTCCTGTGGTGATCTAAAAGAAGAAGTCTATGTAGAGCAGCCATCAGGTTTTGTAGATTCTCTTAAACCTAGTTATGTCTATAGACTTAGGAAAGCATTGTATGGGTTAAAGCAAGCCCCAAGGGCTTGGTATGAAACCTTGTCTACTTTTCTTATTAAGAACAAATTCTCAAGAGGTAAAATAGATAAAACTCTATTCCTAAGGGAATCTAAATGTAAGATAATCTTAGTTCAGATCTATGTAGATGACATAATTTTTGGGTCTACATAGAACAACCTTTGCAAAAAGTTTGCCAAACTTATGCAAGGGAAGTTTGAAATGAGCAGTATGGGGGAACTTAAGTTCTTCTTGGGAATCCAAGTAAGACAGACTGAAGATGGCTTGTCCATATCCCAGTCTAAGTTCACCAAGGAATTAATTAAGAAGTATGGTATGGAATCATCCTCCACCATGAGAACTTCAATGGGATCAAATAGTCCAATATACAAAGATGATGCAGGTAAGCCTGTAGATGAGTCTTTGTATAGAGGAATAATTGGCTCTCTATTATATCTCATGTCTAGTAGACTAGACATTATGTATGCTACATGTGTCTGTGCTAGGTATCAAGCTTGCCCTAAATAATCGCATTATATTGCAGTCAAAAGGATTTTGAGATATCTTAAGGACACACCTAATCTAGGCCTTTGGTACCCTAGGAATGGAGATTTTCTACTAACAGGTTATTCAGATACAGATTTTGCAGGCTGTAGAGAAGATAGAAAGAGTACTACAGGTACATGCCAATTCTTGGGAGAAAGATTGATATCCTGGAGCAGTAAGAAGCAGACTAGGGTGGCAATATCCACTGCTGAGTCTGAATATGTGGTTGTAGGAAGTTGCTGTGCACAGCTATTGTGGATTCAGCATCAGCTAAAAGACTATGGTATTCAAGTAAGTAGAACACCTTTATTGTTTGATTCTAAGAGTGCTATTTCTATTGCAAACAATCCTGTTGCACATAGTAGAACTAAGCATATAGAGATAAAATACCATTTTCTTAGAGAACATATAGAAAAAGAAGACATCTCATTAGAATTTGTTAAAACTGATTATCAAATTACAGATGTATTTACTAAGCCTCTGGATGAAACTAAATTCAATAGATTTAAAATTGAATTAGGAATGTTGGTCATAGGTTAGTTTATTAAAAAAAATATTTGGCTAAGTAAAATGGTGTCGACACATTCAGTGATAATGAGTCGACACAGAGTAGTCATGTCGACTAGTCAGGGAAAATGTGTCGACACATGAGAATCTGTGTCGACACCTAAGGGTCAAAGAGTCGACTCATCCAGATATGTTGTGTCGACACAACCTAAGTAATGGTGTCGACACTTACAGATTTTTTATCGACTCTTTTACTAAGAGTCGACACATAATTCCGGCTGAACTATTCAGTATCTCCTGTGTCGACATATCATCAATTAGTGTCGACACATGATAGTCTGCGCTGTGGTCGAGACTATAAAAGTATGTATCGACACTTTTCAACAGTGTCGGCACTTTTCGACAATTTTTGTCCGCCTCTTGACCTTCTGTGTTTTGAAAAGATATATATAGGTCGAGAACATATTCTGTCGACACGCTCACCAGGTTTTCGAGACTAAAACCCTGTGTCGACAATCTCTCTTCTCTCCTCTCAAGCTTTCTCATCATTCCAATGGCGCCAAAGGTTGAAGACAACATCAATGAGGGATATGAGTTGGTTAGGGCTACCTTCGACAATGTCGCGCTAGAAATCAAACAAGTGATTTCTCTTCTTGCAGACAATGGATTGGAATACCTTGTTTCTGAACCTACTAAGATTTGGAAGAAAGAAGTTTTCGAGTTCTATACTGCTGCAACATTGGACTCCACTAGTCTCAAGATCAAATCTATAGTTCATGGGACTAAGGTTAAACTTACTCTAAAAAGTATAAGAAAGATTCTTCACCTACCCAGCATTCAAGATGAAGAAGAGGTCCCATCCTCAAAGACAAGGGAGGCTCTCCAGTGGTGTGGTTTGGATTCAACCATAAAGATTGGAGCAGCCATAAACCGAAAGGGAATGAATCCACAAGGAAAGTTTCTATCTAAAATAGTAGGCAAAGTGATCTTATGCAAGCCAGGTGGACATGATAGGATCTCAGCCTATACGTTCAGCCTGATGACAAGAATTGTCTTTACAATTCCAACCAGTTGGTCAGCAGTTCTGTTTGAAAAAATCAAAGAAGGAATCAAGAAGCCAAACTTGGCTAGAATTTTGAGTCTATACCTGGCTGGAATCCTTCCATAGGTAATGCAATAGATTCCTGGGTCCAAGATCAATCATATGAGGAAAATGGACATGAGGTTATTTTCAAGATGGGATAGAGTTCTGTCAAAAGAGTTGCCTGATGTGGACAGGCAAGAAACAGCTGAGAAATCACCAGAACATGATCATGGCAATGCACAAGTTCAAGAAGAACAAGTTAGAGAGCAGGCTGAGGACCAGACTAGGTCTACTCAAGTCCAAGAGGAATCTATACCTGCACAGATGCAGGGGGAGATAGATCTTACTCCTGCTCAGAACATTACTGATCGTGCATAGTTGCAGGGGGAGCCCATTATTGAACAAGTACAAGAGGAAGGAAGACTACACTTATCAGAAGATTTGAACACTGCTGCAATTGATGTTTCATAACCAGCTCAAGCACAAAAGGAATACACTCTAGAAGAGTTGTTTCCTAACTTTGGAAAGGTAGCTGAAAAGGATGACACCCTAAGAGTTGAGAAGGAGCAAGGTGCTATTGAGGGGGAGAAAGTTCATGTTGAGGAAGTGCAACATGAAACTGAGAAAGAAATTCCTACAACTCCTCCAGAAAGAGTTCAGATTGAAATTTCTTCAGAATCTGAGACATAAGAAGCCAGGGAGGCTAAGAAAAGGAAGCTAATGGTCTTCAAGAGAAGAAGTCATAGCTATATGTCAGCTCTCCAGACAACAACACACCAATCTCCTACTGAGTTTGATTACAATAAGTTCATGGTAAATTTACAGGTGAAGATGGATGAGCAGAGAAGAGCCTTAGAGAAATTTGTAGATGAGAGTCATAAGACACTTCAGTTTGATCTAGCCCAAGACATAAAGTCAATTAGATATCAGGTCAATCAAAATAAAAAGGAGATGACAGATTGCTTCCACAAGGGAGGTAATGATGTGGTATATCTAGCTAACCAATAGCAAACTATCCTTGCTAAAGTGGATGACATTGCATTGAAATAAGGATATGTTCTTGAAAATCAGATAAGAATGAATGACAATCTTACTGAATCTCACCATGAGATTCTCACTGAGTTCAAAGATACTGCTACAAGGCTGACTGCTGCAAGGGCTACAGACATGGAAGATTATGATCAGAAGCTCAAGGCTGCCATAGATTCAGTTCAAACTGCTATCACCACCCCACAGAAAGAAATATCTGAGAAGCTTCAAAAATTAAAACCATTCTTTAAAGAGGGTGTGAATTTTCTCGATGGCCAAATAAGGTTTCAGAAGAATGATCTTAGGGATCATGTTGCCAGAGAAGTCCTAAAGGGGGAGAGGATACTCATCCATGTTGGCTCAGAACATGCCAAGTGGGTGACCAACAGTGTCAGAGCCACATTGGGATATCCACCATTATGTGATGATTATACCATTGCTGAGTCAGGGATACAACAAGGTCTACTTGAAGGTAATCAACCTGAGGTTGCCCAAGTCATATACCCCCCTGTTGATTTTGAAATGATTCATCAGCAAGTGCAGGCAATATACAGTCCTCCAAAGGAGGTTACAAATGTTTTTGTAGAAAAGTAGATAAGCCAGAAGCTGATTTGAAGGCTCAACAAGATGCTCAATTATCAAAGAAGAGATTCAGAGAGCTAGCAGAACAAAAACCTGATTTTAAGCAATGGAACCCCACCTCAAGGAACATTATATTAACTGTCTGGAAGGCTGTGAAGGATCAGGTGCACGAAAGAGGCAAATGGTATAATGAATTTGAATGGCAAAAGTATGAGGCCAGGCAGGAGGCAATAGTTTAATTAAGAAGAAAGGCTAAGGGTGGAAAGCTACCTCCTGATGCTTAGGAGCCTAGCAAGTATTTTCCCAAGCCATTTCATTATTTTGAGAGGCAAAGGATCAAGGCTGAGGCTCAGAAGAAAGCTGATTTGAAAGGCAAAAAGCCTGCTGATGATGCAGAACCTCCTATGATTGCTCAAGTTCAACCAGGAAAAGGAATTGTTATCAAGGATCCTGACCAGCCTTAGTTTTAGTTCTACTAGTTTTTGTCCTAGAACTATGTTATTATTAGTGTGTTAAAACAATCAATAGAAACAAGCTGTAACAAACATTTCTGAATTTATAAACAACACTTTGTTCTATAATCGTTTCTTTTACATCTTTATTCTGTGATGTATCTGTGTTTAATGTTTTGTTTATAAAGTTCCCTGTGATATTATGCTTTTATACATCATCATATTGAATTTTCATAAATGGTGTATATCATTAGCTAAAAGGGTTATGACTTCTCCAAATAGAGGGAGATTGTTGGGTACATTGGAAAATGTGTACCTGATTTGAAGAAGCCTATCTTAGCTCAATGATATACATCAAGGTGTATTTGATATTATTTTGAGTTTATATGTGTAGGTTAAGAATGTACTAGAATACAGGAAAAATATTCTAAGTCCATGTGTCGACACCAGAAGAAAGTGTGTCGACACTTCAGAAAGATTGTGTCGACACTTGAAGAAGGTTGTGTCGACACAGAGAAAAAGAGTCGACAACAATTGTGTCGACACCTGGAGGCAGTGTTGACACACAGAAGTTTGGTCGACATCAACTATGTCGACACTGGGAGGCTGTGTCGACACACAGAATTGCTAGTCGACAATAATTGTGTCGACACCAGAAGACTGTGTCGACACACAGAGGTAGAGTCGACAACAGCTGTGTCGACACCTGGAGGCTGTGTCGACACACACTATATTCTGAGTCTACATCAACTATGTCGACACACAGGACTTGTGTCAACACACAGCAAAGTCTAGACTAAGTTAGTTGCTGGTGAATGGTGAAGTGTTTGTGTCGACATAAATACTCAGTGTAGATACATTCTCAAGATGCAGTATCAAGAAGCTGAGTCGACATAAAGGCAGACATGTCAACATCATCAAAGGCTGTGTTGACACCTGAGTCACTTATGTCGACACATATTGACAGATGGTCTCGACACTTTCTAACAGACAGTCTCGATGCTTTGCTGACAAAGACAAAGGCACAAGATTTGTTTGAAGACTTAACAGCTGTGAGTTACAATAGGTCGACTGAAGCTGTCAGACTTGTCAGAAGTTTATTAGAAACCGGATCAGCCGGTTACCAAGGATGAAGTCTATAAATAGACAGATTCAGAAGAAGAAATACACATACTTAGAAACTGATTGATTGATCATTGTTGTGAGATAAGACCTCTAATCAAGAATTTGCAAGGCATAGAAGAAGATCTTCGAGAGAAGATCTAAGAAGATTTTCTGAAGTGAATATCCACTCAGATTCAGTCTAAGTTGAATTCATTTAAGAATTCAGAAGTATTATCAAGGGTTGTGGATAGAGAGAGATCCAGCCATTTGAAGACAAGAAGGAAGCTATCACAGGTTTCTTAAGAAGCAGTATATTCCAAAGGAAATCAACTCAAACTAAGTTCAGATTCAAGAAGCTTTGAAGAAAGCTAAGATCCAGTTAATTTCATCCATCGGCCTTTTGAAGAAGCTGATCAAGAATAGTCTTATCCCTTCTCTCTCAACAGGAGTAAGATATTATATAACTTCATTTTCAAATTCTGTAGGATCTATTTATAGATCTGAGTTGTAAGCCTATTTTATAAAGGCTGAGTGTAGGAGAGGTATTCTCTGAGTGGTAGGGCTGTTTATGCTTGAGTTGTAGGAGAAGGTGTTCTCTGAGTTGTAGGCCTTGTGGCAAAGCTGAGGTAGGGCTGGTTAGCCTTGGCTGTAGGAACCTTATAGGGTTTTGAGTTGTAGGAACCTTTCAGGGTTCTGAGTTGTAGGATCTGAGGATCTGAGATAAAGGAGGAAGTTAGGCCGAATCTAGCACACTGTTAGATAGGTGAAGGGGGAAAGTGGATGTACCCAGACCTTGGGGAACCACTATAAATCTGTGTGCAATCTGTGATGTGTACATGTTTGTTATTGCTGTGCTGTGTTTGCTGCAGAGTTTTCTGAATTTTATTATAACCTGAAGTTATATTCTGCCTTGAGTTAAAACAAGCATTAGAACCTATTCACCCCCCCCCTCTAGGTGTTTAGGTGGTCTTGAAAGTAAAACTATCAGATCCTTTTCAACCTGACCCACATTGCGATAGAATTGTTTTAGTGAGAAATCAAAGTGGTCCTTTTTTCTTTACTAGCATTGCTTCTATAGATTTTAACAAAGAATCATTTAAAGAAGGGGCACTCTCACCCTGAAACATTGTATCCTAAGATCTAAAAGGACTTTATTCAAAGTAACTAAAAGAGACAACTGGCTTTGGAGAAGAAGCAGATCTGAATACTATGCTCTCTGGCTCTATAGCAACTTATTTTCCTTTAACCAGAGCAAGTGCAGGATTTGTCTCCAACTGCTCTCGGATAACATGCTCTTTTGAAACCTCCCCCTCACATGAAGCTCTAACAATACTGAGGTCCTCTTGGAAAGAGTCTTCTAATACTGTCCCCCTCAGCCCCTGCTAGTAGTTCTTTCTTAACAATCATTTCCACTTCAGCAAGGAGGTTTTGTTGAACAGCAGGTGTCTCAGCAATCTCATCAACTAAAACTTCAATGTTCTCCCCCTCAACAACTGCACCAATAGTCTTAGTTGCTTCATGAGGGGGGGGGGGTGAAGGCTCATCTTTCTCTACGGCTGTAATGTGAGGCATTTCCTACAGTCTAAAACCTTCACCCATTTCTCTCTGCTCCCTGCCTAGGAATTCTTCGTTCCCATTAAGCAAAAAATTACACGTCTATCTTCTTCAGGTGATGAATTTGCACATAAGTGGATATATCAAATTAATTCTTTTCCATCTGGTTGAGGTAGAGTGTGATAATTCTTCCAAAGTTTGGGGTTGAGAAGCAAGACTTTTTTCTGTCAAATAGAACTATTACCCAATCCATCCTCTTTCTACAAATCACTACTGTCAATAGTTTGAACATATCGCTTGACAAAAAATTATGAGACCTAGTCTTGCACAAGACTACCTTCCCAATAATATCAATTAATAGTTTGCCTTTGTCATTCATCTCTTTTTGTCTAGTTGTTATAGATTTCTTTTCCAAGCCACGGAAGGTGAGGTCTTTATCGTAGTCAGCATCTATTAGTTCATCTTCTTCCTCGACTTCTGGCACTCTCAGGAAGAGGAAGAAAATGATAAATAGTGTCAATAACTCTTAATAAACCAGCTAAGTCCATAGAAGGGACTAGGTAAAAGAATGGTGTAGCTGCCAGAGGTTCTGCAATCTCAACATCAGTGAGCTCAATATCAAATTATGAATGATCTGCCTCAAGAAAATCTAATAGCTCTGTATCTGTATTTACACTTTCTATAACTACTATATCCATATGTACATCTGTTTTTATTACTGCTGTTACTGCTGCTGCTTCTGTAATTACTGCTGGAGCTATATATTAAATTGCTGGAACTGCTGCTGCTGGAGCTGCTTCTTCATAGAGCATCTCCCCCTGCTTGGTTTCATTAGAAACTAGAGCCATGCCCCTGATAGAAGAAGGATGGATAGAGGGGGAAGCAGCAAGAAGAGCAGAGAGGGAGGAGATGGAATTAACAAGAGGTGTGATTGCCTCTGCAATGAGTTACCTGATGATTGGAGTGATGTGCTCCATGATGGTGGTAATGGAAGGAAAATCCATATCCATAAACTTAGGAGGATTCTGAGTGGATACAGATTGATGGATGGAGATGGAGGGAATATCCAAATGTATAGACTCAGGTGGGATCTGAGTAGATACAGATGGAGGAAAGGGAGGAATGACATCAGATGGAATAATATCTTGCATGATGTCATCCTGAAAAGGTGATGCAGGAGGAGATGGAATAGGATTTGAGATGTCATGTTGAGGAGAATTTGGTGTAGATGGTATGGAGATTAGCAATTCAAAGGATGGGGATGACATGAATGTATGAGGATGTATGTCAGTAAGATGAGGTGGTGGAGGATATAGAGGAGGTGGTGACTAAGGAGGTGTTGTTGGAAGAAGTATTGTTGAAGGAGGTAGAGGAGGAGGAATAAGAACTTCTTCTATTGGTTGGGGAGTGGCTGGTACATCCCTAGTGCTCTCAGAAGCTGGGGAAGAGGAAGAAGCCCTTGGTGGCTTAGTGATTGTCCTCTCCTATCTGCCAAATAAGGCACAAGTCAACCTTTTAGAGGCATTGATGATCACTGTTAGGGTGACAAGTAGTTTATGAGCCTTTTAATGCAGGAAGATCCCCAGAATCCTCGCAAGGCACTTATGATTCCTATTTATATAGTGATTTTTGGAAACATCTGGGCTAGTTTTCTTTGACTTGCACTTCACTTTTAGTTCGTTATCATATATATTTCATCTTATCTTTATTTCTATAAGAAGTGCACTTTTGGCCTATGGTTGTGTAATTTTTGTACTTTTATAGTTTATACTCCTTTTTGTGATTTCCTGGAATGTCTGCACATATCAGTTATTGGTACATGGGTCGTGTGCGTGTTCTAGGGGTGTTTGGAAGCAGGAATACTGCGCACGATCATCGGATCTATTGCGCACGACCACTAGTCGTGCACCGATGATCGTGCGCACTGGTATTCTGATTTCTAAGATCTGCCTGGAATAATCGCATGACCATTGGACATAGTGCGATGACCACTAGTCGTGCGCCATTGATCGTGTGCATTGATTCCACTTTTCCTGGAGTTCTGTCTGGGGTAATCACACGACCACTGGACATAGTGCGCACGACCACCGATCATGCACCACTGCTTATGCGCATTATCCTAGTTCTTATTTTTATTCTGCCATGCCAATACACATGATTACTGGCCATTGTGCGCATGACCACTGGTTGTGCGCCCATAATCATGCGCATTGTTAAATTTTGCTTTCTATAAATATGCAGGTTCCGTCCTAATTTGAGGAGCCGCGATTTTTCCGCCATTTTTCGTCTCTGAGGAGGGATTCCGCCGTCCTCCTCCATCTTCCACCGTAGGTAGGTGCTTCGGGCAAGCTTTCACTGTCAAGTCTAAGCCGGAGCTTCCTCTTGGCCTCCTCCATCATCTCTTGAGCTCCATTTCAAGGTTTTGGCGCCGTATCCATCAAGCAAAGGGAAGCTTGCAACTTTCTTCCGTAATCATGACACGAAGAAGACGGGTCAATTGGAAAGTAGTGACAACCCTTCTCTACCCCGAACACAGTTAAGGACCGAGCTAGGACGCGGATTGACAACCCTGCGATTCCTTCCGTGAACCCTCAGCAAGACATCGGATTCGGTGGATCTCTTGCCTTGTTATTCCTTTATTGTTGTTTATGTGCTGTTAAAACTTTATTTATATATGATGTGCTCTTAGTTATAAACATTATTAGATTCATGTCTATATGATTTTGTATTTCTTTACTGCTTAAGTTGCTTGAGGTGCTCTATTATCCATCCATCCACCACCACATTCCCTTTGCCGCACTAGCAATTACTAGTGGCGTGCGTAGCGAAGTGGTGCTTAAGACCCTCAAATTCTGGTTCTTACGTGAAAGTGAAGGGATAGATACTACTCTAGAGGGGGGGTGAATAGAGTTATCAAAATTTGACTTAGCAAAGTTGACTTTCTACTCAACTCCCTTGGAGTGAAATGCGGAATGAAAAGATTATAGATATGGAGATAACCCTAAAGCCTAACACAAGTGATGTGCACAGACACAAGCTAACTGTAATTACAGTTAAGGCTTGGATAACCTAATCAGCAACTAGCAAACCTAGTTATATCTAATCACAGCCACAATGCAAGAATTTAAACAAGGCAATCCAGACGACACAAGGAATTTAAGTGGTTCCCCAAACAACTTGGGTACGTCCACTCTTCTACCAACAAGGTAGGAATCCACTCAGGTTTTTGATCAGGTGCCCTGCCACCAACAAGATCTGCTTCAGGTAGATCAAGAAACCCTTTAGACTTTTGATCAGGTGTCTAAAAACCGAACACAGGTTTTTGATCAGGTGCCCTGCCACCAAGGGATACTTTTGAAGGGAGTAATAACCCTATACAGGAGGGGGAAAGGGGTTAAGGTGTCTTCTCTATTTTACAATAGATTAGAGAAGCACAATAACTTGCACTGAGCTAGACAGCTCTAAAAGAATCAAGGCTCTCCCTGGCTCAAAGAACATCCAGGTGAAGTCTTGCTTCAGTGCAGAAACTCTTCAGTAAGAACTGAAGGAAGAACTACAAGAAGATATAAAATAATAAAAGAAAATCTTCTAGCAGCTATCCTCTTCTTCTTCTTCTTCAAAAGATCTCTGAGTTAGAACTTCCTGGAACAGGAGATCTCAGGTTGAAGAAGAGCTAACACTTCTCAGTTGAATGAGGATTGCTGAGAGCAGTAAACTTGTTCTTGCTGTAAGCTTGCTGAATGAATTTCTTATGTCTGTGAAAAACTGGTTGATTTCCTCTTCAAAGAAGTCTTTATATATCAGCAGCAGCAACGACTCTAATTGAGTTTGAATCTTGTCTTTTTCTGAACTCTGCAAGCTGGGCTGCAAAAAGCATAAAGCAAAAACAAACTACGGCAGGCAGATATCCTATAAAAGGATAAAGCTTTCTAAGAAGCTGCAAATACTTCTGATGAAATAATATAAGAATAAAGTCACATCAAAAAGATCTCTTTACGGCCAAGGAAGACTTTTTGAGTCTAACGGCTATAAAGGACAGCCTGGCAGATATCATATCTCAGCTACAAGAAAAACAACTTTGTCAGAAAAGATTAGCTCATGCATATAGAATAGAGCTGATATTGCATGGAAATAATGTTACAAAATATTCAGATAATCTATTATAAAATATGCCAAAATAAATATTAATTTAGTCACATCACAGAAGACGACAAACTAAATAAGAGCATACAGCAAAACGTCGAACGACCTTCGGAGATCGTTGACCGACGCACGGAGATCGTCGACCTATCGGGCAGATAGTCGAACGATCCAGATAGTCGAACTATCAAGGAAGATAGTCGAACTACCTCGGTAGATAGTAGACCTATCAGAACAGATAGTCGATCTATCAGATAGTCGATCTATCCGGACAGATAGTCGAACTATCAAACACAAACAGATAGTCGACCTATCAAGCAGATAGTCGACCTATCACAGAAAACAGATAGTCGACCTATCAACAGATAGTCGACCTATCAAACCAAAACAAATAGTCGATCTATCAACAGATAGTCGACCTATCACAGAAAACAGATAGTCGACCTATCAACAGATAGTCGACCTATCAAAACAAAACAGATAGTCGATCTATCAACAGATAGTCGACCTATCAACAGATAGTCGACCTATCAAAACAAAACAGATAGTTGATCTATTAACAGATAGTCGAACTATCAGATAGTTGAACTATCAGGACAGATAGTCGAACTATCAATGACGACAGATAGTCGACCTATCAACAGATAGTCGACCTATCAAAGCGGAACAGATAGTCGACCTATCAACAGATAGTCGAGCTATCAGATAGTTGAACTATCAGGACAGATAGTCCAACTACCAAACCAAGCAGATAGTCGACCTATCAACAGATAGTCGAGCTATCAACGCAGACAGAGCGTCGACCAACTGATAGACGATAGTCGATTAGCCGATAGACGATAGTCGAGCGACGTTCGACTATAGTCGAACCAAAAACTACTTAACTAAATATTCATCTGGAAAAGCAATTCTACACAACTAGGGAATCTAACCTATCAACTAACCTTTGACCATAGATAAATCATGGGTCAACAGACTAAGAAGATAAGACTAAACTCAAATCAAACTAGGGTACCAACAATCTCCCCCTATTTGAGTTAAGTCTCTTCAAAAACTAAAACACAGAACTAGCTATAGAACAATAAAATCAATACAGAAAATAGTTAAACAACTAAATAGCAATTAACAATCAGTCAGATATATAACAGTCAATCAAAATAATATTAAGGATCTACAGAATCAGGTTGGGGATCAGAAGAGCTAGGAATAAAAGATACTTTCCTCAAGGGATTTATGGCTTCTTTCTTAGACATCTTCAGATCTTGTACACCAATAATCTTTAGTTTTGATGCCCTTGGAACGACTGCTTCTAGATGCTTTTCCATAAATTTAGACGGGTCAAAAACTTCAGGGCTAACCTGGATTTTATCAAGTTCCTTCATTCTGAATTTTGACATTGTAGTAAATCCTACAGAATCTTTTCGTTCAGCCTTAGCTTTCTTTATCTGGGCTGAGCCAACAAGCTCTAAAAAACGAGCCATCCTGAAATCAGGATCTAACTCTTGACTTTCATACTTATTTTCAGTTGTTTTATCTATTGGCTTCACATCTTTAAACTTGGTAGACAGGTCTAATAAACTTTCAGCTGGATCTTTAACTTCTTGAATGACAAGAGATGAAGGAGGAGCAATTTCAGCAAACTTCTTGCAGGACTTTTCTGAGAAAACAGTTCTTTTACTCTTTGAAGTGTCTTTAGTAGCATGATCTGGTATAGCAGGTTAAACTTTTCTCTTGGGAGAAGGAGGAGGTGAAAAGGTTGGCTTTTGATATACCACCTCCTTTACTTGCTCTTTTACCTCAGCATCATGTCTTTGATATCCAGAATATGATCTGCCTTGATGGCTTTGAGAACTTCTCCTTGAAGGAGGCTGAGGAGGTGCAGACTTGTCAGAAGGGGCAGATGGATTTGCTGAGATATTGCCAGAGGCTCCTGCACCGGGAAGTGGAGGAGGAGGACATCTGGGAGTCCATCTGGGAGCAGGACTATCATACCTCTTTGATTTCTTTCTTTCCTTTTGCTGGTTCTTAGAGAACCACATCCAGTGCTGGAACTCTTTCGGCTTTGGATCAATTCCTTTCAGAATGTAATAGGGAATATCATGATCTGGATTTGGAGGAGGAGGAGCTACAGCTTTCCTTTTCTTCTTTGCAGCTTTCTTTCTCTTAGAATTCTCAGACAGATCTGAATCATCTTCATCTTCAGAATGAGATGAGGGAGGATGATCATATGGATCATAGGCTTCTGATACAGCCTTTTCCTTTTCTTTCAGGGCAGCTTTCTCTTTCTCTTCTTCCATGGCATCCTGTGCCAGAAGGGTATCTAAATCCAACCCTGGGGAATCATCCCATAAAGTAGACTTTTCAGTATCAGTTTCAGGATCCTTTTGTTGAAACTCAGGAATTGTCGAGGGGACCAGTTCAGATAGCACTGCTTGCTGAGCAGGTTCAGCAGCCTCAGAAACTAGAACAGGCTCTACAGCCTCAGATAGCACTGCTTGCTCTACAACCACTTGGACATCAGGAGCTGATACAGATTCAGGCTCTACAGCATCTAGAGTTTCTGGAGCAGGTTCAGGTTCTGGCTCTTGGACAACTGCCACTACTTCTTCCATTATATCTGAAGGATTAGGAATAAAATCTTGCTAAATGACATCTATTCATCCCTTCCAGATATTCCCATACTAACATATCAATTAAGTAATCTATAAATTGGGAAAGAGACATACCTTCAGGATTTTCTTCAAGGTGACCTAACTCCCATAAATCATCTAGAAAGGATGTGATTATTCCTTCTAGGTATAGGGCAACCAGGGGAGTTTAGGATTCTTCCAGGTAAACTTTTACAACAAATTCAGTCATCATTATTGCATCAGATATTTCTTTTTCTTTTTCAGATGGAGGAGGAGCTGAAACTTCTGCTGCTTTTTCTGATACTGCAAGTTGAGCTGCTGGAGGGGAGGCCAACGGCTGCTCAGAGACATCTTCATTGAACATCTCCCCCTGCCTGATTTCAGTGGGAACTGAAACCAGGCCCCTGGATGAAGAGGGCTCAGCAGAGTTAGAAAGAATTTTGATGGCATCAGACAAAGAAGCAATGGAGGAAGCAAGTGGAGCAATTGCCTCTTCAATCATGATTTTGATTGAAGGGGTAATTAACTCCACAATGCTGGAAATGAATTCTGGAGTTATCTCAAAAGATGGTGGGGGAACTGCAGTGGATGGAAGATCAGCAGGAGGAATGTATTCCTGATGAACTGGAAAGCGAACTGGAGATGGAGAAGGAGAATGATGTGGAGAGTTAACTGGAGATAGATGGGTGGAAGCAAGAAGATCAATATGATCTGAAGATTGAACTGGAGAACGAATAGGGGTAGAAGGTACAGAAGCTAATAAATCAAAACTAGGATGAGATATCCTAGCAAGATGAAGAGGGATAGGAGATGCTGGAGGAGAAGATGGAATTTCAACTGTTGTTAGATCATGAACAGGAGAGGCAGAATGTCGTACTTCAACTGAAGTTGATGGAACTTCAACTGAAGTAGACAGCAGAACAGAAGAAGATGAAGGAAGAGATAGAGGAGCTGAGCCAACTTCATGAGGGTGGGGAGCGACAGAGTCAGTCCTTGTGCTCTCAGATGCAGCTGGAGCAATCCCTGCAGGAGCGGGCTTCACGAATGTCCTCTTCCACTTTGAGAACAAGTTGGGATTCATCTTCTTACTGGCATTAATGGTTGTAGCAGTTGAAATCAGCAGCTGGGGATATCTTTCCTTCAGAAAAATCCCAATAACCCTTCCTAGGGTAACTTCCTTCTTACTGTTCTTCTTCCTTATCAAGTCGAACAGAACACCTGCCCAATTGATCCTTTTCTGATTTACAATTGCACACATCAGTGCAAATTGTTGTCTAGTAATGTTATCGTGGGCAGAGTGTTTGCCTAGCAGCACTTTTCCGACAATCTCAGCAAGAAATTTAATCTTAAAAGGAAAATTTACCTTGAGGAGCTTGGAGGGAATGCCTTCGGCATGTCCCAGCTCTAACAACATTCTTCCGAATTCTGGAGCAACTTGCTCAAATTCTTCTTCGCCATTAGTCAATCCAAATAAATCAGTCAAGATGGCGAGAGACAAAATTACCTCTACTCCGCCAATTGTTCTTGTCATTGAATCTTCAGTAGAAGATGAAGTAAATGCTCATTCCTTTATCTCTGAGATATTTAACTTGATCCTTGTAGGCATGAGCCTTTCCAGACCTTGATCTTTGCAGAGCTGGAGAATTTCCACGATACCGGGTTCGCAGCAACTGAATGCGTCAAAGTCCACGCTGAAACCTGCGTCGAACTTCACGACTGCGAGGAGCGCTGGAGAAATCGCCATTGAAATGCTGGAGAATGCGCGAGAGAGACGGAGAAGGCGAATCGGCAGAAAATCGCAAGATGAGGAGCAAGGGGGAAGACGGAATGCAAAAAGACGCTCTCTGTCGACGATAAAAGCGAAGATCTTTTAACCTAGGTCGACTATCGGCTTTATATTAGACCGGAGATAGTCGATCTATTTAAAAGATACTGGAGACGATGGTTGAACGGTCGTTCGACGATCGGTCCAGAAGCAGAGTAGTCGAGCAATCGTTCGACTATTTCTGGCTTCTCAAACAACAAGCTATCGTCATCCAGAGATCGACGATGAGCTCGACTTGTTCGACTATGGTCGGATGCCAGTCGACGATCTTCAAACGGACAAGCTTTCATCAACCATAGGTCGACGATGGGCTTGACCCGATCGACTATCTTCGAATGTCGTTCGATTATCTTCAAACAAGTTTCAACATGGCAGAAGTCACACTTAGTCTCTTTCATTGATCATGCCTAGTTGAACCAAAAAGAACAGATGTTTCTGTTCATCTAAGGGCTTGGTGAATATATCACCTCTTTGAAACTCAGTGGATATGAACTCAAGACAAATCTTGTTCTTTTCCACACAATCTCTCAGGAAATGGTGTCTGATCTCAATGTGCTTCGTTCAAGAGTGGTGCACTGGATTTTGTGCAATGGAGATAGCACTTGTACTGTCACACATGATTTTGGTGTTCTTGTGTGAGTAACAATAATCCACAAGCTGGTTTTGAATCCACAGGATCTGTGAACAACAACTGGCAGCTGCTATATATTTAGCCTCTGCAGTTGAAGTTGAGACAGAAGCCTGCTTCTTACAGAACCAAGAGACCAATCTCTCTCCCAAGAACTGACAAGTTCCTGAGGTGCTCTTCCTGTCAACTCTGCAACCAGCAAAGTCAGAGTCAGAGTATCCAATTAACTCAAATTCTGATTCTGCTGGGTACCAAAGTCCTAGATTTGGACATCCCTTCAGGTATCTCAGGATTCTCTTGAGAAGAATCAGATGAGATTCCTTGGGGTTGACCTGGAATCTAGCACAAAGGCATGTAGCAAACATTATATCTGGCCTACTTGCAGTTAAATATAATAGGGAACCAACAATGGACCTATAATTCTTTTGATCAACTGGCTTGCCGTGATCATCAGAATCAATAACTACATTAGTAGCCATAGGTGTAGGCATTGCTGAAGCATCAGCCATCCCAAATTTCTTTACCAATTCCTTTGCATATTTTGATTGGGAGATGAAGATACCATCAGCATCTTGCTTAACTTGGAGACCAAGAAAGTAAGACAGCACACCCATACTACTCATCTCAAACTTAGAGTGCATCAGGTCAGAAAACCTTTTGCAAAGTTTGGGATCAGTGGAACCAAATATAATATCATTCACATACACTTGAACTAACAGGATTGTGTCCTTGTGGTGCTTGACGAAAAGGGTTCTATCAATTACTCCCCTAGTAAAGTTGTGCTCTAACAGGAAACTAGCTAGAGTCTCATACCAGGCTCTGGGGGCTTGCTTTAGTCCATATAGAGCTTTCTGCAACTTGAACACATGTGAGGGCTGAGTTGAAGAAACAAACCCTGGTGGTTGTTCAACAAACACCTCTTCCTTAAGCTCACCATTTAGGAATGCACTTTTGACATCCATCTGAAAGACCTTAAACTTCATGTAGGCTGCATAGGCCAAGAAGATCCTTATTGCTTCTAGCCTTGCAACAGGAGCAAAGGTTTGGTCATAATCTATACCTTCCTCCTGTCTGTAGCCCTGAGCTACAAGCCTAGCTTTATTCCTTACAATAATTCCATTTGCATCTAACTTGTTTCTATACACCCACTTGGTGCCTATGATCAGTTGGCCTTTAGGTCTTGGAACCAAAGTCCAAACTTTACATCTCTCAAACTGATTGAGTTCCTCTTGCATAGCAATGATCCAGTGGGGATCTAGCTCAGCATCTTTAAAGGTGAGGGGCTCAACCTGTGAGAGGAAACAAGCGTGCATCACATCCTGTCTTAACTGATGTCTTATTTGAACACCAGCTGATATGTCTCCAATCACTTGAGATGTAGGGTGATCTCTAAGTGTGACAATATCAGCAGGTGGGATGTGATCTTCAGCAACAGTTGGGATTAATTCCTCAGGAGGAATTTGATCTACTGTTGGTGGAACAACAACAGCTTCAGCAATGTCTTCATCACTGTCTGATTCAGTGATCTGAAGAGTTGATAGTTGAAGAATCTCTTGAGTAGCATCAGGTACCTGTAATGAACTGGAGGAAGGAGAATTTTCCTTCTCCTTGTAAAACATATGAGACTCATCAAAAGATACATGCACAGATTCTTCAATTTTATAGGTTGATTTGTTATAAACCCTACAAGCTTTGCTTACTTGGGAATATCCAAGCATAATTCCCATTGAAGCTTTTGCTTCAAACTTTCTAAGATATTCTTTATTGTTATTATGAATGTACACTACATAGCCAAATACTCTAAAATAATTAATTTTAGGTTTCTTTCCTTTAAGCAACTCATAAGGAGTTTTACACTTAAGCTTGTGTATCAGACTTCTATTCAAGACATAATTGGCTGTACTAACAGCTTCTGCCCAATAGGAGAGAGGCATATTAGCATCTGCCAACAATGTGCTAGCAGCTTCAATGAGTGTTCTGTTCTTCCTTTCAACTACCCCATTTTGTTGGGGAGTTCTAGGAGCTGAGAAGCTATGTTTGATACCTTCTCTCTCACAAAATTCTTGCATGAGAAGAGAGTCAAACTCAGTACCATGATCACTTCTGATCAAGGCCACATGAGTAAAGTACTCAGTCAGCACACATAATAGAAAGTCTGTAAGGGCTTTGAAGTTATCAGCCTTAGTTCTCAAAAAGAAAACCCAACTGAACCTAGAGAAGTCATCTACAATGACTAAGGTGTAATACCTCCCTCCTAAACTCTGTACATTTATTGGGCCAAAAAGGTCCAGATGTAATAAATACAGGATTCTAGGAGAATCACTTTTATTTACAGATTTAAAAGATTTTTTGGTTTGCTTGCCTAGCTGACAAGCCTTGCATAGGCTCTCCTTCTTGTAGGGGCAAGAAGGTAAACCTCTAACAAGGTTGTGTTTAGATAACCTAGATATATTTTTAAGGTTAACATGACTAAGCCTCTTATGCCACAAAGAATTATTATTAATTGTTACTTCATTAAATAAACAGATTTCAGAATGAGTTGAATTGAAATCTACTAAATAAATATTACCTAATCTAATGCCTACTAAAACAACATTATTATTTAAAGTAATATTACAAGAAGAGTTAGAAAATAAAACCTGGTAGCCAGCATCACATAGCTGGCTGACTGAAATCAAATTGTGCTTCAGTCCTATCACATATGCAACTCTCTTGAAAGTAACAGCTCCAATAGTGATTCTGCCATAGCCTTCTGTCTGACCACAACTTGAAGCTCCAAAGATCACCTTTGGGCCGAGCTTAGCTTTTGAACTTTGATAGTTGATTTTTATTTCCTGTCATATGCTTGGAGCATCCACTATCCAAATACCACTTATTTTGAGTGATAGGATAGGCCTTCACCTGCAAGAAATTCATTTAGACATTGTGGACCCAGGTAACCTTGGGTCCCTTATTTTTCACATAAGAAAAGCTAGAAATAAATGAAAATGCAGGCTGAGGGTGATAACCTAATGGGTGAGATCTCCTAGGTGGGATTCTCCATGCAGATGATGGGTCAACAAACCTAGGGTTTCTATTTTCATTTAGGTTTCTACGGGTTTGATGATGATTTTGAAAATCATATTGAAAATGTCGATCGACATTCGACGATGGACGCTCAGATCGTCGAGCTTCGTTCGACCATTGAGCTTCAGATTGTCGAGCAGCGTTCGACGCTCTTTGTATTTCTTTAAAAAATTTCTTCCTCTTTTCTCTCTTAGCTTTATTTAAAGTTTTATTAACTTGATTTACTTGCTCAGTGTTCTTTATCCCATCAGCTGAGATAAAGTTCACTGGAGTTGAAAGATTATTTTTAAGAATAATTGGGGGTTCACTGGGAGAAGCTCCTAAGCCTAGTTTGTTATTACCTGACCTAGTGTTAGTCATGCTGGTTATCTCTAACAGCTTAAGGCTTCTACCATTTAGAGATTCTTCTAACCTCTTAGATTTAGCTAACTCAATTTTAAGAAACTTAATTTCTTCACTATAATTAGTGAGATCTTCCTTTAACTTAATATTTTTAGTAGATATGATTTCTGATTCAGCTAGCCTATGTCTAAGTTCTTTAATTTCTTTTTCAGAACTAATTAAATCTAAGCATAAAGATTTAAAATCTAATTTGAATTCTGCTGAAGTAAAGTCATAGGAAGATAGTACCTCATCTTCTGTTGGCATTTCTTCCTCTGAATCTGAACTCTCTACAGCTGAATGATTGCTGCAGGCATCTATTGCCATCAGGCAAACTTCCTTTGCCTTTTTCTCTTCCTCATCCTCACTGGAGCTAGAGGAGGAAGATTCCTCATCAGAATCACTCCAGGTTTCAGCGACGAAGCCTCTCTCCTTCTTTTTATTCTTGTAGGAGGATGGCTTGGAGTGCTTCCTGTGCTGTTCCTTTTCTTTCCTCTTATCTTTGTTCTTATCCTCTGGACAATCTGGTAAGATATGTCCAGGTTTCCTGCAACCATAACAGATAATTTCTTTAGCAGGTGAACGGTCATACCTTGGTTTGTCTTCATAGTGTGAAGACTTCTTTTCTGAATTCCTTTCTCCCCATCTTGAGAAACCTCTTGGCAAATAATGTCATTAGTTCCTCATTGGATTGGCTGCCTTCAGAAGCATCAGCAGCCTTAAGAGCTAGAGATTGCTCTTTTCTTGTTGGAGTAGGGGTCTTTGCTTCAGCTTCTGCTTCCCTAGACTTCAGCACTTGCTCAAAAGACTTGAGCTTGCCGAGAAGGGCTTTTGTTGAGATCTCTGTTGTACTTCTGGCTTCCTTGATGTGCCAGATCCTCAGATCCCATGTGCTAGGGAAGCACATAAGAATCTTATCATTGACCTCTGTCAATGAAATGTCCTTGTCAATGGTCCTCAGCTCATTGATGATTGAGCTGAGCCTTGTATACATGGCTTCAACTGATTCAACATCAGTTTTCTTGAAGTTCTCATATTGTGAGATAAGGTTGGACCTTCTGTCCTTCCTTTCATCAGCTGAACCAGCTACAATCTGGTTCAGTGTATCCCACATAGCTTTTGCTAGGGAGCAGTCAGCAACCTTCTGGAATACTTCATCAGACATTGTCTGAGCCAGTATATTCATTGCCTTGGCATCTGCTATCTTTGCCTTTTTGTACTCATCATTGTAGTCTGGAGGAGGCACTGCACTCATATCAGATGATGAGGCAGAAGCAGCAGCAGGTGCTCTTGGGGGTCCTGACAAAATAGAAGCAAAGATGCTTTCATCAATAGAATTCATATATAATTTGATCCTTGCCTTCCAGATGCCAAACTTAGCTAAGTTGCATGCTGGAGGTCTGGTGCTAGAATAATCCTTGGACTGGGCCATGATAGTGATAGTGAATATCTATAAACTTTGGTATCTATCAGGATCTTGTGACTTAGGTGTTAGCCTATTCAGTCAGTCAACCTCCCTCTGATACCAATTGAAAGTGAAGGGATAAATACTACTCTAGAGGGGGGGTGAATAGAGTTATCAAAATTTGACTTAGCAAAGTTGACTTTCTACTCAACTCCCTTGGAGTGAAATGCAGAATGAAAAGATTATAGATATGGAGATAACCCTAAATCCTAACACAAGTGATGTGCACAGACACAAGCTAACTGTAATTACAGTTAAGGCTTGGATAACCTAATCAGCAACTAGCAAACCTAGTTATATCTAATCACAGCCACAATACAAGAATTTAAACAAGGCAATCCAGATGACACACGGAATTTAAGTGTTTCCCCAAACAACTTGGGTACGTCCACTCTTCTACCAACAAGGTAGTAATCCACTCAGGTTTTTCATCAGGTGCCCTGCCACCAACAAGATCTGCTTCAGGTAGATCAAGAAACCCTTTAGACTTTTGATCAGGTGTCTAAAAACCGAACACAGGTTTTTGATCAGGTGCCCTGCCACCAAGGGATACTTTTGAAGGGAGTAATAACCCTGTACAGGAGGGGGAAAGGGGTTAAGGTGTCTTCTCTATTTTACAATAGATTAAAGAAGCACAATAACTTGCACTGAGCTAGACAGCTCTAAAAGAATCAAGGATCCCCCTGGCTCAAAGAACGTCCAGGTGAAGTCTTGCTTCAGTGCAGAAACTCTTCAGTAAGAACTGAAGGAAGAACTACAAGAAGATATAAAATAATAAAAGAAAATCTTCTAGTAGCTATCTTCTTCTTCTTCAAAAGATCTCTGAGTTAGAACTTCCTGGAATAGGAGATCTCAGGTTGAAGAAGAGCAGAAGAGCTAACACTTCTCATGTGAATGAGGATTGCTGAGAGCAGTAAACTTGTTCTTGCTGTAAGCTTGCTGAATGAATTTCTTATGTCTGTGAAAAACTGGTTGATTTCTTCTTCAAAGAAGTCTTTATATATCAGCAGCAGCAACGGCTCTAATTGAGTTTGAATCTTGTTTTTTTCTGAACTCTGCAAGCTGGGCTGCAAAAAGCATAAAGCAAAAACAAACTACGACAGGCAGATATCCTATAAAAGGATAAAGCTTTCTAAGAAGCTGCAAATACTTTTGATGAAATAATATAAGATAAAGTCACATCAAAAAGATCTCTTTACGGCCAAGGAAGACTTTTTGAGTCTAACGGCTATAAAGGACAGCCTGGCAGATATCATATCTCAGCTACAAGACAAATAACTTTGTCAGAAAATATTAGCTCATACATATAGAATAGAGCTGATATTGCATGGAAATAATGTTACAAAATATTCAGATAATCTATTATAAAATATGCCAAAATAAATATTAATTTAGTCACATCACAGAAGACGACAAACTAAATAAGAGCATACAGCAAAACGTCGAACGACCTTCGGAGATCGTCGACCGATGCACGGAGATCGTCGACCTATCGGGCAGATAGTCGAATGATCCAGATAGTCGAACTATCAAGGAAGATAGTCGAACTACCTCGGCAGATAGTCGACCTATCAGAACAGATAGTCGATCTATCAGATAGTCGATCTATCCGAACAGATAGTCGAACTATCAAACACAAACAGATAGTCGACCTATCAAGCAAATAGTCGACCTATCACAGAAAACAGATAGTCGACCTATCAACAGATAGTCGACCTATCAAAACAAAATAGATAGTCGTTCTATCAACTGATAGTCGACCTATCACAGAAAATAGATAGTCGACCTATCAACAGATAGTCGACCTATCAAAACAAAACAGATAGTCGATCTATCAACAGATAGTCGACCTATCACAGAAAACAGATAGTCAACCTATTAACAGATAGTCGACCTATCAAAACAAAACAGATAGTCGATCTATCAACAGATAGTCGAACTATCAGATAGTTGAACTATCAGGACAGATAGTCGAACTATCAAAGACGACAGATAGTCGACCTATCAACAGATAGTCAACCTATCAAAGCGGAATAGATAGTCGACCTATCAACAGATAGTCGAGCTATCAGATAGTTGAACTATCAGGACAGATAGTCGAACTACCAAACCAAGCAGATAGTCGACCTATCAACAGATAGTCGAGCTATAAATGCAGACAGAGCGTCGACCAACTGATAGATGATAGTCGATCAGCCGATAGACGATAGTCGAGCGACGTTCGACTATAGTCGAACGAAAAACTACTTAACCAAATATTCATCTGGAAAAGCAATTCTACACAACTAGGGAATCTAACCTATCAACTAACCTTTGACCATAGATAAATCATGGGTCAAGAGACTAAGAAGATAAGACTAAACTCAAATCAAACTAGGGTACCAACATTACGCTTGCCTACTCGTCCATCCGCCCAGTGATTCGGTGTATAGCGGCCCATATAGTCTTCCATCCCGTCTGGCGAAGCGATGCATAGCGATATTGCATAGGAGTAGTTGTTAGTATTTTACTTTATTTTTTCGCAACCATCAAAACCCCCGTTCGTTAAATCAGACCTAAGGACTTCTATCTCAAGTCCTCCTCAAAATTAACTCCACTTTACTGTGTTCCCTCGAGATCGATACTTGGGAAAATTTGCCCATTTTATATTACTTGTGTGACCGGTACACTTGCCGTCCAACGCATCATGTTTTTGGCACCGTTTTCGGGGAACACATTCGTGTGAATTTTTGGAGAGGGAGATAATATATTGAAGCCCTTTTCAATTTGTGCATATCATTTTTTTTTTGCTTTAGTTGTTAGAATTTTTTTTGTTGCTTATTTCTTTTTTGCCCCTTTCTGTTTTTTGATTTAGATAGCAGAGCTATGTTAATTTTTATTCTAGCTGTGCAGCATTTTTTCCTGCAATTATTTTTGTTCGCGATGTATTCAGAAGCTGAGTACTCTCCACTTGACGCTTTGCACCGACGCATCGACGCCATGGCTGCTAAGAATGTCAAGCACTGTATTTGGTGTTTGCTATGTCAAGGTGTGGGCCACATGTTGAAGGATTGCCCTCATTTGTGCAAGCCTTCCCTCTCTAAGGGCGTGTCTGCAGCAACCTATTGTTCACGAAAGACTGTTGTGGACAGGCCTACAAGGGTGTTTCCATGCCCATACACTGATATAGTGCACCTTGCTCGTTCTTTACCCGTTGAGATTATTGAAAAATCTCTCGCTGCATACAGATCCTTCATGGGTCCCTCAATCCCTTTTTACGAGCTTCCCTTGAGTGATGACGATCACTCTGGTGTTAGCTTGCGAGAATTGGATCTGGAACTCGTGGATGCTCCTGAATAGGACGATGAGATTGTTCCGGTCGTCGACGCAGTGGTGTCTGCTAATGATTTTGTGAAGGGGACTACTCATTCTATGCCTGATTTTGAGAGAAGCCTTACCCCTGCGCAGTTCTTGTCGGTGTGTGCTACTCCATTTTTGAGTGAGTCGGTTGATGATGCCGTATTTGTGGATGAATCGGTGCCCGAGGTTGCGCCGAAGTGGGATGATTCTTCCTCTATCTCCAATGGAGAATGTGGATCTTCGGAGTACTTTTACGCACCCCGGTGGAATGTGGAATATTACCTGTCCGATGCGGAGGTTTGCACCTCTTTATTGGATGAGGCCGTTCCTCTTACCACTTCGGACCACGAGTTCTTGGATTCCCCACGATACAACTCGTATGATACCGACAATGATCGTTGTTCGGATCCTGCTGAGAGTGAAGCTGGAATCACTCTCCCATTTTCTGATTATTTTAGTTCGTCTTCTCTTTTATTATTTGATCCCCCTTCTTTATCTGAGCCTATGTAGGATGAGTCTCCATGGGTACTGTGGGATGAAGATGAGCCTGGTGCCCATGCTGTCTCCATCGCTTCTTGTATACTTATGGTGGACAATACCTTGCTAGGCAAGGATATATTTTATGGTGAGATGAGTGAGGACCAGTGCTCCTCTTCTTCTTACTTCCTATTTCCTTTGCCTGTGAGGAGCAGGTATGATTATTTGGGCAGAGGGGTAACTACTTTATCTACGTATCGGTACCTGTTACCACAACGGATAATGGAATAGTTACCTGTGCATTTCTTATTTCATAGGCCCATTAGCTAGAGCTGTATATAATCGAATAAGTCGTGTTGGGATGACAATAACCCCAGTACTTATCTTTCATTGTCTGTATTTTTATTTCCATGTCTATCTTAGTTAGTATTTATTAGATTTTCTCTACTTTTCTTTTGTTTTTGCGGAGCTCACCCCTGCAGGTATTCATGACAACTTCATTTTGGCGGGGTTGTGATTCTTCGTATGGCAGGCCTGCTTCTACTTTTCACGCATCTTCTGGTATGCTCACTGGCTGAGCATTGGGTAACCTCTTCCCTTAGCTCTATCTGATTTTAATTTCTATATCATATATTGTGTTGTTTAGTTTAAGTCTGGGGGAGAGTCATTAGTTGTTACCTTTTGCGCGCGCACATTTCTTGTGCATACTAGAAGCTTTTATATTCTTATTTTTATTAGTTCATTGCATCGCACACCACTGCACCCACATATCCGCACGCTTAACTATTTGCGTGCTGCGAGTTAAACTCATTTCTTTGTACGATTTGGGACAATTGTGGTGCTGCATAGGATTGTGAGACGGAGTTAAATGTTGACCTTGCTGTGCTCCTAGTCGAGTGCTCTCGTCTCATGTAGAAATTCGAGTAGATTTAATTTTTCTGTATGCTTATAGTTTTATATTTTTTCTATTTGTGTAAAGACATTTTATTTTACTCAAAAGTTGGTGAATCCAGTGTGTATCGAACGGTAGCGTGGGGATGTGTGTAGCCGTCATTAGACTCATTTTGCTCAAGTCGGGAGGAAGGATCATATTTCTCGTTGGCTAAGAACTTGCCCCAAGCTACTCTCGAAGCATTGGTGCATGGTTATTCTAGCGTGAGTGTGATGTAGGCCATCATTTTGGCCCGATTGAGCTTTGTACTGTTCCTAACGTATAATCCTCGCTAGCCCCGTTGTGCCTACCCATTCTTTTGATTCAGCTCCACCTTTCTTTACCAAAGCCTCATAGCCGATCCTAGTCGCACACCCAAGTCGAGCTTAAGGTTTTTTATTATAATTTTGGGGTGTTGATGTGGTGATATTCTTTGTGAAAATGTGGATGTGGTCCAAGATTTATATTTTGCTGAGATTGTAAAGAAAAAAATGATTTGAAAAAAAAAGGAAAATAGTTGTAAAAAAAGTGAAAAGAAAACGTTTGATTGAAAATCTTATTGGAGATGTAATTGTATTTGGAGTAGGCGATGCATACACCCATAAGTTAAAAGTTAAGTCTGGGGTTCTGGTGTACCCGTACGTATTGTGGTTAGCGTTGGATTTTGTTTATGCTATCTCATTTGGGTTTGGTGTTTAGCTTTCCTGTTTGTCTTTGTTTACCTCACCGAAACCCAAGCCCCATGATTATCCTAAAGTCCTACGGATTCACGCTTGAGTCGAACTAGTGCCGTGGAGAGAGTGTGAACGGGCAAGCGTATGGTCCCCGACATTGGTGGATTCATTTGGAGGTGATCCTGATACCCAATCTTTGGCAAAGATCACCTTAGTGGCTTGTCTACTTTCTTCCTATGCATGACTGGAAGATTCACCGTGATTCCATTTTTGAGTAGTAATAAAATTTTGATACGCATTATGAAAAGTATAAACACTTAGAAATTTCATCTATTTATATTTTTACGCGAACGATCATGCGACTTCGCATAGTACTCCGTATCATAATTTCTATGTTAGCTAAATTATTTTTTATCTGCATAGATTTTATTTGCTCTGGACACGCAAATAGTTAAGTCCTGGGGTGTGATGAGTCCTATTTATATAGTGATTTTCGGACTCATCTGGGCTAGTTTTCTTTGACTTGCAATTCACTTTTAGTTCATTATCATGTATATTTCATCTTATCTTTATTTCCATAGGAAGTACACTTTTGGCCCGTGGTTGTGTATTTTTTGTACTTTTATAACTTGTACTCCTTTTTATGATTACTTGGAATGTCTGCACATATTAGTGATTGGTACAGGGGTCGTGTGCATGTTTTGGGGGTGTTTGGAAGCAGGAATACTGCGCACGATCATCGGATCTATTGCGCACGACCACTAGTCGTGCGCCGATGATCGTGCGCACTAATACTCTGATTTCCAAGATCTGTCTGGGATAATCGCACAACCACTAGACATAGTGCACACGACCACCGGTCGTGCGCCATTGATCGTGTGCATTGATTCCACTTTTCCTGGAGTTCTGTCTGGGGTAATCGCACGACCACTTGACATAGTGCGCACGAACACCGGTCATGCGCCACTGCTCATCTGCATTATCCCAGTTCTTCTTTTGATTCTGCCATGCCAATACGCTTGATAACTTGCCATTGTGCGCACAACCACTGGTTGTGCTCCCGTGATCGTAAGCATTGTTAAATTATGCTTTCTATAAATATGCAGGTTCTGCCCTAATTTGAGGAGCCGCGATTTTTCCGCCATTTTTCGTCTCCAAGTAGGGATTCTGCCGTCCTCCTCCATCTTCCACCGTAGGGAGGTGCTTCGGGAAAGCTTTCACTGCCAAATCTAATTCGGAGCTTCCTCTTGGCCTCCTCCATCATCTCTTGAGCTCCATTTCAAGGTTTTGGCTCCGTATCCATCAAGCAAAGGGAAGCTTGCAACTTTCTTCCGCAATCGTTACACGAAGAAGACTGGTCAATTTGAAGGTAGTGACATCCCTTCTCTACCACATACGCAGTTGAGGACCGAGCTAGGACGCGGATTTACAACCTGACGATTCCTTCCGTGAACCCTCAGCAAGACTTTGGATTCGATCGATCTCTTGCCTTGTTCTTCCTTTATTGTTGTTTATGTGCTGTTAAAACTTTATTTATAGATGATGTTCTCTTAGTTGTAAACATTATTAGATTCATGTCTATGTGATTCTGTATTGCTTTACTACTTAAGTTGCTTGAGGTGCGCCACAATCAACCCATCCACCACCACATTCCCTTTGCCTCACTAGCAATTGCTAGTGGCGTGACTAGCGAAGAGGTGATTACGACCCTCAAATTCTGGTTCTTACGCTTGCCTACTCATCCATCAGCCCAGCGATTCGGTGTATAGCAGCCCGTGTAGTCTTCCATCCCGCCTGGCGAAGCGATGCATAGCGGCATTGCATAGGAGTAGTTGTTAGTATTTTACTTTATTTTTCCACAACCATCAAAACCCTCGTTCGTTAACTCAGACCTAAGGACTTCTATCTCATGTCCTCCTCAAAATTAACTCCACCTTACTGTGTTCCATCGAGAACGATACTTGGGAAAATTCACCCATTTTATATTACTTGTGTGACCGGTATACTTGCCGTCAAACGCATCAGGCACACCTCTTTCTTGTTGTTTTTCCTTTTAATCAACTCAAAGAAAACCTTTCCCCAGTTCACCTACTTCTTATTTACTAAAGTACACATCACCAAGAATTGGTGCCTGTTAATATAGTCATGAGCAGTATGCTTGCCATCAAAACTTTTCCCACAATAACAGCCAAAAACTTATACTCAGTAGATAAATTTTTCTTTAATAATTTGTTAGGGTCTCCCTCGGAGTGACCCATTTTTAGCAGCATATCATTATACTCAGAACTAACAATTTCTATATCTTCTTCTCCATTATTAATATCGAAAATTTCAGATAAAATGGCAAGAGTCAGAATAACTTGTTGTCCTGCTATTGTTCCAGTCATTATCTCAGCATAAGGTGTGGTTGAAGTATATACCCATTCCTTTATTTCAGCTACCGGTAACTTCATCCTTGTGGTCATGAACTTCTTTAACTACTGTTCTTCAAACAGTTGCAGTATGTCGGTGAATAAATTATCAGAATTGCTGAAGGAGTCGAAGTCAATATTAAATCCGGTGTCGTACTTCATTCTTGAAAGAGAAATCGCTGGAATAGCCATGGCTTGCCTGCAAAAATGAGAAAGATCAAGTGTAAGAGAAATCTAAAAGCACGGGATGGAGGTCGAAGAAAACAAGATTATAAGGTTTTCAGAATAAGAACCACAAGACTCTGTCTTGTGAAAAAGAAAGAATCTTCGATCTCAGGTCGACGAAAAATTTCATTAAGAAATGATATCGTCGATCTCAGTCTGAAGAGGAGGGAAAATAGTTCGTCGATCTTAGGTTGATGAAATATTTTCTGAAGCAAGTTCATCGATCTCAGGTCGACGAAAATGACTTCACATAGAGATATCGTCGATCTCTGGTCGACGAAAAATATCAAGAAGATTTTTCAGCTCGTCGATCTCTATTCGACGAACTTTGATAAATTCTTCGACCACAGACAGAAATTAAATTAAAGCTTCTCCATTTAACATACCAAGCTGATTCATAAAGAATAGATGGTTCCTCTTATCCAAGGGTTTGGTGAAGATGTCTGCTCTTTGCAAATAAGTGTAGATGTAGACAAGCTTAATTTTATTTTTGTCCTCATAATCTCTAATGAAATGATGCCTTATTTCTATATGCTTAGTTCTACTACGATGCACTGTATTTTGTGTAATGGAAATTGCACTTGTATTATCACATAGTAAGGTTGAATTATTTAAGTTGAAACCATAATCTAGGAGTTGGTTCTGAATCCACAGTATCTAGGAATAATAGCTGCCAGCTGCTATGTATTCAGCTTATATAGTTGAGGTAGATAAAGATGTCTGCTTTTTGCAAAACCAGGACACAAGTCTTCCACCAAGGAACTGGCATGTCCCTGAGGTACTTTTTCTGTCCACTCTACATCCAGCAAAGTCAGCATCTGAGTATCCAGTCAACTCAAACTCTGACTCAGTTGGATACCAGAGTCCTAGACTAGGACAACCCTTTATATATCTTAAAATCCTTTTTTGAAAAGTAAGGTGGGATTCTTTAGGGTTCACCTGGAACCTAGCATAAAGGCATGTAGAAAATACTATGTCTGGCCTACTTGCTGTGAGATATAACAGGGACCCAACAATGCCCCTATATAGTTTCTGATCAACACGCTTGCCATGTTCATCAGAGTCAATCACAGCATTAGAGGCCATGGGTGTTTTCTTTGCTGAGGCATCTGATATCCCAAACTTTTTGATTAGCTCCTTAGCATACTTGGACTGGGATATGAAGATGCCATCAGGCAGTTGCTTCACTTGGAGGCCAAGAAAGTAAGAGAGCTCACCCATGCTGCTCATTTAAAACTTGGAATGCATTAGGTCAGATAACCTCTTACATAGTTTAGAATTAGTAGAGCCAAAAATAATGTCATATACATAAATTTGTACTAATAAGAATTGATTCTTATGATGTCTAGTAAACAATGTCCTGTATACTATGCCCCTAGAGAATTTATGCTCTAGAAGAAAGCCAGCTAAGGTTTTATACCAAGCTCTTGGAGCTTGCTTTAGGCCATAGAGAGTCTTATGCAATTTAAAGACATAAGAAGGATGGGTTGGAGAAATAAAACCTGGTGGTTGCTCCACATAAATCTCTTCTTTGAGTTCATCTTTTAAGAATGCACTTTTGACAACCATTTGATATACTTTGAACTTCTTGTAGGAATTATAAGCAAGGAAGATTCTGATTGCATCCAACCTTACAACAAGTGCAAATGTCTGGTAATAGTCAATACCTTCCTCTTGTCTATAGCCTTGAGTAACTAGCCTTGCCTTGTGTATGACAATAATTACCTAGGCATCTAGTTTGTTCCTGAATACCCATTTAGTTCCAATGACTGGGTAGTCTTTGGGTCTTGGAACTAAATACCAAACTCTGCATCTCTCAAAATAGTTAAGCTCTTCTTGTATTACAATAATCCAGAGTGGATCTTGCTAAGCATCTTTAATGGATTGAGGCTCAATTTGAGATATGAAGCAGGCATGTATCATGTCTTGGTGTAGTTGATGCCTTATCAACACACATACTAACATGTCTCCAATCACCTGAGATACAGGATGATCTCTAAGTGTGACAAACTCAGTAGGTGGAGTTAGTTCAGCAACAGCTTGGGGAATTAATTCCTCTTGTGGAATTATGGGAGCTATTATTGGTTCAACATCCACTTCAGTTGATTCATCTTCACTGTCTTCATTTATATGTGGAGAGGGATGTGTAACAGTCTCATTTTTGAGGGTCAACTCATCCAACTTATCACACAAGTGTGGTACCTGCAAAGTTTCACTGGTAGAAGAATTCTTCTCCTTGTAAGACATATTAGTTTCATCGAATGATATATGTACAGTCTCTTCCATTTTCATAGTAGATTTATTATATACCCTATATGCCTTACTGACTTGGGAGTATCCTAGAAAAATTCCAATTGTAGTCTTGACTTCAAACTTTCTAAGATATTTCTTGTCATTGTTATGAATGTATCATAAACAACAACAAATTCTAAAGTAATCTACTTTAGGGTTCTTCCCTTTAAGTAATTCATAGGGAGTCTTGCACTTAAGCTTATGTATCAGACTCATATTTAGTACATAATTTGTTGTGCTTACAGCCTCTGCCCAAAAGGATAGTGGCAAGTAAGCATCTGCAAGTAATGTGCTTGCAGCTTCAATCAGGGTCCTATTTTTTTCCTTTCAGCTATCCCATTTTGTTGAGGAGTTCTAGGAGCAGAGAAACAATGCCTGATACCTTCCATCTCATAGAATTATTGCATGGGAAGAGACTCAAACTCAGTACCATGATCACTTTTGATCAATGCAACTGGAGTATAATACTCAATCCTTATACTCTTAAGAAAATTTTTAAGAACTTTAAAGTTATCAGACTTGTTCCTCAAGAAGAACACCCAAGTGAACCATGAGAAGTCATCTACAATTATTAAGGTATAAGATTTCCCTCCTAGGCTCTGTACAGCAATGGGTCCAAAAAGATCCATGTGGAGCAAATACAGAATCCTAGGTGAATCACTCTTATTAATGGCTTAAAAACAATTTTTAGTTTGCTTGCCTAATTGACAAGCCCTGCACATGCTTTCTGATGGCCCGCGAACTGACTCTTATTTAGGTGTTTGGTTTGATGAGTCGACCGTCGTGGACTTGCTAAAAAGTGAGTTTTTAACGAAAGGAGGCAAGTGCACCTATCGCCTGTAGTACTCGATATTTGGGAGAATACCGAGGTCGTATTGTTCTCAGGGTGGGGTTGATTATTCCTACTCCTCCAGAAGGACTATTATTTTCCTGAAAGTAAGGTGGATTTTTGTTTGACTAAAGCGAAAAGAAAAGTAAGATGAAAATCACTTAAATTATTCGATGACGGGTTAACGCTCGGCACCGAATCAGATTAAGACTAAAATAACTTTTAATAATTATTGAACTTTGTTTTCAAATTAGAAAAAGGCAACTTGGCTGTGGAGGTTCCATAAATATGAGCTCACTTATCTCAAGGAATATCACTCACCTGAATATGAAGACTATTCGACTGAACGTTAGTCCGATGAAGGATTCCTCTTAATGCCCGCTTTACGCTAAGAACCCCGCTATTGGGTGGGGAACCCAATCCGTTAGAACTACGCTTCTCCTCTCTCGAGGGTATGTACGCAATTCTATTTACCCAAGGGGGATCGGTCCATACGTACGGCCTCTCGGCTAGCTAGCATATGGATAACAGAAATAGAGCCCACACATTGATATATGGTCCTACGCGTCGTTACCCCGGGGAAAACCTTAAGTCTTAAAATTAAAGAGAAAATAAAGAACTTTAATTATTTAAAATCATTTTATATGTCCCAAAGCTCTTTGATGCTGAGGGCTAATAACGATTAGCCACTCATCGGAATGGGGACGGCTTTATAGTTTTGATGAGGTACGAGTTCGAGACTAAACGCTAAAGGGTTATAAGAAGAAAACATAAACAACACAACGTTAGATAAATTGAAAAGCTAACTAAAATGAGAACTCACTCACACTTCAAAACCATAAATAAAATAAAAAAGGGCAAGTCCTACTCAAACGAGTAGGCGGGAAATTAGAACGCCATTTAACTCAAATGAGTAGGTAGGAAATAAATGCATGTACAAGTCCTACTCAAACGAGTAGGCGGAAAATAAATGCATGTACAAGTCTTACGCAGACGAGTAGGCGGGAAATTAAAGCGCCATTTAACTCAAACGAGTAGGCGGGAAATAAATGCGCGCACACACGCACTTTACATGAATTAAAAGAAAGCAATAAGATTTACCCCTACACACACACACACTCTATACGATTGAAGAAAGCAATAAAATTATCTCCTACACACACACACACACTCTACATGATTTAAAGAAAGCGATAAATAAAGCATGATAATTTATCTCATACACTCACACACAGTACATAAATTGAAGAAAGCATTAAAAATTATTCTCATATACTCACACACACAAATTAAAAAATGAAATGAAAGTAAGCTAAAAATTAAAATAACTACTTTTTCATACTTAGACTTTACCAAAAACACATAAAAAGAACAAATAAAAATTAAATGAGCAAAAGTTTTTCAAAATAAAGCTAAAATCAAAGGTGCTCAAAAATTAAAATTATAGCTTTTTCATTCTTAAGAGTTCATAAAAGTGATAAAAAAGTAGAAATAAAATTTAAAAGGACAAAAAGTTTTACAACCTAAACAAAGACTAAGTTAAAGAAAATTAAAATCACTTTTTAAATCTCTTTTACAAAACTCATTAGGATGGGAAAGTTACAATTTTAAAGTATCATAAAAGCTAGAAAAAACTATCCTAATAACAATTCATTTTGGAAATAAAAAAAAACTAGAATAAAACCTAGCATGATGATAAAAAACAAAAAAAGCTAAACTCATACACACACACATTTTTCATAAAGAGGAAAACTAGGATAAACTTAAGGATACAAAGAGAAAGAGATAAGCCACCCAATTGAATTTTCATACCATGTAGGGAGAGAAAATCCAACATTTTTATTATCATAATGAAAATATTACAAAGCTAAAGCTAAAGCAAAGACAAACATAAAAAATGAGGGGGGAGAAATCTCCTTACAATGCAAGTGAATCCATAAGAGAAGCCCACAAAACACACTAAAATGGCTCAAAAAAGTGAACCCTTGGACATTACAGAAATTTTTTATTTATAGACAAAATTTCGAGAGTGACACGGGCGTGTCGGGTCTTCAAACACGGGCGTATCCTACTCGGTGTGTTAGAGAAGTAAAAATTCGGTCAGCTGGCGATTTTCTGGAAACTTCGGGATGGGGCATGTGTCTGACACAGGCATGTTGAGAGGCGTGACATGGGCGTGCCGGGACACATTGCAACTTGATGTCGGCAGCGGCTGAGCTTGAACACAGGCGAGTTGGAATTTGGGACACGGGCATGTCCTGCTCAGGTCGAAGAAGGCTGAACGTCGAGTGTCGAGTTAAGGTCAACGATCGTCGAGGGTTTGACACAGGCATGTCGAGTCTGGGACACGGGCGTGTCAGGTCATTTTTTGATAATTTTCTGAAAAATTTCAGAAATCAAAATTAAAGCTAAGTTAGGTAAATATTTACAAAAAAAAACATATTTATAAACAAAAATAACTAAAAACTATAAATAAGAACTAAAATAATATAAATAAATTATTAAAATATGCATATATTTACAACTCATCAAATACCCCCATACTTAAGCTTTTGCTATTCCAGAGCAAAAGTTTGAGGTAAACTTATAAGGAATAAAAAACTCTAAGTTTAGCTACCATTTTAAATTAATTATACGAGAGATCTAAATAAACTTACGGGATATAAGATTTAAGTCCTAAAATTATGTAGATGATTTAAATAGGGCAAAAGTTTTGGCCAAAAGACTTCTTGATGTAATCAAATAGAAAGCAATAATTTTAATTGTTAGCTCAACAAAAATAGCTTGGAATTATATGAACTTTAGCATATAGGAATTTTACGGGAAATAATACAATTTACAAATTATGCTCTTAAAAAATTTTTGAATTAATTCTAGAATCATGAAATTGGCTAAGGGGGTTGATGTTGGTTTATAAAGAGGGCTTAGATTTAGAGGTGAGGTAATTTTTTTCTCAAACCTCTAATATATATATTTTTGATTTGGATGTTTTAGGAAAACAAAATCTTATTTTCCTTAACATAATTTTTTTTAAACAACCTCATATTAACCCAACGTATATGCGTAGGAGTAATGAATTTTATCCTCTTACTCCCTGACATATAATCTTTTTAAATATTTGATGTCTATGTTTACAGAATGAAATCTTATTCCCATTGACATAAGTTCTTTTAAGGATAAAAATTTTATCATGCCAAGTAAGTCATGATAAATAAGGGGAGAAAAGAAAACAAGATTTTTAAGTAAAAAATTTTTTTTGATAGCAACCTTTATAAATTGTACGTTCCAATTTTTTAGAAAGCTAAAAGTAAGCATAATTGAATTCTATAGTCGTTATTTTCTAACATAATACACGTGCTCCTATCAATGAGAAATTAGAAGTAGTGGCTAAAACGAGTTCGCTATTTTTAACAAAGCTTAATGAATTCTTTAAAACTTAACCTCGACTATTTAAATTTTTTAATCATTAATTAACAAACGAATAGTGAACAAAGAATTAACAAATGAATAGTGAACAAAGAATTAAAAAAAATCACATATAAATAAACTCAAAATAAATTTTTTGGATAGCAAGAAAATTAAGAATGGTATATTTGATTTATTTTTTTCATAAAGTATATATTTATTTTTTGAATTTTTGAGGTTATTATCTTTTTTTTGTATTTTTGTATTTATTTCTATAATATATATGCATACTAAAGAAAGGAAAATGCGAAAATAATTTTTTTTGAGTTTTTAAGTTTTCTAAATTTATTATTATTATTATATTTTTTATATAATTTTTATCTTATTTACAATAAATAAGAGAGAAAGAGAAGTTATTTACAAAGATGAGAAAGAAAAGGGGAGAGGGGAAAGAGAAAAAAATATTTACAAAAATTTATCAACCAAAAATTTTTACAAAGTTTAAAATTTTTTTGGAATTTTTGTTTTATAATTTTTTTTTGAAATTAGAAGTGCAAATAAGAGAAGTGCATAAAAGAAAGCATGAAAACACACTCATACTTAGTTACAACATTGTCTCCAATGTTGTAAGATAAGTACGCGGAACGAGAAAACGATAAATGCTATATGTACAAAAAGAAAGAGGGAGGGTAGAAACGTCCCTGATGCGTGTTCGGGGAAGTCCATTTAGAAACCTTGCATTTATTAGAAAAAGTAGCAAACATAATAAATAAAAAGCGAAAAATATAAGCGTGGGTTGCCTCCTAGGAGCGCTTTGTTTATAGTCGTGCAGCTTGACTATTTTGGCGGATTATAAGTCGAGGAGGGTTATGGTTGCGTAATTTTTGATCACATGGTCGCCCACTATATATAACTTTAACCGATGATTGTTTACTTTAAACGAGCCTTTTCCGGGTGGGAGACGAGTACGATACCATATGGAAAAACTTCTTTAACTATGAAGGGACCAGACCATCTAGATTTTAGTTTGCCTGGAAAAAGTTTAAGATGTGAATTATAAAGAAGGACAAGATCGCCTGGAGAAAAAAAATTTGGGGACTTGATTTTTCGATCGTGATATAACTTAGAATGCTCCTTATAGAACTTATTGCTCTCGTAAGTGTTCGCACGTCATTCATCGAGCTCGTTTAGTTGCAGTTTTCTATTTTTAGCGGCTAAGTTAGCGTCGAGGTTTAAGAGTTTTAAAGCTCAAAGAGAGCGATGTTCTTGTTCTACGGGTAAATGACATGCTTTTCCATACAATAATCGAAACGGAGTACAACCACTTGTGGTTTTGTATGTCGTACGATATGCCCATAACGCGTCGTCAAGTTTAATGGACCAATCTTTCCTATTTAGTGAAACGGTTTTTTCTAATATGTGTTTAATTTCTCGATTTACAACCTCAACTTCGCCACTTGTTTGTGGGTGGTAGGGGGTGGAAAGTTGTGCGTGACTCCGTATTTTGCTAACGTCTTAGCCATTAGAGTGTTACAGAAATGTGTTCCCCTATTGCTCACAATTGCACGAGGTGTTTCAAAGCGAGAAAATAGTTTTTTAAGAAATGTAATGACAACTCGTGCATCGTTGCTGGGGAGAGCTTGCGCTTCCGCTTACCTCGATACGTAGTCGATCGCTACTAAAATATACATATTTTTGAAAGACGGAGGTAGGCGGCCAACAAAATCTATGCCCCATAAATCGAATACTTCGTATTCTAAAAATAAATTTTGGGGCATCTCATCGCGACGAGAGGTTTTACCAGACCACTGACAGCTATCGCATGCGCGTACAAAATTATGAGTGTCTTTGAAGAGAGTGGGCCAAAAGAAGCCCGCCTCTAGCGCCTTCCGAGCGGTCCGGTTTTCTTGATAATGCCCACCGGATAGACCCTTATGTCAGTGCCTAAGTATTTGCAAGCACTCCACACCCACAACGCATCTACAGACTGCTTGGTCTGCGCAGATACGAAAAAGAAATGGGTTCTCCCAAAAGAAAATTTTCAAGTCAGAAAAGAATTTCTTCTTTTGATGCCCTGAAAAACTCTTTTGGAAGCACCCGCGCGACTAAGTAATTTGCTAAATCTGTGAACCAAGGTGAAGATGACGAAGAATTATGAATGGCTAGGAGGCGTTCCTCGGGGAATATGTCTTTTATTTCAGATTCGACGAGCGCTTCCGCACCCGGATTTTCTAAATGGGAGAGGTGGTCTGCCGCTAAATTTTCCACGCCCTTCTTATCCCGGATCTCCAAATCAAACTCTTGTAGGAGGATAATCCATCGAAGAAGACGGGGCTTCACATCATTTTTAGCTAATAAATATTTAAGGGCGGAGTGATCGGTAAATACGATAACTTTAGATAACGATAAATATGAGTGAAACTTATCGAAAGCGAAAATGACGACAAAGAGTTACTTTTCTGTCGTTGTGTAATTTATTTGTGCGGAAGTGAGCGTCTTGCTAGCATAATAAACTGGATGAAAATGTTTTTCTACGCGTTGTCCAAGAACGGCACCTAAGGCAATATCACTAGCATTGCACATAATCTCGAACGGTAGGGACCAATTAGGGGCCACTAAAATTGGTGAGGTGATAAGTTTTTGTTTTATTAAATTAAAGGCAGACTCGCATTCGCTACTAAAGATGAAACGTGATTCCTTTTCCAAGAGGTGAGTTAGCGGCTTTGTTATTTTTGAAAAGTCTGGAATAAATCGTCGGTGAAAGCCCGCATGGCCTAAGAAACTCCTAATAGATTTTACGTTTGTTGGTTGCCGAAGTTTTTCTATGATTTCTATCTTGGCCTTATCTACCTCCATCCCCTTAATCGAAATCTTATGACCGAGGAACAAACCTCCTTGAACCATAAAGTTACATTTTTCCCAATTTAGAACAAGGATTGTGTCCTCGCACCGTTGGAGGACACGATCTACATTTTGAAGGTAATCAGGAAAAGAGCGTCTGAAAACAGAAAAGTCATCCATAAAGACTTCAATAATGTCCTCTACTAGCTCAATAAAGATCGCTAGCATACATCTTTGGAATGTAGTCGGCGTATTGCAGAGTCCAAATGGCATTCTTCGGTATGCGAAGGTGCCAAACGGGCAAGTAGAAGTTGTTTTCTCTTGGTCATCAAGGGAAATAGGGATTTGAAAAAACCCCGATAAACCATCAAGAAAACAATAATATGGATGACCAGATAAATGCTCTAAAATATGGTCCAGAAATGGTAGTGGGAAATGGTCCTTGCGGGTGGCATCATTAAGTTTTCTATAATCGATACACACTCGCCAACCCGTAACAGTACGAGTTGGGACGAGCTCGTTATGCTCATTTGCCACTACGGTTAGACCGCCCTTCTTGGGCACGACATGCACGGGACTAACCCATGCACTGTCCGAAATAGGGTAGATAATCCCCGCATCTAATAACTTAATAATCTCAGCTTTAACGACGTCTTTCATGTTTGGGTTATGACGTTGCTACGGCTGAATCGTTTTATGGAAATTATCGTTAAGAAAGATCTTATGGGTGCAAAAAGAGGGGTTAATCCCCTTTAAGTCAGAGATTTGCCACGCAATTGCGTGGCGATGTTTAAGTAAAACTTCAAATAAATCGGAAGTCTCCGAATCACTCAAGTCCGAAGAAATAATAACGAGAAGCGTGTTGCCTTTTCCCAAAAAAGCATATTTGAGTGATTCGGGTAAGGGTTTAAGATCTAGGGTGGGCGGTTCTTCTAAGGAGGTTTTAATTACTATGTCTTTCGAACAATTGGTTAGAAAGGCAAGTCTATAGAGGTATCCTCATCGCATTTAAAATTTTCGTGCGCATAAATATCGTCCTTTAAAATACGGACTCGAAAAATGGGAGTAGAACGATCTCCAAAAAAGGTATCTAAAGATTAGCAGAAATCGTCGTTCGATGATGAATTGTTCATCGAGGGATTAATAGAGAAAGTAACTTGATCTTCTCCTACCCGGAGGAGAAGATGACCATTACTAACATCTATTAGTGCGCGGGAGGTGGCGAGAAAAGGGCGACCGAGTATTATTGGTACCTCGGCGTCCACCTCTATATCTAAGATGACGAAGTCTACCGGAAAGCTAAACTTGTCTACTCGGACAAGGACATCCTCCACTACCCCGATAGGGAACTTAATCGAGCGATCCGCTAATTCGATGCGCATATTCGTAGGACTAGGAGTACCCAAAACTAATCGTTGAAAGAGCGAGAACGACATCAGATTAATGCTAGCCCCTAAATAAGCTAAGGCGTATTTTACTAATACATTGACAAAAAGGTACCGGATGAAAAATCATCCCAGGTCATTTTGTTTTGTGGGAAATTTATTAGTAAGAGCTGCTGAGCAGACAGCGTTGAGAGATATATGCGAATTATCCTCTAATTTACATTTATTAAAAAGTAATTCTTTTAACAATTTCGCATATTTGGGCATTTGCGAGATAGCCTTGCAAAAAGGAACATTAATTTGAATTTGTTTTAATAATAAAATAAATTTTTTGTATTGCACGTCCTTATGCTCGTTACTTAACTTGTGCGGATACGGCATGGGCTTATTAAAAATAATTTTTTCATTTAAATTTGGTAAAGGTAATATAGATGAAGAAGAGGGAAGAGGGGTCGGAGGAGAGATATGTACCTGAGGATCGATCCGTTTTGGATCGACCACCTCCTTACCACTACGGAGGGTTATAGCATTGGAGTTTTCCCATTGGTTGGGCTCCGTATTCCCTAGCAATGCCCCGTGCACGCGTTCCGACATGAGTCGTGCTAATTGTCCAACCTGTAATTCTAAAATTTTTAGCGATCCGGTGATGTTCCGGATATTGGACTCGTTTGACGCGACATATTTATTAAAATTTTCCTCGACAAGAAAAGGCCTCGGAGGGGGAGGAGGAAACGCGGGCGCAAAAGAAATAGGCGGGCGTTGCGCATTTTTTGGGTTGCTCCATGAAAAATTCGGGTGGTTCCTCCAACCCAGATTATAGTTATTACTATAATGATTGTTTTGGGGGAAGGAGGGACGAACCAGATTTCCCATGTAGTCCACGAACTCATCAGCTACACAGACGTTTGGGGGGAGGTTATTATTAAAATTGGCCCAAGGAGAAGTGGAGGAGGAAGCAGACATCTCCACCACCTGTTTTGTTAGCCTTTCAACTTGAAGGGATAACCAAGCCATGGAATCCACTAAAAAAATGCAAGCCGCTTTCTTTGGGCGCGCCCGCGGGACGTTCCACTGATAGGCATTTATATTCATTTATTCAAATAAAGCCTGGGCGGCTTCGGGGGTCTTATTGTTAAGGGTGCCCCCGGCCGCCGCGTCAATCATTTAACGCATCTGAAAATTAAGGCCATTATAAAAAGTTTGTACCTGTAACCACACTGGCAGTGCATGGTGTGAGCACCTACAGAGGAAATACTTAAAGCGCTCCCAAGTCTCATAAAGAGACTCAGAGTCATTTTGAATGAATGATGAAATGTCTGCCCGAAATTTTGCAGTTTTTGCGGGCGAAAAATACTTCGTCAGGAATTTTTCCGCCAACTCAGCCCAGGTCGTGATACATCCTCGCGGGAGGGAAATTAACCACGCCTTGGCTTTGGACTTGATGGAGAAGGGAAATAAGCGCAGACGAATGGTGTCATCAGTGACGCCATTAATTTTAAACATGTCGCAAATTTCCAAAAAGTTGGACATGTGGATATTAGGGTCCTCATCCGGCAGTCCATCGAACTACATGGAGTTTTGGATCATTTGGATTACACTTGACTTTATTTCAAAATTTTTATTCGCCATCGTAGGGCGAATAACACTCGACCCAGTATCGTCCAAATTTGGCCGGGCGAAATAAGACATTGTACGCTCCGCGGACACATTTGGAACATGGTCGGCCATAAAAACAGCTAGGGGTTCTCCGATAGATTCTTCGGGTTCTAAAGTTTGATCTGGGCATTGAGATCGAATGCGTGCAAGGGTGTGGTCGATCTCAGGATCAAAAGCAAAGGTTTCTGAATCCAAGGTTGTCCACTAGTCATACACCCTAAAATAAAAACTAAATAAACTCATTTTTTTAAAATAGGGTTTTCAAGTTTAAGGTTTTTTTTTCAAGTTTTTTTAGAAAATAAGTAAAAGTAATAGCCTCCTGAATTCAAAATAACAACTCAAGATTCCCCGACAACAGTGCCAAAAACTTGATGGCCTGCGAACAGACTCTTATTTAGGTGGTTGGTTCGATGAGTCGACCGTCGCGGACTTACTAAAAATTGAGTTTTTAACGAAAGGAGGCAAGTGCACCTATCGCATGTAGTACTCGATATTCGGGAGAATACCGATGTCGTATTGTTCTCGGGGTAGGGTTGATTATTCCTACTCCTCCAGGAGGACTATTTTTTTACTGAAAGTAAGGTGGATTTTTGTTTAACTAAAGCGAAAAGAATAGTAAGCTGAAAATCACTTAAATTATTCGATGACGGGTTAACGCTCGTCACCGAATCAGATTAAGACTAAAATAACTTTTAATAATTATTGAACTTCGTTTTCAAATTAATAAAAGGCAACTTGTTCGTGGAGGTTCCATAAATATGAGCTCACTTATCTCTAGGAATATCACTCACCTGAACATTAAGACTATTTGACCGAACGTTAGCCCGACGAAGGATTCCTCTTAATGCCTACGTTACGCTAAGAACCCCGCTATTAGGTGGGGAACCAAATCTGGTAAAACTTCGCTTCTCCTCTCTCGAGGGTATGTACGCAATTCTATTTACCTAAGGGGGATCAGTCCATACGCACGGCCTCTCGGCAAGCTAGTGTATGGATAACGAAAATAGAGCCCACACATCGATATGTGGTCCTACGCGTCGTTAACTCAGGGCAAACCTTAAGTCCTAAAATTTATATGAAAATAAAGAACTTTTATTATTTCAAATAATTTTATATGTCCCAATGCTCTTCGATGTCGAGGGATAATAACGATTAGCCACTCATCGGAATGGGGATGGCTTTATAGTTTTGATGAGGAGCGAGTTCGAGACTAAACGCTAAAGGGTTATAAGAAGAAAACATAAACAACACAACGTTAGAAAAAATTTAAAAGATAACTAAAATGAGAACTCACTCACACTTTAAAAGCATAAAAAAAATAAAAAAAGGGCAAGTCCTACTCAAACGAGTAGGCAGGAAATTAGAACGCCATTTAACTCAAATGGGTAGGCGGGAAATAAATGCATGTACAAGTCCTACTCAAACGAGTAGGCGGGAAATAAATGCATGTACAAGTCCTACTCAGACAAGTAGGCGGGAAATTAAAGCGCCATTTAACTCAAACGAGTAGGCGAGAAATAAATGCGCGCACACACGCACTCTACATGAATTGAAAGAAAGCAATAAGATTTACCCCTACACACACACACTCTACACGATTGAAGAAAGCAATAAAATTATCTCCTACACACACACACTCTACATGATTGAAAGAAAGCGATAAATAAAGCATGATAATTTATCTCATACACTCACACACAGTACATAAATTGAAGAAAGCATTAAAAATTATTCTCATATACTCACACACAAATTAAAAAATGAAATGAAAGTTAGCTAAAAATTAAAATAACTACTTTTCATACTTAGACTTTACAAAAAACATTAAGTCTGGCATTTACTGTGCTTGTGATGTTCATCAACTTGATGCTTCTCCCATTTATGGATTCTTCAAGCTGCCTTGCCTCAGCTAATTCAGTTTTTAGAGAGACGATTAGTTCATTAGCTAAAGTTAATACAACTTTTAATTTAATGTTTTTAGAAAGGAGATTATCTTGTTCAGTTAGTTTTTCTCTAAGGAGTTTGATTTTCATCTCAGAGTTTATTAAATCAATACATAGTGATTTAAATTCAGTTCTAAAATCATATGAATTGAAATCAAAAGAGGACAGTACCTGATCTTCTTCAGATTGAGGTTCTTTACTATCTTACTGCTTAACTTCTAAGAGGCTGCCTGATGCATCAATAGCCGTCAAGCAAACCTCCTTTGCTTTAGTCTCTTCTTCATCTTCACTAGAGCTGGAAGATTAAGATTCATCTTCAGTTTCATTCCAAGTTTAAGCAATAAAGCCTTTCTCCTTCCTCTTATGCTTACTAGAGGAGGGCTTGCTGTAATGCCTTCTATATTCCTTTTCTCTTCTTTTCTCCTTATTCTTATTCTTTGGACACTCTGAAATGATATGTCAAGGTTTCATGCATCCAAAACACATAATCTCTTTAGTAGGTGTTTTGTCATACCTTGGTTTGTCATCCTGTCTAGATGACTTCCTTCTGAAATCCTTCTTGCCCATTTTGCAGAATCTCTTAGCTAAGAGACTCAGAAGTTCTTCATTAGATAATGGAGCTTCTGTTTCTTCAGATGCTTTGAATGCTATGTTTTTCTCCTTTTTAGCTGATGAGGGAGTATTTTTCTCAGCAGCTTCTCTAGTCTTTATTAACTGCTCATAGGATTTGAGCTTTCCTAGTAGAGATTCAGTGGAAATCTCATTCAGACTTCTGGTCTCTTTGATTGGCCAGATTCTGGAATCTTATGAGCTGGGGAAGCACATGAGAATTTTATCATTGACCTCAGTGAGGTTTATGTCCTTATCAGGAGTTTTCTGCTCATTGATGATTGAGTTGAGTCTATTGTACATATCACTCACTGACTCTGACACTTCTTTCTTGAAATTTTCATATTGGGAGATGAGATTTGATCTCCTATCTTTTCTCTCATCTACAGATCCAACAACCATCTGGTTTAAGGAATCCCAGATGGATTTAGCTGAGGTGCACTCTGCCACTTTTTGGAAAATGTCATCTAACATTATTTGAGCCAAAATGTTCATGGCCTTGGCATCAGCTATCTTGGCCTTCTTCTGTGCATTTGTCCACTCAGGTGGTGGGACAACATGAGTGTTGGAAGTTGCAGTAGATGTAGCCACTGTAGTTGGTTGACCTGTCAAGATAGAATTAAAAATATCTTCATTAATAGAGTTCATATATAATCTTGCCTTCTAGATAGCAAACTTGTTCAAGTTGTAAACTGGAGGTCTGGTGCTTGCATAGTCCTTGCTCTATGTCATGGTATAAGTAATGTGCTAGAGAAATTTAGATCTTAGAAGGATCTATTGGTTCAAGTGTTACCTTGTACAACCAAAAAAACTTCCCTCTGATACCAATTGAAAGACAACTTAGGAAATTGATAATCCTTCGATACCAATTGAAAGTTAGGGGATAGATCTGATTTACTCTAGAGGGTGGGGGTGAATAGTGTGATTTAAAACTTTTGCTATTTTTAAAATCTATACCAGTAAAATAAGTGATAGTAGTAGTTATATGAAATGAAATAGAAACTAGGCTAAACTACACAATCACAGCACAACTAAACAAAGAAGAATGAACACATAGACAACACAAGATTTTATAGTGGTTCCCCAAATCTGGGTACATCCAATCTTCTACCACACTGGTAGGAATCCACTTACAATTTTTTGATTAGGTGACTGTGTAAGATCCTGTCTCCCCCTTTCCGAGGCTAACCCGGATCTTATGCCCAGAACAGCCGCCTTACGGTGACACTAGCGCACGGGTTAGTCGACACCGCAAGACGCCGATTCTGCCGGCTAGTACGATCATAACCTATCGGCCAATATGAGAATAAAAGTACAGAAACAGAGTAAACGCAGTAGAAGTCCACAGCCACATCACATATATATATATATATCAAATGGAAGTACACATGCCAGTCCACAATGAGTACAGTAAAATGAAAGTAAATAGGGCTTATGCCCAGTACATCATGATCAAATCTCTCTCTCTCTCTAACAGCAGCGGAAAAACTAAAATCTCTCACATCACACCTATAATCGTGCTCCAGTAATAGTAGCCAGTATCTGCCCCTCAAGTCCTACCTCCTCGTCGTGCTGGTCCATCTCCTCGAGCTCCTAAAAATAGTATGGTCACCGACCATTAGTCAAAAAGACTAAGTCATTTCCTCCACACCTCGCCCCGCAACTCCTAGGCACCGTGCGGGAGGACGAAGCGGAGGACAAACAAGGGGTGACAAAGGCGGAGCAGGTGACAGGAAACTAAGTAGAATATGTAACCAAGTAAGTAATGAAAGGTAACCTTCACTTATGCGGGTACGCATAAGCAATGGGTCTTCTACAGGGCTCCCATTGTATAAGATGTCCCATACCATTTTATACAATGGGGTGTCAGGTGTCACAAGCAATATACATATAAAAAGGAAAGTAACCTCAACCTATAAACTTGCCCACTCAAGCTTATAGGCTAAGGGATCGTATAGCAGGTCCTAATGTATAAGCGTCCCATACCACTTATACATTAGGTGTCATAGGTTGTTATGAAGGTTAATGATATGCATCTATATGGTGGGTATGATATAAACATGCAGTGCAACACACACACACGACTCCGTGATCACAGACCTTTAGTTCCCACTTTTCGAGAGCTAGCATCACTCTCAGGTACTACCGTTGTGGCTACGGCAGCAGCGGAGCGGGCATCTCCGCCTTCTAGGCGGGTATACACACTACCAGGCCTAGACCTCTCTTGTACGCCTCTGTACACCGACAGTGCACTCTAGAGTCTCTGCGTACCACTTTGCTGACTACCCGTCAGTCTTGTTGGGCCGGGTGCGCGTTATTAGGAAAAGTCCTCCAGACTCCAGTATAAACATCCTACCGGTCCTTCTAACCCTCGCACCCGCCTGGTCCACCGTACTGCCGTCGGTGTGACGACTGGCCAGTACCGCATGGCCCGCCACTAGTATATGCACATGCAAGTATAGTATATTGAGCCTCCAGCTCGAAGGACTAACCAGTCCCAACTCTCTCCAACCCATCACGGGTGAGTATGTGCTACAGAACCTCCAACCCTGCCCGGGTGAGTGTATATAAGCCAATCTCTTTCCTCCAACTCTGCACGGGTGAGCAAGTAGTCAAAGACTTCAAGTCCCTCCAACCCGGCACGAGTGTGCACATGTCCAGTTCACTTAACCTATTAGACTACTCTTGCCTACAGATTATCATACTTAGAGTCTTAAGGTTAATCCCAGGACAGCCCACGGTATTCCCGGTGAAGGGCTCTCAGGGGCACTAGAAGCTACGATGGGCTGAATCCCAAAGCTCCCATTCTCAAGGATATTTACTTTAGTTGATGTCTACCCAGAACCCCTTTTTCTCTCTCCTGTTACGTGGAGTGACCTAGTGACTTAAAGTAAGGGTTAAGGAATGGCGGTCTTCTATCATCCCCCTCTTGGGTAGGCTAAGGTTGCACTTTTACTCTCGTCTCTAGAAAACATCTGCCACTCAGGGTCATATTCCCGATCTTAGACTCTAACTCAATTGTTGATTCATTTCCTGGTGGCCTATTGTACATCCTACTTTTACTATGCGCACCCCACGACCTTGTACCACCCCGAAATCGAACTTTCAAATCTTTGGACCCATAGACCCCATATATTTATCCTAGGGTGGTATGACCATCTAGAATGTGTGTGGTAATTTTTATAATTTTCTCTATTATTTTTATATTTATTTTATTTTTCTCCAAATATTTTCCTTGGTCGTTTAACACATGAAGTATGTTGTTGCATAGTCCTAATGATGCAAAATAATTATCTTATCATTATCATGATGAATCATCATTATTTTCCAAAATTCATAATTTCTCCCCAAATTTATGTATTTAAATATTAATTTTCATAAGCCATCATAATTACTACTTTCAAATGAAGTATATGGAATTTAATCACAAAAATTCCAATAAATTTACAGGGAATCTAATTCATCAAAATAATGCTACTGACCAAGTTTCATCAACTTTAACAAAGTTATAGACTTGCAAATCATTATATTGGATAATTACCAAAATGCCATTATGATGGTTTAAAATTTATAGGTACAATCAAAAATTCTGAAATAAATAATTAAATGGTCTCATACCTCTATACACCTCTAGAAATATTCCCAAATTTTTCTGACCCATATTTGTATTGATTTATGAAACAAAAAGGATAGGGGTAAAATGATCAATTCATGTTATGTTACTTCAAAAGACTTCAAACAGAGAAATTAAAATTACCCCTAATCAATTAAGATCCACTATACAACAGGGCCAAATCTGAGGATTTTTACCTATTTAATTCCAATTTTTCATTTTAATTTACAAATAAGGCTATAATTTCCAAAAATCCAAATAATGGGATTTTTGATCCCAAAAATCCCATAAAAATTTTGAGGGACTACATTTGACCTAAATACCCTCTAGAATTAATTTCATGGTCTGAAAAAGCTCCATAATGAATAAATTCACATTATAGTAAAACTTGCTATTGGCACACCAAGGCTAATACTAGCCTACACTTGCAAGTGGGTTAACCCATCATGCAGAAGTCCAAATGGGCGGAAATTTTTGTAAGACCCTAACAATGTCTCAGAGGACTTGCCACCAAAATTTGGGGCCATTTGGAGACCTAACACTCCATTTATTCCATTTATTTAATTTATGACATTTTGATTAAAACTATAGGAAAATATTTCCCAAAAATTCCCAATTTTTGGCAGGGGATAGATATGCCCTAAACATGCACATGACCAAAATTTCAGGTCATGAGGACACCTGGTTTGGCATGGGCTTTATTTTTTAATTGCTGCCCTAGTCTAGGATGAGTCCTAGGAAAAATGACCTACAGGACAGTACACTGGTTCAAATCCTATGATTTCTGTGGCATTTGAAAGTTAACACTTAAGGATACAAATTCTATTCAGCACTCCTGGCCTAGAAATGAACCTAAGCACCCTAACTTTTGGTTTGAAAATGGCTGTAAAAGTGTGACAGTATTTACTGTTCATTTATTTAAATCAAACTTAATGCTTAATGATACAGCGCGAATTTTAAAGCATAACGGACGGCATCCGTTCATCGTCCCAGATGGTTTAACGGCTGGGATTGACTTCTCCTGGAGCTTCTTGCGGGCCTATTTCCGGCCGCCTGAGGCGGCGCCGTGGCCGGCCAAATGTGCCACCACCTTCACGGTGGTGGTGGCCGGCTTTTGCCGGCGACTAGGCGGCGCCGGCGATCCCGAGAGGTAGGAAAAACTCGGAAAATCAAGATTTTTCTCACATGGCATCGGGCTCAATTGAGCCCGATTTCTCTCCTAAATGATCTAGGAAGCTAGTACGTGGAGAGGTGAGGCGAAACGGACCTGGATTGGCGGTTGGCGGCGGGTGTGGCAGCGGTTGGCCATGGCTATCTAGCTCCGGCGATCTACCTCCCAAAAACTTGATTCTCCACCGATTGCTATGCTCCAGGACTCGAATTCTGTTCTCTAAGGCCTTCTGAAGCTAATGGCTTGATTGGATTTGGCCTGGAGTGGCTGTACAGGGAGTTATGGCCGGGGTGAGCTCGGTTTGTCCATTTTGTTGGCCCACCATGGCTGCCAAGTTGCTTTCATGCAGCAAATTCCATTGAAAGGTGGTGTAGGGGTCTGCCAGCAGCTCTTAAGCTGCAGAGGTGAAGGCCAAATGGCCTTAATTCATCTCCACCTACCTTCTCTCTCCTCTCCACCCAAATTTCCCACTTTACCCTTGTGCATGTCGTCTCTCTCCAATTTCAGAGGGGTAGTGGCTGTCAATGGTCATTTGGGCTGGTCATGATCCTTGGCTCATGGGCTTTGCCCATTGGGAATCGGCTTGGACTTTACTTTCTTCATTTAGGCCTTTTGTTGACTTGTTGACTTTTTAGGTTGACTTGGTCAACTTGATGAGTGGGCTGACCCCACTTGATGGTCATGGACTCCATGTCACCACCAAACATGGGTTGGGCCATGGTGATGGTCTTAGCCCACTAGGAAAGGGTTAGGTCTTCATTTATCCTTATTTAGGCTTAAGGTTGACCAAGTTTGACTTTAGGGTTGACTTGGTCAAATGGGTGTGTGGGTTGACCCCACCTAGTGGTCATGAGGTCTAAATCGTCACCCAACATAGCTTGGGTCATGGTGATGCCTTACTTGACCTAATTGGACCCAAGAGTGTAGGGTTTGACCCCTTTTAGGCCTAAGGTTGACCTGGGTCAACTATAGTCAAAGTGTTGACCTAGGGCATGACTTTGGGTCTACTTAGATTGTAGTTAGGGTTAGGGCAATGTGGTGGGGGTCATGGTGTGGCTAAGGTCCTTAGTTAGTCAAGATTGACCTAGTCTGACCTGGTCCTGTAGTGGTCCTATCTGGTGACAACTCACCATCTAGGGTCAAACCTAGCTAACCTCCCCCTAGCTCACCACATGCCTAACCAAATCTAAGTTAAGGGGCCTAGAAGTAACATGGGATGTTACAGACTGCTACTATAGGTTTTTTCTCAAGTTCCCTGTCCCCACAAGATATATTTATAGGGAGATCTCATAACCCTTTAGGCTTTTGATAAGGTGCCACAAATCCAACACAAGGACATTTGAAGGGATTTAATAAACCCTTTTTATAGTGAGGTAAGAAGGTGATGTTGTCTTCTCTTTCTCTAAACAACAGAGAAGACTTAGTGGATTGCAGTTGTCAAAGCTCCCCCTGATATGATTATAGTTCAGGAAATGCTGGAAGCTTTGCACAGGGTGTAGGTCTTTAGATTGATATTGATTTCCAACAAGCTTTTTAGACTGATTGTATTTGATGTCTCTTGAAAGCTTGGAGAAGTTATGTTGATGTTGAATATAGAATTAATGTTCAGACAGAATCAATGTTCAGACAGAATGTCTTTCTGTGTCTGCCTCTATCGCTTAGTTGATTCTCTAACTTCTCATTTTCTATCTTGTGTAATTGATAGCAGATAATTCTTCTCTGTATATGTTCTGAATTTGAATTTTACTCCTTGATTGACTGCTGAATTCTTGAAACTTGGACAAACGGCTAGAAGGGAATTAATTTGATTCCTCAACTGTCCTAATTATTAAGCTGAATTTTTACTCTGTGAAATCTAGTAATTAATACTGCCAATGAACGGCTATATTCATAAGAATATATGCATTTAATTACTCAGAGCAATATAGACAATAATATATTAAATCAGCCTTGGTCATTCTAGAAATGAACTGCAGAGAAGGAAATACTGAATTGACATATTTTGTCGACCTTAGAATAGATTTCATCGACCTGAACTCAAAGTTCGTCGAGCTGATAAATCGTCTTTGTCGACCTGAGCTCAGTGAACATCAAACTGTAAATATATTGTTAATTCTGGGCTCCAAGTTCGTCGATCAGAGAATCTGTCTTGAGGGAAGAAATCGTCAACCTGAGATCGAATATCATCGAGCTCAAATCAGAGAAAGAACTCTGGGTTCGTCGATCTAAGATCGACGATCGTCGAGCTGAGTTCGAAGAACTTTGAACTAATAATCTGAACTCGGAATTCTTCTAAGTCTTTAGTCTCCTGAAGTCCACTATAGGCTTGTCCATGAAGATTTATTCTAATGACTAGCCTAAACTCTAGGAATGATAAACTTGACCCTGACTATAAAAGGTGGGTCAAACATCCTAATAGTGAACCTTAGCCCAAATCAAAACTAGGGATCCAATAGCTAGTTATTCCTGGTTTGATTAGAGGAGAAATGGAAAAGATTTCTAAAGAGCTGAAGATGAATTTACAAAAACTTTTGCAGGTCGACGGGGAGATGAACCGATGGAGAAAACTCGACGGAAACAAAGGTAAGTCTCATGAAATGTCATGAAGTCTTGAATGCCTTTTGAATCGTTTATATATATATATATATAATTTTGTGAAAACCGAAAAGGTGCGTACCTTGAGTATTTGAGAAAAATAATTCTTCGGATCCAATAATAAAGAAAGTCTAAACAAGTCCAATTCATTGAATGCTTACAAGAGTACTCGTCTAGTTTGCCAAGTGAGCCCGAGACATCTCATTGATTAATCAAGTAGTCATGATTATTCGTCGAAAATACTTGTGATTTTCCGATTAATTCAACTTGGACAGATTTCTTCAGTGCTTCATGATTTCTTGTTGAGCATTCCAAGTTCCATTTTGAAAAAGAGAACTTAGCTTCATTTAGTGGAGTCGTGAAAATATCTGCAATCTGCTTGTCAATTGAGACATATCAAAGGTCAATGTCTGGTTCTCCATATACTCCCGGATAATGTGATAGCGTATCTCAATATGTTTTGTCCATCTGTGAGAAACAAGAGTGTTGGCAATAGCTATCACACTAGATATGTCGCAGAATACAGGATTCTCCTTAAACTTCATATTATTATCTTTAAGGTGATTTCTTATCCATAGAAGTTGTGTGCAATAACTGCCTGCAGAGATGCACTCTGACTCAGCTATTGAAATTGCCACAAATTTTGCTTCTTTCTACTCCATGAGATTAGCCTTCTTCCAAGGAATTGGTACGTCCCGGAAGTTCTTTTCCTATCGTCCCTACTTCCTGGGGGTTATTCTGCATATACTTCTTCCTTTAAATTGCCATTAAGGCTTGCTAGCTTTACATTCATTTGATAGAATTTGAAACCTTTATGAGCAGCATACACTAGGAACAATCTGATCGCTTCGAGCTTAGCCACCGGAGCAAAAGTCTGCTTGAATTCAATCCTTTCTTCTCATCGGTAACCTTGAGCTACAAGTCTTGCTCTGTTCTTTATAATAACTCCATTCTCGTCCAGCTTATTTCTGAAGAATCATTTCATCCATATAACATTTTGACCTTTGGGCCTTGGTACTACCTCCCACACCTTGTATCTTTTTAACTGATTGAGCTTTTCTTGCATTGCGATGATCCAAGAAGCACCCTTATTTGCTTATTCAAACTTATTTTGCTCAATCTGAGAAAGAAAAATAAAGTGCAAAACTTTGTTAACAGTACCTCTTCTTGTTCACACTCCTTCACTAGGATCTCCAATGATCCGATCAACAGGTGATCTCTTGAATATCAGTTCACTAAATTCCTTACAGTGCCATTGGGAGGTTCTTCTTCTTCTAGTGCATGTTCTTCAACTTGAGGCTCTGCATCTTCAACCAAGCTAGAATTATTGACTTTGATGGAGCTTGAGATATCTCTGTTGACCGCCTCTTCCAAGCTTAGCTCTTTTAGCTTTGACCCTGCATCTTCAATAAAAACACTAGAGGTGCTGTTATGATGTATACTCATCTCATCAAATACAATAATGATACTCTTCTACAACCAGGGTTTTCTTATTAAAAATTCTATTTTTCTTACTATGCTTACTATAGTCTACGAAAATACCTTCAAAAAAATTTTCACTAAACTTAGTTCTGTGATACTTCCTATTATTGAGTACGAAGCATTTGCTTTCAAAAATTTTAAAATAGGGCACAATTGGTTTTTTGTCATTAAGAAGTTCATAAGTGTCTTATGATTATTCTTGTAGATTAAGGCTCTATTTTGCATGTGATAAGAGGTAATGAATGCTTCATCACAGAAGTACTTTGGTAATGAAGAGTCTTTCAACATAATGGTACTTGCCTCAATGAGTGTTATGTTCTTTCTCTCGGTAATCTATTTTGATATGGAGTTCGAGGAGAGGAAAACTCATGAAAGATACCTAGGCTTGCACAAAACTTTGTTATGGAACCATACTCAAATTCTGTTCTATGATCACTTCTGATTTTGACTACGGTGTAGTTCAATTCGTTCATTATCTATCTGACAAAGCTATTCAAAGAATAAAAGGTATCTGACTTATGTTTCAGAAAGAATACCCATGTAAAACATTATTAGTCATCCATAATAACCAATGTGAAAGCTTTACCTCCTAAACTACTGTAGGGTACATTGGAAAATGTGTACTAGATTTGGAGAAGCCACAACTTAGTCAATGATATGCATCAATTTTTATTTGATAGGAGTTTGAGTTTCTTTGTGCAGGTTTAAGTATTTGAAGGAAAATTTTCTAAGTACAAGTGTCGACACTTGTGAAGAAACTGTGTCGACACTCAGGAAACTTGTGTCGACACTAAGGCAAGCTGTGTCGACACACAGGCAAATTTTGTCGGCACTCAGGGAAGTTGTGTCGACACCCAAAATTTATGTCGAAACTTATAAAGAAGCTGTGTCGACACTCAAAGCTTTGTTGACACCTAAAGAAGCAGTTGTGTTGACATCCAGAAATGTGTCGACATCTGAAGCAGGACTTGTGTAGACACTTAAAACTGAAGCTATGTCGACATTCAGGATATATGTCGACACCTGAAGCAATTGTGTCGACACACAGGACTTGTGTCGACACACCAACTCTCAAAAGGCTGTGTCAAGTTCAGATGTATTTGTGTCGACACACAGGACTTGTGTCGACACACACTCAACGCCATTTGACAAACACTCAACACCAACTGTTTGCAACAGAAATGTCGAGACAAGAAGCTGTTGTGTCGACACACAGGACTTATGTCGACACATTCAACATAAGCAGTGTCGAGAAGCAGAAGTATGACTGTGTCGACACTTGGTGTAATTGTGTCGACACCATGAAGACTTGTGTCGACACTTAGTCTATATGTGTTGACACATGTGAAGTAGTCTGCTGAGTGTTGTATGCTGAGTTGAAAATACATTGAAGAACCTAGCTACATGACTGGTGACTTTACAGCTGTCATAACTAGCCAGTCTGACACCACTGTCAGAACTGTCAGAAGTTTGTTATGAATTGGATCAGCCGGTAACCATGAAGCAAGCTTAATATAAGAGACAGATCTGAAACGATAATAAAAAAAAGATGAATAACAACGTGAGGCATCAATAAGAAGAATTCTGACAGATCAAGGGCTGTTTGCAAGAAAGATTCAGAGTTCTACCTGAATTTAAGGAAGAAGCTGATTGAAGATCATCTTCATCAACAGAGAAGATCCAACTTATTTTGGTCTAATCAAGAAGCTTTGAAAAGATAAGTTAGGTTAGATCTGAAGGATCAATCAATACAAGAACTGATCAAGAAGACAACATCAATAGAGAAATCTAGCTGGTGAAGTTTTTAGTTACTCTTTACTCACAAATTCTTGTAGGATCTTCTGTTAGATCTGAGATTGTAAGCCTAAAATTATAAAGGCTGAGGTAGGGTTGTGTGCCTGAGGTAGGACTTGAGGAAAGTTTGAGTTGTAAGCCTAATTATAAAGGAGGAGGTAGGGCTGAGGCCTGAGGTAGGGTTGAGGCCTGAGGTAGGATTCTGGAGAAGAATCTGAGGTAGGACTTGTGTTAAGTCTGAGGTGTAAGAACCATATTTGGTTCTGAGTTTGTAAGATCTGAGGATCTGAGCCAGTAGAAGGAAGTTAGGTTGAATCCAGTTATCTTCTAGATAGGCGAAGGGGGAAAGTGGATGTACCCATATCTTGGGGAACCACTATAAGTCTGGTGTTTACTGTGATGTGTTTATTTTCTGTAGATTGATTAATCTATGCTGAAAGTAGTCTTATAACTGTTTGCCTAAGAATTAAAAAGACACAAAAAGATTAGAACCTTTCCCCCCCCCCTCTCTAGGTGTTTAGGCTCTTGAAATAAAGTCTTTCAAGTGGTATTAGAGGGAGGTTCCTCAAAATTTAACCTAACAGTCAGAGGATTTCTCCAAGGAAAATAATAGATAACAAAAATGGGTTCAAGTGAAAATCAAAAGGAATTTGGATCTATGAAATTGCCCATATGCAGGAAAGAATCTTTTGGCATTTGGAAAGAAAGAGTCAGGCTGTTTATGGAAGCATCTGATCCAAGAATTTATATCACAGTACAAGAAGGCCCCTTCATCCATATGAAGGTTTCAGTTCTTGATGCAAACATTCAAACTCCAAAGAGTTATTCAGAGATGACTAAGGATGAAATCATCTTGGCTACATTAGATAAAAGAGCTCAGAATATAATTGTAAGTGTCATAGATGATGCAACATTCCAGAATCTTGTGCACTGTAAAACTTCCAAAGAAATGTGGGATACATTGATTGTTTATATGGAAGGCACAGAAGAAGTCAGAGAGGACAGAAAGTTTATGCTAAATCAGGAATATGAGAGCTTTAGGCAGAATAAAACTGATAGTATAGCTGAATGCCATGAAAAGTTTTTCAGAATAGTGAATGAACTAATGGCATATGGAAGAGTCTTCAGTACTTATGAACTTAATGACAAGTTTCTGAGGTCCCTAACAAAGGATTTGGACACTAAGATATGTGTCATCCGGGAAGTGGCCAAACTGGCTAACGCACCACCACCTACACTTTTTGGAAAACTGCTTTCATATGAAATGCTGCTTACTGCTAGAAAGAGGAAGAGAAGGGCAGCAGATCTGAACATAAAGAAAAGTCAGTAGCCTTCAAGGCTGAGGGCTCAAGGAAGGGTAGGAGAAAATCTCCTTCTCCGCCTAGAAGGAGTACTGAAGCAGAAGAATGTGTTCCTGAAACAAGTACATCAGATAGTCATACATCTGATGAAGACTTTGCTGCCTTCACAAGACAATTCCAAAAGTTTATGAAGAAAAAGAATTGGAGAACCAGGCCTTCATCTACATCCTATTCCAAGGATGAATACTACAGGAAGAAGAAAATACCTAAGGAGGACAAGTATGCTTCTAAACCTGGTAAACAATCTTATTCTAAGATTGTGTGTTATTGCTGTAATAGGTCTTGGCATGTCATATCTGACTGCCCTGACAAACAAAAGGAGTCAAAGTACAAGAAGAAGCAGTTGGTCAATGGCAAGAAGGAGAAGTCTCTAGTGACTCAGAAGGAGAAGAGTTGGACAGACTCTTCATCTTCAGAATCTGAAGAAGAAGAGGCAGAAGCATATGTTGGACTCTTCTCAACAGAAGAGGATTCTAGGGAACTAGAATTCCTACAGATGCTGGACTCCATAAATGGAGTGGAAGAATATTACTGTAAAGGGCTGATGGCTCAATTTGAAGAAGATAAGTGCCAGGATTAGCCTGGACCAAGTAAGGAAAATAATTCTCCCCTAGTCTCAGATTTTTTACTGGATCAGAATCAAAAGCATCTTCTTCAAAAGAAGTGGATGGATCTGAGTCTGAGGGGGATGTTCACCAACTCATTAATGAGTATGGTGGGTTGTTGCATGCTCTAAAGAAGAGCAAGTTTCTTGTTAAAGAGCAAGCCAAAGAGATTGAGTCTCTTAAGCTAGCTGTAGTAGTTTCAGCAGAACCACTGGATCAAAAACTGAATGAGGTTGCCAAATTGAAAAACATTAAGGTTATTCAGATGGGCAAAATCTCATTCAAAGAGAATCATATAAAGAAATTGGATGGAAAACTTCAGCAAGAGAGAGAGCTAGTGGTTAAATTCTCCAAGCCAAAATCAGTCTTACCTTCGATAGATAATTTTTTTTCACAAAAAGGGAAGACTGGTCTAGGCTTTAAGGGAAGAACTAGGGCTACCAATTCTCATAAAAAGGTAAAGCCACAGTTCGGCCTCTAGCTGTTAATCCCCCTATTTTCTTTAAAAAGGTAGTGAATCCTACTAACAGGTATGATCATGACATTACACATGGTCACTATGAGCATGAAAATTTCATGAGCAAGGGTGCTAATGCCAATTGACCAATCTATAGGCATGCCCATCATATTCAAGAGGAGTTCTTGAAGAATGTTGTTCCAGTACCAACACTTAATAAGTCTACTGACAACAAAGTAAGAAGGCTTGTACCTAAGAATAGGTATAATAAGTTTGAGTGTTGGTGTTGTGGCAAGGTGGGACACTTTGCCATGGATTGCTGGTTTAACTTCAGTGTTAAAACCAAAAGTAGGATTTCTGTTAGATCGATCACAGGATTTCAAGCTAACATGGACCTAGGACCCACTAGCAAGTTGGGTTCTAAGGGTAAGTGATTCTTTATTTATTGTAGGTAAATCCAAGTGACCATACCCCTATATGGTACTTGGATAGTGGCTGTTCCAAACATATGACTGGAATAAGGAGAATGTTGAGGGACTATGTGCCCATAAAGAATGGACCAAAAGTTATCTTTGGTGGATCAGAAAAGGGAATCATCAATGGATTTGGTAACATATCTTGTGATTCAATTACAATCACTAAAGTGGCTTATATAAAGGGTCTAAAACATAACCTGATTAGCATAAGTATACTTAGTGATCTAGGTTATGATATTTCTTGTAAGACCCCACTCCCGGAACACAACACACGGCACGAGGGGAGTCTTATGCCCGAAATAGCCGCCTTGCGGTAGCACTAACACACGGGTTAGCCTTTACCACAAGACGCCTATTCCGCCGGCTACAATCCATATCACAACAATTATGCCAACCCAACCATAACAGAAAAGTAAAAGCAAGAGCAGTTCAGTTCACAGCTAAGTTTAAGTCCAAAAGTAGCGGAAGAAAACAAGCACAACAGGCTTGTACAAAAGAACAAGAGTCTAGAAATGTTTTGCCAACGGCTACATGAAAACACTCACGACTGTCACTGATGGTGCCGATGGCACCACCACCTCAGGTCCTATCATCCGGGCCTGGCTGTCCTGCTGCATAGTCCGTCGCTGCTCTACCTGCGGGGTTTCCTCCTAAAAAGGAAGACGTAGCAACCGTTAGTCATAAGACTAAGTGGCTTCACATCCGCTCCCCCGGCGACTCCTCGGCACCGGGCGGAGAAAGGAACAAGGTACAATATGTATATATATAAGCAAGTAAACAAACAGGTGACTGTAAATATAGTGGAGTATAAACTACGCTACACAACTAGCAGTTCTACAAATATCAATAGTATATGACAGCAAGTATAATTAATCAGAATAGTAACTTAACTTATAAGAGTGCCCATACAAACTTATAAGTTAAGGATCGGGTTAACAGTAAAGTAACTCATCGTATAGGAGTGCCCATACAAACTTATACGATGAGGATCTTGTGTATGCAATGAATGACATGATATGAATGTTATGGTATGACCGAATCATGCGCACGCACATGCAAGTTGCTATGTCGACACAGACTTGAAGTTCCCACTTTTCGAGCAGGTAGCTAACCTCTCAGGCGTCGTCCGTCGTGGCCAGACGGCGACAGTGGAGCGGGCGTCTCCACTACTAGGTGGTATCACACTACCTATCCTAGGCCCCCGTACGCCTCAACGCTAAGAACACAACAGCGGAGCTCACATGCGTACTACGGCTCAGAAGGGGTCTTGGGTAAATGTGCACCAAGAACACAGCCCAACCTGGCCTTTGATTTCGAACCGGATGGAACCTCGGAAGCGCACGAGGTGCAAGCCCAACCGTTCTCATGGCGCGGAGGAGATCTCGGTTTATGGACACCAAGTATCTAACCCTACCGCCCAAGGTCTACCCATTGGCTCCCATCGGTGTGACGACTGGCGAACCCGTAGACCTTCCACAGTCATTATCTCAATATCGCGACACGATGAATCGTCGCACATTACATGCCCCAAAACAACTCACTCGATGCTACCCGTAGGGAGACTTCAACTCTAAGCATCGGTTATTAATAACCCCTTGGGCTCGGATTACGGTTACAAAATACTCCTCACATAGTGTTCATCATTTTCACGCTCACCTATTCAATAAATTCTCCTCAACACTACGCATAATAGATATGTTTAACACCAAATTGTATAAATATATCCTATACCAATCACAACTCCTAATATCTAGCCTTCCCATCCAATCCATTTCTCTACCAATACATGGTTATACCTTATTACACAACCAAATGAGTAACCATGCTAAATTATAGTAACAACAACATTATAGATATATGGGAGCAAGACAACAAATGAGCAAATCACAACCATTGCAAGGGTGCTAGCATTATAAAATAACAAGTGCATTAACATAGGATAGCCTGATACTAAAACTGGGATTCCCGGAGCTACAGGAATCCGATCACAATGCACAACCCCTCGTTGGAAAGGTATTCGCGAGGGCTACGACTTTTGTGTTGAGTCGATTGCCCAGATCTGGTCGCAACATACCAGAAATTCAACTCGAATACGTACAGGAAACAGTTTCCTGTACAGGAATTTTCCGAACGCAGCGGACTCGAACCAGCTTTCCCGTGGCTACAGGTATCGCATGGAAACGAGCAACCACTCGTTGGAAAGGTAATTTCAAGGGCTACGACTTTCGTGTTGAGTCGATCACCCAGATCTGGCCAAAACACCTCCGAAATTGGCCACGAAGGTCGCTGCGTGCAGAAATCAGATTTCTGCACGCATCTTAAGGCGAGATGAACGGCATCCGTTCATCTTCTTCCTTGCGACGACCTCGCATAAACTTCTCCAGAAATCACACCCAACCTTATTTCTCCTTTCAAAGCCAAACCCTCAACGAAAACCCCTCTCATCTCCACTTTGAATGATGAGAAGGTTGAGGGAGACTAAGCCTAGAGAACCTAGGCATGGCTCATCCTAAGAACTCTCCTCCTCACCATCAAGACTCTATGGAGTCGATGTCACTCCTAAAATAGCTATAGATCTAGCACCAAGGGAGAGGGGAGGAAGCTCACGTCAAGTCCAGCGGTACCACCATGGCCGGCCATGAGCCTCGCACTCCTTCGTGGCGGCATTGTTTTTCCCTTGACGGTGGCGGCGTTTTGATTCTCCAAGGATGGCTCCGGCAAGCTCTTCCTCCTCCTCCAGCCAAGAACTCTCTCAGAAATTTCGGGGCAGAAGAAAGGGGAATGAATGCTAGGGTTTCACAACTTTTTTCCTTTTTATACACCGCAAACACGGGTAGGCACACGGCCGTGTTCCTACCCGTGTGCAGGTGACACGGCCGTGTCGCCTGCCGTGTTTAGGGCCGTGTTCATCCCAGAACGTCTTTCTGCCGGGTCGGGGTTGCGGCACACGGGTAGAGACACGGCCGTGTCTCGACCCGTGTCCTCGGCACACGGGTAGGGACACGCCCGTGTCCCAATACCCGTGTACCTCTCTGACTGGTAAGCCTAATTTTATGAGGCACACGGGTATGGACACGGCCGTGTCCATACCCGTGTCAGCCAGAAATGCCATTTTGCCTTGTTTTCCTCATTTCCCGTACGTTCGCACCTGCTCCCCCACACCACCATTGGGCTCACCACAGCCCCCTTGACTCAAATACGCAATCAAGGGGCCTAGCGCGAATTGGGACGTTACAAATCCTATAAACAAAATAAAAGATTTCGTCCCCGAAATCAGGGTAAGGCTATGGGAGTGAAACACATAAAAGGGAACTATGCTTTCAAATAAAATTCTTACCTGGAGTAAACAACTCCGGGTAGCGCCCTTGCATTAAGTCCTTTGGCTCCCATGTGAACTCCTCCTTCCCATGATTAGACCATAGTACTTTCACCAAGGGAACACTTTTGCGGCGCAAGGTTCTTGTCTCGTTATCAACGATCCGCACCGGCTCCAGTCACACAGACCTATCAGACGCCACGGCACCATCCGCCGTGGTGATATATTGTTCAGGCCGCAACAAAGCCTTCCGAAGCGACGATACATGGAACACGTCGTGAAGGTTCTCCAGCTCCGGTGGTAACTCCAATCGATAGGCCAGAGGGCCAATCCTTTCCACTACGACATAGGGCCCGACATACCTTGGGCTGAGCTTCTTAACTCCACGTACCCGCGACACTCCGTGCATCGGTCGAATCTTCAGGAACACCTTATCACCCACTTGAAACTCCACCATACGGTGCCTTGCGTTGTAATATTTCGCCTGTCGGCTTTGAGCCTCTAGCATTCGATCCCGGATCAACCTAACCACCGCGTCCGTGTCATCAATATACTCATTTCCCAATGTCTTCGGATCTTCGTCTTGCACCCAGGACAAGGGTATTCTACACCTCCTTCCATACAAAGCTTCATGAGGTGCCATTCCAATACTGGCTTGATGGCTGTTATTATAAGAGAACTCCACGAGAGGTAAGAGTCTCTCCCATGGTTCTCCTTTATCTAGCACACACAACCGCAGAAGGTCCTCCAATGTTCGGATGGTTCGTTCAGATTGCCCGTCCGTTTGAGGGTGAAAGGCCGTGCTAAAGGTGAGGCGCGAGCCCAAATAAGCCTGTACAACCCTCCATTCTCTTGAAGTAAACCGACCATCCCGATCGGAGACGATCGTCTTCGGCACACCATGGTACCGCACAAATTGCTCCACAAAGAGACGCACTAGGACGCCCACCTGCGCCTCCTTCTTCATTGGGATAAATCGGGCTACCTTGGTCAACCGGTCAACTATCACCCACACAGAATCATTCCCCGAGCGCGAGCGAGGTAACCCGTGGACGAAGTCCATGGAGATGTCCTCAAATTTCCATTCGGGGATGGGCAACGACTGTAGCATTCCACAGGGGCTTCTGCACTCCGCCTTCACCATTTGGCAGGCCACACAATGAGTAACAAAGTATTTGACATCCCTCTTCATGCCCGGCCAACACATTGTCTTTCTCAAATCGGCGTATATCTTCGCGATCCCCGGGTGCACCGAGTACTTGGAGCAATGGGCCTCCTTTAGAATATCCTCCCGAATGTTGTCGCCTTCGGGGATGTAAAGCCGGCCACGAAAATGGACGAGGCCGTCTTTTAGGGAGTATTCTTCCGTAGTCCCATCCTCCATTGACTTGAAAGCCGGGATTAAAGCCGCATCCTTCTTTTGTTCCGTCCGTATCCGGTCTCGTATGTTGCAAACTATACTCATCGCGGCCAAATATTCCGTATACTCTTCCGATTGATTCTTAAAGACCAAAGTGACTTCCATCTCTTGCAGTGTCTGGATTAACTCCATCCTCATCAAGTGGGATTCCGTGCTCGTTCCCGGTGCCTTTCGGCTCAAGGCATCAGCTACGGAATTAACCTTCCCGGGGTGGTAGTTCAAGGTGAATTCATAGTCGCACAAGAACTCCAACCACCGCCGCTGTCTCAAGTTTAACTCCTTTTGGGTGTGAACGTACTTCAGATTTTTGTGATCCGAGTAGATCTCGCAGTGGACGCCATATAAATAATGCCTCCAAATCTTCAAGGCGAACACCACCGCTCCCAACTCTAGATCATGCACCGGGTAGCTGACTTCATGCTTCTTCAACTGTCTTGAAGCATAAGCGATCACATGCCCATTCTGCATCAACACAGCTCCCATCCCTTGATACGACGCATCCGTGTAAACTTGAAAGCCCTCCTTCCCAAATGGAAGAGCTAGGATGGGTGCAGTCGTCAATCTGTCCTTCAACTCTTGGAATGCAGCTTCGCACTGGGGTTTCCATTCAAACAGCACACCCTTCTTGGTCAGCGTAGTAAGGGGAAGGGCGATCTTTGAGAAGCCTTTCACAAACTTGCGATAGTACCCGGCAAGTCCAAGAAAGCTTCGTATGTCGGCCGCTGACTTCAATGGCGACCACTCCTTCACGGCCCGCACCTTGGCCGGATCTACTGCTAGCCCCGCCCCACTAATCACATGGCCCAAGAACGCGACCTCTCAAAGCCAAAACTCGCATTTGCTGAACTTGGCAAACAAAGCGTGCTCCTTTAGTTTCCTCAGCACTAAAGTTAGATGTTCGGCGTGTTCTGCTTCAGTCTTGGAGTAGACTAGGATATCATCGATGAACACGATGACAAAGATGTCCAAATAAGGGCTGAACACCTTGTTCATCAAGCTCATAAAGGCGGAAGGGGCGTTTGTGAGCCCAAACGGCATCACGGTGAATTCATACAAACCATATCTCGAACTGAACGCCGTCTTCTGAATGTCATCTTCTTGTATCCTCAGCTGATAATATCCCGAACGCAGATCTAACTTGGAGAACCAATACGATCCCACCAATTGATCAAATAATTCATCAATGCGCGGTAGGGGATAGGTGTTCCGCACCGTTAACCGGTTCAACTCTCGATAATCAATACATAACCGCAGGGTGCAATCCTTCTTTTTGACGAACAAAACGGGCGCTCCCCAAGGCGACGAGCTTGGGCGAACGAACCCTGCTTCCACCAATTCCTGAAGCTGGACTCTAAACTCTGCAAGTTCCTTCGGAGCCATTCGGTATGGAGCTCGCGAGACGGGCTTGGCACCCGGAATTAGCTTGATTTGGAAGTCCACTTCCCTATGCGGGGGTAGTCCCGGCAATTTCTCGGGAAATACCTCGGGAAATTCTCGCACCACCCGCACATCCTTGACCTCTAATGTCAATTTCTTCAACTCGAAGCAGATTACGTAGACCTCGTCCCCTTCCATATGAGATTTCATAACTTGGATTGAAGATAATAATTTACGGGGTGCGAATTTAATACCTTGGAAGACGACTTCCGAGTCTCCATGCCTCAACATAACTTGCTTCTCCGCACAATTGATCCTGGCGTGGTGCCAGTCCAACCACTTCATGCCCAGGATGAGGTCGAACTCCGGGATTATTAACACTGTAGCCGGAGTTTCAAAGAACTTTCCTCCAATAAGGGTGTCGAAATCGCAACTTGCTGACGACGTCATCTCAGAGCCGTCCGGAAGGCGCACCCTTTGAGTAATGCCCGTGAAGTGTTGCACTCCCTCCAAATCCTTCACGAAGTCCTCCGAAATGAACGAGTGAGACGCACCCGTGTCAAATAACGTATAGGCGGGTCTCCCGCTAACCACGACAGTGCCTAGGTTCCAAAAGGGTAATCACTATTCAGAATAGCGCGTATCATTTGTATCATAAATCTAACAAGTCATATAATATTAATAAATTTTGCACGTACCGGTGATGACTTCCTGCGGATTTCTCTCCTGAGTCATATCCAATGCGAATACATGCTCTCGTGCATGTCCTTGATTTCTCCCTGGTGGTCCTCTTCCTCGGCCACGCATGTGCCCTTGCCCCCGTGGAGCTACTGGAGGGGGAGCAATAGGAGCATCCCCGATCAATCGCGGGCAAACTCGTCGGACATGCCCCGGTTGGTTGCACTCAAAACATATCACCTCACGTCGGCCCCCAGGTTGTTGATAATATTGCTGCTGCGATGGTGGAGGTAAAGCTAGTGGTTGCGGAATTGGGTACTCTACCCGATAGTTCCGGTTGACCCACCGACCGCCTCTGTGGTTTCCCCTTCCTCTGCCATGATCATTCCGCCTTCTATTACTAGGGCCGACTTCAATTACTCCTTCCGCGGATCTCTTGCCACATCCCATGTGGTCCGCCTCCAGTCTCTTTGCCATGTCGATGATTTCTGCCAGGCTTCCATCGGCTATAAACAAAAGGGCCTGCCTCAGGGGGTCCCTCAACCCTTTGTAGAAGCGCTTCACGTAGCCTCTATCGTCCAACTCATAGGAATCGGCAAACCTAGCGAGGTGTTGGAACTCCCTCTGGTACTCCGTTACCGAATTCGATCCCTGCTTCAGCTGCAGAAATTTTTCTTCAAGTCCATCCCGAGCAGAAGAAGGGATGAAGTGATCCAGAAAAGCCTCGGTGAACTCGTTCCAACTGATGTCCGTGTACAACCGCCCTTGGAAGATGGAGCCCATGAGGGACTTCCACCACCTTTTGGCGTGCAGCTCTAGCAGTGTCACTACCAATGTCACCGCCATACTGTTCGGACATCTTATGCCAGCCATCAATTCCTGCACGGTATCAAGCCATTCCTCGGTGCGCACCGGCGATTCTGTCCCAAGATAGGCAGGAGGGGACAGGGCACGGAAGGTGCTCAACCAGTTGGAGCCTGGCGCTTGTTGTTGCACCGGAGCTTGCTGGGATTTAAATGCATCCAATATGGCTGACAGCGTTTGTCCCAGTTCCGACTGCTAGAATTGTGAAGGAACGGAAGGGGTAGGAGTGCCCCCAACCGGCTCAACCTGCGCTGGGACCTGTACGCAAGGTACAAACTAGGGTCAGGTTGGCTAAAACTAATGTCAAAGTTGGACAACTTAGTGTGAATTACATATGGGCACACCACTGCTTCCGCTAAGTCGGTTTGTCCCCAAACCGACTAATCGAACGGGAGTGGCCCATTGTTACCTGACTGCTGTAGGTGAAGATCGGCTAAGTCTGATACCATTTGTAAGACCCCACTCCCGGAACACAACACACGGCACGAGGGGAGTCTTATGCCCGAAATAGCCGCCTTGCGGTAGCACTAACACACGGGTTAGCCTTTACCACAAGACGCCTATTCCGCCGGCTACAATCCATATCACAACAATTATGCCAACCCAACCATAACAGAAAAGTAAAAGCAAGAGCAGTTCAGTTCACAGCTAAGTTTAAGTCTAAAAGTAGCGGAAGAAAACAAGCACAACAGGCTTGTACAAAAGAACAAGAGTCTAGAAATGTTTTGCCAATGGCTACATGAAAACACTCACGACTGTCACTGACGGTGCTGATGGCACCACCACCTCAGGTCCTATCATCCGGGCCTGGCTGTCCTGCTGCATAGTCCGTCGCTGCTCTACCTGCGGGGTTTCCTCCTAAAAAGGAAGACGTAGCAACCGTTAGTCATAAGACTAAGTGGCTTCACATCCGCTCCCCCGGCGACTCCTCGGCACCGGGCGGAGAAAGGAACAAGGTACAATATGTATATATATAAGCAAGTAAACAAACAGGTGACTGTAAATATAGTGGAGTATAAACTACGCTACACAACTAGCAGTTCTACAAATATCAATAGTATATGACAGCAGGTATAATTAATCAGAATAGTAACTTAACTTATAAGAGTGCCCATACAAACTTATAAGTTAAGGATCGGGTTAACAGTAAAGTAACTCATCGTATAGGAGTGCCCATACAAACTTATACGATGAGGATCTTGTGTATGTAATGAATGACATGATATGAATGTTATGGTATGACCGAATCATGCGCACGCACATGCAAGTTGCTATGTCGACACAGACTTGAAGTTCCCACTTTTCGAGCAGGTAGCTAACCTCTCAGGCGTCATCCGTCGTGGCCAGACGGCGACAGTGGAGCGGGCGTCTCCACTACTAGGTGGTATCACACTACCTATCCTAGGCCCCCGTACGCCTCAACGCTAAGAACACAACAGCGGAGCTCACATGCGTACTACGGCTCAGAAGGGGTCTTGGGTAAATGTGCACCAAGAACACAGCCCAACCTGGCCTTTGATTTCGAACCGGATGGAACCTCGGAAGCGCACGAGGTGCAAGCCCAACCGTTCTCATGGCGCGGAGGAGATCTCAGTTTATGGACACCAAGTATCTAACCCTACCGCCCAAGGTCTACCCATTGGCTCCCATCGGTGTGACGACTGGCGAACCCGTAGCCTTGCCACAGTCATTATCTCAATATCGCGACACGATGAATCGTCGCACATTACATGCCCCAAAACAACTCACTCGATGCTACCCGTAGGGAGACTTCAACTCTAAGCATCGGTTATTATTAACCCCTTGGGCTCGGATTACGGTTACAAAATACTCCTCACATAGTGTTCATCATTTTCACGCTCACCTATTCAATAAATTCTCCTCAACACTACGCATAATAGATATGTTCAACACCAAATTGTATAAATATATCCTATACCAATCACAACTCCTAATATCTAGCCTTCCCATCCAATCCATTTCTCTACCAATACATGGTTATACCTTATTACACAACCAAATGAGTAACCATGCTAAATTATAGTAACAACAACATTATAGATATATGGGAGCAAGACAACAAATGAGCAAATCACAACCATTGCAAGGGTGCTAGCATTATAAAATAACAAGTGCATTAACATAGGATAGCCTGATACTAAAACTGGGATTCCCAGAGCTACAGGAATCCGATCACAATGCACAACCCCTCGTTGGAAAGGTATTCGCGAGGGCTACGACTTTCGTGTTGAGTCAATCGCCCAGATCTGGTCGCAACATACCAGAAATTCAACTCGAATACGTACAGGAAACAGTTTCCTGTACAGGAATTTTCCGAACGCAGCGGACTCGAACCAGCTTTCCCGTGGCTACAGGTATCGCATGGAAACGAGCAACCACTCGTTGGAAAGGTAATTTCAAGGGCTACGACTTTCGTGTTGAGTCAATCACCTAGATCTGGCCAGAACACCTCCGAAATTGGCCACGAAGGTCGCTGCGTGCAGAAATCAGATTTCTGCACGCATCTTAAGGCGAGATGAACGGCATCCGTTCATCTTCTTCCTTGCGACGACCTCGCATAAACTTCTCCAAAAATCACACCCAACCTTATTTCTCCTTTCAAAGCCAAATCCTCAACGAAAACCCCTCTCATCTCCACTTTGAATGATGAGAAGGTTGAGGGAGACTAAGCCTAGAGAACCTAGGCATGGCTCATCCTAAGAACTCTCCTCCTCACCATCAAGACTCTATGGAGTCGATGTCACTCCTAAAATAGCTATAGATCTAGCACCAAGGGAGAGGGGAGGAAGCTCACCTCAAGTCCAGCAGTACCACCATGGCCGGCCATGAGCCTCGCACTCCTTCGCGGCGGCATTGTTTTTCCCTTGACGGTGGCGGCGTTTTGATTCCTCCAAGGATGGCTCCGACAAGCTCTTCCTCCTCCTCCAGCCAAGAACTCTCTCAGAAATTTCGGGGCAGAAGAAAGGGGAATGAATGCTAGGGTTTCACAACTTTTTTCCTTTTTATACACCGCAGACACGGGTAGGCACACGGCCGTGTTCCTACCCGTGTGCAGGTGACACGGCCGTGTCGCCTGCCGTGTTTAGGGCCGTGTTCATCCCAGAACGTCTTTCTGCCGGGTCGGGGTTGCGGCACACGGGTAGAGACACGGCCGTGTCTCGACCCGTGTCCTCGGCACACGGGTAGGGACACGCCCGTGTCCCAATACCCGTGTACCTCTCTGACTGGTAAGCCTAATTTTATGAGGCACACGGGTATGGACACGGCCGTGTCCATACCCGTGTCAGCCAGAAATGCCATTTTGCCTTGTTTTCCTCATTTCCCGTACGTTCGCACCTGCTCCCCCACACCCCCATTGGGCTCACCACAGCCCCCTTGACTCAAATACGCAATCAAGGGGCCTAGCGCGAATTGGGACGTTATATTTCTTTCCTCAAAGAAGAGTGCCTAGTAAAAAGGTCAAGTGATCAAGATATCATTTTGACTGGCACAAGGAAAGGAAATGTGTATTGCCTTAACCTAGTATGTGAGTCTAACAACTCACCTATTTGTTTGGTTGCAGGAGAGAAAGCTTCTCTATGTGTCAAATGGCACAAGAGGCTAGCTCATCTGAACAATAAGTCAATTGGACTGCTATTCAACATGGGATTAGTGAGGAATGGTCCTCAAGTTCAGTGCATAAAAGAGGGTGTGTGCTAAGCTTGCCAAAAAGGCAATCAGACTAAGTCCTCTTTTCAGTCACTTGACATCAAAGATTCAAAGAGATGTTTGTATCTCATGCATATGGATTTGTTTGGTCCTATGTAAGTCCATAGTATTGGTAGGAAAGCATACACACTTCTTGATGTGGATGACTATTCTAGATTTACATAGGTTTTCTTCTTGAGGAAGAAATATGAAACCCCAACTATTTTCCAAACTTTTGTCAGACAAATACAGAATGAATACAACAGCTCAGTAGTCAAAATCAGAAGTGACCATAGAACTTAATTTCAGTCTGAATATATGATAAAAATCTATGAAGAACTTGGGATTCATCAGGAATTCTCTTCACCTAGAACTCCTCAGCAAAATGGTGTTGCTGAAAGAAAGAATATGACTCTAATTGAAGCCAGTAGAACTCTACTGAATGACACTACTCTCCCTGAATACTTCTGGGTTGAGGCAGTAAATACTGCATGTCATGTGCTTAATAGGGCCTCCATCAACAAGAAACACAAGTTGACTCCCTACAAGATTTTGAAAGGCAGAAAACCAAACATATCTTATTTCAGAATTTTTGGTAGTAAGTGTTTTGTACTAGTCAATGGTAAACACTACCAAACTAAGTTTGCTGCCAAATCCCTAGAAGGAAAATTTGTTGGGTATAGCAACCATAGTAGAGCATACAGGATCTACAACCTTACTACTCAAGTTATAGAAGAATATGTGCATGTTGTATTTGATGAGTCAATGTTTATTAATAGTGAATTGTCTAGTTCTTCAGTTAGTCTAACAGATAAGCTGGACAAGCTGGCCATCAATGAAGATGTTCCTGCTAAACTGGATGAGGATAAAGATGCCAGCTATCTAGGGGGAGATCAAGTCCCCTTGGGTGAAGAAGAAAATGTGGAGCATCAAGATGAGGAAACTGGAGATATCCATAATGTTGACAGAATTCCTCCAGCAAGGAGACACCTGAAGGATCATCCAGCTCACCAGATCATTGGTGATGCAAGTCAGGGTGTTCTAACAAGGAGCAGGAGCATGAACACAGTTCTATGTTCTATCTTCCTGTCTTAGATAGAACACAGGAAGATTGAAGAGGCCATGCAAGACACCAACTGGATTGATGCAATACAAGAAGAGCTCAGTCAGTTCAAAAGGTTTAAGGTCTGGGAAGTGGTGCCAAAACCTAAAGATCCAAACATAATAGGAACTAAGTGGATCTAAAGGAACAAGCTTGATGAGAATTGCATTATAGCCAAGAACAAGGCTAGACTAGTAGCAAAAGGCTACAAGCAAGAGGAAGGTATTAATTTTGATCAAAACTTTGCTCCAGTGGCAAGGCTGGAGGCAATAAGGCTGTTCTTAGCCTATGTTGTCTATCAAGGGTTCAAAGTATATCAAATGGATATGAAATCAGCATTTCTGAAGTGTGTTTTAAAAGAAGAAGTTTATGTAGAACAACCCTCAGGTTTTGTAGACTCTCACTTTCCTGATTATGTATATAGGCTTAGGAAAGCTTTATATGGTTTGAAACAAGCTCCAAGGGCTTGGTATGAAATATTGTCTGCCTTTCTCATTGAGAATAAATTCTCTAGAGGAAAGATAGACAGAACTCTATTCTATAGGGAATCAAAAGGCAAGATAATACTAATCCAGATATATTTGGATGACATTATCTTTTGTTCTACTGAAAACAGCCTTTGTAGGAAGTTTGCTAAACTTATATAAGGGAAGTTTGAGATGAGCAGTATGGGTGAGCTGAGTTCTTCTTGGGACTTCAAGTTAGACAGACTGAGATTGGGTTGTTCATATCCCAATCTAAGTTCACCAAGGAGTTAATTAAGAAGTTTGGTTTGGACTCACTTCTACTATGAAAACTCCAATGGGAACAAGTATGCCTATATGTAAAGATGAAGCAGGGAAACCTGTTGATGAGTCTTTATATAGAGGGATAATTGGCTCCCTACTATACTTGACTACTAGTAGACCTGATATCATGTATGCAACATGTGACTGTGCTAGGTATCAAGCATGCCCTAAGGAATCTCATTATACTACAGTTAAAAGAATTTTGAGATATCTTAAGAGCATACCTAATCTAGGCCTTTGGTGCCCTAAGAATAGAGATTTTCTATTAACAGGTTTCTCAGATGCAGATTTTGCTTGATGCAAATAAGTCAGAAAAAGTACCATAGGAACCTGTCAATTCCTTGGTGGGATGTTGGTGTCATGGAGCAGCAAAAAGCAAACCAGCGTAGCTATATAAATAGCTGAATCAGAGTATATAGCTGCAGGTAGCTGTTGTGCACAATTGATGTGAATAAAGCATCAACTAGAAGATTATGACATCCATGTAAGTAGAATACCACTATTTTGTGATTCTACAAGTGTTATATCTATTGCTAAGAATCCTGTATCACATAGTAGGACCAAGCATATAGATATTAAGTTTCATTTTTTCAGAGAACATGTAGAGAAGGAAAATATTAATCTAGAAAAACTGATAACCAAATAACTGATATTTTTACAAAACCACTGGATGAAACTAAATTCAATAATTTCAAAATTGAATTAGGTATGTTGAACCTAGAATAGGATAACACAAGTTTCTATTAGTAGCATATGTAAGCACCAAATTTCTGTTGAAATTTGGCTAAGTACAAAGTTTGTGTCGACACGAGCAAGTTGTGTCGACACACTCAGTGTGTTGTGTCGACACAGAACAAGGATATGTCTACACAGAAATAGTATCTGTGTCGACAGAAGAATTGGTGTCGACACAAAAAGTCTCGACAAAACCTTGTCGAGACTATATGTCGAGAGGATATTTGTGTCGACACAAAAAGTATATCAACACAACTCTGTCGATACTAAAGTGGTCAGTGTCGACACAGACGCAAGTATGTCGACACAGACTCAAGTTTGTCGACACATAGATGTGTCAACTTAAAATACATTTTGTCGACTTAGACATTAGTATGTCGACACATAGTCATGTCGACTTAACTTAAGTTCTCTCAAGACCTAGGTCATTTTTGTCGACACAAAAAACTGATTTGTCGACTTAGGCCCGGCTTTTGATCTGCCCTTGACTCAAGTACTATAAATAGGTGAAGCCAAAAATTTGATCGACTACGCTATCAGAATTTTTGACTCTTCACATTCTGTCGACATAGACCTTCTCTTCTCTTCTTCTCTAGCACGTACGTCAATGGAGCCAAACCAAGAAGATAAGATTAACGAAGGTTATGAACTGGTTCGCGAAGGATTCATGAATGCTTCTGATGAAATTCAGGGAGTCATTGCCCTAATTTCTGAAAATGGATTAGAATTTTTGGTCTCTGAACCGACCAAAATATGGAAAAAGGAAGTCATGGAGTTCTACTCAACCGCTACTATGGACACAGAAGGAAAGAAAATCAAGGCGTCTATTCAAGATACCCGGGTGAAGCTCACATTGAAATTTATAAGGAAAGCACTACATCTACCATTGATCAATGATACAGACGAAATAACTCCTTCCCAGATAAATGAAGCTTTATGCTGGTGTGGACTGAGTCCCAGTATTAAGATTGGATCATCTATCAATAGAAATTCCCAAGGAAAATTTCTTTCAGAAGTTGTGGGCAAAGTGATTATTTGTAAGACTGGTGGACATGATAAGATTTCTACCCACATGTTCAATCTTATGGTGAGGGTTATATTCAAGATAAACACTGACTGGGCAGCAGTAGTGTTTGTTAAAATACAAGAAGGATTTAAGAAACCTAACCTGGGAAGGATCCTCAGTTTATGCTTGACATCAGTAATTTCAGATGTTCTGAAACAAGCAAATGGCTCTAAGATAAATCACATGAGGAAAATGGATGTGAAGATACTGTCAAGATGGGATAGAGTCTTGACCAAGAAAGTCCCTGCTCCCAAGGAGCAAACTAAGAAAGACAAGAAGAAAAAGAAGGTGGTTGTACAAGCTGACTCCTTAAGTGATTCTGAAGAGGAAGTGGTCTTTAGTTCTGATGAAGACCAACACCAACAGGATGCTCATAATCAAGTAAAGGACGGTGAGCCCCAGGAGCAACAAGTTGACTCCACTCAAGGGGGAGAACACTTTGAATAAGGAACTGAGCTTCCTGCCCAAGGGAGATATATTGATGATGCTGTCCTAGACAGTGTTTAGCTGCAGATATAATCATGAAGGTAGTATCTGAAATCAACACTACAGCTGAAGAAACTGATAAGACAGATGCTCAAAATGAGCCAGTAAGTATCTTCTCCACCGTCTAGTGATATATGATAGTATTCTTCTCAATAATTATTCAGGGGGAAAACTTTTGTGTAAAAATAAAGTCTTTCAAGTCTTTTAAGTCATTAAACCAAAACTAATCTTATTCCTTCTGTACAGATTCAGAAGGAATTTATAATAGAAGAATTGTTTCCTGATCTTCCTCCAGATAGAACTGAGGGGGAGCATATTGAGAAAGGAAAAGATATTCCAAGGACTAAGGGGGAGTTATCAAAGGATACTGAGAAGGATACCCCAGCTGAAAAGAATATTGTTAATATTCATAGTACAACTGAATCTTCTGAAGATGGAGAAGCCATTTTGGCTATGAAAAGGAAGCTAAATATTTTAAAGAAAAAGAGTTCTGGATACAAGAAGGCTTTGCAAGTGGGAACAGCACCATATACATCAAGTGTGGACTTCAGTTCTTTATTGGTCCAGATGCAAATAAAACTGGATAATCAAAGACAGTCTATAGAGCAATATGTGGATGAAACTCATAAGGAGTTACAATTTCAATTGGCCCCGGACATCAAATCCATTAGATTTTAAGTGAATCAAAATAAGAAGGAGATGACAGATATCTTCCATAAAGGTGGTAATGTTGTGGTGTTCCTGGACAAGCAATAGCAAGATATCCAAGCTAAAGTGGATGAAATTGAAGTGAAACAGGGATATGTACTGGAGAATCAGTTAAGGATGAATGAAAATCTCAAGGATTCACATCATGAAATATTGGCAAAGCTCACTGATTCTAGCACTACTTTGAAGGCTGAAATATCCAAGAAAATACAGGAAGATATATCTGCTGTCAAAACCACATTTCAAGAATCTCAGGAGAAAATTAAAACTTTCCTGACAAAATTCATAGCTTATTTTAAAGAGGGAACTAAATATATAGTTGATCAAGTCAGATTTCAGAAAGAAGATTTAAGAGATCATGTTGCAAGAGAAGTCATAAAGGGGGAGAGATTACTAGTCAACGCAACCTCTAACCATGCTAAATGGACTACCAATAGCATTAGAGCTACTCTTGGATATCCTCCTCTTTGTGATGATGCTAATGTAGCTAAGTCTGGGATACAACCTGAATATTTTGAAGTAGATCAGCCTGAAGTTGCTCAGGTGATCTACCCCCAGCTAATTTTGAGATGGTTCAAGAAGAAGTGCTGAAAATGTATAGTTCTCCACCAGAGGCACAAAATGTAATTTTTAAAAAGGTTGAAATGTCAGAAGCTGCATTAGAAGCTCAGAAGGAAGCTCAACTTTCTAAGAAGAGATTCAGAGAGTAGGCTGAGCTGAAGCAAGATTCTGAGCAGTGGAGCCCAACTTCTAGAAACATCATACTTACTTCCTGGAAAGCTGTAAAGGATAAAACCCATGACAGGGGTAAGTGGTATTTTGAATTAGAGTGGAATAAATATAAAGCAGGACAAGATGCATTTCTTCAACATAGAAGGAGTGATAAGGCTGGGAAGCTACCTGCTAATACTCAAGAGCCAAGCAAGTACTTCCCCAAACCTTTCCACTATTTTGAAAGACAGAAGATCAAGGCTGAAGAATTAAAGAAGAAAGCTCTAAAAGGGAAAAAGCCAGCTGAGGTTGCGGAACCTTCTGTGCAAGCTAAAATCAAGTCTAGCAAAGGAATAGTTATTAAGGAGCCTAGTCAGTAATAGGATTACTAGGTTTATGTAATAGAACAATGTACTAATTTGTTTTTTTTGTTCTATAAGAAATTCATGTAAACCAAAGTTTTTCTGATTAATGAAATCTATTTCAGTAATAAGTGTTTACAATGATTATGTGATAACCTTCCCTGAAATGTTTTTACTTCTATTATAATTTTGTTTTATCTTAAGAGATGTATATCTTTGACTAAGGGTTATGACTTCTCGAAATAGGGGGAGATTGTTGGGTACATTAGAAAATGTGTACTAGATTTGGAGAAGCCACAACTTAGTCAATGATATGCATCAGTTTTTATTTGATAGGAGTTTGAGTTTCTTTGTGCAGGTTTAAGTATTTGAAGGAAAATTTTCTAAGTACAAGTGTCGACACTTGTGAAGAAACTGTGTCGACACTCAGGAAACTTGTGTCGACACTCAGGCAAGCTGTGTCGACACACAGGCAAATTGTGTCGACACTCAGGGAAGTTGTGTCGACACCCAAAATTTGTGTCGACACTTATAAAGAAGCTGTGTTGACACTCAAAGCTTTGTCGACACCTAAAGAAGCAGTTGTGTCGACATCCAGAAATGTGTCGACATCTAAAGCAGGACTTGTGTCGACACTTAAAACTGAAGCTATGTCGACATTCATGAGATATATTGACACCTGAAGCAATTGTGTCGACACACAGGACTTGTGTTGACACAACAACTCTCAAAAGGCTGTGTCGAGTTCAGAAGTAATTGTGTCGACACACAGGACTTGTGTCGACACACACTCAATGCCATTTGACAAACACTCAACACCAACTGTCTGTAACAGAAATGTCCAGACAAGAAGCTGCTGTGTCGACACACAGGACTTGTGTTGACACATTCAACATAAGCAGTGTCGAGAAGCAGAAGTATGACTGTGTCGACACTTGGAGTATTTGTGTCAACACCATGAAGACTTATGTCGACACTTAGTCTATATGTGTCGACATATGTGAAGTAGTCTGCTGAGTGTTGTATGCTGAGTTGAAAAGACATTGAAGAACCTGGTGACGTGATTAGTGACTTGACAGCTGTCATAACTAGCCGGTCTGACACCACTGTAAGAACCGTCAGAAGTTTGTTATGAACCGGATCGGCCGATAACCATGAAGCAATCTCTATATAAGAGACAGATCGGAAATGATAATAAAAAAAAGATGAACAACAACGTGAGGCATCAATAAGAAGAATTCTGACAGATCAAGGGCTGTCTGCAAGAAAGATTCAGAGTTATATCTGAATTTAAGGAAGAAACTGATTGAAGATCATCTTCATCAACAGAGAAGATCCAACTTATTTTGTTCTAATCAAGAAGCTTTGAAAAGCTAAGTTAGGTTGGATCTGAAGGATCAGTCAATACAAGAACTGATCAAGAAGACAACATCAACAGAGAAATCTAGCTGGTGAAGTTTTCAGTTACTCTTTACTCACAAATTCTTATAGGATCTTCTGTTAGATGTGATATTGTAAGCCTAAAATTATAAAGGCTGAGGTAGGGTTGTGTGCCTGAGGTAGGACTTGTGGAAAGTCTGAGTTTTAAGCCTAATTATAAAGGCTGAGGTAGGGCTGAGGCCTTAGGTAGGATTCTGGAGAAGAATCTGAGGTATGACTTGTGTTAAGTCTGAGGTGTAAGAACCATCTTTGGTTCTGAGTTTGTAAGATTTGAGGATCTGAGCCAGTGGAAGGAAGTTAGGCTGAATCCAGTTATTTGCTTGATAGGCAAAGGGGGAAAGTGGATGTACCCATATCTTGGGGAACCACTATAAGCCTGGTATTTACTGTGATGTGTTTATTTTCTGTAGATTAATTAATCTATGCTGAAATTAGTCTTATAACTATTTGCCTAAGAATTAAAAAGACACAAAAAGATTAGAACCTATTCACCCCCCCCCCCTCTAGGTTTTTTAGGATCTTGAAATAACGTTTTTCAATTACAGATAGACATAGGACCAAATAAGTCCATATAAAGCAAATATAAACATTTGGAAGAATCTTTAGCGATGATGCTTTTAAAGGTAGATCTTGTTTACTTACCCATCTGGCATGCGTGACAAGGTCTCTCTTTAATGCACTTAATGTCGGGTGCATCACACACTAAATTTTGAGAAAATAACATATTTATAGTTTTGAAATTAATATGTGCTTGACTCTTGTGCCATTGATCACAAAGAGATGCAGTATCTTTTGCCAAAAAGTACACTGGTGTAGAAGATTCCAAACAAAGAAAATTAAGACAGAAAACTCCGAGTATCTATTAAAATAGTTTCTGATTTATCAGACACTTATCCTTGTAGAATTCAACCATATACCCTTTGTCACATAATTGACTTTTGCTTATGAGATTATGCTATAATCCTTTAACATAAATCACGTCTGTGAAAGAGACTATACAGTTGGTAACCATACCGTAGGCTTTTGTGATTCCTCTATCAGAACTTCCAAAAATAACTTTTGGGCCATCTTTGACCGAGGTATAATTTTGTAGTAGGCTTCTTGTTCTGATCATATGCATGGAACATCCATTGTCTAAGTACTATGAAAGTTAGGGTTAGATCCAATACTCTAGAGGGAGGGGGGATGAATAGAGTATGTTTGTGTGTTATTAAAATATTATTCTCTAATCAGTATACTATCTTTACCTTTACAACTATATCTAACTATCACAGATTAAAGTAAATCAAAGATCACAAAAAATCAAACTAACACAGCCACAGCAAGAACAAAAAAGAAAGAACAACCAGACAACACAAGAAATTTATAGTGGTTCCCCAAACTGGGTACATCCACTCTTCTACCACCCTTGGTAGGAATCCACTGCAGGTTTTGATCAGGTGACTGTCACCAATGAGCTTTTGATCAGGTGCTTAAAAACCAAACCTCAAGTCTTTTGGAAGGAGACTTACAACTAGAATAATTTTGAAGGGAATTAAAACCCTGTACAGAGGTAGGAATGAGAGAGTGATGTAAGTCTTCTTTTCTCAAATCAAAATGAGAAGACTGTGTTGATTCTTATTTGTTGTCAAAGCTCCCCCTGAGATCTTGAATGGTTTAGGAGTGGAAGCTTTGTTCAAGGGTGTGGGCCTTCAGCTTTTCAGAGATCCTTGACTGATTTGAATGTTGCTGTCACTTGAGATCCCTAAAAACAAAGAGGGAGTGAAAGAAAGAAAGACTCTTGATGGTGATGATTGTTCTTTCTTCTTCTCTTGAGAGCAGTTGATTTTTCTGAGAGTTGTTTTTCACTGCACTTCTGGACGTTTTCTTTGCTGTTACTCAAAGTGATGATCATTTTTTCTCTTCTCTGTTATCTGTTTTCTTGGCAGAGAGATGTGTATATGATCGCTGTAAAATTGGTCGAATTCAAAAGAAATTCTGTAATAAATGTTCAGCCGAAATCTTTGGAATGAAAAACGGCAAGAATGCTGTCAAATATTCTATTTTATGTCTGTCCCGAGATATAAGCAATTAATTCCATGGATGATGTTAGCAATCAATGCTGCCAGTAACAGCTCTATTCAGAGAATATTAGTGCATTGATTTGCAAGGGAGTTAATAGCCTATAATGGAAATAAAATGATGATACAGAAAGAGAAAGAATAAATAACAAAATATCTTATAGTTTTCGTCGATCTGAGATAAGCATTCGTCGACCTCTAATCAGCTTTCGTCGACCTGAGATTTCATCGACCTCTGATCAGCCTTCGTCGACCTTAGATCTTCTTTCGTCGACTTGAGCTCTGTGAATCAACAGTTGTGCATAAACTGACTAATTCTTGCGCTCTATGTTCGTCGACCCTAGACTGTGAGGTTAGCCGACCTAAGAACTTGTTCAATCTGTTGGTGTTGAGTGAATAACACATCGTGCGTCGAGTGTTCTTTGTCTTTGTGTCAGCCTTAGCTTTGAGTGAATTATGGCGCCTTGTGTTGAAGAGTTAGTCGATCTGAGTACGGAGTTCGTCGAGCTTAGCTCAGAGATTTTGGCTCTGAATTAGTCGAGCTGAGCACGACTATCGTCGACCTGAGATCGACAAACGTAGATCTCTTTCTCAAAACCTTGATTTCTCTAAGTCTTGAGTCTCTGGAAGTGATGGAGGCTGGTCCTTTGTACTATTGACTCTAAGGACTTGCCCTAGACTCTAAGACACACCTATGACCCTGATCTATACAAATTGGGTCATATCTTAACTCAGTGAACCTAGCCCAAATTCAACTAGAGGTTCCAACAATCTCCCCCTATTTGGGTGAGGTCACTGATTACAGACTCAATAATAAAAAAATACACAAAGCAGGAACATAGCATATATCTGGCAGATAATTTACTAACAAGTGCAGCAAATATAAGTACATAGCTTTGTAACAGATAATAAAAACATTAATTTAACAAAGTATACCACAAGTAGCAATTTTTTCTTCAGGGTTCTCTGCTACTACTTCTCAAATTTTTCTTCCTTCTTCTTTTCTCCTGGCTTTGTAAATATAATTTCCCTGTTAGGATTTTCAGCTTCTCTTTTTTGACATATATAAATCAGCTGCTCCAATCACTATCTGAGTTGATGTTTTGGGAACAATTGCTTCTGGATGTCTAGCCATATATTTAGTAGGATCAAATAGTTTATTGCTTATATGAAGCCTTTCAAGTTCTTTTTCTCTGTATGTAGACATTGTGGAGAATTTTGTTGGATCCTGTCCTTCTTCTCTGGCCTTTTTCATTTGTGACAAAGCAATTAATTCTTGGAGTCTGGCCATCCTGATGTTTGAATCATCATCCTGACTGGCTGAAGATTGATCTTCCTGTGAGGATAGTAGTGCAACAGGCTTGAAATTTGTAGACTGTGCTTGAAAGTTTGTCTCAGCTTGGCTTTCAGTACTTAGAGTATATAAGGGTTTGGGAGGTGAAGTTTCACTATATTTTCCTTCGGGCTTAAATCATTCAGAATGCCTTCTTTGTTCAGTTTGAGGTTGAGGAGGAGAGAATTATTGTTTTTGATAAACAATTTCCTTTATTTGTTCTGAACCACTAACACTTCTCTGGTGACTGCTTCTATGAGAATGCTGACTGGATGACCTTTCCTATCTCTGATAAGTTCTTGTGTAGGTGGGCTTGGAAGGTGCATCTGACTTTTGAGAACTCATTCCAGAAGTACCAACAGCTGGTGGAGGAGGAGGAGGAGGATCCTTCCTGTATTTGTGAGCTGGAGGTGGAGAATACCTTCTGCTTTTATTCCTGGCCTTCTATTCATTCTTTGAGAGCCACATCCAGGCTTGCATTCCCTTGTATGGTGTTATTTTTTGAAGGATATAGTTGGGAGTATCATTGGTATTTCCAGGTTTGGGAGCAGGAGGAGGTGGAGCCTTCCTTTTCTTTGAGAGCTTCCTTTTCTTAGATTCCTTATCAGAATCATCATCATCATCATCATTAGAGGATTGAGGATTGGCATACAGGTCATCTATCTCTTTTATGAACTCAGCAGGAATGGAGGTTTTTTCATGCTGGACAGGAGCTGAAGGAGGAATGTCAATTGGTCCTGGAGAGTTGCTTGTGACAGTGCTTTCAGCAGCTACCTTATTTTCTTCTTCAACATCAGCCATGATCAAGGCATCAAGATCAGGCATTGGAGAATCATCCATGATAAATGTTGGAGTAGAAAATGTTTCTGGAGGGGAGGAGGCTCTGACTGAATCAGTTTTGGTTGTCTCTGCTAGAGTTTGGAAAATCTTGGCAAAACTATCCTTAAGTTGCTTAGCAACATCAGGACTTATTGGGGAGGAGTAGGGGATAAGAGCCAAGGATGGCTTAGTATACTCAGCTGGAGGGAGACTTAGGTAAGCTATATCAAAAGTCTTTAACAGACTTACCAAGTCTACTGTGGGATGGATGACAACATCACCAATAGATTTTATTATAGCTATTACTTACTCATCAATGTCCATATCAGTTTCAATGAATTGAGTTAAATCAAATATATCAGAATCTATACTATCTGTCATTGCTTCTGCTTGAGCTGCTTGAGCTGCTTGAACTGCTGCAGCTGCTTCATCATGAAGTATCTCCCCCTGTCTGGTTTTAGTAGGCATTGAAGCCAGGCCCCTAGATGAAGAGAGGGTAGAGGTGAGGGTAGAGATTTGAGCAGAGAGAGATGATATGGAGATAGCCAAAGGTGAAATAGCCTCCGTGATGATGTTTTGGAGGATAGGCTTGAGGAGCTCAAGAAGTGGTTGGATGATAGAGGGATTCAAAGATATGGAGTCAAATGGTTGGGCAGGGAGTGGTGGAGAAGGTATAGAGGTAGTGAAGATAGTTGCTAGAGGAGATGATTGATTGGAGGTTTTTGGAAGGGGGTCTTGTTGAGGAGAGTGTTGAGGAGAAGGAGTGTTCAGAGGAGATGAGAGTAAATTGAAGTATGGGATTGACGAGAGAGTGGAGAGGGGGATATCAGCAAGATGAGATGGAAAAGGAGATTGGGGAGGAGTAGGGATGGGTGTATCAGCCCTAGGAGAGGGAGAATTGGATGGAATATGTGTAGGGGAAGAAGGAATTAGAGATATTGGTGGTGTAGGGGTATGTATTAGAATGGAAGAGGAGGCCGAGGTTTGTTGAACTTGAGGCTGAGCTGGAGCTTGAGAATCAGGAGGAGGTGGAGTGGTGGAGTGGTGGATGGAATCTCTGCAGAAGGGTGGGGAGTGGTTGATGTAGCCCTTGTACTTTTAGAAGCTTGGGTGGCAGAGGATGAAGCCTTAGAGGGATTTGTGATTGTCCTCTCCCACCTGCCAAACAAGGTACATATGAGCCTCTTGCTGGCATTGATGAATGTGGTCAGGGAGACCAGTGATTAAGTAGCCTTTGCTGTTAAGAAGATCCCTAGGGTCCTTACAAAGTTCACATCCTTCTTACTGTTTCTTTTCCTGAAAGATCAAAAATGATCTGAGCCCAGTCCACCTGCCTTTTGTTTACCACTACACACATGACTAGAAATTGATGCCTAGTTATATAATCATGTGCAGTGTGCTTGCCCAGCAAGATTTTCCCAACTATATCGGCGAGAAATTTGAACTCGGCAGATAGGTGTTTCTTTAGTAGTTTATTAGGATTGTCCCCAGAGTACCCCATTATGTTCAGCATTATATCAGACTCTTCCGAATCAATTTCTAACTCTTCCTCACCATTTTTCAATCCAAATAATTCAGTAAGAATATTGGGGGTAAGAGAGATTTTGTTACCCGTGATGTTGACGGTCATCTTGTTCTCATTGACGGTAGCCGTGTGCACCCATTCTCATTTCTATGCTGGGTAGTTTGATTCTCATGGTCAGTAGTTGTTTCTGTTTTTGCTCTTCCAGTAGTTGCAGGATGGGAATAAATATCGGATCTGAATGCTGGAATGAGTCAAAATCCATGTCGAATCCTGTGTCAAATTTCATTGCCGCAAGAGCGCCTACTGGAATCGCCATGAAAATACCTGCAAGAAAAGTCAAAGATCAAGTGCAAGAGAACTGAAAGCGCGGGATGGAGGTCGAAGAAAACCTAAATATAGTGTTTTCCTGAATATGAACCGACAGACTCTGTTCCACGAGAAATAAATGGATCTTCGATCTAAGGTCAACAAAATAATTTGGGCTTAAATGATTTGTCAATCTCAGTCTGAAGGGTTGAAGACATTTTGTCAATCTTCGTTTGACGAACGTTTTCTGAAGTAGGTTCATCAATCTCAGTTTGACGAAACTAACTTCACACACAAAGAGTTCTTCGATCTCCGTTCGACGAATATCTCACAAACTTCCCCCAGTTCGTCGATCTCCATTCGACGAACTTTAAAAAATTTGTCGTGTGTAGACAGAAATTAAACCAATTCTTCTCCATTTATCATTCCAAGCTGATTTATGAAGAACACATGATTTCTTTCATCCAGAGATTTGGTGAGGATATCAGCTCTTTGTAAGTCAGTATAGATATAGACAAGGTTAATTTTATTTTTGTCTACACACTTTCTATTGAAATGATGCCTAATGTCTATATGCTTAGTTCTGTTGTGATGAACTGGATTTTGTGCTATGGCTATAGCACTTGTGTTATCACATAGTAATGTTGAATTATTTAATTTGAGACCTTAGTCCAGTAGTTGGTTTTGAATCCACAGTATTTGGGAACAGCAACTGTCAACTGCAATATATTCTACTTCAGCAGCAGATGTAGACATAGATGACTGCTTCTTGCAAAACTAGAACACTAATCTCATACAAAGGAACTGACAAGTTCCTGAAGTACTTTTTCTATCCACTCTGAACCCAGAAAAGTCAGCATCTGAGTATCCAGTTAACTCAAACTCTGACTCAGTAGGATACCAGAGACCTAGACTAGGACAACCCTTTATATATCTCAAAATTCTTTTTAGAAAAACTAGATGAGATTCTTTAGGGTTCACCTGTAACCTAGCACAAAGGCATGTAACAAACATAATATCAGGTCTGCTTGCTGTAAGGTATAGTAGGGATCCAACAATGACCCTATATAGTTTCTGATCCACAGGTTTCCCATGTGCATCAGAGTCTAGTACATCATTTGTAGGCATGGGTGTTTTCTTTACTGAGGCATCAGCCATCCCAAACTTCTTTATGAGCTCTTTGGCATATTTAGCCTGGGAAATAAAGATGCCATCAGGGAGCTTCTTCACTTGGAGACCAAGGAATTATGAAAGCTCACCCATGCTACTGATCTCAAATCTTGAATGCATTAGATCATAAAATCTCTTGCATAATTTGAGATCAGTAGAGCCAAATATTATATCATCTACATATATTTTTACTAACAGTATTTTATCATGATGCAATTTGGTAAATAAAGTTCTATCAACTATGCCACTTTAAAAACCATGCTCTAATAAAAAGCTGGCTAAGGTCTCATACCAAGCTCTTGGAGCTTGCTTTAAACCATAGAGAGCCTTGTGCAACTTAAACACAAAAGAGGGATGAGTTGGAGAAATAAAACCTGGAGGCTGTTCAACATAAACCTCTTCTTTAAGTTCCCCTTTCAAGAAGGCACTCTTAACATCCATTTGATAGACTTTGAACTTTTTGAATGAGGCATATGCCAGAAATATCCTTATTGCTTCTAGCCTGGCAACTAGAGCAAAGGTTTGATCATAGTCAATCCCTTCCTCTTGTCTATACCCTTGAGCAACAAGCTTAGCCTTGTTCCTCATAATCAAACCTTGGGAATCAAGCTTATTTTTGAATACCCATTTGGTTCCAATGACTGGGTAGTTTTTTGGCCTTGGAACCAAATCCCAAACCCTGCATCTCCCAAACTAATTGAGCTCTTCTTGCATTACAATGATTCAGTGGGGATCTTGCTCTGCATCAGATATGGACTGAGGCTCAATTTGAGAGAGGAAACAAGCATGCATCAAGTCCTGGTTAAGTTGATGCCTTATCTGTACACCTAATGTTATGTCTCCAATCACTTGGGATCTGGGATGATCCCTTAGTGTGACAAGATAAGTGGGTGGGGTTGGTTCAGCAACCATATTTTGGAAGGATTCCTCTTGTGGAATTACTTTTGCTTTTGTGGAGGGTTCAACTGCATCCAGATTTTCTTCATCACTTTCTTCATTGTCTTGTTGAGGAGACTGGGATGTAAATTTCAATTCATCCAATTTCTCACACAAGTTGTTTACCTGCAGGAGGTTTCTGGTAGAAATTTCTTTCTCCTTGTAAAATATGTTAGTCTCATCAAATATAACATGCATGGATTCTTCTATTTTAAATGTGGATTTATTAAAAACTCTATAAGCTTTGCTGACTTGGGAATATCCTAGAAAAATTCCCACTGCAGCCTTTGCTTCAAACTTTCTAATGTGCTTTTTATAATTATTATGAATATATCATACACAACCAAAAACTTTAAAATAGTTAATTATTGGTTTCTTCCCTTTGAGCAATTCATAGGGGGTCTTATGTTTTAGTTTGTGTATCAAGCTTCTGTTCAGGACATAGTTTGTTGTGCTCACTGCCTCTGCCCAGTAGGATAGGGGCATGTAAGTATCTGCAAGTAATGTGCCTGTAGCTTCAATAAGTGTTCTATTTTTCCTTTCAACTACACCATTTTGTTGAGGAGTTCTAGGAGCTGAGAAGCAGTGTCTTATACCTTCTTTCCTACAAAAATCTAGCATAAAAAGAGACTCAAACTCAGTGCCATGATCACTTCTGATCAATGCAACTTGAGTAGAATACTCAATCTGTATGTTCTTGAGAAAAACTGTAAGAACTTGAAAAGTATCTGACTTTGCTCTAAAAAAGAAAACCAAAGATAATCTGGAGAAGTCATCTACAACCACTAAGGTATAAGACTTCCCTCCTAGGCTTTGTACAACAATAGGTCCAAAAAGTTCCATATGTAGTAAGTACAAAATCCAAGGTGAATCACTCTTATTAATGGATTTAAAACAAGATTTAGTTTGCTTGCCTAGATGACAAGCCCTGCAAAGACCTTCCTTCTTATAAGGGCCAGAAGGTAAGCCTCTTACAAGGTTGTCCTTAGATAACCTAGCAATGTTTTTCAGATTTACATGTCATAATCTCTTATGCCATAAGTCATACTGACTACTAACTAAGTTAAGCAGACATATATCTAAAGTAACGGACTGAAAATAACTAAGTATATGTTTCCTTGTCTACTGCCAATTAAAACTGGTTTGTTTTCTCTTGAGGTAATAGTGCAGGATTCAGAGTGGAATGATACCTAATAACCTTTATCACAAAGTTGGCTTATGGAGATGAGATTGTGCTTCAGTCAACTCACATATGCAACTTTCTTGAAAGTTACAGCTCCAATCCTGATTTTGCCATAGCCCTCTATTTGGCCACAATTTGAATCACCAAAGATAAACTTTGGTCCCAGCTTGGACTTATAGTCAATTAAGTTATCCTTGCTGCTTGTTATGTGCTTGGAGCAACCACTATCCAGATACCAGTGTTGATTATATGCTGGATAGGTCTTCATCTGCAAGTATAACACTTAGTTGTTCTTGACCAAGGTGACCTTGGGTCCTTGTTGATTTACATAGGAATAACAGGAAATATACGAGCATTCAGGTTGATCTTTATTGCCTAAAGGATGATACCTTCTAGGAGGTATGACCCACTAACAAAAAGGATTAAAGGATTTATTAGTTTTTAGATTACTCTTATTATGAACTAGATCTGACCAAACTGGGTATGTTCGTCGACCTGAGTTCGACGATCGGGATTGAGTTCTTTGATCTCTGCTCGAAGAATGGAAGTATCCATTCTCAGAGCCCCAAAAATGTCGATCTCTGGTGGATGAACCATACTGGTTTCGTCGATCCCAGTTTGAAGAATAGATTACATTATTATTTGCGATCAGAGTTCGTCGTTCTAAGTTCGACGAACTATACCCATTTCGTCGTTCTGAGTTCGACGAAATTTGCTGAACATAGTTATGTTGTTTATTTTTCCTTTTCTGATTGGTTTTCTTAAGTTCTAACTGTTTAAGAACTTCATTAACCTTCTCTACCTGTTCAGTATTTTTCTTACAATTTTCATAAATAAAGCTTATGGGTTTTGATAGTTGATTTTTCTGAATAAGGATTGGTTCACTAGATGAGGCTCCTAATCCTAGTTTGTTATTACCGGATCTTATATTGACTGTGCTAGTTATGTCTATCAGTTGTAAACTTCTACCATTTTAGGTTTCTTCTAGTTCCTTAGCCTTACTTAATTCTTATTTTAGGAACATTATTTGTTGATTAGCTAGGTCTAATTCTTCAATTAATTTTTCATTATCAGCAATGACTCTTTCTTGTTATAATAGTTTTTCCCTGAGAAGTTTGATTTCCTTCTCAGATCCTATTAGGTCTAAACATAATAGTTTAAATTCAGATTTGAATTCCTCTGATTCAAAATCATAAGAGGCTAATACCTTATCCTCAGCTGATAAGAGCTCTTCATCTTTAGACTCATCAACATCTGATCTGCTACATCCTGCCTCAATAGCCATGAGGCAAACTTCTTTGGCCTTCTGCTCTTCTTCATCCTCACTGGAGCTGGAGGAGGTTGACTCTTCTTTAGTGTCACTCCATGACTAAGCAACAAAGCCCATGTCCTTCCTCTTGTGCTTGCTTGAGGAAGGCTTGCTGTAGTGACCCTTCCTTGAGTCACCCTCCTTTCTTCTATCCTTCTTTTGAACTTCTTGGCACTCTGAGATGAAATGCTCAGGTTTCCTGCAGCCAAAGCACACTACTTCTTTAGATGGTGTTTTGTCATACCTTGGCTTGTCTTCATACTCTGATGGTTTCCTTCTGAAATCTTTTCTAGCCATCTTAAAGAATCTCTTGGCAAAGAGACTCATCAATTCTTCATTCACAGAAATGACTTCAGAGTCTTCTACAGCTTTAAAATCTATGTTGTGCTCTTTCCTAGTTGGTGTAGGAGTCTTGACTTCAGCTACTACTTCCCTTGATTTTATCAGCTGCTCATAGGACTTTAGCTTTCTTTGTAGAGATTCAGTTGAGATCTTTGTTGTGCTTATGGCTTCTCTGATGGGCCAGATTCTTGAGTCCCGTGTGCTGGGGAAGCACATGAGGATCTTGTCATTCACTTTTGTCAAAGTGATTTACTTATCTAGAGTCCTCAGCTCACTGATAATGGAGCTGAGTCTGTTGTACATCACTTCCACTATTTCAGCTTCATCCTTTTTGAAGTTTTAATATTGAGTGATGAGGTTGGATCTTCTATCCTTCCTTTCATCTACTGATCCAGCCACCATTTGGTTCAGGGAGTCCCAAATTGCCTTGGCTGATGAGCATTCAGCAACCTTTTGAAATATCTCATCTGACATTGTTTGAGCCAATATGTTCATAGCTCTGGCATCAACTATCTTTGCCTTCTTCTGTGCATCTATCCATCCAGGGGGTGGAACTGCACTCATGTCTGTTAAAGTTGATGGGGTTGAAGCCTTTGGAGCTGGTGGTCATATTAAGATGGAATTAAATATATCCTCGTCAATAGAATTCATGTAGAGTCTGATTCTTACCTTCCAGAGTGTGAACTTGGACAAGTTACACACTGAAGGTCTGGTGCTTGCATACTCTTTGTTTTGTGCCATACTGTATAAATCTAGAAGATGTAAGAGAACAGATTAACTTGGGATCTTTTGTTCAAGGGTTAGCTTGTACAACCAAAAGAACCTCCTGTGATACCAATTGAAAGTTAGGGTTAGATCTAATATAATCTAGAGGGGGAGGGGGTGAATAGAGTATGTCTGTGTGTTATTAAAATTTTCTTCTCTAATATGTATACTATCTTTACCTTGAACAGCTATATCTAACTGTCACAGATTAAAGTAAATCAAAGATCACAGAAAATGTAACTAACACAGCCACAGTAAGAACAGAAAAGAAAGAGCAACCAGACAACACAAGAAATTTGTAGTGGTTCCCCAAACTGGGAACATCCACTCTTCTACCACCCTTGGTAGGAATCCACTACAGGTTTTGATAAGGTGATTGTCACCAATGAGCTTTTGATCAGGTGCTCAAAAACCAAACCTCAAGTCTTTTGGAAGGAGAATTGCAACCAGAATAATTTTGAAGGGAATTAAAACCCTATACAGAGGTGGGAATGAGAGAGTGATGTAAGTCTTCTTTTCTCAAATCAAAATGAGAAGACTGTGTGGATTCTTATTTGTTGTAAAAGCTCCCCCTGAGATCTTAAATGGTTCAGGAGTGGAATCTTGGTTCAAGGGTGTAGGCCTTCAGCTTTTCAGAGATCCTTGATTGATTTGAATATTATTGTCACTTGAAATCCCTGAAAATAAAGAGGGAGAAAAAGAAAGAAAGACTCTTGATGGTGATGATTGTTCTTTCTTCTTCTCTTGAGAGCAGTTGATTTTTCTGAGAGTTGTTTTTCACTGCACTTCTAGACGTTTTCTTTGCTGTGACTCAAAGATGATCGTTTTTGCTCTTCTCTATTATCTGTTTTCTTGGCAGAGAGATGTGTATATGATCGCTGCAAAATTGGTCGAATTCAAAAGAAATTTTGCAATAAATTTTCAGCCGAAATCTTGGGAACGAAAAATGGAAAGAATGCTGTCAAATATTCTATTCTATGTCTGTCCCGAGATATAAGCAATTTATTCCATGGATCATGTTAGCAATCAATGCTGCCAGTAACGGCTCTATTCAGAGAATATTAGTGCATTGATTTTCAAGGGAATTAATAGCCTATAATGGAAATAAAATGATGAGACAGAAAGAGAAAGAATAAATAACAAAATATCTTACAGTTTTCGTCGACCTGAGATCAGCATACGTCGACCTCTAATCAGCTTTCGTCGACCTGAGATTCGTCGACCTCTCATCAGCCTTCGTCGACCTGAGATCTACTTTCGTCGACCTGAGCTCTGTGAATCAATTGTTGTGCATAAACTGACTAATTTTGCACTCTATGTTCGTCGACCTAAGACTGTGAGGTTAGTCGACCTAAGAACTTGGCCAATCTGTTGGTGTTGAGTGAATAACACATCTGGCGTCGGGTGTTCTTTGTCTCTGAGTCAGCCTTAGCTTTGAGTGAATTATGGCGCTGAGTGTTTAAGAGTTAGTCGATCTGAGTACAGAGTTCGTCGAGCTCAGCTCAGAGATTTTTTCTCTGAATTAGTCGAGCTGAGCACGACTATCGTCGACCTGAGATCGATGAACGTAGATCTCTTTCTCAAAACCATGATTTCTCTAAGTCTTGAGTCTCTGGTAGTGATGGAGACTGGTCCTTTGTACTATTGGCTCTGAGGACTTTCCCTAGAATGTAAGACACACCTATGACCCTGATCTATACATATTGGGTCATATCCTAACTCAGTAAACCTAGCCCAAATTAAACTAGAGGTTCCAACATACTAGATAGGATTTTGGTTGGCCTTTTGATATACCTGCATTCACATATTAATTACCCCTAGAAACCCAAACAGATTTGGTGCCTCTGTTTCTTATTTGATAAACACCATTGGGAATGTTAACATTGCGAGGGGTCATTCTTGCATTGTTAACTCTATGTGTCTTATATTTAAATGAATTATACCAACAATCTATGGCAAAACGACAAATTTTTCCATAGTTTCAACACTAAAATTTTGTGTCCTTTATTTTCTTCTCCTGCTTCACCATTTGAATGGGGGTCTAGTAGGAGGTACTGATCTAAAGGTAGATGACTCATGAGAGCAACAAGTGGTAGGCTTTATTGTCTTATGTGGCTGCTTAGCAACTTGCTTGCCTTTTTGTACTTTCTTCTCCTTCGGTCTATGAATGAATGGACCATAATGCTTTAGAACGATCTCTTCATAAGGTGCCTAGAGAGCATTTGTTCTGTGATTTCTGGGATGGATCCATCCTTGGTTATTCTTATTATAGGTAACATGCGTTGGTCTAGCAAAATTACCATAAGATGTTCCATGGTCATACTTATTTATAGGAAGGATTACCTTCTTGAATAGAGTTTGATTTATAGGAATGATTACCTTCTTGAATATAGATGTACTTTCTTTTCTTATTCTAATTCACCATTTAAACATGGGGTCTAGCAAGAGGTACTGATCTAAAGGTTGAGGCCTCAAGAGAGCAACAAGTTATAGGCTTTATTGTCTCAGGTGGCTGCTTAGCAACTTGCTTGCCTTTTGGTACTTTCTTCTCCTTCTGTCCATGAATGAATGGACCATAATGCTTTAGAATGATCTGTTCATAAGGTGCCTTGAGAGCACTTATTTTGAGATTTCTAGGACAACCCCATCCTCAGTTATTCTTGTTAGAGGCAACATGTGTTAGTCTATCAAAATTACCATAGGATGTTTCATGGTCATACTAAATTATAGGAAGGATTGCCTTCTTGAATACAGATTGACTTTGAGGATCCCACCTTCTATTTCTAGGTGCCTTATATCAAATACCACCTGTCTTAGAGGCTAAAAATCCATCAATGAGACGAAGAATAGTCTTTGGTTTTGAGAAGCTTTCAACAAGCTTCCTTTCAATCAATAACTTCTATTCCAATTCATATATGACCTTCTCCTTCATACTTACTAACTCAGTAGAGCATTCTAGTTCCTCTTTCAAGGATTGGATTTCATCTCTGAGGGGTGTCAATCTCTTAATTCCATCTCTCAGTTCAGATTTCAATTCCATGAGAGATGCAATCTCTTTGGCCTGAGATTTGACTACCTTATGACATTTGTCAAATCACTTTAGTAATGCCTTATACTGCATCATTAAGTCCAAATTAACGTGAGAGAGGTCATCTTCATGACCGTCAAAGTCTATATCGAAATCGAATAGAGGAGTTTTTTAATTTACCTTCCCATTATATTGGGAGTCGCAGTTATCCTCGTTTGTATGTGTCATAAGCCTAAAGTGGGCTTCTTCATTTGAGCTTGACTCAATTGAGTTATTATCGCTAAAAGTCTTTGACTTCTACACAATGAAGGTTTTTTCTTCTTTCTTCTTCCCTTTGAAGGATCTCTTTTCTTCTTTCATCGATCCTTCCTTCTTCTTATGAGGATAGTAGGCTATCATGTGTCCTGGTTTATTGCAACAATAGCAAAAATGTCAGAAGAAATGTATTTGTTTTGTTTAGACTTATACCTGTCATTTCCATTCAAGCTTCTCTTGTGATGATCACCATCATGACGTGATCTTCTATAGTCAGATGAGGAGGGCTAATTTTTCATTTGCTTCCTTTGGTTAAGCAGCCTCTTAAGAAGTCTTGAGAGTAAGGAGAACTCTCCATCTTATATTTCAGAAGTAGAGGAGCTTAGATCTGAATCTTCATGTAGCCATTTTACCATTGTAGCCATTTTGAGAAGTAGAGGAGCTTAAGTTTGGAGAGTAAAGAGAACGCTCCATTGTAGCCATTTTACCAAATTCCCTTATAGCAACTACCCTGGTATCCCATTCTTTTTTTAGGGATCTTAAGAATTTGTCATTAAGCTCACCATAGGTAAATTCAGAACCATAATTTCTCAGGTTGTTGACGATCTTGAATTTTTTTTTTATATTAGTTCGTAATACTATCCCTCTTATCTTGCTTGAAGGCTTCGTATTCCTGATTGAGCAGAGATCTCTGATCATCCCTAACTTCTTTTGTTCCTTCCATAAGAACAATTAGAGATTGCCACATCTCATTTGCAGACTTACATTGGATTAAGTTTTACAACATAGAATCGTCTACTACAATAACAATGATGTTCTTTGCCTTCTTATCAAGAGCGATGAGATCAATCTCATATTTTTTTCAAATCCATTATTTTTTTTGGGAACCATCAGATTTGGATCAATAGTTGACAGAGTCATAGGAACATGCGGGCCTTCTTCAATAATTATGAAGATTCTTGGATCAGAAGCTTCCTTGAATAATTTTATCCTTTCCTTCCACATAGGGAAGTTCTCCTTGGTGCACACTAGCAACTTCTTCGAGGCCAAATCCATGCTCCTGTCCATTTTTATTTTGACAACAAGATTAAGATTTGTTCAAGGTGTTAACCTTGTAACGAATAACCTCGCTCTGATAACAATGAAAGTATTTAGTTGTCAACCTAAATCACCTAGAGGGCAGTGAATAGGTGAATCCTGCGGCTTATAGTGGGATAAAATCTAGTAAAAAATTAAAGAGCGTAAAACAATAAAATAAGCATAACACAGACATAAGAATTTATAGTGGTTCCCCAAAATGGGTATATCCGCTGTCCTGCCTCGCCTATCTAGCACTTCGGGCTAGACTCGACAACTTCACTAAATCTGAAATTGAATAATCTTACACTGGGAGTATACAAATCCTACAATCTTGGAGAACAACTTCCCCTACACTCGACCCTTCAACAAGGATTTACAAAAAAACAGTAGAACAAACTTCCTACAAAGCAATAAGAAAAAATATAGTTTGAAAAGAAACTCCTTTTCTCAGGTCAAAAAAATTTCTTTGTTACTTAAAAGCTCTTGATGAAATCTTGAAGAAGAATATGAAATTAATAACACATATATAATCTAAGAAATGACTGATCTCTGAACGAATGTGAATCTAGAATCTTGAGATTGATCGAGTCTTTTCTTTGTAAGAGGAATCATGGATCGGAAGAGTTGTCGGCGATAGAGATCTTTGTGAAAATGATTTTCAATTTTTGATCATTTATGGCAACTTTCAATTATGTCACGATTGGGATTTTCTGAAATAACCCTTGACTATTTATAGACGATTCCTCACTAACAGCTCGATTTCAAACTTAGTTCTACCATCCACGTGTATTGTACATAGTGGAAGCCCTAATTTTGGAAAGCCATAAAAATGATAACAAAATTGAACGAAAAATCACTTAAGTCCAAAATTGTCGAGACATCACGTAAACTCTCTGAAAGTCTTTAGTTTCAAGAGTAGCTAAACACCTAGGGGGTGGGGTGAATAGGTTTTTGTGTCGTTTTAAACTATCTTCTTACTTTTGTGTGTTGTGACTTAGTGTTATGTTAGCTTTCAAGAATACACAATCAGCACACATGTATTTATAGTGGATCCCCAAGGTTTTGGTACATCCACTGTCCCTCCCACCTTTCTAATAATGTGTTATACAAGGCCAACTTATCCATACTAGGCTCCAAAAGCTTAAAAATCGGATGCCCCAGGATCTCTTAGAATCCTCCAAGTCCTAACTCAGGCCCAAGGACCTATCACTCAGAGCAAACGATGCACGTACAGCTCAGTGATCCACAGATCACCTACCTCAGACTTTAAACAAAGTCCTATCACTCAGGCTAGGAGGATATCCCCACACTCAGATCTACAGGAGGATCCTACACTCAGTGAATGAACTCACCTACACCTCAGGCACACATTCCCTACCTAAGATCCATAGAAGGATCCTACACTCAGCCTTTATATATCAGGCTTACAACTCAGAACAGCTAAGATCCTATAGAAGAAATGTTGTTTGTTGTTGATGATTTGACTCTAGAGAAATGATCTTTGAGTCTGCCTCTTCCTGAACTGAGAAGACTCAGTCTTATACTTTTTACAGCACCAAGAATGGATCTTCAAGAATATTCTGCTTGTGTTGTGAATCAACTCAGAAAGAAATCTTCTTGAACTAGTTGTTGAAGATGAGACTATCAATAGCTAACTATGTGTACTTCAGAACAACTGTGAGAGAGTTTTTCTTTGAGCTCTGCAACTTGGTCAAGAGGAGGAAGATGAAGCTTAAAAACCCTTTTTCCAAAAGTTTTATTTTCTTTTCCTCGGAACTTTGAATTTTTATTCCGCCATCCAACGGTTCTCTGAGCAGTATGGACCACTGGGTTTGGTAGCTGCAACTCCTCTTTTTTGCATCACAGCTGTACTAAAGGCAAGCAGTGCCTTTTGTCCTTTAGCAATGCGATCCCATGATATTTGAATTTCTACCAACGTCAGCACAAGTCAGCGCTTCTGGATTTAGTAAATTTCAGACAGACTACATAGGCGTTGAGTGAAGCCTTGTCACTCAATGCAGAAGTACTTAGCATATTTTTGTGACTTGAGGCATAGAGAGCATTGACCGAGCCTTCCTAACTCAATGCATATAGACTTTTATAGTCTAACATCTTAAGCGTCGAGTGAACCTTCATCACTTGATGCATCTGGACTTAGTTGATTTACTCTGTATGAAGGCGTCGAGTGAGGCTTCTTTACTCAACGCTTTCTGACTTTGCTTGTCTTCATAATGAGGCATTGAGTGGTCTTTCTTCACTCAATACTTCTGTACTTTGTAGGATTATCTGTTAAGGAGGCATTGAGTGAACTTCCATCACTCAATGCTTCTGGACTTAGATAGATTTCTTTGAGCAACCCTTCAGCTTTGACTATATGTTGTCCTGTCGATGCCTTTTCTTCTTGGCATTAAGTGAACTGGCTTCACTCAATTCTTCAAGACTTTAACAAGATTTCTGCTTTACCAGCATCCTGTCATGAGTCCATCTGACTTTGTGACTTTGACAACCTATAAAATCAGTTCAACAGAGAACAACATACATACATTGAACTAAGGGAATGCATCAAATACATTCATGTGTATACCATTGACTTGTGGGCCTTTTTCAAATTTAAGACATTGTAATCAATGGACCCAACAATCTCCCCCTATTTGAAGAAGTCAGAACCTTCGTCAATGATATACACTTAACTTAATTAAGTAGATAAACATTACATAATATGAAATGAATAAGATGTAAATGAAATCCATAAGATGTAAACACATAGAAGTAAGATTTTCATTTAAGGAAATATTTATAAACAAATTGTGTGCTTAATACAAAATATTCATATTCCTGTAACCCCTTAAGGAAAGAGGGAAACATCTCAAGTTTCAGGTTCCTTAATCACAATCCCCCTACTGGATTTCTTGGCAGTCTGCTCTTTGTCTTTATTATCCTTTTCTTTTTTACTCTGTCTTTCAAAGTAATTGTAGGGCTTGGAGAAATATTTGTTGGGCTCCATAGAACCTGGTGGCAGTGCACTTGACTTTTTTATCCCTTCTGAATCTTCTCCTTAGCTCTTCATTCTTTTCAATCTTGGGCCATTCTAGGGAGCTGTAGAGCTTTCCTCTTTCAGTTTTCTTGGATTTTATTTGATCCCAGGCAGACAATATTATATTTCTCGACTGAGGACTCCATTGCTCAAAGTTTGGCCTAGTCTCCATTTCTTATCTGTATCTCTTCATACTAAGCCTTACTTCTTCCTCTTATTCAGCAATTGACTTGCCTTTGGCCCTGAGAATCTGATCAATAGTGGGGCTGAATGTAGGAATTACATCAACAATTAAAGCTTCAGCCCACTGATCACCACTTAGTTCAGCATAAGGAACACCACTCTGATCACCATAATGAGCAACATACATATCTTCAGGGATTGGTGTAGTTTTAATGTTATTATATGAGAGTGGCTCAAGACCCATTGAGCCTCTGATTACATTTGTAGTCCAAACTATATTCTCAGTGTTTGCCTTTATCATTGCTTTCTCCCCCCTTTTGACTTCTTCAGAGGTAGTAGCAATCAAAGTGTTTTTTGCAATTGTGAGTCTCTCATCGAAGAAGTTGTTTCCTTTAGTAACTCTATTCTTAACCTCAAGCATATGTTCATCCAAAATTTGAGTTCATGAATCCATTCTCCTTCCAGTTATGATAATGTATTCATTAATTTGTTTCTTCTAGGAATTGTGAACCATCTCAATATTACTAGACGTGTTGTTCTGGTTCTCGATAATGTCATTTTGAGTTTGTCTGATCTGTTGAAGCATACTTTCAGTGAATGTTATAGCAGGTGCAGCTCTCATGAAGAATGTCATAGTGTTTGCTTTCAGCAGGTTGACCTCAAACCTGATGGACATTATTTCAGTTGAAAGATCTTATCTCACTCCCTTGATGGAGTCATCAATGAAGTGTTCCAATTGTCTTCTCTAATCATCTAGCAAACTTTTGAGTTGGTCTACAAAGGAGGAGGACATTTGATCAGCCTGAGAAGATGTGCCTTGGTCACATACATCCTCATCCCTATCCGTAGTAGGAATCCTTTCTTCTGAATCAGGCATCATATAATCTTAAGAGTGTTCTCCTGCATGTATATTGGCCGTTGATGCAAGAAATGTGCCCTCTAGTTAACGAGTTGTTCGATCTCATTAGCTAGGTGAAGAAGAGGGTTGCGAGGATAGCGGAGAGGTTTGTTAAGAGCAGCCGGGCAGGTTGATGATCAGCGGAGAAGGATGATGCTCAGTAGAGAAGGTTGATGATCAGTAGAGGAGGCTGATGAACAGCAGAGGAGGCTGATGAACAGCAGAGGAGGCTGATGATCAGCATAGAAGGCTGATGATCAGCAGCGAAGGTTGATCAGGAGCTTTCAAGCAGACGGTTACTTTGATGGTTAAGCTCTGATGGTTGAGACCGAGAGAAGAGAAGAACAGAGGGGGTCACTAACAGCGGCAACAACAGACTTCGCCCGCCACGACTTGAATGCCACTCTTGCGACGGGCTTTTCCTTTAATCAGAAACAAGATTACAGCTTTATATTTCACCTTTACATGAGAAAGCAATAAAGGGTACAAAGGGGGAAGCTGGCGTCTAAGGAAGAAGTTGTCATAGGCTATGTAAAAAGAGGCTACAAGTAGGATGCATGGCTTGATGGTCAGCTTGTTGGTAGCGGCAGAAAACTGGGAAACTGAGTCCATAGGTCTTGATGATCAGCTGTGGAGGACTTGAAAACTGAGTCCGCAGGTCTTGATGATCAGCTGGGGAGGACTAAAAAACTGAGTCTGCAGGTCTTGCTGGCAGCGGCAATTTTCCTCTTGCTCGTCCCCCAAATGAGAGGCATTGCAGTATATTTATAGGCCTTAGGAAGATCTTCTAGAAGCAGGGCCTAGTGACGTCATCATGGAGGCTTGGGCGAACTCGGCGAGCAGGCTGCCCGGCTGGGCAGACTGGGAGAAGGCAGTTCGCCTCCTTTAGGCGGCTGAGGCAAGCAGAGGGGGCAGCTTGAGGAGTAGGCTGCCCCTTGTGTGCGGCTCAGGCAGCAGAGGTGGCGGCTTGAGGAGAAGGCCGCCCCTTGGGGGCGGCTGAGGAAGTAGAGGGGGTGGCCTTAGGAGCAGGCCGCCCCTTGTGGGAGATTGAGGCAGCAGAGGGGGTGGCCTGAGGAGCAGGCCGCCCCTTGTGGGCGGCGTAGGTAGCAGAGAGGGCGGCCTAAGGAGCAGGCTGCCCCTTGAGGGCAGATGGAATCTGTCTCTGAAGACGAGCTGGAAAGTTTGTCCATCGAGCCCGCGATGGTTGAGTTGGTCTGTAGGGTTGACGCCGGCTGGGCGAACATGCGGACTGAAGGAATAGATCGTGCAGATCATCCTATTCTGCTTTAGATCACCTCCTACAAGGAAGAATGTTGCGCGGTTAGCATGCCTAACCACGCGGCCTGCGAGTGTGAGCTCTGGGAGCAGCCCCCATCCTGTAGAGCATGCTGTAGCTATGCGACCTGGGCGGTTTTACTAGGGAGACCGCCCTAGCCACGCGGCTTGAGCGGATAGGAGTTTTTATCCGCCTAGCCCAAAAAAGGAGGGTTTAGTCAGATCGCGATCCTCGAGGGGAACCCCTGAGTGGGCCGCGACTTGTGAGCTAGATACCTTGGGAGGGATCGCCGATTTTGGGGTTAACATAATCCACGCACTTTTTTTAAGTCTTGAAGGGAACTTTGAAAAAGTAGGAGACCCACGAAAATCATGATCCTTCCCTCGAGAAAGGGGTAAGGAGAGATGGAACCTGATGTCTCTCCTCAGAAAATTTTTGCTAATTCCTGTCTTTTTCTTGCAAAGGAAAAAATTAACATAGTCGGAAAGAGGTACATCTTATTCGTACCTAGGTTTCTTTTGCGAAATGAAGAAGACATGAATGTATCCTAATGAGCTCTACAAAACAATGATGAGAGGAAAGCATAGAAGGGTGATAACTTGCAAGTACCTGAAGGAGGCTTGCAAGCACCTGTTAACTTCTGCAAAAAGAAGGATAAGAGGCAGATATGAAATAAAACTATGTTGCAAGTACCTGGACAGAACTTACAAGTATCTACTAATTTCTATAAAAGAAGAGTAAGTAGCAGATATAATAGAAGAGTAAATTATAAGTACCTGAAGGGAACTTGCTAACATCTGTTAATCTCTGCAAGAGAAGAGTAAGTAGCAGATATGATAGAAAAGTAAGCAGCAAGTACCTGAAGGGGACTTGTTAATATCTGTTAATCACTGCAAGAGAAGAGTAAGTAGAAGATATGATAGAAAAGTAAGCAGAAGGTACCTGAAGGGGACTTACTAATATCTGTTAATCTCTACAAAATAAGAGTGAGTAAGCAGATACGAAAAGAGATTAAGCTACAAGTACTTGAAGGGGACTTGCTAATTTTTGCTAAGCTCTACAAAAGAAGAGTGAGCAAGCAGATATGAAAGAAAATTAAGCTGCAAGTACCTGAAGGGGACTTGATAATATCTGCTAATCTCTGTAAAAGAAGAGTGAGTAAGCAGATATGAAAGGAGATTAAGATGCAAGTACCTGAAGGGGACTTGCTAATATTTTCTAAGCTCTGCAAAAGATGAGTGAGCAAGCAGATATGGAAGGAAATTAATCTGCAAGTACCTGAAGGGGACTTGCTAATCTCTGAGGAGTTTTATGGATAAATCTGATGCCAAAGATTAATGTGATAAGGTTGATATGATTAGACTGTATATGGAATATCCATCAAATCCTGTTGTTGGTCGAGCAAGCAAAATTAAATAAAGATCAAGACATTGCATCAATCTCTTTGCATGGTCAAGCATGATATCTCCCATATGAAAACCAGATTAGTCAGATGAAATCAATGTCTGAATTTTAACCGAACGGCCTTTCAATAAAGAGAATCAAAATATGGCTATAAGTTAGTGCCAGAAATATCCAATAAGGATAGTAGAGAAATTTGTAAATCATCTTCTGATAAAGCTTTATGTAAGCAACATATATAAGATGATCGTGAGCTAGAAAGATGTTGCGGATCCTTTTGATAGATTGGACCTAACTTGTTAACTTGTAAGAAGGAAAAAAAGACAAAGGAGTGCTACACCTCAGAGATGATCGAAAAAGACTGGATGCTGCCACAGGTGTTCCCCGTGGGCCTTATGCATCACTTGCCTTAAGAATAAATAATCTAGAGTGTAGTCCTACTTACAGCAGGCTGGCCGCGCTTCCTTTAAAAAGGGCACAAGAGAAACAAGCACAGAAAATCCTGAGAAGGATCGACAGACACACTGCTCTCATGCCTCGGTTTACAAGCATCGCTGATCAACTAGACTAGTTGTGGTCCCCGCGAAGGCACGGATTGAGAGTACCATAGAGTGTTCGGCCGTTACAGCTGTGAGATGATCGAAGAGACAATTCTACACTTGAGCATCATTGCTTGTCAAGCAAAGATCATCGTAACTATAATGTATCCCTTAGCGAGGAGCAACAGAGCTAACACATGGGTCCTCCCTGGATACACACTCTGTGTCAGATGCCATCCGGGATCCGAAGTCCCGTCATCCGCCGCACGAGAGTTGAACGACCCCCACTGCACATATGCGAAAACTCTCCGCTATATGTGGTCATCGTAGTCTTACACCGGAGTCCAATTTCGAGGGGGCCTTGAGCCAGATTCGGCAATATCTCGGTGGTTCAGCGATCTCTTTGGAGAAGAGAAAAAGTAGAGGAGGAGACACTCCATAAAGGAAAAAGTGTCAGTATGGGATCTCTGACGTAAACTTTATTGAAATGAAAATGAAAAAACACTTATAAGTGTTGTAAAGAGAATGTTTGAAAAGTAAGATACAGTAAGAGTAACCATTATTGGTTGTGAGGAGCTTTGAGGAGCTGCGATGTCCTCTTTACTTTAGAATAGTATTCCAAGGGCACCCTCGTCATTGGCATCGAAGCACTCATTATTATTGAGGTTGGGGTTATTGTTGATCTTATTCACTCCCTTTGAGCAGCAAGGCATGTCTGCTACTTCTTTTCCTTTTGAAGTTGACGAATTAGAGTGATTCCCCTTTGGGAGTATATCGCGCATCTTACCCTGCCTTAGCATCTTCTATATAAGTTGACGAAGCGCTTGACAGTTTTCAGTTAGATGCCTGCTTTCTTTGTGAAATTCACAGAATGGATCTAAGTCTCTTGATCTTTGATCTGTTGGCTGGTAAGGCTTCTTGAAGTTAGCCCTACCTTTCATGATTTGAATCACTTCTTGCATGACCTCATCAAGCTCGGAATCTGGCGAGTCATCTTCTTGCTGCTGATGAACTGCAGCTGTTAGCGGAGCTGATACTGGCAATGGTAACAATTGATCTTGGGCACGATCCTGGCCCGGGAAGAGGTGTCAATGATGTTGAAATCTTCTCCCCTTCCATAAGTAGGATGGAAAATCTTTTTGAGGAGACCTCGGAGGCTGCTTGTAAGAGGAAGAATTTTTCTCTGTTATAAGCCTGGAGACGAAGCTGGTATTGCTTTTCTCACCGCGGATATATGAGTTTGCTAAACCAATCAACTCTTGATATGTCCTCGGTGCTCGGACATTAGCCTCGATCTTGAGTGCTCCTTCACGTAGACCGTTAATAAGAGACACTCGGTACATTTCTTGATCGACGATCTTAATGTCCAAGATTTCTTTATGAAAATGATCTAAAAAATGAGACCAAGTTTCATTCTCTCACTGCTTGATCTCAAAGAGGGCTTCTAGACCGCCCTTCCTTTTTGTAGAAGTAGAAAACCTGAGCAGGAACTCTCTTCGCAAATCAGCAAAGGAAGAGATGGACTGAGCACGAAGTCCATAGAACCAATCCCTCACTTGACCATCAAAGATCGTTATAAGAAGCTTGCACTTGGAAGCATCTGAAAGTGTCTTGAGAGCTACGACTGATTCAAAGGCTTGAAGATGTTTGACTGGATCAGTCTCTCCAGTGTAAATTGGCAACCGCAGTTCTCTGAAGTTAACTGGAGTTGGTTCATGCCGAACATTATTTGTAAATGGTGACAGCTCTTCTTGTTCTACTGCATAAGGAAAATATGGAGCATGAGTTGTATCTGCATAAGGATCAATGGTATAGAATGGAAAAGTTTCTGCGGGAGGAGCAAAGACAGGAGCTAAAGAGTAGGGATGACTTCCCTGGAAATTTCGGAATCTAGCTGGACTTTCTCGGGAAACTTCTCGGAAGAAGTTTTGAAGTGCTGCAAAATCATCATTCTGAGACCGCAAAGGGGCTGCAGGCCCTTGCGAAAAGGTTGGAGTGTAAAGAGTAGGATAGATCGGCGGATAGGCCGGTGGATAAACTTGAGGAGTCTCGGATGTTGGTGTTGGATTGACTGGAGGAGCTGGTGCTGCTGAAGATTGTGTGGCCAATTGCTGCGTGATAGTTGCTAGAGTATGGTTAATTGCTTGAAACTTTTGTGGAGTTTATCTGCGAGATTGCTCTAAGGCCTCCCAAAGTGGATCTTCACTGGGAATTGGAGCAAGGTTCTCGGCTGGTTGTTGGTCTGTCATGATTAACCATTTATTTCATTGTCTGTTCGAGATATGAAAGTCGCGTGTTAACTATTGATGCAAGAAATGCGCCCTCTAGTTAACTGGTTGTTCGATCTCACAAGCTAGGTGATGAAGAGGGTTGCAGGGATAGCGGAGAGGTTTGTTGAGAGCTGCAGGGAAGGTGTATGATCAGCGGAGAAGGCTGATGATCAGCAGAGAAGGCTGATGATCAGTATAGGGGCCTGATGATCAGCAGAGAAGGCTGATGATCAACAACGAAGGTTGATCAGGATCTGTCAAGCAGACGGTTACTTTGACTGTTGAGCTCTAATGGTTGAGACCGAGAGAAGAGAAGAACATAGGGGGCCGCTAACAGCGACAACAATAGACTTCGCCCGCCACGGCTTGAATGCGGCTCTTGCAACGGGCTTTTCCTTTAATCAAGAAACAAGATTACAGCTTGTTATTGCACATTTACATGAGAAAGCAATAAAGGGTACAAAGGGGGAAGTTGGCGGCTAAGTAAGAGGTTTCTAGAGGTTAAGTAAAAAGAGGTTGCTAGCAGGCTGCATGGCTTGATGGTCAGCTTGCTGGTAGCGGTGGAGTTTTGGGAAACTGAGTCTGCAGGTCTTGATGATCAGATGTGGAGTACTGGAAAATTGAGTCCGTAGGTCTTAATGATTAGATGTATAGGACTGGAAAATTGAGTCTGCAGGTCTTACTGGCAGCGGAAGTTTTCCTCTTGCTCGTCCCACAAATAAGAGGCATTGGGGGCTATTTATAGGCCCGGGGAAGATCTTCTAGAATCAGGCCCAGTGACGTCATCATGGAGGCTTGGGCGGACTCGGCAAGCAGGCTGCCCGGCTGGGCGGACTGGGAGAAGGCAGGCCGCCTCCTTTGGGCAGCTGAGGTAAGTAGAGGGGGCGGCCTGAGGAGCAGGCCACCCCTTATGGATAGCTGAGGCAATAGAGGGGGCGGCTTGAGGAGCAGGCCACCCCTTGGGTGGCGGCCTGAGAAGCAGGCCGCCCCTTGTGGGCGGCTGAGGCAGCAGAGGGGGCGGCTTGAGGAGCAGGCCGCCCCTTGGGTGGCGGCCTGAGGAGCAGGTGTTGGGTACATTGGAAACTGTGTACCATATTTGGAGAATCCTCACCTAACTCAATGATATACATCAATGTGTATTTGATGGAATGTTGAGTTTGAATGTGTTGGTTAAAGAAATGCAGGAAAATATTCTAAGTACAAGTGTCGACACTGGTGAAGGAAATGTGTCGATACCAGAAGACAGTTTGTGTCAACACACAGGACTTGTGTCGACACGTAGAAATTCTGTCAGAAGTAGTTGTGTCGACACACCGGACTTGTGTCGACACATAGAAGTTCAGTCTACAGTAATTGTGTCGAAAAACAGGACTTATTTCGACACACACTCAAGAATTCTGTCGACACCAACTATGTCAAGACTAGAAGTAATTGTGTCGACACACAAGACTTGTGCCGACACATTCAACACGAGCTGTGTCGAGAAGATGAAGAATGGCTGTGTCGACATTGTGGGAGCTGTGTTGACACAATCAAGACTTGTGTTGACACATGGTATATTTGTGTTGACACATTTGGAGTATTGTCTCGACGCTTTTCTTCTGAGATAGAGTACATTGAGGCATCAGGTTTCAAGACTGAAGAGTTGACAACTGTCATAACTAATAAAGTTGTTGCATCTGTCAGAACTGTCAGAAGGCCGTTATGAATTGGATCAATCGGTAACCCCAGATGAGTCTATATAAAGACCTGTGCTATCAAAGCGACATATAAGAAAGAAGGAAGGACCTGACATTCTTCTACCAGTTGAAATCTACAAGTCATTAAGTGAGGGCAGATTCTGAACAAGTCTGCAAGAAGGATTCAGATCTATTTCTAAATTGAAGGAAGCTGGATTGAGTATCATCTCCAACTTCAAAAGAAGACCAACCTTACTGTGTTCAAATTCAAGAAGCTTTGAAGAAAGCTAAGACAGGTTGGATCTTAAGAAATCAGTTCAATCAAGAACTGATAAAGAATCCTTCATCCATTTCTCTCTCTACCTGGGTGAAGTATTTGTCACTTTTATAATCAATTTTTTTGTAAGATCATTTGTAGATCTGAGTATAGGAGAGTTATCTCTCTGAGTTGTAAGACTAAATATATAAAGGTTGAGGTAGGGCTAATTGCCTGAGGTAGGATCTTCGTGATCTGAGTTGTAGGCTTGGTGATTAAGGCTGAGGTAGGGCTATTGCCTGAGGTAGGATTCTTTGGAAGAATCTGAGTTGTAGGACTTGAAGAAGTCTGAGCTGTAGGAACCAGTTGGGTTCTGAGTTGTAAGATCTAAGGATCTGAGTTAGTGGAAGGAAGTTTGGCCGAATCCAGCACTCTACTAGATAGGTGAAGGGGGAGAGTGGACGTACCCACGAATTTGGGAACCACTATAAACCATTGTGTGATGTGCTGTGATTTTTCTATGCTTGATTTACTCTGTGTGGTGATAGATTTGGATCAAATAACTATGCTGTGAATAACATTTTAATTGCCTAAGTTTTAAAAAGGATTTGAACCTATTCACCCCCCCCCCCTCTAGGTGTCTATTATCTATAAACCAAACCTTTCAAGTGGTATCAGAGGGAGGTTTTCTCAAATCTAGACTTAGTAGTCTGAGTTGATCTCCAAGGCAATTATCTGTTAACCAGAATGGGTTCAGGTGAAAATCAGAAGGAACTTGGATCCATAAAACTTATTATCTGTAGGAAAGAAAATTTTGGCATATGGAAAGAGAGGGTCAGATTATTCATGAAAGCATCTGATCCAAGAATTTACATCGCAGTTCTTGAAGGGCCATTCATTTCTATGAACATATCAGTTCTTGATGCAAATCTCAAGACTCCAAAAAGTTATTCTGAAATGACTAAGGAAGAGATCATCCTAGCAACCTTAAACAAAAGGGCACAGAACATAATTGTGAGTGTCATAGATGATTCTACATTCCAGAATCTGGTCCATTGCAAAACCTCCAAGGAGATGTGGGACACTTTGATTGTCTACATGGAGGGAACGGAAGAAATAAGAGAGGATAGAAAGTCTATGTTAAATCAAGAATATGAGAATTTTTGATAAGACAAGACAGATAGCATAGCTGAATGTTATAAGAAATTCTTTAGAATTGTAAATGACCTAATGACCTATGAAAGAGTCTTTAGCATATATGAACTAAATGACAAGTTTCTCAGATCACTAACCAAGGACTGGGATACTAAAATATGCTCCATTAGAGAGGTGGCCAGGCTGGCTGATACACCTCCACCAACCTTATTTGGAAAACTGTTATCATATGAGATGCAGCTCACTGCCAGAAAGGAAGAGGAGAAAAGTTATAGGTCTTAATACAAAGAAAAGTCAGTTGCCTTCAAGGCTGAAACCACAAGAGAGGGCAGGAGAAAGTCACCTTCTCCTCCCAGGGAAATTGCTGAAGTTGAACCAAAAAATATTGACATCAACACTTCAGATAGCCATAACTCTGATGAAGACTTTGCTGCCTTCACAAGGCAGTTTCAAAGGTTCATGAAGAAGAAGAAATGGAGAACAAAGCCATCTTCATCTTTCTCTAAGGATGACTATTACAAGAAGAAGAAAACTTCTAAGGATGACAGGTATGGCTCTAATCCCAGTAAACAAACTTCTTCTAAAATTGTTTGTTATTGTTGCAACAAGCAAGGACATGTCATAGCTGATTGTCCTGATAAAAGAAAGGAATCTAAGGACAAGAAGAAGCATCAAAATAAAGGCAAGAAGGAGAGATCCCTTGTTTCCCAGAAGCAGAAGAGTTGGACTGACTCTTCATCATCAGAATCTGGAGAAGAGGATGAAGCAGAAGACTATATTTATATTGTTCACTACAGAAGAGGATTCTGTAGAAATTGAATTCTTGCAAATGTTGGATTCTATAAATGGGAGTGAAGATCATTGTTGCAGAGGGCTGATGGCTCTATATGAGGAAGATCAGTGCCAGGATCAGCCTGGTCCCAGTAAGGTATACAATCCATCTTCAGTTTCTAATTATTATACTGGATCAGAATCAGAACCATCTGCATCAAGAGATGTGGATGATTCTGAATCTGAAGGGGATGTTCATCAACTAATTGATGAGTATGGTGGTCTATTGCATGCTCTTAAGAGAAGCAGAATCCTTGTCAAAGTACAGGCTAAGGAAATTGCATCTCTTAAATTATTTGCATCAGATTAAGCAAAAGTGATGGATTTGAAGCTGAATGAAGTTGCCAAACTAAAAAACATAATTATTATTCAAATGGGTACAATTACCTTCAAAAATGATCACATTAAGAGTCTGGAAGTCAGACTTCAAAGAGAGAAGGATCTTGTGGCTAAATTCTCAAAGCCAAAGTCAGTCTTACCCTTAATAGATAACTTTATCTCCCAAAAGGGTAAGACAGGATTAGGCTTCAAGGAAAGAACTAGGGTAGCTAATTCCAAAAGAAAAGGCAAAGCCCATGTTAAGCAACTAGCCTTCAAACCCCATATTTCTTTCAGAAAAGTGATGCAGCCTACTAACAGGTATGATCATGACATCACTCATGGTCACTGTAAGTATGGTGATCTAAATGGCAAGGGAGAACATGCTAATAGGGCAGCCCATGAGCAAACACACCATATTCTTCAGGAGTCATCTATGTTTGATGCTCCAACACCAGCACTTAAAAAGATAGCTGTTCCTACAGACTTGAGGACTGCTAACAGCAATACTTTTAAGCTTGTACTTAAAAGAAGGTACAACACATATGAGTGATGGTGTTGTGGCAAAGTGGGTCACTATGCCATTAATTGTTGGTACAATGCTAGTGTTCTGAAAAAGGCCAGCTTACCTGTCAGAAAGGCTGCAGGTAAGCATGTCAAATATCAAGCTAACCTGAACCTAGGACCCAATAACAATTGAGGTTCTAAGGATAGGTTATTTTATTTGATGCAGGCGAGTCCAAGTGGCCATACCCCAATATGGTACTTGGACAGTGGATGTTCCAGGCACATGACTGGAACAAGAAGGATGCTGAAGGATTACTCTCCTATAGAAATTGGACCCAAAGTGATCTTTGAATGATCTGAAAAGGGAGTCATCAAAGTGTTTGGTAACATTTCCAATAACTCTATTACTATCACCCAAGTGGCTTATGTGAAAAGTCTAAAACATAACCTAATTAACATAAGCCAACTAAGTGATCTTGGTTTTGACACTTCTTTCCACAAGGGTGTATGCCAAATAAGAAGGTCAAATGATCAAGAGATCATTCTGACAGGCACTAGGAAAGTAAATGTCTACTGTCTTAACTTTGATTGTGAGAATAAGATCTCTCCTATTTGTCTAGTAATAGATGAGAAAGCATCTCATTATGTCCAATGGCACAAGAGGCTAGCTCACCTTAACTACAAGTCAATAGTCCAAATCTTTAGTATGGAGTTAGTGAGGAATGGTCTCAGGTCAAGTGCATTAAAGAGGGTGTATGTTCAGCTTGCCAAAAGGGCAAACATACCAAGACCTCTTTCCATGTACATGATACCAAAGATATTGTGAGATGTCTATACCTCCTGCATATGGATCTATTTGGTCCTATGCCAGTTCATAGTGTAGGTAGGAAAGCTTACACATTTGTGGTTGTGGATGACTATTCTAGATTTATATGGGTTTTCTTCTTGAGGCAGAAATTTGAAACCCCTACTATCTTCCAAAATTTTGTTAGGAAAATTCAGAATGAACTTAACAATTCAATGGTCAAAATCAGAAGTGACCATGGGACTGAATTTCAGTCTGAATGTATGCCAAGGTGGTGTGAAGAACTTGGGATTCATCAAGAGTTCTCCTCACCTAAAACTCCCCAGCAAAATGGGATTGCTGAAAGAAAGAATAGGACTCTTATTGAGGCTAGTAGAACACTACTAAGTGCCACTTCACTCCCAGAATATTTATGGGCTGAGGCAGTAAATACTGCATATCATGTTCTCAATAGAGCTTCCATCAACAAAAGACACAAGAAGACACCCTATGTGATTATGAAAGGCAGAAAACCAAACATATCCTACTTTAGAATCTTTGATAGCAAATGTTATGTTCTTAGTAATGGCAAGCACTATCTAACTAAGTTTGCTGTCAAATCCTAAGAAGGGATATTTGTTGGGTACAATAATAATAGTAGGTCATACAGGATTTATAACTTGACTACACAAGTTGAAAAAGAATCTGTACATGTAGTTTTTGATGAATCTAAGCGAATCAACTGTGAGCTGTCTAGCACTTCTTTTAGCCCTACAGGTTTGAAGGAAAAGATGGACAAGCTAAAAATTAGTGAAGATCAAACTATAAGACAGGATGAGGAAAATGATGGATACTGTCCAGGGGGAGTACAAGACTCACTAGATGAAGATGAAGACAATGAAGTACATCTTGGTGACGAAAATGAAGAAGACCAAGAGGTGGACAGATTTCCTCCAGCAAGAAGACATCTGAAGGATCATCCAGCACACCAAATCATTGGTGGAACCTAAAAAATTTGAGGAAGCAATTAAGGATTCTCATTGGATAGGTGCCATGCAAGAAGAACTGAACCAGTTCAAGAGATGCAATATATGGAAACTTCTTACTAGATCAGAAGGACACAATGTAATTGGAACAAAATGGATCTACAGGAATAAGTTGGATGAGAATGGAATCATAATTAAAAATAAGGCAAGGCTTGTAGCTAAAGGTTACAGGCAGGAAGAAGGGATAGACTTTGACCAAACTTTTGCTCCTGTAACAAGGTTTGAGGACATAAGACTATTCCTTGCCTATACGGCCTATCAAGGATTCAATGTCTACCAGATGGATGTCAAGTCAGGTTTTCTGAATGGAGACTTGAAGGAAAAAGTATATGTAGAACAGCCATCAGGTTTTGTTGATTCTCATTTTTCAAACTATGTTTATATACTTAAGAAAGCCTTTTATGGGTTGAAATAGGCTCCTAGGGCTTGGTATGAGACATTGTCTACCTTCCTCATTAAGAATAAATTCACAAGGGGTAAAATAGACAAAACTCTATTCCTTAGGGAATCCAAAGGCAAGATCATACTAGTTCAGATTTATGTTGATGACATAATTTTTGGATCTCCTGAAAATAACCTTTGCAGAAAGTTTGCTAAACTTATGCAAGGGAAATTTGAAATGAGTAGTATGGGTGAGTTAAAGTTCTTTCTAGGACTTCAAATAAAAAGACTGATGATGGCTTGTCCATATCACAGTCTAAGTTCACCAAGTAGTTGATAAAGAAATATGGAATGGATACAACATCCACAATGAAAACTCCAATGGGGTCAAGTATGCCTATATGCAAAGATGAAGCAGGAAAACCTGTTTATGAGACTTTGTATAGAGGGATAATTGGCTCCCTCCTCTACTTGACTGCTAGTAGGCCTGACATCATGTATGCAATATGTGTTTGTGCTAGATATCAAGCATGCCCTAAAGATTCACATTATTCTGTTATAAAAAGAATTCTAAGATATCTTTAGGGCACACCAGATCTAGGTCTTTGGTACCTTAGGAATAGAGATTTCCTATTAACTGGATTTTAAGATGCAGATTTTGCAGGATGCAAAGAAGATAGGAAAAGTACCACAGGTACTTGTCAGTTCCTAGGTGGAAGATTGGTGTCATGGAGTAGCAAAAAAGCAAACAAGTGTTGTCATTTCAACAGCTGAGTAAGAGTACATTACTGTAGGGAGTTGTTGTGCACAACTATTGTGGATGTAGCATCAGTTAGAAGATTATGACATCAAGCTAAGTAAAAAACTTTTATATTGTGACTCTACAAGTGTTATTTCCATTGCTAGAAATCCTATTACACATAGCAGAATAAAGCATACAGAAATCAGGTATCATTTTATTAGAGAACTTGTTGAAAAGGAAGATATAAGTCTAGAATTTGTCAACTCTAACAATCAAATTGCTGACATATTTACAAAACCTATGGATGAAAGTAAATTCAATTATTTTAAAATTGAATTAGGAATGTAAACCTAGAGTAAAATGTTAGGTCAGCTCAACATTTCTCAAAATTTTGGCTAAGTTAGAAAGGTTGCGTCGACACATAGACATTGTGTCGACACTATCAGCGAGTTGTGTCGACAAAAGAATAAACTGTGTCGAAACAGAAATAAAATCGGTGTCGACAGAAAAGGTTTATGTCGACACAATGCTGTCGAGACCTTGTATTGGAAGATTTTTGTGTCGAAACACAAAAATCTTTGTCGACACATAGACATATCGACACCTACAATTCCCTGTCGAGAACTGCGTAGTTTATTACGAAATATGTAAAATTTTGTCGACTAATAAGATTCTTATTTAGGAATGACTTTTGACCTACCTTTACAAGAATACTATAAATAGGAGAAAATAAAATCTAGTCGACTGTGCTTTCCAGAACTCTCGACTCTAGACCCTGTGTCGACAAGAACTTCTTTCGTCTACTCTCTTCTCTCTTTGTCGTTCATGGCGCCACAACTGGAAGACAAAGTAAACGAGGGATATGAATAGGTTCGCAAAGCGTTTGAGTCTGTCTCCCAAGAAATCCAAGCCGTGATTACCCTAATGACCGACAACGGATTAGAATACTTTGTTTCTGAACCTACCAGGATATGGAAAAAGTAGGTTCCTGAATTTTACTCGTCAGCATCCATGGATTCTAAGGGAATGAAGATTAAGTCATCTGTCCAAGGTACTAAGGTAAAACTCACACAAAAGAGTTTAAGTAAGACACTTTAGCTTCCCAAGTTTAAGGAAGAAGATGAAATAGCATCTTACATGACTAAAGATGCTCTCCAATGGTGTGGACTGGATCCCACTACCAGGATTAGATCTTCAATGAACTGGAAGGGAATGAATTGCCAGGGAAAATTCCTGTCTGAGATCATAGACAAGGTTATTCTATGTAAATCAGGAGGACATGATTGGATTTCAGCCTATATGTTCAATCTTATGATCAGAGTTATATTTAAGGTAAAAACAAACTGGTCTACTGTTGTATTTGATAAGATCAAAGAAAGTCTCAAGAAGCCCAATCTGGGTAGGATACTAAGACTGTATCTGGTTGCCAATATTCCAGAAGTAATGAATCAGATAACAAGATCTAAGATTAATCATATGAGGAGAATAGACTTAAGAATACTCTCTTGATGGGATATGGTGTTGACCAAGGATGTTTCTACATCTCAGAAACCCATGAAAAAGGCTTAGAAAAATAAAACTCCAACCAAGGAAGCTGAATCTTCTAGTGATTCAGAAGAACAAGTAGACTTCAGAATAGATGAAGAACAACCAAGAAAATCACCTACACGAACACCTAATACAGATGTCCAGGCCCAAGGGGAGGGCATCCAAATTCAAGGAAATCAAGTGGTATCAACTCCGGGGCGAGACAACAATGAAACTTTAGTTGTCCATGAACCTGAACATCCATAACTACCAGACCTAGGGGAGGTATAACTGAAGTTGCACTGGCAAATGAAAATGCAACTGATACAGTCATGAAAATAGTTTCTGAAATCAATAATGTTACAACCATCATCAATGATAAAGAAGCACAAGATGTGCATATGTCTACTTCTGATCAACCTGAGCAACACAATTCTCCTATTTTAGAGAAATCTCTGGAAAAGGACTTGGATATCCAGGGGGATCCATTCATTGAGAAGGAGAAAATTATTCCTCCAGTTCAGATGCAACAAGAGGTAACTCTAAAAGAGTTATTTTCTGATTTATAAGGAGCTAGAACTGAGGGGGAGATGGCAAGGACTGAGGGGGAGATGCCACTCCTTGCCTCTAGTCCAAAGGACACTGTAGATATAGATAGTTCATCTAATTCTTCTAAAGATGAAGAATCCACCAGGGTAAAGAAAAGGAAATTTGTGGCGCTCAGAAAGAGGAGCACATGCTAAAAGAAAGCCTTGCAGACTGTCCCACAAACTCTTGCTCTAGTAGTAGATTTCAGTTCACTTTTGGTGAAGCTACAAGTGAAGATGGATGAGCAAAGACTTGCTCTTGAGAAATATGTGGATGAAAGCAATAAAGATTTGCAATTTCAGCTGGCCTAAGATATCAAATCTATCATATTTGAAGTTAACTTGCATAAATAGGAGATGACAGATTGCTTTCATAAGGGAGGTAATGTTGTGGTATACTTGGCCAAACAATAACAAGGGATAAAGATTGAAGTTGATGACATTGCAGTCAAGCAAGGGTATGCCCTAGAAAATCAACTCAGAATGAATAACAATCTCCAAGATTCACATGCTGCTATTTTAACAAAGATTGGGAATATTGCAACTGATGTCAAGGCTGAAGTGTCCAAGCAGATCACAGAAGATCTAGCTGCTGTCCAAATAACAATTCAAGCATATCAAAATGCTATTTATGATCACCTGAAGAAGTTCAAGGCCTACTACAAAGAGGGTACAGAATATTTGGCTAGTCAGGTAAGGTTTCAGAAGGATGATCTGAGAGATCATGTGGCCATAGAAGTCATAAAGCGGGAGAGAGTGTTAGTCAAAGCAAGCTCAGATCATGATAAATGGGTATCCAATACCATCATAGAAACTCTTGGATATCCACCCCTTTGTGATGATGACAACATTACTGAATCTGGAATTCACCTTGATTACAATGAAGGGGTTCAACAGGAAGTAGCCCAAGTGATTTACCCCCCTTCTGATTTTGAAGAAATACAGCAGGCAGTACAGTACATGTATAGCCCTCCACTGGAGGCACATAATGTTACTTTTGAAAAAGTTAAAATGTCTTAAGCAGCATTACAGAGAGAGCAAGAATCACAAAAAGCTAGGGATTGTAACGCCCCGTCTTTTCAGCGATTATTTTATTCTCGTTTGGCGTTACGATGACGCGTTTCCGTGGCTTGTGCCATGTGTGGAGTATGGTTTAGCTCCTTAGAACTGAGTGCCCTGTTTGGTAGCCTGTTGGCAAGATCTCCCTAGCAAACCGAGTCGTTTTGGTGACCCGGTGTGGCCTCTCGGGGGGGATGTTTGTGTTTGGCTTTGTTTGGGTATAACTTGAGTTCTGTTTGTCGAAAGTTAATTTCGACTTCGCCGTTGTGTTCGTAGCGTGGGTATTTAGCTACGGTGCGAATTTCGTCGAATTCCGAGGTGAATCGGTTTTCGCGTCGATTTGGTGCTTTATGTAATTTTGTAATTAATAATATAATTATATAATTATATATATAAAGATTTATTAGAATGAAAAGCCATCGATCATCTTCTTCCCCGATTAGAAACTGCCGGCCCCTTGTACGAGAGAAACGGAGTAACCGCCGAGCCTTCCCTTCGGACGCCGATTCCCGGAGCGTTTGTGGACGGAATTCGATTCTGAGAGTGGATTCGGATTGCTCTCGTCGAGACCTTCATTCCTGCGGTAAGAAATTCGATTTTCGTGGAGTTTTGGAAGGATTGGAATTTTCAGTTTTGGAAGTTTTCCGCCATTAATGGCCGAATCTTTGTTCTAGGTGTTGCGGCCGTCTTGATCCGTGCGAAGAGGAGGAAAGCAGTCCAAAGCTTCGTTGTGAATTGAGGCAAGTGGTATTCTTGCCCTTGCCAAGTGTTTTCTTTGATTTTATTTGCTGAAATTGAAATCCCGGTTAGCCCAGGTTAGAGGCCTTGTTGTTCTCGTTTTCTTGCTAACTATAGGGCTTAGTTCTTCCTACTGAAACCCCCCCTATGTTGTGGTGTTTGGAATCCAAATTGTCGGCGTGAAGCCGCTGTTTCCCTTGCTCTTTTGGTTGCTCTGGTTCGGGTGTAGCCGAGAGGGAGTGTTAGGAGGGGGGGTGTGGTTGCCAATTTCCTTCGTTAAGGTATTATTCGAATGGTTAGACATAGTTTGGATGGTAGTAGCGTGCGACGTGATAGTTGTCTACTGCTACTGCAGTGGTGTGGGTCGTGTGCGCATTCCGGTGTCGTTCGGGAAATTCCAAACGGTGCAGGTTGACCGCACACGGTCATCAACCTTTAGGGCGCACGACCACTGGTCGTGTGCCTCTGTTCGTACGTGTATATATTTCAGTTTCCAAAGTTCTGTCTCGGGCAATCGCACGAGCGCTGGCAACAGTGCGCACGACCACTGATCGTGCGACACTGACCGTGCGCAGTTGCTAGGTTTTCTGTCAGGTTTCCAGGTTCGTTTCGCACGATCATCTGCCGATGAGTGCGCACGACCACTGATCGTGCGTCACTGATCGTGCACTTTGTATATTTTATGTTGCTAGGTGAATTTGGCTGATTTCGAGTGCGGGAGTTTAGATACTCAAGTGGCAGGCAACTACTCGAGTTCTGGATCTTCTGCCTTGGTCGTTCGACTGTCGTCGAGCTCCGTTTTCTTTAGTGGGCTTGTGGGTAGTGGTATAATTTTGGCGGCGAGTGAGGCTAGCTCACTCAACGCCAAAGTTTAGGTAGGCACTGAGTGGGTTTCACTCAACGCCTAGTCGTGTTGGTTTATTTCAACACCCTTCCTTTACCTTGTATTTCGTTTCCGAGTGGATTTTCCAGTTGTATTTCTGGGTTTTCCTTGTCGGCCGTTTTCTTTACTTTACTGAAGGCCGAATCGTGGGTCGTGGATAGTAGTGGTGGTTGTAGCTCTTTATGGGGGTGGAGTTGTGTGATATAGCCAAGGCCACCCATGGATTTCTTGCTCTAGGTACGGGTTGGGCATGTCGGGTTGAAGGTCCCTTGTGTTTTCACGTGTTGACCCTCGAGCTTTTGACTTGGACATGGTGGATTGGGGGACTGCGTTTGCCTTCGATCCGGTTCCTTGTTGTTGTTTTGCTACTATCACTTCCTACAGTTTAGGGTGTTAGAAGTTTCTTCTTTGGTAGTTTGTAGCATTCTGGCTCTTGGTAGTCTAGTAGGCCCTGCAGGATGTTGTTCCTGGGCTGGGTCGTTGCTGTTTCTTTGCACGTTGTGCATTTCTTGTTGTCCTGTTTTGGACAGTTGTGACTCTTTCTACTGCATGTTTCCTGTTATTTTGTCCTTTTGGTTGACTCTTTCATGCAGTTTTACCTTGATTTTTGCTTGCTGAGGTATTCTGTTTTCTTTTGGAATACCCCAGGTTCTGAGCTGTAGCCAGTCTGGTGGCTAGTTGGAGGTGTTGTTGTTGGTGGACTCCTGGACTTTGGAGTTTTGTTTACCTTGTTTGTGAGGTTGTTTTCAGTACTTTCTTACAGACATATATGTGTGCTGGTGGGTTCGTGTCAGGTTGTTGGCGCCCACTAGTAGTTTTTACCTTGTACTAGATATATACTATTGCTGCTACCATTTATTTTTCTGGAGATAGTCTACTTGCTTTGAGAAGGTTTTATGCTAGGTTGCTAGTTATTTTTAAACCATAAATACTATTATAAATGAAGCTCATGATCAGCATGTTTTGTAAACTTAATCACTATATTCCAAATCACGTACGAAAACCGTTTTCTTATATATATTATATAAACTAAGTGTAGTGTCTTGCATAGCATGAGTGGTTCTCTTGGGACCCTTATGCGCTCTTTAGGGTGTAAAGCCTAATTAAAGTATTTTTCCGCAGCGTTTAAATATAGTTTTCTTTTGTGGACTAGATGATCCACTGAGCCGAGGGATACAGACTCTAAACATAACTGATTTTCTATTCATTAAGCACATGATTTTCTTGCATAAAGATTGTAGTTGGATTTGCCTGAGCGTCAGCAGTTATCCCCTGCTTGACGTGGCATCATGACGCGTGTTTTCTCTTACTCTGATAATTCTTAATTCGGAGAAAATGTGGGTTATGACAGTTGGTATCAGAGGGAGGTTGCTTGACAAGTTAGTTGGGCAACCTTCCTTGGATGCTTTTAGTAGTTCAGCATCATGTCATTCACACACCAATATGTCATCAGCACGTCTTGGCAAAAGCACGAACACTACACTCATAGCATAACATGAAGTATACGGGGCATATTATGTAGTATGGGATGCATAATATGTGTTCGTATATGGATCCACCATAGGGGCTACATGTGAGGGTTATGTAGTATGGGATGCATAACCTCACCACATGACTGCGACTAGCACGTTTCTTTTTTCGTTGCATGGAAATGTTATGTAGTATGGGATGCATAACATTTTCATGCGTATGCCGCTCATAACATGCATTAGGGCCTTTTTTTAGAATGCATAGCACAATCATGCATATCATATCATTGCATAATCACAACGCGCCGAGCTAAAGATTTGCAGGATGGCATACGTACACACATGAGTTTTCAAATTAACATAAATTCATTCATCCGATCTAGGCACAAGAGTTAGTAAGGTGGTGGTTAACCATCCTAGGATAGGGCATATCATCTAATTTTTGTGAAGAAGATAAACTCTCAGAGCAAGTTTAGCAGCTTTAAGTCTATATCTACATATGTATTGTCTGTACTTGTAGTCGGTTCTAGTCGTGGGATTTGGATCTGATTTGCGTTGTATTGATTTTTAGGATGGCTAGGCGTCCTGCGACTCGATCGACTCCCCTGTCTGAGGGTGAATCTTCTGGAGCTCAGAACGATGCGGTGATCGAGGGTCTGCGTCAGAGTAGCGAAGCAATGGGTAGGCAGTTGGAGGAGGTGCAAGCCCAGATTCAGTCTTTGGTGGCAGTTGTGGCAGGGAAGGCTCAGGGTGCGCAAGTTCCTGCAGGGGGGTTAGCTGTTCCTCCTCCTCCTGCACCCTTGAGGCCTCCATTGGTGGTGCCAGCAGAGATGGCCTTCATCTCGCAGTTTCAGAGGCTGAGCCCTCCAACTTATGATGGGAAGGCAGATTTCATGGTGATAGACGACTGGCTGATCTCCATGGAGGAGATGTTCTCGTACTCAGGGATTGCAGATGATCAGAGGGTGATGATAGCCGCCTATCAGCTTAAAGGTTTGGCTAAGAGTTGGTGGCCGAGAGAGAAGGAGAGCCTGGTAGCCGGATGCTCTTGGGAAGTGTTCAGGGAGATGCTATTGAGGAAGTTCTTACCCTCGGTCGAGCGTGACCGCCTCATGAATGATTTCCTCTATCTGAAGCAAAGGCAGCTCACGGTGGGTGAGTATGAGATAGTGTTTAGTAAGTTGAGCCGTTTTGCTCCTGGATTGGTCAGCGTTGAGGCTGATCGAGTTAAGCGATTCCTCGGTGGTTTGAGGAGTGAGGTGCAGCAGTTGGCCAGTGCTTATGGGTCAGTGACTTATGCTGGAGTTGTAGAGGCTGCTCTTAAGGTTGAGGCCATTGAGACGGCGAAGAGCAGAGCCCAGCAGTTGAAGAAGGATAAGAGGAAGTTGGTAGAGGAGAAGAAACCCCTGGTACCCAATGCTGTTCTGGGAAAGAGGAGCAGGGTGGTGTGCAGTTTTTGTGGCCGATCAGGCCATCCTGTTGAGAGGTGTTTCAAGAAGGCGGCAGCTCAGAAGAAGGAGCAGGTTCATGCGATTCAGGGTGCTCCTAGGAGAGATGCCTCCTGTTCTGTTTGTAAGCGATCCGGCCATGATGCGGCCCAGTGTTGGACCAAGGATAAAGTCTGCTTTCAGTGTGGGCAGAAGGGACACATTAAGTCGAGGTGTCCTCAGGTCCAGTCAGCTCTTCCTGCAGTTCCGTTACAGGCTTTACCTCCACCTCAGCGTGTGGACAAGGGAAAAGGGAAGCTGAACGTGATTTCTTCCGAGGAGGCTCAGACTTCGACCCAGGTGATCTCAGGTTAGTTGTTTGTTGTTCTTCTTTCTAGCCTGGTAGTTTAGTTGCTAGATTATTTGCGGTACTGTTGTGCTAGTTCCTTAGCTTTGTGCGCTCCTATAGGGAAATTTAAGGTGAAGAACCGCTGGGCGCGTGTTCTGTTTGACTCCGGCGCTACCCACTCGTTCGTGGCTAGAGCCTTTGTGGAGCGTCATCGGTTGTCTCTAGATCGTGTTCGGGATTCCTTCCGTGTCAAGTTTCCCTCTGGTGAATCTGTGTTGTCAGATTTGGGTATTTTGGATTGCCCGGTTTTGTTGGGGGATTTTCTTGCGAAGGCGGATCTGAAGATGATTGATCTAGAGGACTTCGATGTCATTTTGGGCATGGACTGGCTCTCTCGGTATGATGCGGTCATTCAGTGCAAAGGGAAGCGCTTGGACTTCATCAGGGACGACGGTCAGCCCGGCAGCGTGTATGCTGATCCGTGTCAGGATTCTCCTGTTCTCTCTGCGGTATGTGTTCAGAGATTATTTCTTTCTGATTATTGTGTTTGTTTAGTCTCGGCGGTTGGAACCGTTGTTAGCGTGCCACGCTTGGAGGAGATTCCTATTGTTCGTGGTTTCGCCGATGTTTTTACTGATGATCTTCCTGGTATTCCCCCTGAGCGGGATGTGGAGTTTGTTATTGATTTGGAGCCGGGTACGCGTCCTATTGCTAAGGCGCCGTACCGGATGGCCCCTCGTGAGTTAGAGGAGTTGCGAATTCAGTTAGATGAGTTGTTGGCTAAAGGTTTTATCAGGCAGAGTTCGTCGCCTTGGGGTGCTCCTGTTTTGTTCGTAAAGAAGAAAGATGGGTCGATGCGGCTTTGCATCGACTATAGAGAGTTGAACAAGGTCACTATCAAGAACAGGTACCCTCTGCCGAGGATCGATGATTTATTTGATCAGTTGCGTGGTAGCACGGTGTTCTCCAAGATCGATCTTCGTTCGGGCTATCATCAGCTCAGGATCCGTGAGGCAGATATTCCACGGACTGCGTTTAGGTCGAGGCATGGGCACTTTGAGTTTTTGGTGATGTCGTTTGGTCTGACCAACGCACCATCAGCCTTCATGGATATGATGAACAGGGTGTTCAAGGATTTCCTAGACAAGTTCGTTGTGGTCTTCATTGATGACGTGTTGGTTTATTCTCGCAGTGCTGAGGAGCACGAGCAGCATTTGCGTTTGGTCCTATCAGAATTGAGGAGCCACAAGTTATTCTCCAAGTTGAGCAAGTGCGAATTTTGGTTGCCTCAGGTTTCTTTTCTAGGCCACGTGGTGAACAAGGATGGGATCTCGGTTGACCCAGAAAAGATTGCAGCAGTGACGGATTGGAGTAGGCCGAATACTCATAAGGAGATTAGAAGTTTCTTAGGGTTGGCTGGCTATTACAGGAGATTCGTGGAGGGTTTCTCTTCTCTAGCCGCACCGTTGACCAAGCTGACTCAGAAGAATGTGGCTTTTGTTTGGAGCGAGAAGTGCGAAGAAGCTTTTCAGGAGTTAAAGAGGAGATTGTGTACTGCTCCCGTTCTGACCCTTCCTACTGAGGGCATGGATTATGATGTGTATGTGGATGCTTCGCATATAGGTCTGGGATGCGTATTAATGCAGGATGGAAAAGTAATTGCTTATGGGTCAAGGCAGTTGAAAACTCATGAGCGGAATTATCCTACGCATGACCTTGAGTTTGCAGCGGTTATCTATGCGTTGAAGTTGTGGAGGCACTTACTTTATGGGGCTCAGTGCAAGATTTTTACTGACCATAAGAGCCTGAAGTACGTGTTCACGCAGAAGGAGTTGAATCTGCGTCAGCGGCGGTGGCTTGAGTATGTGGCGGATTATGATGTGGAAATCCAGTATCATCCGGGCAAGGCCAATGTGGTGGCCGACGCCCTGAGCCGAAAGACGGGAAAGATCTTTAACCTCTCCGCCGATCGATTAGTTGAGGAGTTCCTCCTTATGGATATTTCAGTGGGATGCTGTAGTTTGCAGAGTAGCTTATCAGTGGAAGAGCCGTCCTGGATTTCTTTGACTAGACTGCATCAGAAGGACGATCCGGATCTGTTGCACCTTTTTACCAGGACAGAGAAGGGAGAGTTGCCAGATTTTTCTATTGATGATGCGGGTACTTTGAAGTACCGCGGCAGGTTTTGCGTTCCCGCTGTTGGGGACATTAGGAGTTTGATTTGCAGTGAGGCTCATGGTTCCAGCGTTGCCTACCATCCAGGATCTACGAAGATGTACCGTGACTTAAAGCAAATTGCTTGGTGGTATGGTATGAAAGGAGATATAGCCCGATTTGTTGCTGAGTGTCACACTTGCAAGCGTGTGAAGGCCGATCATGGAAGGCCTGGTGGTAAGTTGACTCCGCTAGAGATCCCGACTTGGAAGTGGGAGAGCATATCTATGGACTTCATTACGGGTTTGCCAAAATCCCCGAGAGGATTTGATTCTGTTTGGGTTATAGTGGATAGATTGACGAAGTGTGCTCACTTCGTGCCTTATAAGATTGATTACCCGATGAAGAAGATAGCGGAGTTGTACTTGAATGAAGTCATCCGACTCCACGGTGTGCCGGTTAGCATCATTTCTGATCGAGACTCCCGGTTTACTTCTCGTTTTTGGCAGAGTCTGCAGGAGGGTTTGGGTATGGATCTGAGGTATTCTACTGCGTACCACCCTCAGACCAATAGGCAGACGGAGCGGGTCAATCAGATTATTGAGGATATGATCCGATGCTATATTTTAGACCATGGTGGAGCGTGGGATGAGCGTCTGCGACTCATGGAATTTGCTTATAATAACAGTTATCAGGAAAGCTTGCAGATGGCTCCGTTCGAAGCTTTGTATGGGAGGCGCTGTAGGACTCCGTTGTTTTGGGCTGAAGCTGGTGAGAAGCCTTTGTTGGGTCCAGATGCTCTGGAAGAGATGGAAGTCGCCGTGAAGCCTATTCGAGAGAAGCTTCTTATAGCTCAGGAGAGGTATGAAAAGAACGCCAATCGGCGTAGGTCTGCTTTGGAGTTTTTAGTAGGGGATCATGTATACCTCAAGGTTTCTCCAATGGTTGGTGTGAAGAGATTTGGTAAAAATCGGAAATTGGACCCAAGGTATGTGGGCCCGTTCGAGGTTTTGGAGCGGATTGGTGTGTCTGCTTATAGATTGGATTTGCCAGCGAACTTCCCTGGCGTTCATAATGTTTTTCATGTTAGCCAGTTGCGGAAGTGTGTGCGCAGCAGTGGGCAACTCTTGGATGTTGTGCCCCAGTTGGAGCCCAACCTCTCGTTTGTTGAGGTGCCAGTTCGTATTTTGGATACTCAGGAGCGTGTGCTGCGAAAGAAGTCCATACCGATGGTGAAAGTTCTATGGAAAAATCAGGATTTGGAGAGCGCGACTTGGGAGCTAGAGACGGCCATGAGGAGGGCGTACCCTCACCTGTTTCGCTGATTTGATCGGTATGTTTCCCTTTGTAACTTCTGTTTGTTACTTTTTCCTTCTTTTGTACGAGGGTTGTGCGTAAAGTTTCGGGACGAAACTTTCTTTTAGGGGGAGTGACTGTAACGCCCCGTCTTTTCAGCGATTATTTTATTCTCGTTTGGCGTTATGATGACGCGTTTCCGTGGCTTGTGCCATGTGTGGAGTATGGTTTAGCTCCTTAGAACTGAGTGCCCTGTTTGGTAGCCTGTTGGCAAGATCTCCCTAGCAAACCGAGTCGTTTTGGTGACCCGGTGTGGCCTCTCGGGGGGGATGTTTGTGTTTGGCTTTGTTTGGGTATAACTCGAGTTCTGTTCGTCGAAAGTTAATTTCGACTTCGCCGTTGTGTTCGTAGCGTGGGTATTTAGCTACGGTGCGAATTTCGTCGAATTCCGAGGTGAATCGGTTTTCGCGTCGATTTGGTGCTTTATGTAATTTTGTAATTAATAATATAATTATATAATTATATATATAAAGATTTATTAGAATGAAAAGCCATCGATCATCTTCTTCCCCGATTAGAAACCGCCGGCCCCTTGTACGAGAGAAACGGAGTAACCGCCGAGCCTTCCCTTCGGACGCCGATTTCCGGAGCGTTTGTGGACGGAATTCGATTCCGAGAGTGGATTCGGATTGCTCTCGTCGAGACCTTCATTCCTGCGGTAAGAAATTCGATTTTCGTGGAGTTTTGGAAGGATTGGAATTTTCAGTTTTGGAAGTTTTCCGCCATTAATGGCCGAATCTTTGTTCTAGGTGTTGCGGCCGTCTTGATCCGTGCGAAGAGGAGGAAAGCAGTCCAAAGCTTCGTTGTGAATTGAGGCAAGTGGTATTCTTGCCCTTGCCAAGTGTTTTCTTTGATTTTATTTGCTGAAATTGAAATCCCGGTTAGCCCAGGTTAGAGGCCTTGTTGTTCTCGTTTTCTTGCTAACTATAGGGCTTAGTTCTTCCTACTGAAACCCCCCCTATGTTGTGGTGTTTGGAATCCAAATTATCGGCGTGAAGCCGTTGTTTCCCTTGCTCTTTTGGTTGCTCTGGTTTGGGTGTAGCCGAGAGGGAGTGTTAGGAGGGGGGGTGTGGTTGCCAATTTCCTTCGTTAAGGTATTATTCGAATTGTTAGACATAGTTTGGATGGTAGTAGCGTGCGACGTGATAGTTGTCTACTGCTACTGTAGTGGCGTGGGTCGTGTGCGCGTTCCGGTGTCGTTCGGGAAATTCCAAACGGTGCAGGTTGACCGCGCACGGTCATCAACCTTTAGGGCGCACGACCACTGGTCGTGTGCCTCTGTTCGTGCGCGTATATATTTCAGTTTCCAAAGTTCTGTCTCGGGCAATCGCACGAGCGCTGGCAACAGTGCGCACGACCACTGATCGTGCGACACTGACCGTGCGCAGTTGCTAGGTTTTCTGTCAGGTTTCCAGGTTCGTTTCGCACGATCATCAGCCGATGAGTGCGCACGACCACTGATCGTGCGTCACTGATCGTGCGCTTTGTATATTTTATGTTGCTAGGCGAATTTGGCTGATTTCGAGTGCGGGAGTTTAGATACTCAAGTGGCAGGCAACTACTCGAGTTCTGGATCTTCTGCCTTGGTCGTTCGACTGTCGTCGAGCTCCGTTTTCTTTAGTGGGCTTGTGGGTAGTGGTATAATTTTGGCGGCGAGTGAGGCTAGCTCACTCAACGCCAAAGTTTAGGTAGGCACTGAGTGGGTTTCACTCAACGCCTAGTCGTGTTGGTTTATTTCAACACCCTTCCTTTACCTTGTATTTCGTTTCCGAGTGGATTTTCCAGTTGTATTTCTGGGTTTTCCTTGTCGGCCGTTTTCTTTACTTTCCTGAAGGCCGAATCGTGGGTCGTGGATAGTAGTGGTGGTTGTAGCTCTTTATGGGGGTGGAGTTGTGTGATATAGCCAAGGCCACCCATGGATTTCTTGCTCCAGGTACGGGTTGGGCATGTCGGGTGGAAGGTCCCTTGTGTTTTCACGTGTTGACCCTCGAGCTTTTGACTTGGACATGGTGGATTGGGGGACTGCGTTTGCCTTCGATCCGGTTCCTTGTTGTTGTTTTGCTACTATCACTTCCCACAGTTTAGGGTGTTAGAAGTTTCTTCTTTCGTAGTTTGCAGCATTCTGGCTCTTGGTAGTCTAGTAGGCCCTGTAGGATGTTGTTCCCGGGCTGGGTCGTTGCTGTTTCTTTGCACGTTGTGCATTTCTTGTTGTCCTGTTTTGGACAGTTGTGACTCTTTCTACTGCATGTTTCCTGTTATTTTGTCCTTTTGGTTGACTCTTTCATGCAGTTTTACCTTGATTTTTGCTTGCTGAGGTATTCTGTTTTCTTTTGGAATACCCCAGGTTCTGAGCTGTAGCCAGTCTGGTGGCTAGTTGGAGGTGTTGTTGTTGGTGGACTCCTGGACTTTGGAGTTTTGTTTACCTTGTTTGTGAGGTTGTTTTCAGTACTTTCTTACAGACATATATGTGTGCTGGTGGGTTCGTGTCAGGTTGTTGGCGCCCACTAGTAGTTTTTACCTTGTACTAGATATATACTATTGCTGCTACCATTTATTTTTCTGGAGATAGTCTACTTGCTTTGAGAAGGTTTTATGCTAGGTTGCTAGTTATTTTTAAACCATAAATACTATTATAAATGAAGCTCATGATCAGCATGTTTTGTAAACTTAATCACTATATTCCAAATCACGTACGAAAACCGTTTTCTTATATATATTATATAAACTAAGTGTAGTGTCTTGCATAGCATGAGTGGTTCTCTTGGGACTCTTATGCGCTCTTTAGGGTGTAAAGCCTAATTAAAGTATTTTTCTGCAGCGTTTAAATATAGTTTTCTTTTGTGGACTAGATGATCCACTGAGCCGAGGGATACGGACTCTAAACATAACTGATTTTCTATTCATTAAGCACATGATTTTCTTGCATAAAGATTGTAGTTGGATTTGCCTGAGCGTCAGCAGTTATCCCCTGCTTGACGTGGCATCATGACGCGTGTTTTCTCTTACTCTGATAATTCTTAATTCGGAGAAAATGCGGGTTGTGACAGGGATGCTCAGAAACAAGCTCAGCTATCTAAAAAAAGATTCAGAGAGCAGGCTGAATTAAAGCCTAATTTTGAACAATGGAGTCCAACCTCCAGAAATATAATTCTTACTGCTTGGAAAGCTGTGAAAGAAAATATGCATGATAGAGTAAAATGGTATTCTGAACAAGTGTGGAGTAAATATCATAAGCCCCAAGGTTCCATATACCAGTTCAGAAAAGACTTCAAAGCTGGGAAAATACCTGCTAACTCGGTGGAGCCTAGTAAATATTTCCCAAAGCCTTATCATTATCTTGAAAGGCAAAAGATAAAGGCTGAAGAGCTCAAGAAGAAGGATCTGAAAGGAAAGAAGCCGGTTGATGACACAGTGGCTAATATACAAGCTAAGATTCAACCTGGCAAAGGAATTGTAATCAAGGAGCCTGATCAATCCTAGGGATAGATTGACTAGATTTAGAACTATGCAATCTTTTGTTCTAAAATCCTTGTAACTCAAAAACTGATTATTGATTCAATGAATTTTATTATATTGTGTAATGATATTTCATGTGGTTTCTGCTTATGAGTTACCTTGTTTGTGAAAAAATTTTATATATCATAATCTTTGTTTTATTATGAGTGGTGTATATTATTGACTAAGGATTATGACTTCTCCAAATAGGGGGAGATTGTTGGGTACATTAGAAACTGTGTACCAGATTTGGAGAAGCCTCACCTAACTCAATGATATACATCAATGTGTATTTGATGGAAAATTAAGTTTGAATATGCAGGTTAAAGAAATACAGGAATATATTTTATGTACAAGTGTCGACACTGGTGAAGTAAATGTGTCGACACCAGAAACAAGTTTGTGTAGACATACAGGACTTGTGTTGACACACAGAAATTCTGTCAGCAGTAGTTATGTCGACACACAGGACTTGTGTCGACAGACAGAAGTTCAGTCTACATCAACTGTGTCGACACACGGGACTTGTGTCGACACACACTCAAGAATTCTGTCGACACCAACTATGTCAAGACTAGAAGCAATTATGTCGACACATAGGACTTGTGTCGACACATTCAACAGGAGCTATGTCGAGAAGATGAAGAATGGCTGTGTCGACAATGTGGGAGCTGTGTCGACACCATCAAGACTTGTGTCGACACATGGTCTATTTGTGTTGACATATTTGGAGTATTGTCTCGTCGCTTTTCTGCTGAGATAGAGTACATTGAGGCATCAGGTTTCAAGACTGATTACTTGACAACTGTCATAACTAACAAAGCTGTTACATTTGTCAGAACTGTCAGAAGGCCATTATGAACCGGATCAATCGGTAACCCCAGATGGGTCTATATAAAGACCATTCCTATCAAAGCAATATATAAGAAAGAAGGAAGGACTTGATATTCTTCTAACAGTTGAAATCTACAAGTCATTAAGTGAGGGCAGTTTCTGAACAAGTCTGCAAGAAGGATTCAGATCTATTTCTGAATTGAAGGAAGCTAGATTGAGGATCATCTCATACTTCAAAAGAAGATCAACCTTACTGTGTTCAGATTCAAGAAGCTTTAAAGAAAGCTAAGATAGGTTGGATCTTAAGAAATCAGTTCAATCAAGAACTGATCAAGAATCCTTCATCCATTTCTCTCTCTACCTGGGTAAAGTATTTGTTACTTTTATAATCAATTTTTCCATAAGATCTTTTGTAAATCTGAGTGTAGGAGAGTAATCTCTCTGAGTTGTAAGCCTAAATATATAAAGGCTAAGGTAGGGCTGAGTGCCTGAGGTAGGATCTTGGTGCTCTGAGATATAGGCCTGGTGATTAAGGCTGAGGTAGGGTTGTTGCCTGAGGTAGGATTTTTGGGAAGAATCTGAGTTGTAAGACTTGAAGAAGTCTGTATTATAGGAACCAGTTGGGTTTTGAGTTGTAAGATCTGAGATCTGAGTTAGTGGAAGGAAGTTTGGCTGAATCCAGCACTCTACTGGATAGGTGAAGGGGAGAGTGGATGTACCCACGAATTGGGGAACCACTATAAACCATTGTGTGCTGTGCAGTGATTTTTTTGTGCTTGATTTACTCTGTGTTGTGATAGATGTGAATCAAATAACTATGCTGTGAATAACATTTTAATTGCCTAAGTTTTAAAAAGGATTTCAACCTATTCACCCCCTCCCCCCTCGATGTGCCTAGGATCTATAAAACAAACCTTTCAGTAGGCTTCCCCTTGTGGGCGGCTGAGGCAGCAGAGGGGGCGGCCTGAGGAGCAGGCCGCCCCTTATGGGTGGCTGAGGCAGCAGAGGGGCGGCCTGAGAAGCAGGCCACCCCTTGAGGGCGGATGGAATCCGTCTCTGATGACGAGCCGTAAAGTGAGTCCTCTGATCCCGCAACGGTTGAGTTGGTCTGTAGGGTTGACGCCGGCTGGGCGACCTGGCAAACTACAGGAATAGATCGCGCAGATTGTCCCCTGCTGCTTTAAATCGCCTCCTGCAAGGAATAATATTGTGCGGTTAGCAGGCCTAATCGCACGGCCTGCAAGGGTGAGCTATGGGAGCAGCCCAATGTCCCGCAGGGCACGCAGTAGCTATGCGACCGGGGCGGTTTGACTGGGGAGACCGCCCTAGCCACGCAGCCTGAGAGGATAGGAGTTTTTATTCGCCTGGCCTAAAAAAGGAGGGTTGAGGAAGATCGTGACCCTCGGGGGGAACCCCTGAGTGGGCCGCGACTTGCGAGCTAGATACCTTGGGAGGGATCGCCGATTTTGGGGTTAATATTGGCAACAAGAATGTCTTTGTCAGATATAGAGGAGACAATCTCATGCACAATATCATGAGAAGGGAGTTCCAGGTGAATCTCCCCCTCAGTAGTAGCCTTGTCCATAAGGACATCTTTGTCTTCTAAATTCTCCATGAGAATTTCTAGCTCTGAGGTGGCAGTGGCAGGAGCATCTTCCATCATCCTCTCAAGTACTTGCTCCCCCTTAGCTAGAGGACTAAATAGGACAACTTCAGGACCCTCAGGAGTTTGAGCAATCCTTCTCTTCAGATTCTCAATAAAGGTGTCTAATTGTTCTTAAATTGATGGGATAGTCTCCCCCTCAACTGGAGTAGGTATCTGGGAAGTCTCCCCCTCAGTAGGAATAGGTATTTAGGAAGTCTCCCCCTCAAATTCAGTACCCATTAGAGATTTCTCTCCCTCAATATCTGCACAGATAGTCTTTATATCATGTCTACTCAGAAATTTCAGAGTTTCAACTCGATTCTCTTCAAACGGTGTTCTTACCAACTGGTTCCTTGCAGTAGGTTTAGAAGATATTGATACCTAAGCACTCATGTCTCTTTTGGTTTCTTCAGCAGACTCAGTGAGCTGGGGATTATGTGGCTCCTCTTCACTCTTCTCAGAGAAGCTTCTCTCTATGTTTTCCTCAGTAATCAAAACATCTTTCTTCTTCTTCTTCTTAGGAATAGTCTGTGCATGTGGCAATAGAACTCTATCCCACCAATTAAGCATTTTTGAGTCCATCCTCCTCATATGATGGATTTTAGTTCCTAGCCTTATGTTAAGGATCCCTAGAACATTGATGTGCAGAAACAGAGATAGAATCCTCCCTATGTTTGGCTCTGGGATACACTCTACAATTCTATCAAAAAGAACCCTTCCTTAATATATCTTCTTGGTAAGAATTATCCTTGCCATCAATTTGAACATCTTCTTGGAAATTTTAGCATGAGACCCAGTCTTGCACATCAGGGCCTTCCCAACAACATTTGCAAGGAATTTTCCTTTCTGGTTCAGTTCTATTCTCAAGATTAATCCTGTGGAGTGCTTTGACAATCCACACCACTTCAGGGTAGCTTTTGTAACATCCCTCAAACAACTAGACCCCTAAGAGTGGTTTTGTCATGACTAGGTCATGACAAAACCCTAGGGAGCCGAGAAAGACCAAATGAACTTAGACGTGAAGGTGAAAATCACCTTGGGATGTAAATAGTAGTTTTCAATTACCCACCCTATGGATTGACTTTAGGGCTTCAACTTGACTCCATGACCCCACATAACACCCCTAACCCTTAAGGGAGGTAAATGGGTCACCAAGGAACCATTGGGGTCAATCCAAAAGGTCAAGTTGACTAAAGTCAACCTTAGCCCTAAAACGGTCAAAGTGTCCTAATTAAGGGTCAAGTGGCCTCCAAGGTGCCAAACCAACCCTATCCAACCATTCCTAGACCTTAGGGGAGTCAAATGGGTCACCAAGGACCCATTGGGGCAACCTAAAAGGTCAATTTGACCAAAGTCAACTCAACCCTAGTTTAGGTCAAATTAACTCAAGTTGACCGAACCTAGCCCAATCCATTTGGGCTAAGCCCAATTTGAGTGGACCACTAGCTCTAGGAGGCTGATATTTATTTAAATGCCACTTAAATTTTTGGAAAAAGTGACTAGGAGAGAGAAAGCTCCATCTTCCCCTTTAATGGAGGAGATAGAAAGAGAGGTCATTCATGGCCAAGGGAGGCCAAGGGCCTCTCTATTCATCTTCAATGCTATATTCAACTCCCCTGGGGGAGAGGAGAAGTTTCTAGCCATTTCCCGACCTAGTTGAGCCTAGGTTCACCCCCCAAGCCATGGTCGAAAAGAGCTTTCATGGCCACTAATGGCCATTTATGCCTTGGCCCTTCCCCTCCCCAACTGAGGCATTAAACACCTTCATAGGACTCAGAGGAGTTGTTTCCTCCACTCACCAAATGAATTCGTTCCCTTTGGTGTAGAAGTTTCATAACAGCCGACGGCACCACCACCGGCAATGGCGTCCCGTCAATCAGCAAGGCTTCAGCCCTCCCAAAAGGTCCATTTCTCCCCCTCTCCATCTATGCTTGCCTCTTAGATCAATTAGGAGAGATAATGGGCTCAATCGAGCCCAATTCAGACAGAGTTTTTGAAGAAATTCCATGAGAAATGAGAGGTTGCGGGTTCGTCGAAAACGGTCCCTCCGGTGGTCGTCTCGTTGTCCATCGATAGCCCCCACCTCAACGGAGGTGGTGGCGGTGGCCGGCTAGGGAGGTGGCTGGGTGGCCGGGAAACTAGGCTGGAAGTAGCTCATGGATGGGTCAATCTGTATCGTTGGTGCGCTAGGGATGATGACGGGCAGCCGCTGGATCGCTCCAAGAATTGTGCCGCCTTCTTGAATACATTAGGATTATTAACAAATCTTTTTATTTGATTTTTGTCACACTAAATGCAGTGGATAGTTGTAATTATTAAAAATATCTAGAGGTGTTTTCTGGAAAAATGATGAACATAAAAGTTTTATCCCTAGAGTTCTAGTTTATTTTAAAATTTGTGTCAACCCATTGGGTTAGTGGTCTGACCACATAACTCAAAATGGTGTAGTCTATACCTAGGGCTAACCAGAGACTAAATTGAGTTCCCCCATCAATCTAGCAATCCAAATGTCTTGAGATTTGGACTGGGGGTCACTCCTATCTATACCTCAAACATATCCAAAAATGGGAATGTTTGGAGAATATTTTCCTATAGTTTTTTAAACATTTAATAAAACATGTATAGGTTTTTTAAAGGGTCTAATTACCTCATAAGTCCCCAAAATTTTGGTGGCTGACTTTTAGAGTCATGATAAGATACTGGTAAAAATTTTAACCCATTTGGGGTTGATTTGATTAGGTATTGGTGTGACCAAAGTTTGGTCTCATAAGGGGAAAAATTAGGTCAAAAGTGCACTAGGTGGAGTGTGTGGCCATTCCTCATCCAAATGTGGTGGAACTTTGGCCACTGACTTGTAGTCACAAATAACCCCCTCAACTATGGTTTTGGGTGGATATGCCCACAAACCCTAGTACAAACCCTAGGGTTTCCCTTTGAGTGTTGAGAAGGACATGAGGTCATATGTCCTTGGATTAACTTGAATATTGGTAGACTACTTCATAGAGTGGTATTAAGCCCTAGACAATTTTACAGGAATTTTTAGGAACATATATCCCCCCTGAATTAATTAAGGTTTAATTAGTTCACTTTATTTCAAAATGAAATTTCATGTTAATATAATCTCGGATGTTCAAGAAACTTTGGCAATGAGCTTATATTGATGTTATTGTTTTTTGATAATTTTGTTATGAATTTTGGATTGATATATTTGGTACTTAATTAACAACCCTGATGTTTGCCCTAATTACAAGAAAATTAATTATGGATTTGTTACTCACTGGAAAATTATGCAACTTGGTCAGAGGACATCTTAGGGCATTATAATGTTCTGTAAATTTTTATAAAACTATTGAAAGATATTTCATTTAGGATCATTCATAAAGTGTCCTATGTTGGATATTTTTAAGTAGTTTATTTATGTGACCAAATGGACTTAGGAAATTATTATTTTTGGTCAAAAGTCTTTTCTGGTCACCTTGAACATCTGTTAATTTATCATGATTTTTGGATGATTAAATTTAGAACTTCCTTCTTTAGTCTAATATTATGGTAAATGGTTCAGTATTTTGTTTGGAGGTCAAAACCTTTTGGAAAATTGTGAATTCTATTATTTTTTGTTATTATGATGATATACACTTGTCATAATTTTTCTAAGACCATATCATGTAATAAAATTGTACTTGGTGTTCAAAAGCACAATTAGACTAATTTTTCAAAAAATATAATAAATACCAAATAAAGTAGAAAAATTACAATATTCTAGATTTATTCATTAAGTATCATGATAGACCCCCAATAATAATCCTAGGGCATTTGGATGATTATTTGGAGTATCACCTTTCATGGACAAATTGTTGATCATTAGTTTTGCACGTAATAAAACTGTAGAAATAAGGTAACATGTAGTACTTTGTATGGGAAGGTGAGATAGTTGGTGTACCTGGTCTAGTTGAGAATGAATAAGGTGACCAATGGAGGGCAGGTTGTGAGAGCCTGGTTGACCAGGGGCAAGGTTGTGCTCGGGATCGACGGTGGATCGTCCTTCCCTTGGAGAAAGACTAAATACACTTAGGGTTAGATCAAGTGTATGATCAGTAGAGTCGGGACATGGGTAGATACCAACAATAGTAAGTGCCTTGCAAAAGGGAATGATGGGCTTTAGTTATCATCATAGTTCCTAGTGCCCTCGAGAGCCCTTCACAGGAAATACCCTGGGCAGTCCAAGGTTAACCTTAAACCGTAAGACAAAAATGGTAAAAGAGCAATTAGTAACTACTAGTACATTACTTTCACTCACCCCAATGGCTTGGGATTTTAACTTGGTTGGGTTATCGGAGCGGTAGGCTCAGTGGTTGTGGAAATGGGCAGGTTAGCCCGACGAGCCGAGGGCTCGAAAGGTAGTTGTAACGGACAGGATAGTCTGGGGAGCCGATGGCTCAGGAATTCATGGCTGCATGTGCATGATGTGGTGGGTCTTCGGTATTTGACGATCGTTCACAATGAAGTCGATACGATGACTCGACAGGTGTGGTTTACACTTAGCCAAGGAAAAGACTGACGGGTTTAGTCAGCATTAGTACGTGGTAACTCTGGTGTGTCCTTCAGAGGCGTACGTAAGGGCTAGGCCCTGTAGTATGGATACCTGCCTAGGAGTGGGGTGGTCTAACCCACTGTATTCATTGGCCACTATGGAGGCTCTTAGGAGTGGAGCTAGCTTCTTAAATAAAGGGAACTAAAGTTCTGTGTATATAGAGACTTGTGTGTTGTACTTGCATGAATCTTGGCATAACATATCACTACACACATACCTGCATATAACCTGACACCCCATCATATAAACTACTATGGGATAAGTTATACGATAAGAGCCTTGCAAAAGACCCCTTAACTTATAAGTTTGTATGGGCATTCTTATAAGTTAAGGTTACTTGTTTCATAACTTTATTTACTTGTACTTTTATTACTTATTGTGTAGCATGTACTTACTGCTCTATCTTTACCTTGTTTACATTACTACACTACTTGTTATAGAACTACTAGATAAATCCACCATCACCTGCTCTTGTTCATTCTCCACCTTAAATATCTCCTTTCCTCCTCCTCGCACGGTGCCTAGGAGTCGTAGGTGCGAGGCGGGGATGATAGTTGGCTTAGTCTTTATGACTAACGGTCGGTGGACCAAACATTTCAGGGGCACCAGATGGGAGAGAGGGAGAAGCATTAAGAGATGCAGCATCGACAGAGTACGATGCACATGGAGGTGGGCCAGTCTAGCACGGGAGCACATGCCTTCGGCTCTGTGAGTGATTAGTTTTTACTTAGCTTCCGCGAGAGAGTTTTACTTATATATATATATATATATAATTAATTTTGTGGACTTGACTTAATTGTCTTCTCTCATGCACTTCTACTTCTTTGTTAATTACTAATGCCGGCAGGATCGGTGTTTTGTGGTGGCAACCTTCCCGAGTATTGGTGTCACCGCAAAACGTCGATTTTGGGTATAAGACCCGATAGCATAGAAAAAAAATGTGGTCTTACAAACTGGTATCAGAACTAACCTCGATCCGAAGAAAATAAGTCCACAAAAACCCTAGGCCACCCCGCGCAAGCTTAGTTTGAGGACAAACTAGCAGCGGAAGTAATGGTGTGCCCATAAGGGAATTGTAACACCTCTACCCATCACGTATAATATAATAGAGGGTACGGTCGGGGCCCTACACCATATTCCACAAATAGGCGGAGACATCACTAAATAATATCAAGAACCATCGCACCCTAACACAGAGCATTCTAGCGGAAGTTTCGGGGTTGAAAACTTGAACTCAACAATAACAGAAATGTCCACTTCTACTAAATAGGAATGTATACAACCAAATACACAATGTACATAGCCTTATGGCTTTTACAAGTTTCTCTTAACATAAGGTGTGATTTACAAACATTGGCATGCAGGCCGGCCACACATGAATAAGAGTAAATAAAACAAGCCTTCAAGGGCAGCAGCGCAATAAGGGCTTCAACTTGCTATTTCCCGCTCGGGCCAGCACCACCTGCAAAGAAGCAATCCCCCAAGAGGTGGCAAACAGGGCAAAGGTCAGCATTCAGCTGACCAATTATAACGACCCTGCCCCTGGCTTGGGGCAGCGGAATTCCTTCCCTGCACAACATGTATTCGCATAGCATATACGTATAACAATACACAAAGGTTGTGCACAACCGCACAAGACAATACATATCACAAACATCGGCACGACGGCCCAATGTTCCGTGCACTCGGGGCACATTATCGGTGTACCGAATACCAGGTCACAGCACCGTTCAGAGGTCTCAGACCTACGATTCATTATGAGCATTCCTATTCTTTATGGCACGCAGGCCAAAGACTCTCATTATGCCCCTAATGAAATCCCAATTCCTTGACGCTCTCTTGTATAGTTGGCATAACACAGGTATAGATCAGCCACCCCCCGTTGCTTAAATCGCCTTGCCACAAAGGAATATCGAAGTACTCATGATCAACTTACAGGCGCGGGTCTGTTTCACCTTTCATGTTCGGCACTAAGCCATTTTTCACAGTTGCAGCCGCACGACTCAACTTCACACAACATGGCACTCACGGCCACAAGAGTTGAACACCAAGTACCAACTCTTACATTTTCCTGGAATTCTTCCAGTACTTCCTGCTTCACCAAGCTGCAGGTATCCACGAAGGACTCCATAAAAACAACCAATATACACGGAGTCTTCTCCAATTTGCAAACAAAGCATCACCAATCCAGAACAACATGTCCGGATGGGCTTCACACAGCATGCCTAACTGTACTACACAATTCCGATTCTAATGCAAATTAACAAGGGATGAACTACCAATCCCAAGGGAATCACTTCGCCATCAACCTTTTGGTGGATGATTCCTATGCAAATGTAGGAAAGAAGGACTTCACTTGTCCAAGAAAGAAATTGTTACCCTTGGAAGATGCTTCGGAGCCATGGGGAGAAAAGTAAATGGATGAAAGTTATCGCAGCAGCCTTGCCTTCGCAAATCCGAACTCGGCTTGCGATTTGAACTACCGTAGCACCACTAGCGGCCGGAATCCTCTTCTTCTTCCTCCTATTGCTCTCCCATCTCTCTTACTTTTAGAAAGAGAATGATGAGTTGAGAATGAGAAATAAATCCTCTATTCCAAGCCTTATCAAGCCAGGTAGAAACCAGTGCCATTGGATCTCCATCAAAGAAAACGAACGGCTCAGAATCGCTCTCAAAATACATTTCCTGGACTAAACACGGCTTGTGACACGCCCGTGTCACATGCCATGTTCCTTAAGCGGCTACCGAACCGACTCACCCAGTCTACAACACGGGCTTAGACATGCCCGTGTCAAACACCTGACATGCCAGTATCAGAAAGCACACGGCCGTGTAACTGGCTGTGTCACTCCTTCAATACAGGACCAGATCACCCAAGAAGAACATGGCTAAGGCACACGCCCGTATCCTCAGCCGTGTGCCAAACACGCCCCTATAACACGCCCGTGTCATAGGCCGTGCTCGCCACTCAACGCTACCTGGTTATTCACCCGAGCAGGATACGCCCCGGGACACTCCCGTGTCCCAAGCCGTGTCGCCTCTCGATGATCGTCAACCGTGCTATCTCGAGAACTCGACTAGACCCCCACCGTAAAGGACACGCCCGTGTCTTAAGCCGTGCCACCCATCCTGACCCCATTTTTGGACTTATAGTATTTGGGTTGTTACAATCCTCCCCTCCTTAATATAAATTTCGTCCCGAAATTTGTACGCAGCAAGGGAACAAACATCACAATGCTATTACGCTAAAAGATCTGTTACAACAGAATGTACATGGTCAATAGTTTACACAAAAAGCTCAGGAAACTCTGCTCGCATGGTCTGCTCTCGCTCCCTTGTTAGCTCCTCACGGCCACAATTGTCCCATCGAACTTTGACCATCCCGATCATCTTGTTCCACAACTATTTCTCGATGCGATCCTCGATTCGAATAGGCCTAACCTTCGTCATTAGCCTGCTGTCATTTGATACTTGATTTGCAACAACCACTTGATTTGGCTCTCTTACCGCTTTCCGCAACACCGATACATGAAACACATCATGTAAACCGCTCAGCTCTTGCGAAAGTGCTAACTGATAGGCAGCTTCACCAATACGCTCTACCACTTAAAACGGTCCCAGATACCTTGGACTCAACTTTTTCAGACACCGTATCCTGGACACATCTTTGAATGGTTTTATTTTCAAGTACACCCAATCGCCCACCGCAAACTCCACGTTTTGGTGCTTGACATTGTAATACTTAGCTTTCCTATCTTGTGCCACCATCAGTCTTTCGCGTATTAACCATATAATTAAGTTGGCATCATCTAACTCTTTTCGCCGGTACAACTTCGTTTCACCAGTCTCCGCCCAAGCCAGAGGTGTACGACATTTCCTACCGTATAAAGCCTCAAAGGGCGCCATCTGGACACTAGCTTGGTATCTGTTGTTGTAGGCGAACTCAACCACACCGAGATGATCTTCCCAATTCTTCTCGAAATCCAGTGCACACATTCGGAGCATATCTTCCAATGTCCTGTTGGTCCTCTCAGTCTGACCATCCATCTGAGGATGGAAGGCCGTGCTGAAATGTAATTTCATACCCAACAGTTCATGTACTAATCTCCAATCACCCGAAGTGAAATGCCCATCTCGATCACTAAAGATGCTACGGGGCACACCGTGCAATCGTATAATAGTATCCACGTACAGTTTTTACAATTTCTAAATTGAATCATCCTTACGGTTCGAGATGAAGTGCGACACCTTGGTTAACAAGTCCACAATCACCCATACCGTATCATTTCCACGATGTGATCTCGGTAACCCATGCACGAAATCCATGGAAATATCATCAAATTTTCATACAGGGATAGGCAACGACTTCAGTAAACCACCCAATTTTTGGCATTTTGCCTTTACCAAAGCACATGTTTGACACTTAGCAACATAGTGTGCTATATCCTTCTTCATTCCAGGCCACCAGAACAACTTCTTCATATCTTTATACATCTTCGTGCTCCCGGGGTGAACCGAATATTTGGTGAAGTGGCCTTCATACATCACCTCTTCACGAAGCTTACCCCTATCTGGGACACACAAACGACCGTCCTTTCGAAAAAGACCATCATTAAACGAAAATCTAGAGTCCGCACTTTCCGCTGCATAGCATTGTAGACTTTCATCAAGTTCTGTTGCTTGCCGAACTCTGTTCGCCAGGTCACACTGTACCTCCGTCCAGTTTAAGCACGCATCTACAGTGGCATTCCTTTCAACACAAGAAATATTTAATGTCTCCAATTCTCGAATTAGTCTTTAATCATGCTTTAGAAGCCAACTTGCCCTTGTTGGAGTCTGACGACTCAAGGCATCCACGACTAAATTCCCTTTACCGGGAGTATAATAAATCTTGAAGGTGTAGTCACCAAGAAACTCCATCCACCTTATCTATCGCATATTAAGATCTTTCTGATCCAACAGATATTTCAGGCTTTTATGGTCTGTGAATATATCTACTTTCACGCCATATAGATAATGAGGCCACAGTTTAAGTGCAAATATCACCGCCACCAATTCCAAATCATGGACGGGGTAATTCCGTTCATGCACCTTCAATTAGCGTGAGCCATAAGCTATCACATTTCCGAATTGTAAAAGAATGCAGCCTAAGACGCTCCCTGATGCATCACTATAGACCTCAAAGCCGTCTTGACCACATAGCGACGTCAAGATTGGTGCCGCGGTCAAACGACTCTTTAGCTCTTCAAAAGCTCGTGCGCACTCCGGCGTCCAAACGAACTTCTGATCCTTCCTCGTCAGTGTGGTGAGAGGCAATTCTATCCTCGATAAATTTTCTACGAAGTGCATGTAGTAGCCCGCAAGCCCAAGAAAACTCCTGACTTCTACTACTGAAGAAAGAACAGGCCACTCCCATATAGCAACTATCTTGGAAGGATCCACCACAATGTCCTCTCCACTAATCACATGGCCAAGAAAAGCCACTGACGACAGCCAAAACTCACACTTAGAGAACTTGGCGTAGAGCTTATTCTTCCTAAGGGTGTGCAACACCATCCGCAAGTGATTTGCATGATCTACTTCGGATTGGGAGTATACGAGGATATCATCAATAAATACGATCACAAGGAGATCCAAGTATTCCCTAAATGTTCGATGCATCAAGTCCATGAATACTAATGGCGCATTAGACAGCCCAAACGACATTACCGTGAACTTATAGTGACCATAGCGTGTTCCAAAAACTATTTTGGGTATATCACTTTCACGAACTCTCAACTGATAGTATCCTGCCTTCAAATCCAACTTGGAGTATACAGTTGAGCCAACTAACTGGTCAAACAATTCATCAATTCGTGGAATTGGATACTTGTTCTTTTCTGTTAGTTTGTTCAGTTCTCTATAGTCAATGCATAGACGCAAGATGCCGTCCTTCTTTTTCATAAAGAGAACCGGCGCGCACCAAGGCGATTGACTTGGGCGTATATTTCCTTGCTCTAGGAATTCTTGCAACTGAACCTTTAGTTCTACCATCTCCTTTGGCGCTACACAATAAGGCGAGCGGGCCACAGGTTTCGCACCTGGCACCAGCTCGATATCGAAGTCGATTTCCCTTTAGGGTGGTAACCCCTGAAGGTCTTTTGGAAACACATCAACGTATTCTGATACAATCGGCACCTCACTCACATTGGCCTTTGGCTCCACCGCCTCAATGAGTGTGAAGAATAACTCTGCACCCTTCCGAACTGCCTTAACTACATGGAGAGCAGATATCAATACCCTACTCGTCCCTCGCATGCAACTGAACTTGGCCTCTTGTTCAATATTTTTCCCCAGTGTAACCTCTTTTGAAGTGCAATCTATACAAGCATGGTGCTCTGAAAGCCAGTCCATACCAAAGATTATATCAAACTCCGATATCGGCAATACTAATGTTTCCACTTTGAAATTCAGACTCCTTATCTTGACCTCAACACAACAAGACTTATCCGCACACATCAAACATCCGTTAGGTAGTAACACCTTTAGACTATCTATCATGGTCCGTATAGGTACCCCGATTCGCAAGATGAAATCTTCCGACAGAAATGAATGTGAAGCACCTGTATTGAACAGTGCTCGTGCCAGATAGTCCCGTATGAGGACAAAACCTAAAACACCAAAATTAAAACAAGCACAACACATGGTATAAAGTAAAATTATAAACTACTCGCACCTGTGACGACGTCAGCCTGCTTGATGGCCTCATTTTGTCCAAGATTGAAGACCCGGGGCTGCGCATGAGATGCAGAAGACTCCACCACAGCCTTCCCTTTATCCGCATAAGACGCTGCCGTCTTCTTTTCACCCTTTGGAGGACCAACTCGGCAGTCACATGCAAAGTGCCGCAGCTTTGCACACTTGTAATAAGCATGAGAACCATAACCAGAAGGTGTCTCTGCCACAACCGTTGAAGGAGCTTGTCAATAAGACTTGGACTTCCTTCCCCATCTCTTTCGGTATCCAGACTTCTCTAAATGCGATGGCTTGAACTCCAGCTTTGTCATAACCATGTTCCCTTTGCTTTGCCCTCTTTTCATATCCTTTTCCAAAGACCGAGCCGTACAGACCAATGCTTGGAATCCCTGATTCACATAACTCGAGAGCAAATACCGCAACTCATCTCGTAGTCCTCCATAGAACAGACTGGTCTTACGCTCCTCTTCGGCGAAGATATTGCCCGCATACCGTCCCAAACGTGTAAACTCATGCAGATACTCATCTAGACTATGCTCCCCTTGAGTTAAACGTTGGAACTCTAACTCCATGGAAATTCTTTGCTGCATCGGGATATGTTTTGCTAAAAATAATCGAGATAACTCTTCAATCGAGATTCTCGTCAAATGCCTGCCAACCAAGTGATGCAGTTCTACCTCGTCCCACCACAACCGAGCCTCTCCCTCAAGCAGGAAAGTGGTTAGTGTGACTTTCTGTTCCTCCTCTACTCTGAAAGCTATTAAGAGTCTCTTAATCCTTGAGAGCCAATCCTCCGCTTGGGCTGGGGAACCCGCCCCAGTAAATTGAGGAGGATTGAAGCTAATGAACAGCTTCAATTGTTGATCTGCCGCCCGCGGATCAACTACAGCTTCCACTGGTTCTTGCCTTATCTCAGCATGCATTGGCACCACTGTAGGTCGAGCCTGCCCAGCTTGTTGAGACTTCATAACTGCAATCATTGTCTCCGTAATCAAACGGACAGTTTCAGTTGATAGAGGAGGTGTGGGCACCTCATCCGGTGCCACACTTTCAATTGAATGTTGAGGTTCTGACTGACCCGCAACACTTCTAGTCACCTATATGTGTAGAAACACAATTTAGCGACTAAATAAACGGCAAACATACAAAAATGAACACACAGGTTCAACAAACAAGTGTATTTACATTCCTAAGTGGACATTCTTGAGTTCAAATTATGTGTTATAACGGTAGCACTTACACGTGGTCGCCACCCCTCAAAAGAATTCGTCCACGAATTTGGAAGAGATCGACCAACAAGTTTATACCAAATTGTAACACCTCTACCCACCACGTGTAATATAATAGAGGGTCCAGCCAGGGCCCCACACCATATTCAACAAATAGGCGGAGGCGTCACTAAATAATATATAGAACTATCACACCCTAACACAGAGCATTCTAGCGGAAGCTTCAGGGTTGAAAACTTGAACTCAACAATAACAGAAATGTCCACTTCTACTAAATAGGAATGTATACAACCAAATACACAAGGTACATAGCCTTATGGCTTTTACAAGTTTCTCTTAACATAAGGTGTGGATTACAAACATCGACACGCAGGTCGGCTACACTTGAATAAGAGTAAACAAAACAAGCCTTCAAGGGCAGCAGTGCAATACGGGCTTCTACCTGCTATTTCCCGCTCAGGCCAACACCACCTGCAAAGAAGCAATACACCAAGCGGTGGAAAACAGGGCAACGGTCAGCATTCAGCTGACCAATTATAATGACCCTACCCCTGGCATGGGGCAGCGGAATTCCTTCCCTGCACAACATGTATTCACATAGCATATACGTATAATAATCCACAAAGGCTTTGCACAACCGCACAAGCCAATACATATCACAAACGTCTGCACTATGGCCTAACATTCCGTGCACTCAGGGCACATTATTGATGTATCGAATACCAGGTCACACAACCGTTCAGAGGTCTCAGACCTACGGTTCATTATGAGCATTCCTAGTCTTTATGGCGCGCAGGCCAAAGACTCTCATTATGCCCCTGACGAAAGCCCAATGCCATGACGCTCTCTTGTACAGCTGGCATAACGCAGGGACAGATCAGCCACCCCCATTACTCAAATCGCCTTGCCACAAAGGAATACCGAAGTACTCATGGTCAACTTACAAGCGTAGGTCAGTTTCACCATTCCTGTTCGGCACTAAGCCCTTTTTCACAGTTGCAGCCCTACGGCTCAACTTCACACAACATGGCACTCACGGCCACAAGAGTTGAACACCAAGTACCAACTCTCACATTTTCCTGGACTTCTTCCAGTACTTCCTGCTGCACCAAGCTGCAGGTATCCACGAAGGACTCCATACAAACAACCAATGTACACGGAGTCTTCTCTGATTTACAAACAAAGCATCACCAATCCAGACCATCATGTTTGGATGGGCTTCACACATCATACCTAACCGTACTACATAATTCTGGTTCTAATGCAAATTAACAAGGGATGAACTACTAATCCCAAGGGAATCACTTTGCCATCCACCTTTTGGTGGAGGATTCCTATGCAAATGCAGGAAAGAAGGACTTCACTTATCTAAGAAGGAAATCGTTACCCTTGGAAGACGCTTCGGAGCCATGGGGAGAAAAGTAAACGGATAAAAGTTCTCACATCAGCCTTTACTTCGCAAATCCGAACTCGGCTCGCTATTTGAACCACTGTAACACCACCGGCGGCTGGAATCCTCTTCTTCTTCCTCCTCTTGCTCTCCCCTCTCTCTTACTTTTAGAAAGAGAATAATGAGTTTAGAATGAGAAATAAATCCTCCATTCCCGACCTTATCAAGCCAGGTAGAAACCAGGGTCATTGAATCTCCATCAAAGAAAATGATCTGCTCAGAATCGCTCTCAAAATACATTTCCTGGACTGAACACAGCTTGTGACACGCTCGTATCACAGGTTGTGTTCCTTAAGCGGCTATAGAACCGACTCACCCAGTCCAGAACACGAGCTTCGATACGCCCGTGTCAAACACCTGACATGCCCATGTCAGAAAGCATACGGCCGTGTGACTGGCCGTGTCACTCCTTCAACACAGGACCAGATCACCCGAGAAGAACACGGCTAAGGCACACACCCGTGTCCTTAGCCGTGTGCCAAACACGCCCCTGTGATACGCCCGTGTCACAGGCCATCCTCGCCACTCAATGCTACCCGGTTATTTACTCGAGCAGGACATGCCCTGGGATACGCCCTTATCCCAGGCCGTGTTGCCTCTCGACGATAGTCGACCATGCTATCTCGAGAACTCGACTTGATGCCCACCATAAAGGACACGCCCTAGGACACACCCGTGTCCCGGGATGTGTCAACCAGCCTGACCCCATTTTGGGACTTATGGTTTTTGGGGTGTTACAGGAATCACATGCAAAAAGTTCATTTTCTCATTTGTTCCACTTGTACACTAACTAACAATTGGAATTTTCCTTATAGCTTGCGACGAACCCTACCCCTCAGTAGGGTTCACCTCAGGCAAAAAACATGGTTCCACCCCCGCCGCCTCTGACTCTATTCCAGCAGACAAAGATGGGGAAAATACTAGTGGATATTCTGGAGGCCTTCATGGCTCAGCAGGCTTGATGCGTAAAAAACGTCTCACGGAATACAATCCGAATAGGCAAGTGTACCTATCGTTGTATAGTATAGTGATACAAATATATCAAGGTCGTATAAAAACTCGGTGCTGGCAAGTACTATTACTCACAACAACTTTATTATCCTACTGAACGATTGATGGGTTTCGAAAATAAAAATGAACAAAGCGTAATTAAAAGAGAAATAAAATATTGTGAAAGAGTGCTCGATCGACGATTCACTTTGAAATAAAATAACAGAATAAATTAGTTTAGCATTTGAAAAACTATTAAGACCGTGACGGATCTGATATTAGGAAGTAATCTCGCTAGAGCATTAAATCCCCTAACTTATAGACATTTTGACCGAAATCTCTTTACAAGTCAAAATGGCCTAAAGTCGCATTACCGAAGTGACCCACACTATTGGATTTGACTCCAATCCAGAGGATTTATGTCGTCCTATCTCTAGGATTTTGTGCAACTCCTTCCTTCTTTTAGTGATCTTTCAAATCAATGAGTCTCTCAACTTCTATGAAATGAGATCAATTGCCTACTACCGTATACCGGAATACGGAGTCGACACGATAAAAATCAAAGAAGGATAAAAAATAGAAAAAAATACAAATGCAAACATAAAATTAAAGATGCGTTATTTTATCGCAAAGTTCATCGCGATCGGGCACAAAATAAAATTAGCTAAGCATGATTAAGAAGGAAATAACAACAATAAGAAAAAGCAAATTCATTTTCATTGATTAATAAAAGAGGTACACAAAATAAGAACAAGACAAAATTATTCTACTAAAGAAAAAATTACAATAAAAGGAACATGACAAGAAAGTAACACTCTTGAACTTGCACTCTACTTCTACTTCTACTTCCAAAAGCTTGAGGGATTGGGTCCTTTTATAGATGAAGGGGAAGGTTCTAGATGGAAATGAAGAGAGGGAGACAAGGGGGTGGCCGGCCATGTAAAGAGGAGAAGGTTCATGCATGTCATTTAAATTAGGGAGAGAGAATAACTAGATTCATGTATTTCATTTTGGAAAATAAAAAGAAATAAAATAAATAAAAGAGGGGGGTGGATAGGTTTAAATGAGAATGAAAGAGGGGAAAAGAGGGATGAATGAGAAATAAAGTGGGGGAAAAATAATAAAGGGGAGAGAGAGAGGGGAGGACGGCCATGCAAAGGGCAAGGAGCATGCATGTGAGTAGGTTGTTTTGTCTTGAAGAGGGGGCTCGGGTTTGGGCTTGGAGAGAAGCTTTGTGAGCTCGGGTAGGGTAGGTGGGCTGCTCCAATAGTGGTCGGGCTGCTGTTAAAGTGGGCTTCATCATGCTTGGGCTTTGAACCTACAAATAAAAGAAATAAAATAAAACAAAATGACATTAGTTATATAACATAACACAAATAAGTAACATGATATTGGTTGTTAAAATTAAACTAAACTTAACAAACATAACATAACCTAATAATATTTATATTCAAAACACAAGTTACATAGAACATAAAATTAAACATAGAACATAAAATTAAACATAGAACATAAAATTAAACATAAAAATGCATAAAACAAATAATTAAACTAGGAATTAATATACTATTAAAACATGAAATAAAAACATAACAAGCATAAAATATTAATAACTTAGGCATTTTGCATACTAAACTACCCCAAAAATTGATGACTAAAAGTAGTCATCAAATTACCCCATGCTTAGGCTTTTGCTATTCTAGAGAAAAAGTATGAGAAATATTTATAAGACATTTATAAAATTTTTAATTAAACTAAAAATTTATTTACACCAAAATCTTGCCAAAAATAAAATTTAGGGGATTTATGAATTAAGTCCTAAATTATGTAATTAAAGTGAAAAGAGAGAAATTTTTAGCCAAAAATTCTCTAATAAATTAACTAGCACTCAAAATTGAGTAAAGTGCAAACAAGGTTAGATTGAAAATATAAAAACCATAACTTGAAAGAAACTTAAGGGAAAAAATGCAACCTACTACTTATGCTCTCCCAATATTTTAATTTTAAAACTAAGACAATAATATTGGCTAAGGGGTTTAGGGAGGAAATCATCATGAAGAGGTCTTTGATTGGAGGTGATCATCATTATTATTTTCTTCACACCCCACATAATTTTTTTTAAATAATATATATATGTAATACCAGAAAATAATAGACTAACATCCTATCACTTCCCACGATATATATGATCTTTTAATTCCTCTCTTCATCAGGGTTGCATATGTGTACCAGAGAATAAGGAACTAACATCTCCTTATTCCCATGACATATGATCTAACAATAAATGAAAGAAAAAGAGAATTAGGTAAGGATAAGGGGTTAAACAAGATTTCAGAAAATAAACTAAAATACTAGAGAGAAACTACTAGTAGATTGAGATTTCCTAAGAATCTAAAAGCATGAGATAATAATCATTAGAATCCAAAATTGTTAAGCAAAATTACTACAAAATTGAAACTATTTAAAATAAAAGAGAAAAAGTGCTAAATAAATTACTCTAAGCAAATTAAAATCATATGATTATCCTCAAAAACTAAATCACTAAATATTAGATTTAACAAAATATGATGAAATAAAAGATTAGCAAAAAATAAAAAGAATGCTTATAAACAAACTCAAACTAAATTTATGAAAATAACAAAAAGCTAAGCATGAGGTTTATTATATTTCATTGAATTTTTAAAGATTTTTCATTTTTTTTGTTTTGAAATATGATCTTTTTTTTTTGGAATTTTTGATTTTTCTAATTTTTTTGATAAGGCAAAATAAAAGCAGTACTAAAGAAACTCAATAAAACTATACTAATCTTTTTTTGTTTTTTTGTAGAAATTTAAAACATTTTTTTAGAAAAGAAAGAAAAAAGAAATAAAACAACTAAACCCTCCCCCATGCTTGAATTTTGCATTGTCCTCAATGAAAAATAAAAACAAGAAAGAAAAAGGAAGAAGAAAGAGGAGGGGGATGCAATAAAATAAAAAAGAAAACGACTTCCCCAGATTCATAAGACTGAATGCAGATGTCGCTCCCCCATGCTTAGCTAGACACCGGCTCAGGCCTAAGGAAGAGAGGAAAGGATGGAGCCAAACGAACCGCCGGAGGTTTTATTCCTGCAAAACAAAATAAGCAAAGAAAAAGAAAAAGAAATAACAAAAAGTGATAAGCAAGGGGCGCCTCCCAAGAGCTCTCTTTGTTTAACGTCATCTGAGCCCGACGTTATTTGTTAGCTAAATGGAAAGTAAAAACTGAAATTAAGAGGTAACTCCCTAAGTATGCGCTTAGGGGAGTAAATAAAAAAAATGAAGAATCGCACCGACATGCGATGGAATCTTCAAGGGAATGACGCCCAAAAATGAATGGACGGAGTTATAGAAGAACTCCGTTATATGTAAAACGGGAAAGAAATGGTCGTCAAAAGAAGAAGAAAAAAAAAGAAGAAATTGAAAGAGTAATAAAAGAAGTAGAAGAAGAGATTTCATCAACGGAAATTTCACAAGGAGAAGGAGGGACTTGGGAAATTTTGGGAGAAGAAGGGGCAGAAAGGACTAAAGGAGTGTCATCTAAAATAAAAGAAGAAGAAGAAAAAGATTCGCTAAAAATAGAAAAATTTGGAACAATTGAATTTGAGATTGAAATGGAATCACAAACGTCTTCAGAAGGAGAAATAGGAGACGTCTCGGCATCCTCAACAGGTAAGAAGCACGTCGGAATATCCATAGAGGTGTCTTCCAAAAGAGGAAGGAAACAATATTGAATATCCGAATAATTATCCTCCTCTAGAGGAAAAAGACAAGCCGAGATATCCGGTGACTCATTACATAATGAAATTGGAGGAGACGGAGAAGAAGACGAAGAAAAAGATGCGGCCTCACGAGAAAAATAATCCATAATGGTTTTGAAATGCGAATTAATATTATCAATAGAAGTTTGCAATTCAAGATACTCATTATCGATAGAATTAAAATTTAAAGGCGCGGCGTTTTGCGGGGCAAAATCATAAGAAAAATAAGACGGGTTCCCCATCTCCCAAGTAGGATAAAAATTTGAGTAAGGGTCAAATTGGCCACTTTGACCTGCTCCAGAAAAATTGAAATCAAAAGAGGGAGGTGTTCCTGAAAGATATTCAGAATAAAAGTGGTCGGGCGACCCGCAAAAAGCGCAAAAAGATGATGATTCCATAAAAAAAATAAACCGTTACCAAAAAGAAAGAGAAAAATTAAATTTTTTTTTATTTTTTGATTTTCTTTTTAGAAAGTAGAAAAATTAAAATAAATATTTTTTTAAAAAAAAATAATAGAAGTAATAAACTCGGTGCTTTCGTAATATTGCCAAAAATATCTCCGGCAACGGCGCCAAAAACTTGATGCGTAAAAATTGTCTCACAGACTACAATCTGAATAGGCAAGTGTACCTATCATTTTATAGTATAGTGATAAAAATATATCAAGGTCGTATAAAAACTCGGGGCTGGTAAGTACTATTACTCACAACGACTCTATTATCCTACCGAACGATTGATGGGTTTAGAAAATAAAAATGAACAAAGCATAATTAAAAGAGAAATAAAATATTGCGAAAGAGTGCTCGATCGACGATTCACATTGAAATAAAATGACGGAATAAATTAGTTTAGCATTTGCAATACTATTAAGACCGTGACGGATCCGATATTAGGAAGTAATCTCGCTAGAGCATTAAATCCCCTAACTTATAGACGTTTTGACCGAAATCTCTTTACAAGTCAAAATAACCTAAAGTCGCATTACCGAAGTGACCCGCACTATTGGATTTGACTCCAATCCGGAGGATTTACGTCGTCCTATCTCTAGGATTGCGTGCAACTCCTTCCTTCTTTGAGTGATCTTTCAAATCAATGAGTCTCTCGACATCTATGAAATGAGATCAATTGCCTACTATTGTATACCGGAATACGGTGTCGACACGATAAAAATCAAAAAAGGATCAAAAATAGAAAAAAATACAAATGCAAACATAAAATTAAAGATGCGTTATTTTATCGCAAAGTTCATCGCGATCGGGCACAAAATAAAATTAGCTAAGCATGATTGAGAAGGAAATAACAACAATAAGAAAAAATAAATTCATTGTCGTTGATTAATAAAAGAGGTACACAAAATAAGAACAAGACAAAATTATTCTACTAAAGCAAAAATTACAATAAAAGGAACTTGACAAGAAAGTAACACTCTTGAACTAGCACTCTACTTCTACTTCTACTTCCAAAAGCTTGAGGGATGGGGTCCTTTTATAGATGAAGGGGAAGGTTCTAGATGGAAATAAAGAGGGGGAGACAAGGGGGTTGCCGACCATGTAAAGAGGAGAAGGTACATGCATGTCATTTAAATGAGGGAGAGAGAATAGCTAGATTCATGCATTTCATTTTGGAAAATAAAAAGAAATAAAATAAATAAAAGAGGGCGGTGGATGGGTTTAAATGAGAATGAAAGAGGGGAAAAGAGGGATGAATGAGAAATAAAGTGGGGGAAAAATAATAAAGGGGAGAGAGAGAGGGGAGGCCAGCCATGCAAAGGTGGAAAGGTGCATGCATGTGAGTGGGCTGTTTTGTCTTGAAGAGGGGGCTCAGGTTTGGGCTTGGAGAGAAGCTTTGTGAGCTCGGGTAGGGTAGGTTGGCTGCTCCAATAGTGGCTGGGCTGCTCTTAAAGTGAGCTTCATCATGCTTGGGCTTTGAACCTACAAATAAAAGAAAAAAAATAACACAAAATGACATTAGTTATATAGCATAACACAAATAAGTAACATGATATTGGTTATTAAACTTAAACTAAACTTAACAAACATAACATAACCTAATAATATTTATATTCAAAACACAAGTTAACATAGAACATAAAATTAAACATAGAACATAAAATTAAACATAAAAATGCATAAAACAAATAATTAAACTAGGAATTAATATATTATTAAAACATGAAATAAAAACATAACAAGCATAAAATATTAATCAACTTAGGCATTTTGCATACTAAACTACCCCAAAAATCGATGACTAAAAGTAGTCATAAAGGCTCCGGCTCCACAGCCAAATCCCGGGGCTAACTGGTTCTGTGTCTTTCAGGAGCTTTCTCCTCCATCCTACCTCAGGACGGAGTCAGCAGTCCTTACAAAGGAGTGCCTGGACATTATATACGAGATGCTGGCTGGGATTCGATGCCCAACGGAGGAGGTTGTATCCTTGGCAGTTTACTGCTTGGAGTCGCATGGGAAGAGATGGTGAAAGTCACTGTTAGACACCACCTTTGCTGGAGTGGATTGCGCAGACATCTCATGGGAGGAGTTCAGAGCAGCTCTATTAAAGAATTTTGTACCTTAGTCAGCGAGGGATGAATTGGAGGATAGGTTCCTATAGTTGAGGCAAGGCAGCAGGATAGTGTTGGAGTACTACCAGGTGTTCACACATCTAGCCCGCTTTGCGGACTCATATCAGTTGGGTGATGCGGGCTACGCAAAGAGGTTCTATAAGGGCCTTCACGATGACATGAGTCAGACCCTCCTCTTCGTATCTAGTTGGAGCTTGGCCAGGATCTTGGAGATGGAAAATAAGCTGGAGGTAGACCAGCTTACAGTTCGAGGCTGGAAGAGACCGGCTAATGAATCAGTAATTGGTGGCAGGAGAGACCAGCCCATTGGTCGTGTCATTAGGGAAAGGAGGAATGAGGATCAACCAAGCCAGGAGGACAGGCAAGAGCAGAGGAACCTGGTGGTGTTGGCTCCTCGGCCCTTACAGATGCGGGAGATGCCAAGGCCAGTGGAGGAGGCACCAACGTTCTTTCAGTGTAACCAGCCGAGACACTTTTGGAGGAACTGTCCCATGAGGGAAGCTCCACCAATAGCTTTACAAGATGCCCCACCTGCTCGGCAATTTGGAGGTCGAGGACGTGGCCAAGGTCGTGGATTTTAGGGCGGAGACCACCGACAGGATAGAGGGCAGGTATATACCTTGGATCTGGCTCAGCCCTAGAACCCAGAGAGGGTGATAGCAGGTATGCCAGTGAATTTAAGATTTCTCTCTTTCCTAGAAGCTAGATTACATAGATATAGAACTGTAGAATTAGGAAAGAAGTTTTAATTAGACATCTAAGACACTTAACAAAATTCTAGGGTAGTGTCGGTACGCGGCAAGCCTTCCCACACCCTATTCGACACTAGGGCATCGCACAACTTCATGTCGGATGACTTTATCAAGGACCTGAAGGGCATCAGATAATATGAGGGAGTCACCAGGAGGGTGCATCTCCCAAATGGGATGGAGATCCAGTCTACGATAAAATGCCTTCTAATGGTGACCATTGATGGGTTAACCCTCGAAGCTCCGGCAATGATCTTAAGCTTGCTGGATTTCGATCTGGTTCACGGAATGACATTGCTCGCCTGGAACCACACTCAGATTGACTGCCCAGTAAGGAAGGTCGTACTCAAATACGACAACACTTATGCGACCTTCGAACGTATTATCCCAGTTTCTCTCCTCCTACTCTCTTCAATTAAGGCCTTCAAGGCCCATATGTAGGGAGACGAGGTCTACTAGGTGTTATTCGAGATGATTGAGGCTCAGGACCCTATAGTTAACATTCCAGTGGTGCGGGACTTTGCAGATGAATTTTTGGAGAAGATGCCAGGTCTACCACTGCATCGGGAGAAGGATTTTCAAATATAGCTCATGCCAGGGGCTAAGCCGACACCCAGAGCTCCACACCGGATGCCCCCCGAAGGAGTTGGTGGAGTTTTGAAGCCTGATGTAGGAGCTAGTGGAAGCCGGATTTGTCCGGCCAAGCTCTTCACTATGGGGAGCTCTGGTGCTGTTCGTGAAGAAGAAGGATGGGCCACTCCGACTGTTCATCAATGAAAGGGCACTGAACAGGCTGACAGCCCGAAACACTTTTCCTCTACCGAGGATTGATGAGCTGTTTGATCAGTTGGAGGGAGCTCACTGGTTTTCGAAGCTGGATCTGAGGTCAGGTTACTACCAGCTGTGGATTCAGGAGGAGTACATCCCGAAGACTACTTTTAGCAGTAGATGTGGGTTATACAAGTTCACCGTGATGCCCTTCAGGCTCACAAATTCACCATCTACGTTCATGAGTTTGATGAACTGGGTGTTCAAGGACTACCTAGACGTCTTCATCATAGTGTTTATTGACAACATCCTCATCTATTCGAGGACCGAAGAGGAGCATGCACGTCATTTGGCACTAACTATGGAGAGGCTCCGGGAGCATAGTTTGTATGCCAAGTTCAGTAAGTGTGAGTTTTGGCTGAAGGAGGTGGCTTTCCTGGGCCATATTATGAGTTGAGCAGGACTGGAAGTGGACCCGACAAAGGTGCAGGCAGTACGGGATTGGCCCCCGCTGAAGACGGCGACCGATGTGAGGAGTTTCCTAGGACTTATCGGTAACTACTGGAAGTTTGTATAGGGATTCTCCCGGATTGCGCTCCCGCTCACATCTCTGATGAAGTAGGAGACTCAATTTGTCTGGACGCCGCAGTGCGAGGCTGCCTTCATAGAGATGAAAGGTCAGCTTACCTCAGCCAATATCCTTGCCCTTCCATCTTGGAAGAAAGGATTTCAGGTTTATATCGATGGGTCGTATTAGGGGATGGGTTCTGTTCTGATGCAGAACTGGCACGTGATAGCTTATGCCTCCAAACAGCTGAAGAAACACGAGCAGAAATACCCAGTGCATGACTTGGAGATGGGAGCAGTTATCTTCGCACTGAAGATCTGGCAGCACTATCTCTATGGTGTCCACTATGATATTTTCTCAAATCACAAGAATTTGAAGTACGTGGACACATAGAAGGAGCTGAACATTCGACAGAGACATTGGGTAGAGTTTTTGTCGGACTATCAGTACACCTTGCACTATCTTCCTATGAATGCCGATGTGGTAGTAGACTCTCTGAGCCGAAGTGCCACTATACCAAGAGCAAGGCCTCAGCTGATGTCTATGGAGCTGGTGTAGAGGTTGAAAGAGATGCAGATATCTCTGGTATCCGAGGATGATCCAGAGCTTTACGAGGAGTACTTGGTGTCGATGAGTTCCACCGACGACATTCGAGATTGTATCAGGGATGGGCAGAGGCTGGATGCGAGGATGGAGCTGATATTTAGGGCCTTGGAGGAAGGTACGGTAGGGGATTACTCTCTGATAGATGGGTTGTTATGCTTTTGAGGCCCAGTTTATATACCTGCAGAAGGCCGAATTCGGGAGGATATCATGACAGAGGCTCAATGCAGCAGATATTCAGTGCAACCTAGGATCACGAAGATGGCAGTAGATCAGAAGAGGACAATGTATTGTCCAGGCATGAAGAAGGATATCACATACTTTGTGATGCATTGCGAGGTTTGTCAGCTTGTAAAGGCGGAGTGCAAGAGTCTGGCCAGATTTTTGCAACCACATCCGGTGTCGGAGTGGAAGTTTGAGGACATAGACACTGATTTCATACATATGCTGCCCTGATCCCATGCGGTGAATGACTCGATCTGGGTTATCGCCGACAGACTGACGAAGGTGTCCAGGTTTATTCCGATTAGAAAGGACGCTCCGGTCAGTGATCTAGTGCGGAGATTTGTGGAGCAGTTTGTCCGCTACTATAGAGTACCAAGAATGATCGTGTCAGATCGGCATGGACAGTTTACGTCCAAGGAGTGGAGGTTAGTTCAAGCTTACTTAGGCTCTTGGTTGACGTTCAGCACCGCCTTCCACCCTCAGACGGACGGGCAGACGGAGCGCACCAACCAGACACTAGAAGATCTTTTGCGCCTATGCATTTTCGACCGCGGAGAGCCATTGGAGAGACTATTGTCGCTAATCGAGTTCTCCTACAACAACAGTCATCAGTCCAGCATAGGCATGGCCCCTTACAAGGCATTGTATGGGCGAAGGTGCATGACCCCACTATCTTGGATCCAGGATGAGGATCCAAAGTCACTTAGCTTGAAGTTCCTGGAGGACACAAATGCTTAAGTGAGATTCATCCCGGATAGGATAGTGGAGGCCCAAAGTAGATAAGTCAAGTACTATGATGCACGGCATCGTCAAGTGGAGTTTTAGGTGGGATACCGGGTTTTCTTGAAGATACGGTCGATGCATGGAGTATCGCGGGTACGTCGGCGGAAGACGCTCAGTCCGAGGTACATGAGGCCCAATAAGATCCTGGAGCGGATCGACCCCTTGGCTTACAAGCTACAGCTACCGAAGGAGTTAGCGGGATTGCATGACGTCTTCCACATCACTTCACTTCAGAGGGCTCTACTATGACCTGAGCAGCTGATTTCTACTATAGATGGCCCGGTGGCTTCGGATCGATCAGTCAGCATAGAACCGGTCAGGATCGATGATACAGCAGTGCGGGTCTTGCGGCGCAAGAAGGCTCCACTAGTCAAGTTCTTATGGAGGAACCATGGGCAAGAGGAGCACACTTGGGAGCCACAGGACCTGATGCGGCAGAGGTACCTGGATCTCTTCGAGTCAGGTAAACCTTTAATTTTCTAGGGATATTACATGCTTTTATTAAGTAGAAACCCCATAGGCCTAACCTTAATTTTGGGAATGAAATTTTTATTTTTATATATTAGGATTTTTAACATCCCTCAAATAACTAGACCCCCAAGAGTGGTTTTATCATGACTAGGTCATGACAAAACCCTAGGGAGCCCAAGAAGACCAAATGTACTTAGGCATGAAGGTGAAAACCACCTTGGGCTATAAATAGAAATTTTCAATTACCCACCCTAGGGATTGACTTTAGGGTCTCAACTTGACTCCATGACCCCAATATAACACCCTTAACCCTTAAGGAAGGTCAATGGGTCACCAAGGACCCATTGGGGTCAATCCAAAAGGTCAAGTTGACCAAAGTCAACCCTAGCCCTAAAATGGTCAAAGTGTCATAATTAAGGGTCAAGTGGCCTCCAAGGTGCCAAACTAACCCTACCCAACCCTTCCAAGACCTTAAGGGAGGTCAATGGGTCAATCTAAAAGGTCAATTTGCCCAAAGTCAACTCAACCCAAGTTTAGGTCAAATTAACTCAAGTTGACCTAACCTAGCCCAATCCATTTGGGCTAAGCCTAATTTGAGTGGACCACTAGCTCTAAGAGGCATATATTTAATCAAATGCCACTTAAATTTCTAGTAAAAGTGATTAGGAGAGAGAAAGCTCCATCTTCCCCTTTAATGGAGGAGGGAGAAAGAGAGGCCATTCATGGCCAAGGGCCTCTCTATTCATCTTCAATGCTGGATTCAACTCCCATGGGGAGAGGAGAAGTTTCTAGCCGTTTCATTACCTAGTTGAGCCTAGGTTAACCCCCCAAGCCATGGCTGAAAAGAGCTTTCATGGACACTAATGGCCATTGATGCCTTGGCCCTTCCCCTCCCCAACTGAGTCTTTAAACACCTTAAGAGGATGCAAAGGAGTCGTTTCCTCCACTCACCCGAAGAATCTGTGCCCTTTGGTGTAGAAGATGCAAAACACCCGATGACACCACCACCGGCAATGGAGTCGCGTCGATCGGCAAGGCTTTAGCCCTCCCAAAAGGTCGATTTCTTCACCTCTCACTTTGTGCTATCCTCTTAGATCAATTAGGAGAGATAACGGGCTCAATCGAGCCCGATTCAGGCAGAGTTTTTGAAGAAATTCCATTAGAAATGAGAGGTTGCGGGTTCGCCGGAAATAGTCCCTCCGGCGGTCGTGTCGCCGCCCATCGATAGCCCCTACCTCAACGGAGGTGGTGGTACCGGTGGCCGGCCAGGGAGGTGTTTGGGTTTTCGGGAAACTGGGCTGGAAGTAGCTCTAGGACGGGTCGATTTAGACCATTGGCGCATTGGGGATGATGATGGGCAGTCACTGGATCGCGCCATGATCGTGCCGCCATCTTGAATAGTTTCAGATTTTTAACAAATCATTTTATTTGATTTCTGTCACACTTAATGCAGTTGATAGTTTTAATTATTAAAAATATCTAAAGGTTTTTCTAGAAAAATGTTCAACATCCAAGTTATTGGATCACTAAATGTGTTGGATAGGTTTTAAAATAGACAAAAGTTAAAAAGAGAAGGTGTGTTTAGATTGTGAATAAAAAGATAGCATTTGATTTTGAGTCCCCTCAGAATGAAAATAATTGAGAAAATTAAATTCTAAATCTCTTTAAAAAAAACTTGGACCATGGAAGTTCCAATATTATGAATGTACCTCTTTTTTGGATACGGCCAACTAAGTTTAGGTAAGACCGGCCAAACTTTTATTCTGTAATTGAAACCCCTAAAGCTCACTTTATGTGGTAAATCCTGTTATTTGATTTGACTCTAATTCAAGAAATTAACATCATCATCTTTCAAGGAGTAAGCTCAACTCTCCTTACCCGTTAGCAATCTATCCATATGCATGATCCTTTCATCTATTAGAATACAAAAATGGTTAGTATAAATCATATATTGATGATATGACTCAACTTAAATTTTATCAAAGGTAAATCCTAAGCATTTATTTTAAATAGAAAAAAATTAAGATTAAAAAGAGATTATTATTCCATTCCTCGGATAGTCTTGATCGAGTACTAAAAGACATTTAATTTTTCATGACTGCAAAGAAAATAAAAAAGATATATGTTGGGAAAACCCTTATGATTTAGCTTAATAAATTATGTTTAGTGATTTTACATCTTTGGTCTATTACCCATGTTATATAGTGAGGTAATTTGGTCATAGAAGTCTTAGGGTGTCTGTGATATAAAGTATCTATATACAAGACATACTAAATCGAAGAGAAAAATTATGAATTGCCAACATGCGTCGACTAGATCTCGATGTAATGTCGACTAGAATTTGACGTTACTTCAACGAGAAGTCAGGGCAACTAAATTTTATTAGTCGACGACACTCAAAGGATTATATTAACCCACACTTTTAAATGATATCGACGCATACTTCGAGATGATATCGACGGAGTATTAACTACATAGTGAATTTTATAAACAGTCATAAATTGATGTTGCTTCGATAAGAACTTGATGTTACATCGACTTGATTTCTTAACATAATTTGTTTTGTGTCTTCAACCTGAATTAAATCAAGAAGTGGTTTACATAACAAATTCTTAGAGAAGTTAGAGGATGTTGGTCTATATATACATATGATGAGATATAAAAAATAGAGAGAGGGTGAAACTATCAAAGATCATCAATCATCAACAACAGACGATCAAGAAAATCATATCAGATCGTGAAAAGATTGAATTTGATAGAGAAAGCTTGGAAGATTATCATCTGCAATTAAATTTCTTCCAGTATCAGTCGATTGGTTTGATAGTTGCCGAATCTGATAAGATAATTAATACTTCTTCTCAAGAGAAGTTATAATAGATTCAGAGAAAAAGTTTGAAAGATCATCTGGAGATTGGGCTCATAATCTTTGTTATTTTGATATTCAGAGATTCATCAAAAGTTTCAGAGATCATCATTAATTGTCCTAGAAATTTGTAAAGAGGACACTAAGAGAAGAATCATCTTAACTCAAATATTATTTTAATTTTCTTCTTACATTTGAGAAAAAGAGTTTTAAGAATCCCTCTACAAAGGATTCAGCGAGAGGTTCTAAGAGTCTTCTTGAGAAATGACAGATTGTAATTGGTTCAAGATCTCCTTATCAAAAGATCTGGTGTGGTTTTAAGAGTCTCCTATTCAAAATACTTAGACACTGTGATAGTGAATTCCTACTAAGGGGATAGAAGAGTGGGTGTACCCAGATTAAGGGAGAATAACTACAATCCTTGTGTCTTCGATTATTTTGCTTTTATTTATTATTTTGTATTGTTGTGTTGTGATTTTAATTAACTGCATCAGATTCTGGCTTATAGTTTTTGTAAATGCAAATTCTGTGAATTAATCATAGTATTTGAAAATAATTTAAATCTTATTCCCCACATGTAGAGAAAAATCTGAGGAATATAGAAACTAAACTCCTATTACAATTGGTATCAGTGGGAGGTTGATCATCAATAAGCAACAATAAACTCAAATTTTTATTTACAAAAATTGCTTCAAATACTTTCAAAGGATTTGCATCAACTATGCCTTAAATTTGTAATCTTGATAAGTTTATACTTTAGAAAGCTAGATTTAGATAATATATGAACTCTATTAATGAGGGTATTTTGAATCAATCTTGATAGGACCACCAATGTCATATAGAAGGGATGCAGATGGAAATATAACTATAGAATCTATACCAATAAATTAATGTACTGATGTGAAGAAGAGAGTTAAAGATTGTAATGCAAAAGCTATGAATATCTTGGTCTCTACCATGTCTGATGGCATATTTCAAAAAGTTATAGAATGTCTCTCAGCAAAAGAGATATGGGAATCACTCTCAAGGATTGTTGATGGATGTGCATATGAGAGAAAGGATAGAAAATCACTTTTAATCTCTCACTATGCAAATTTCTATAAGAAATCTATTGAATTTATAGCAGATATGTATGCCAGATTCAGTATGATAATTAATAAGTTAAAAGGACTAAATAATGACATATCTCTTATAGAAATTAATGTTAAGTTACTCATGTGCTTTCCTAGTACAATGAATTACAGAACTTGGGCTATTAAAGAAGTATGGTATCAAAAGGAAATCACTACAGATACTTTTTTTGGGAAATTGAAATCTTATGACCAATTATTGAAAAGAAGAGCAAAAAACTGAAGCTAAACAGAATAACATATCATCTATAGAAAAAGTAGTTACATTCAAAGTTACTAAAGATGAACCATTTGTTACAAAAAATGAAATTTTCAATCCTCTGGCAAGAAGATTTAGAAAATGGATTAAATCAGAAGGTTCATGAAGAAGAGACAGCTTTATGGGAAAACCAAAATTTGACATGACTCCCAATAAGAAGATAATTTGTTTTACTTACAGAAAAATTGGTCAAATTTGAACAGAATGTCTAGAATAGCAAAAGGAAAGATCAAGCTCATAGTATCAAAAGAAGAATTATCTGAAGAATAAGAAGTGTAAGAGAAAGGGAAAAGTTTTTATTGCTTAATTTTAGAGTGACACAAGCTATGAATCTAGTTCTTCATCAAATAATGAAGAGGAAAAAGTTGATGAAGAAGCTTGTCTCATCGCTCTAAAGACATAATCTGATTATGAGTCAATTGAGGTACCAGATTATTTTCACTATATAGACTTTACCTTTGATTATTTTAAGATATGTTTTAGAGAATTCTGTATAGATCAAATAAAACTTAAAAAGGAAATTAAATCATTAAATCAAAATTTTAAAATATATGAATACTGTCCTAATGATATTAAGCAAATAGAACAAGATAAGTATTTAAAAGTTGAGATACAAAATTTGAAGGAATGGATTAGAAGGTTAATAGAAGAATTCTTCATTGAAAGAAGAACTATCAAAGACAAAAAGTTATTGAAGACTCCTTGAATGTAAGGAGTAATCAGTTTAAGAATATTACTGAAAACCTTAAGAAAAGGGTTGATCATTTGGGCTTAGGAGCAAACCCTAATAGGATAGTAGCAATATATATTAAACCTACTTGGAAAAATCCTGTAACATTCATTAAAGCAAAAGAAGTATCATCTATAATAGTACATAATAACTGTTCAAATTTTAATAATGATAAGAGAAAATTTAAAATAAAAAAATGTTATAAATAAACAACTAGTGATAGATAAAAAACAAAAATCAGTATTTTCATTGAAATAGGAACATGTGTCGATTTTATATCGACGTAACTCTTGTGAAATATCAACATAAAATTGACATTTTCCAAAAGTTGCATCGACTTCAACTCGATTCATATCCCTTTAGAGCAATTATTTATATCAGAAATATTTTGAAAATGATGTTTGCCATGATTGTTTTATTGAAGATCATATAACTAGAAGTTATTGATTTAATAGACCAACACTCTTTTATCCTAAGGGATAATATGAAAGGCCTTCATATACTTTCATTACTCTCTATAATGGAAAAAGAAGAATCGGGTTCAAGGTAACCTAGATCCCAACTAATGTTTAAATTCATGTGAAGGAAAAATAATGTCCTTCCCCAAAGCTGTAGTGGTATCTTGACAGTGGATGCTCTAGGCGTATGACTGGATAAAGAGATATGTGGATAAATTACAAGGCCAAAAATGGTCCCATGGTAGTATTTGGTGATTCCAATTATGGTCAGACCATAAGTTATGGTATGATAAAAATTAGGGATCTTACCTTTGCTAAAGTAGCTAATGTTGAAGGACTTCAACATTAGCTGATTAGTATTAGTCAACTTTGTGATGGTGAATACAAAATGGTTTTCACTAATAATTATTGCCAAATAGTAAATTCTAGAACATATGACATTGTGCTAACTGGATCTAGAAAAGGTAATATATATTATTGACTTTGACTCAACTAACAATGAATTATGTTTATTCAATATTAAAATAAATATGAATGCGTTGTGGCATAGAAGGCATGGCCATGTAAATCATAAAATTATAGCAAAGCTTTCAAAGAATAAGTTAGTAAGATGCTTTCCAAAAGGTATGAATAGAAAAGTGAATCTGTGTAAAGCTTGTCAGCTGGGTAAATAGGTGAAATCTTCATTCAAACCAATTAGTAAGAGTGATTCCCCAAGAATCTTATACCTACTACATATGGATTTATTTGGTTCTCTTACCACTCAAAGTTTAGGAGGTAAGTCTTATACATTTACTATTGTGGATGATTTCTCAAGGTTCAGCTGGGTGTTCTTTTTAAAAACAAAGTTTGAAACCTTCACAAGATTCATTAAACATATTCAATCTAAATTTGATGCCAAAGTGTAATTGATTAGAAGTGATCATGGCATAGAGTTTGAAAATTAGTTGAATTATAGATTCTGTGAAGATGAGGGGATAAGGAAAAGGTTTTTAGCTCCTAGAACTCCTCAACAAAATGGAGTTGTTGAAAGGAAAAATAAAACACTCATTGAACCTAGAAGAACATTATTAATAGAGTCTAAGTTTCCTAAGTCCTTTTTTGCTGAAGTAGTGAACACTATTAATTATGTTCTTAATAGAAGTCTTATTCACAAGAACAAACTAAAGACACCTTATGAACTTTTGAAAGGTAAGCCACGTATGGTTTCTCACTTTAGAATATTTAGTTGTGTCTATTATATTCTTAATAATGGAAAATTTTACCTAGCAAAATTTCATAAGAAAGCAGATTATGGAATATGTTGGGGATATTACTTATCTAGTAAAACCTATAGGTGTTATAATAAATGGACACTTATAATTGAAGAATGCATGCATGTAGTACTTCATGAAACTCGAGCTTGTACTCAAGGGGGAGGAAACTTCCACCAAAAAATAATTGCACTAACAGGTTGTTATTGATGAAAACTTCAAAGAATTAAAGATTTTGGGGGCTATAGAAATTACTTATGCAAAGAATAATCTTTAAAAAGAAGATGATACTGCATGCTCAGAAGATGAAGTTCCAACAAAGGACATATTTACCCAATAGTCATAGAATAAGTTAATGCTCAAGAAGTTGGATTACATCATGAAGAAGGAATAAGAGAACAAATTAACCATGATCTAATTGATCAAACAAGAGTTGATCCAAATGGTCAATCCTAAGGGATCATCCTTCTTCTCAAGTCATTGGCAATGCAAATCAAGGGGTAAAGACTAGAAGATAACTATCAACTGGCGAAATGTTGCAGTACTTCTTATCTCAATTTTAACCCATGAAATTAGAGGTAGCTGATACTGATCCACACTTGATTATAGCTATGTAAGGAGAACTTGCACAATCTGAAAGAAATATAGTGTTGGAATTAGTTGGGAGACCAAAGAATTATCCAATTAAGGAACTAAATGGGTTTTAGGAACAAATTGGATACAAATTGAGTGATTGTGAGAAATAAAGCTCGACTGGTTGTTCAAGGGTATAGATAAGAGGAAGAAATTAGCTATAATCAGACCTTTGTACTAGTAGCAAGTATAAAAGAAATTAGACTATTTCTAGCCTATGCAGCTTATAAAAGGATTAAAGCTTATCAAATGGATGTCAAGTGTGCCTTTCTTACTGGATTCTTATAGGAAGAGTTTATATAGAACAACCTCTAGGTTTTGTCAATCAAGCTCTTCCCTCTTAAGTTTATAAATTAAATAAAGCAATCTATAGTCTAAAGCAAGCTCTAAGAGCTTTATATAAGACCTTATCCACATTTCTTTTTGATAACTCATTCATAAAAAGAAAGGTGGATAAAATACTTTTCACTAAAATACATAAGGTAAAGCTGCTTATTCTCCAAATTTGTGGTTGATATTATATTTGGGTCAACAGACTCTAGATTATGCAAAAGGTTTGCTGACTTAATGCAATCCAAGTTTGAAATGAGTAGCATAGGAAATTTATCCTTCTTCCTTGGTTTACAAGTAAAACAAAGTAACAAAGGTATCTTTATTTATATATCTAAATACACCAAGAAATTGATTAGGAAATTTGGCATAGAAACTACCACTATTATGAAAACACCCATGATTACTAATGATGTTTTAGATAAGAATGTATCTGGTAAATCTAAAGACCTTAAAACATATAGAGCAATCATTGGGTCACTTATTTATGTAACAACAAGCAGACCTGATATAATATTTGTTATAGGTGTCTGTGCAAGGTTTTAGGTTGATCCTAAAGAATCACATCTTAGTTTTGTAAAAATAATCTTAATATATCTTATAGGTACATCTACAATGAGATCATTGTATTCAACAGAATCAGAATTTAAATTATATGGTTATTCAGATGTTGATTATGCAGGATATAGATTAGATATAAAAAGTACCTTAGGAACTTGTAAATTCCTAGGTGCTAGACTAATATCTTGGTTCAGTAAGAGAAGACATCAGTCTCCACTCTTATAACTGAAGCAGAATATATTGCTACTAGAAGCTGTTGTTCACAGATTTTATGGATGTAGAATCAATTACTTGATTATAACTTAAATTTTTCCAATTCCACAATATTCTGTGATAGTTCAAGTGCTATCTTAATTGCATCAAATCCTGTCCTGATGTCACTTTCTCAGAGACAATATTTATAACATCCCATTTCCAACTAGACCCCTGGGAGTGGTTTTGTCTTAACAGAACCCTAGGAAGCCCAGGAATTGAAGTTTGTCGACCAAGATTTTGAGTTAAGGGGTGGTCACGCCCGTGACCGACCCATCACGCCCGTGACCTAGGGCGTGACCCCCCCCCCCTTCGACGATCGTCGACCTCAGGAAGACGATCATCGAGCTCAGAAATTTCAACATAGGCCAGACACGCCCGTGACCGATCCGTCATGCCCATGACCTTGGAATGGAGTTGAGTGAGCTAAGTTAACTCAGCGCCGTGGTCTGGATGGCGTGTAGTGAGCTTAGCTAACTCAAAGCCATAAGCGGGATGGCGTTGAGTGCATTGAGTGCACTCAATGCCATAAGTTGAATGGCGTTGAGTGCACTGACTGCACTCAACGCTGTCTAGTTTCGGTAGGTTGGCGTTGAGTGAGCTGAGCTCACTCAACGTCGTAGATTGGATGGAGTTGAGTGAGCTTAGCTCACTCAACGCCGTAATCTGTCAGGCGGGATGGTGTTGAGTGCATTGAGTGCACTCAACGCCATAAGTTGAACGGCGTTGAGTGCACTGACCACACTCAATGCCATTTGGAGTAGTCTGGATGGCGTTGAGTGAGTAGAGCTCACTCAACGCCATAATCTGAACGGCGTTGAGTGAGCTAAGCTCACTCAACGTCATCGTTTAAAAGGCCATAATCCGGATGGCGTTGAGTGAGCAGAGCTCACTCAATGCCATAGTCTGGGAGGCCATTCTGATGGCGTTGAGTGAGCAGAGCTCACTCAATGCCGTAACTGGGATGGCGTTGAGTGAGCTGAGCTCACTCAACGCCGTAGCATGGATGGCGTTGAGTGAGCAGAGCTCCTGCTCACTCAACGCCATTTTACTTAGAATTTTTCTGGCATTTTTTTTGGCTGTGCTGGTTCAACTGAACCGGTCCGGTCTAAGAAGTGGGCCAAAATGCATTATTGGTCCGTTTTCTCTTATTAAGACTTAGTTAAGTCTTATTTTGTGAAGTTTGACCGGCTGTGCCACGTGGCAGCCGTTTCCTCCTCCTCTAGCCATGGCCGAGCCCCAGCCTTCATGGCCATCAATTGCATTTGATGTCATGGCCTTCCCCATTCCCCTTGAAATGGCTGGATTCAACTCCTCTCAGGGAGAGGAGGAGTTTCCAGCCCTCCTCCAGCTGTTACAAGCCGTTTCAGCTCCCCTCCACCATGGCCGAGCTTGCTCTTGAAGAGGCATTAATTGATAGACCGTTTCTACCCCGTCCCGCAGCCTTGTTCTCCTATAAAAGACTCCCTAGACTTATATAGGAAGGTTTCACCCTTGCTTGATTAAGCTAGAGCTCATTACCTTGCTGTTGAAGAATTATGGCGACGCCACCACCGCGCAAATAGCATCCCGACGATCGGCTCGACTCCAAACCTCGAATAAGGTCCTCCTCTACCTCTTCTTCTATGGATAGATCTTAGAAATCATTAGGAGAGATATCGGGCTCAAAAGAGCTGGATCGGGTTAGCGTTTCCATGGTTTTTTCCCAAAATTTCATGGTGGCGGGTTCGCCGGAAACCACCTCTCCGGTGGTCGTGCCGTCGCCCGACGGTAGCCCTCACCTCAATAGAGGTGGTGATGGTGGTGGCCGGCCAGGGAGATGGCTGGGTGGCCGGGAAATAGCTTTAGAAAAGCTACAGGTTTTAAGCATTTTTAGGTTGCTGGTTCGGGCTCTTTGAGAAGATGAACTGTAACCTATAATACTAAATTATTATATTTATATATAAAATGTAGTGATTTATCAAGCTCTCCTTTATGTTATTTAATTAGGTACTTAGAGGCTTTTTATGTAGAAGTGACCAACATGAAATCTGTAGCCCTATTGGTCTAAAATATTTCAAAATTGATTTGGGTCAATTTGGTCAACTGGTTTGACCAGGGCACCTCTTTTGGTGGGATCTAGACCTAGAGCAAGGCAGAGACAAAAAGGTGTGCCCACCATTCATCCTTTGCCCAAATGTTTTGAAATTTGGGCAAGGAGTCTATCCTAACTATACCTAAGGCCTATCCAAAAATGAGAATTTTTGGAGAATATTTTTCTATAGTTTTTGTAAAAATTTAATAATTCATGTATAATTTAATTATGTGTCCTAAACACCTCAAAATCCCCCCAAATTTGGGTGGGAGGTCTTAAGGGGAATGTTAGAACTCTGGTAAAATTACACCTCATTTGGAAGTGTTTCGATTAAGTTTTAACTCGACCCTAGGTTGGCCCTTATAGGGTTAGTTAGGTCAAATAATTCCTTTTGGGATTTGAGTGGTAAAACAACCTCAATAGAGGCTGATATTTTGTCCACTAGCTTTTTGGGGCATGACACACCCTCCAATGTAATTTGGGGTGGTTTGGGATAGGGTAGCCCTAGAACCCTAGGGTGGGTCCCTTAATGGGGACTTGGTGAGTTGTGAAGGTCATGGGGTCAAATGACCTTGGACTGACTTGATATTTATTGGAGAGGACCATGGGGCCATTAAAGTCCTCTGGTCAAAATTTTAGGGTATTTGGAGACCTTTAGCCCACCTAAAACCCTAACCCTAATTTAGGTCACCAACCTTAATTTGAATTATTAAGCTATCAATTTAACTTCAAATCAAGTAAAGTTTTGGCAAAGTGATTTTCTGGTCTAAAGGGATATAACTAATTTTGTTGAGATGTTTGGGTTTGTTTATACAGTACTTTATTCACAACCCAAGTTGTGCCCTAGATATTTATTTTGATGATTCTGAAATTTTTGTTCACTGGAATGTTATGAAATCTGGGATTAGGGCATATTATAGCATGTTATACTTTATGTATTTTTCTTGGGAGTTTTATCTGATTATTTTGGATACTTGCTTCTTTAATGTACAAATTGTGATATGTAGCTAAAAATACAAATAATGCCCATTCATTATTTGGAAATTTATGAAATTTGGTCAGTGGGTGTTTCAGACCATGATAGTCATCCTGTAAATTTCTATGGACTTTTAGATGATAAAATTAGTACCTACTTCTCTAAGCTAGGAAAATAAGTGTTTTACATTAAAATAAATTTAGAGCCCAAATATTGGAGAAAATTTATGGGACTTGGTGTCTAATGGTTTTAGGGCACCATAAAGCTTTTATGATTTTCTTGTGATTTTTAAATACATATTTACAGTACTTGCTTCATAATATAGTAAAAGTGGCCTAAAATGGAAAATTAGGAAATGTAGGCCTAAACACCTTCGAAATTTCTCAAAATTTGGAATTACTGCTTAACTGCCACATAGGATTTTTAATGATTTTATGGTGATTTATTCTGGCTCATTAGTGTACGTCATGTTCATACTAGGGCATTGGGAGGCTGAGAATAAATAAATTAAATGCCAGATGAAATAGGAAAATTATTATTTTATGGATTTAGACTAATTATATCATGGTAGACCTCCAGTAAATATTATAGGAGATTCGGAAGACAATTTGGAGTACCACCCCTTGCATACCTCATAAAGCTTAGGATGGTCTGCGTTTAGTAAAACTGCAGAAGCTGAACTAGAGTGGGTAATGAACATGGGAAATGGAATTTTGGTAGTTTACAGGTTTGGATAGGGTGAGTTAAACCAAGTTTTTTATTGGAAGTCAGGACGGGTAGGGTGTGAGATTGACTAGTGTTAAGTGGTGTTCGGGTTCGACGGAAGATCATCCTCCCCGAGAAGAGGAAGATTAAAAGTCACCCTAGGATTAGCCCACTGTAATATGAGAAGGGAATGGGTTAAGGTAACCAATCAATTACAATAAGTTCCTTGGAAAGGGAGCTTTGGGATTCACCCCATCATAGTTCCTAGTACCGCTGCGAGCCCTTCACCGGGTAAACCTCGGGAAGTCCAAGGTTAACTTTAAATCTTAGGAATAAAATGATCAAGAGTAACCCTAATAATAGTTGCACCTCACACCTACACTTGTACGCTGAGGAAGAAGAATTGGCATGGAATGGGTAGAGTAGGTCCGTAGTCTAAGGGCCTACTAGTAATGTCAATGGTCTGGTTTGTGATTGGGAAGTCCGGGGAGCTGGATGCTCGGGGACTTGGTATAAATTTGGAAGTCCAGGGAGCGGGATGCTCGGGGAATTGGTATATGCTTGGTAGCCTGGAGAGCTGGAGGCTCGATAACATGAGAACTTATACAAATATAACTATCATGATTGCCTGTGCATAAAAGTGGTGGGTCATCGGTACTTGACGATCGATCACACCGATGTCAGTATGTTGACTCGGCGGTGTGGGACACTTAACAAAAGAAAGCCTGGTGGATATAGCCAGCACTAGTACGCGGATACTCTAGGTTGTGTTCTTCTAGGGTCGTACGGAAGGGCTAGGCCTTGTAGTGTGGTTACCCGCCTAGGAGTGGGGGGCCCGACCCACGGTCTCTGTTTGCCACCACGGAGGTTCCTGGGGGTGAATCTAGCTGCCCGAACAGGGGGAACTTAAGGTCTGTGCGCATAGAGTCGTGTGGGTGTGTTGCACTTGCTTGTGCATTCCATAGCATATTTGCGTGTCATAGCATAAACATTGCAACCTATCGTATAAGATGGTATATGACGTTTTATACGATAGGCCCTGCAAAATGAACCCTTGGTCTATAGGGGTAATCCTTATAAATTAATGGTTATATTTCTTGTGCTCTTACTTACTTGCTACTCCTTGTTGTTTGATAACCGACACCCCAATGTATAAGTGGTATGGGACACTTTATACGATGGGAGCCCTGCAAAAGATCCCTTGGCTTATGCGCTTCCGCATAAGTTAAGGTTACATTTCATACTTTCTGCTTCTGTCATATTTACTATGGAATTGCTAGCATAGGTCCGCTGTCACCTGCTTTTGACTTATTCTCCCCCTTCATGTCCTTCCCTTTCTTCCTCTTCGCTCGATACCTAGGAGCCATGGGGTAAGGGGTAGGGGATGATAGGGCTTAGTCTTTTAGACTAACGGTTTTCGAACCACAACATTTTAGGTGTACCATATGGAAGGGTCACGGGTTTTGCAGTTTCTGACAGAGTTGACTCCGCGACCGTGTTACCATTATCACCAGCCGGGACATACACGGGTCAAATACCCCTTGATGGGTGGGATCCCACCAGCTCAGTAGCTAAGAGGCCGAAGATGTAGATGCAGACGTGAAATGCAAGGCGGCGACCGCAGGCTGAAAAGGAAGAAGCACCCATAGATGCAGCACCAGCAGAGTACGAAGTCGGTGGAGATGGGCCAGTCTAGCTTTGGTGCTCTCGGTTCAGTGACAGTTACGGTGATGCTTAGTTTTAGTTTTGCTTCCACGAGTGACCTGTAGTGAGGATTACATGTACTAGGCATAAGCCCTCCTTTTGTACTCCTATTATTATTATTGTGGACTCTCCCTTCGTGGAAATTTATTTATATACATGTGGTTATGGTGGACTAGATTTATATTTACTTATACTACTATTCTGCGATCGATTTGGCCGGCAGGATCGCCGTTTTGTAGTGATGACCTTCCCGAGCGTGATGGTGTCACCGCAAAGCGGCAGTTCTGGGCCTAAGACCCCGGTGTTTAAAAAAGAAAAAAATGGGGTCTTACAATGTTAAAAAGGGAAAATTTCCCTAGAATATTTGACTTTTGAAAATCAGAAGGTATATATTTTTATTAAGCCTCTTGATGAAATAAAGCACAACTACTTTATTAATGCTTTGGGTATGCTTGATAAAGCTTGGTAATCTTAAATTTCTTAATTTTTACTCAAAAAATTGTTGGGAAAACCTGCATGACACTTAAATTTTTAAGTATACACTTGACATAACATCGAATAGAAATCAACAGAACGTTAAATTCTATTCGACACAACGTCTAAGAGCCAGTTTTTATGAGGAAAATTGGATCCATTCTATGCAATGTTGATTTCATTCAATGCGTGTGTAGATTATCATACTTATGTATACGTCGAAAATCAATCGACGCTACGCTGTCTAAAAAAATTATATATGCCCTAATTTCTCGACGTATCATCTATTTCTCTACAAACTCTTCATCGTCCCCGCTCTATTTTCTTTCTACTATTTCTCTCTGTTCTTTCTTATAAACCTTGCAGGTATCTGGATAATCAAAGATTTTCAATGATGATTGAGAAAGAAGTATTGGAGGTTCTTATTCAAGCCCTAACACAATTGGTTCTGAACTTACAAAAGAATTCTTTCTTTTTAGAGATGAATTCAATGGTAAACTTTGAATACTCTAAAATATGATAAATGAGATATCTATCTCTGTGCAACTTCTTGATCAATAATCCCTATTTATGTCTTTAAATCATTCTTTTAAGATTTAAATAGGGGGTGGAAATCGAGGCAGGGATAGCATTATTCAATACTCAGATTGTGTTCGAATTGGTAATACAAATATTGAAGGGATTTTAGAAAGACCAATTGAAGATGAAGTTTTGAAAATGGACTATAAAAATGAAGAAGTAACTGAAAAACAAGATATGAGTACAACTCAAAATATAAGGGTATTGGATAATATTGTTTTAACTTTAGAATCAGAGATAGTTAAGAAGTATGTTATATAGAAAGAGAATCTATCAGCTCCACTAACACAGATAGCTACAACACAAGGGGGAGAGTCCATCATCATACTTAATCAAAAATATACAAGGACAAAAAAATTCCAGAAGTCAGTGAGCTAGAAAAAGTGTTTGAAGAAATAAGAAAAAGAGATGAAGCAGAGTTCAAATCATCGAAAGATGACCTAACTGCTAAGAAAAGAATTTTTATTGAAAAGCTAAAAGCAAGGGTTTAGGGAAAAGGAGTGTGTATGATTTACCAATTACACTTCCAAGAACAATCTTTAATTATCGTGAATATATCAAGAGATATTCCAATGCTCAGATTGTACACTACTGGACATAGTCACAGAAGAATAACAGGATTGGGATATAATCAGGATACTTATATTCTTTATGAGAGTGGAAATCAAGGAATGATAAGTTTCGTAAAAGCATCAACCACTAAAGTATCTGTAACTAAAAAGAAGCAGAAAGTTATTTTTCCTAACAACTTACTAGAACCTATCAATGAACTATCTGCATGCAACTTAAGCAAAGGATATACACTTAATTTTGCTTCATACAATACATAAGTAGAAATTCAAAAGATGTTCAATGTTTATCAAGATATACAAAGTCATCTATATAAAGTAAGAGGATTTAATTTTGAATTTGTTGAAAAGATGTAAAAGAAATTATACATTGCTTTTTCAACCTTTATTGCCGACAAGAAAAAGAAGTAATACTTTATATTAACACCAAAGGATTTTCTGGTATATTCAAGTGCCTTAAACTAATTTCCTTTATCATTCTTATCTATTATGACTATACACTCGGTCAAAATTTATATATTTTATTATTGTACATTTGGAAAATCATTTTTGAAGTTTTTGTAAAATTTATTAATTTAAATAGGGGGAGATTGTTGGGAAAACCTTTATGATTTAGCTTAACAAATTATGTTTAGTGATTTTACACCCTAGGTCTATTTCCCATGTTGTATAGTGAGGGTAATTTTGTCTTAGAAGTACTAGGGTGTTAGTGATATAAAGGATATATATACAAAGCATACTAAATTAAAGAGAAAAATAATGAATTGCCAACATGCGTCGACTAGATCTCGACACAACGTCAATTGGAATTCGACGTTACTTCAAATAGAAGTTGAGAAACTAAATTTGATAATTTAACGACACTAAAAGGATTATATCGATGCATACTTCAAGATGATATCGACGGTACGTCGACTACAGAGTGAATCTTACAGACAATCAAGAATCGATGTTGCTTCAACAAGAACTTGACGTTAGGTCGACTGGATTTCTTAACAGAATTTGTGTGTGGCTTCAATCTGAATTGAATTAAGAATAAGTTTACATAACAGATCCTTGGAGATGTTAGAGGATATCGGTCTATATATACTTATGATGAGATAAAAAAAATAGCGAGGGAGAGAAATTATTAAAGTTCATTAATAATCAACAATAGATAAGTAAGAAAATAAAATCAGACATGAGAAGATTGAATTCGACAGAGAAAGCTTGGAAGATTATCATCTGCAATTGAATCTCTTCCAGTATCAGTCGATTGGTTTGATATTTCTTGAATTTGATAAGAAATTAGTACTTATTCTCAAGAGAAAGTTTCAACAGATTCAAAGAAATTTTTTGAAAGGTCATCTAAAGATTGGGCGCATAATCTTTATTATTTTGATATTCAGAGATTCATCAGAAGTTCTAGAGATCATTACTAATTATCCTCTAAAATTTGAAGAGAGGGCACTAAGATAAGAATCATCTTAACTCAAATCTTCTCTTAATTTCTTTTTACAATTGAGAAAAGGAGTTTTAAGAATCTCTCTGCAAAGGATTCGGTGAGAGATTCTAAGAGTCTCCTTTTGAAAGGACTCGGATTTTAATTTGTTCAAGATCTCCTTATCAAAAGATCTGGTGTGGTTTTATGAGTCTCCTAATCAAAAGACTCGGACACTGTGATAATGAATTTCTACCGAGGGGGTAGAAGAGTGGATGTACCCAGATTAGGAAGAACCACAATAATCTGTGTCTTTTGTGATTTTGCTTTTATTTATTATTCTGTGGTGTGATTTTAATTAACTACATCAGATTTTGGCGTATAGTTTATGTAAATGCAAATTCTGTGAATTATTCAAAGTATTTGAAAATAATTTAATCTTTATTCACACCCCCCTCTAGAGAAAACTCTCAAGAATATAACAACTGTTCTCCTAATTCAATATATAAGAAATGCATAGGTAGGAGGAGATATTAAAGAAAAAGCAAAGTATATTAATAATTAAAAATGATTACAAGTTGAAAAGAGAATTAAAATTTCTAAAAAAAAGAGTTGCAAGTAGGCTAAAGAGAAAATTACATGTAAACTAGAAAGGAGATTACACAAAAATTAGGAAGAGAATTATAAGAACAAGAGAGAGAAAATTAAGAACTAGAAAGAGAAATTAAGAGCCCCTAAAACTGTTTGTACAACAACTAACAACACCCAACACTCCAAAAATCTAATCCCTTGACCTAAGGAGGAGCTGGGAATTTATAGGAAAAAAATTCACTTTATGCGTTCTAGGGTTTGCTTGTGACCTAGGGCATGTAACTACTATTTGGTATCAGCTTGGAAGGCTGCTTGCGTGCCGATATGGCAAAAATCAGAGGGAACATTCCCGTATCACTCAGGACACGATCATGTAATTGGGCGGCTGCATTAAATACATATGCCACTAGAATGTCAGCACAGTGAGCTTGGTTGGAAGATGACTCAGATGTCACGGGTGTGACTTGAGTTGCAACAGCAAAATGTACTCAGGTCGTCGAGATGAGATGGATGGAACTTTACGTGCGTGACCCAAACAAATCCACGGGCATGAGTCGAGGGACACAAGCGTGACTTGAGCTAACCTTCATAGAATTTCCTCCAAATCATGGTAGAGGCTGGGAATTGATTTTATATTGACACACCCTAGGTCGCGGGTGTGACCTAGGGCGTGGAACACAAATTTTTCCTTAATTTCTCAAAACCTGCAGAAAAATAAAAATAAATCTAAGTTAGCACCTTAATATTAAAAGAGACAATTAATGAACAATAAAAACATAAAAAGCAAATAATTATAATAAAATTAAACTAAAATATATACTAAAAATAAGTATAAATCCTTTTCATCAAACTCCTTAATAAAATGTTGTAGTTGAAAGGAAAAAATAAAACCCTAATTAAATTAGGAAGGACATTATTGGTTGAGTTAGGCTCTGTTTGATTGGGTTGTTGCTAATGGTAAGCTGCTGATAGTAAGTTGCTGATAGAAAAAATGCTGATTCTGGAAAATGGAGTTTTGTTAAAAAACTATTTGGGTGAAATGGAGTTTGCAAAACAGAGTTTTCAAAAAGTAGTTTAGAAACAAAACGGAATTTTGAGTGATTTTTTCTTTCAACATTTTTTAAGTACCAACAATTTATTTGTTGGCTCTAATTAAGCAAATGAAGTTAGGTTAATCATGATTAATTTCATAACAAGCTACTTAGGACCAATCACGTCCCCACTGCAATTAGCTTAACTGAGAATAGTATAACCCAGATCTATAACCCATATCTAAATTATAACCCAGATCTAGAACCAAATCGAACAACTTGTCAAAATAAGCAATTGAAAATGAATAGCATCTGAATAAAAAAGGAGATAATACTCATCACCACCGCCAAAGAAGGATCTGGCAGAATCAAAAAATCTCCCGATTTTAACATCCATGGCAAGCTTTTCACAGTTTTTGTTTCCTTCGGAAAGAGACAAAGCTAGGGTTTATAACCTCTAATTTTAACATCCATGGCAGGAAGGCAGAAGAAGGCTCGTGGGGAGGCTTGCTTGCGGGGAAAAAGGGCATGTTGGGAAGAAGGGCACCGACTGAAGAAGGACACGATGCATCTGGACCACGCGAAATGCAGCTCCCAGGTCGTCGGCGAGCTACAACCATAGCATGATCGGGAGGAGTGGAAGATAGAGGAAGTCGAACTCACTTGCCTTATTTGCAACCTGCTGCTGTGCGATTTCGGGAGAGGAGAAGCATGGCTGAACTGGAGGAATTTTCTACGTCTGACAAATAGGTAAAAATTGCGGTGAATAAGAAACGGAGGTTCGCCCATCAGCCATCCCAAACGTCGCTCATACGAAGACCTCTGTTTTCTCCCTACCGCACAGCAGCCCATCAGCTGAACAAAACACCACCTTAGACTTGCATAAGTCCTTTGCGGCCGAAGTAGTCAACACTAACAACTATGTTCTGAATAGAATTCTTATCCATAAGACTACGCCAAAGACTCTTTATGAGCTCTTGAAGAGAAAGATACTTAAATTTTTATACTTTATGACATTTGGTCACACTTGCTACATACTAAATAATTGAAAAAGCCATTTTGCCAAATTTCGTAAGAATGATCATAATGTTATCATCTTGGGATATTCATCATCTAACAAGATTTATAGTTGTTATGGTAAAAGGGATCACAAAATAAAAGAATCTAAGCATATAGTATTTAATGAGGCTAACACATTTTCTAAGGGGGAGGAAACATCCACCATGAATATTTTGTAGGAAGAAGACCCACTTGTTGCTAAGTTGAGCAATTATGCATGAAGGAAAATGAAGAAGGATTGTCAAAAGAGCACTATCATCAGCTGAGCAACGCTGAAGTTAATTCTTATGATGAAGATTCAAATAAAGCTACTGATTCCTCTTTAAAGAAGATTAACCTCTCTGAAGAATAACATTCTTGGCAGATATTGTTAGGAAAGTCTTTCTATACAAAATCTCAGCCCATGATGTTATCCCTAAAGCACAGTTGCACCTAATGGGGGTGTTTGCCCTTGGAAAGTAGATCAACTAGGGGAGATGCCTTCTAAAGATGATATCCTACATGTATGCATTATAGGAGAATGCCCTTGTGATCAACAGCGACTAGAAGTCAATGTGACTAGGACTAGACGTCGACCCATCCTCTAAAGTGAAGTAAATGGCACCTCAAGATAGAAGTTGATGCATACATAGATAGAATATCAATATAATGTCGAATAATAAGTTATGTAAATAGATTCTTTCTTTTGAAGCATATTTTGACGCACATTTCACCAAAAGTCGAAGTAGCATCGATTTTTATATCCAGAATAGAAATTTAAGAGGACTTTCAATAAGATTTATGGGAAGAGAATAACTACAAAGTTATTTGAATCTTATAGAGAAGATTAGAGAAAAGATTTTTGGCAGAATTCTCAAGAGAATATAAGAAAGAATTTTGAAGAGATCCACACGATTTTATGGCCAAAGATAGAAAGAGTATATTCTGTTCCTTTTAAAGATAATCTCTTAAGAAGAACATTTCAAAATTCTCTTGAGTTTGATATATTAAGATTTCAAACAAAAGAAAGATAACAATCACACAAAATACAAGAAATCATGCAAATACAATACACAGTAGTTCTTCTTCTTCTTGTATGCACTGCAACAAAAGTACTCAGAGAATAATTTGAAAAACATTGGATCCAAAGCTTATAATCCTTGCATCTTCTCCTCAACAAGGATTCATCTATCAAGAAGATCCAAAATACTTAGCACCAAAACATTCCTCACATATTTGTCGAAAGAGGACTCATTAGAGAAGACTATTCTTCTTCTTTTCTTCTCTCTTACTTCTTCTCACTCTATAAATCGAGTAAAGAGTTTTAAGAATTCTTCTTCAAAAGATTTAGTCTTGGTTCTAAGAGTCCCCTTAACAAAAGACTTTGTCGCAGGTTCGATATCTCCTAATCAAAAGATCTAGTGTATTGATTTTAAGAGTCTCCATAACAAAAGACTTAATGTTTGGTTCTAAGAGTCTCCTTGTCAAAAGACTCAGACATTGTGATACTGTATTCCTACCAAAGTGATAGAAGAGTGGATATAGCTAGATTTTTTGGGAACCACTATATTTTTGATGTCTTTTGTGTTGTGCTTTGTTTTCTTGTGTTGTATTTTGTCTTTATATTTTTTGTGTTTATATTTTCTAGTTGTGAATTTATGGATAGATGCTAACCTAGAACTCTTTATGTCAAGAAAAAAATATAGAATTTTTTAAAATCTCTATCCCCCTCCCCTCTCTAGAGAATTCTCAAAGGCTTAACTCATAACTGTTCACCATTTCAAACGCCAAGCTAAAAAGGTGACTTACAGATCTCACTTGACTTCCAACTCCAAGCTTTGAAGGCGACTTGAAGATCTCACATGACTTTCAATACAAAGCTCGAAAGTCGACTTTAGATTTCACTTGGCTTCCAATGCCAAGCACTGAAGACGACTAGAATATCTCACTTATCTTCCAACGCTAAACTCATAATGGGACTAGAAGGTCTCACTCAATGTTCAGCCCCGAGCAGAGATCTCTCGTTGATGGGTTCGTCATCCCAACGGCTTCAAGCCTCGAGTCCAGAATTCTAATTGCTATGTTCGGCATCTCAAAGGCTTCAGAGAATGCTTCTCTACTCTCTGCTCTTGGCAATTACGACACTCTTTGAAATCTTATTGCAACGAGCGGTGGTCTACCACTCTCGAGCATTCTACTACTTGTAATGCGCGGTATACTATCATGCTCGCGCATTCTACTGCTTGTAATACTCAGAGAACTAGTGAAACATGGCCAACACCGATCCGGCCCTGTTTATTTTTTTTTCATTTTTGGATTTTTCATGTAAAAAGTTTCCTTTTCGGATGTTGATCTTTATATTGACTATTTGTGTGCTCGGTACTCTCTCAAGTTAAGACGATTTGACACGACTGTGGGAGCACCGAGGGACCCGCAAAAACATGATTTTATTTTGTTTGAAGTAATGGAGTGGTTACTCGCTCAAAAGTATGCCTTTTTAATAGTAACATAAAAAATGTACGACATGCTAACAGTCCTAAACAAATAAACTGTGTATTATGTCATATAAAATATTTCAATTGATTTCGTTATAATTCTACCTACAAAGTGCAGCATTAATCCTTAGGGAATTAATTCAACAAAATGTTATTGGTAACCAGTATGAACAAACTTGTCTAATTTTCATGTCCTTATCATAGACAGTTGAAAGTGCAGCAATACGCCGAATTTATAGCTTTCTTAATATTTTATTCTGATTTTATATATTAATGGTGCTGATAATTTTAACGGGAAATTTTATATTAGTTGTGCTGGGCCGGTCATGAAGGGTCGGCCCGCTACGGGGCCACCTGGCGGCACGCCGCCTTCCAAACTCCCCGCATGGTCGGACGGCCACCCATCCGCACGCCACAAACCGGCCTCCTCCATCTGGCCACTACCGTCCTGTCTCCGCTGCACGGCCGTCCCAACCGAGCAACAATCTTGCCACCACCAATCGCACCCCATCATCTGCAAAACCACTCATATCGGGTGTGGCCACTCATGTCGAGTGTGCGTATAACCGAATTTTCATAATGGGTGTGGGAAAAATAAAATATATGATTGTGGTGTGTATATAGCAAAATACCAATAATAGATGTGTGAATAGTAAATTATAAGATTGTGGTGTGGTTATGACGGTATATATCCCTTAATAAGAGTGCCTAAAATGATCCCCAAAATGTGTGTGTGGATAGTATAATATCCCATCATAAGGAATTTTATATACGCATAACATATATGGAGTATCATGCAACAAATTAAAAATTTTGCTATGTTTTTTTTTTATTTTTTCACAAATTAAATCACAAAATATTGATCAATGTTTTTTTAAGATAATTTTAAGTACCCGTATGTAATTCATTTAGGGTGAAAATACACTTGTAAAACATGAATTTTTTGATCAATGTTAAAGTTGTAATTTACAACAGAAACGTTTTTTTAAGATAATTTTAAGTACCCGTATGTAATTCATTTAGGGTGAAAATACAATTGTAAAACATGAATTTTTTGATCAATGTTAAAACTGTAATTTACAACAGAAACATAGTCCGTTTACAATCGTAAATTACATTATAGTTGAAATTTTGTGTAATAGAGGTACCGCAGGATTCACATTATGAGCCGCACGTACAGAAATTTCCTCTGACGGGGGAGGGGCACATATAGTGAAATTTATAATTATAGGTGTGCGGATAATCAGACTCCCTAACAACTTAATTGTCAAAATGTCATTTCCCATACATATAAAAGGGAACACGAAGATCCTTTGGAGAATTCCTCGAAGACTCGCAGAAGACAGCTTGAAGAGTTCATCCGGCTCCACCACCTACGTACCGAGCTCCTGTTGTCGCATCTGTCAATCCATAACGCTTCTGAGCGCATTCACCTCTGTAAAATTGCCACTGACCTCCGCGGTTCGGAAGAACTATTGTAACGAGTGATGATCTGTCACTCACGAAAGTATATTCTAGTATCACCCAAAAAGATAGTAAAATTTGATCTGTATAGTCCCAATCTCATTGTTTGTTCCTCTTTTCGGGATTTTTTCGCGTAAAACTTATTTGTCAGCCGTCAGTACCTTTTTTGTTGGTTTGCACACAACATTCTCTCCCGAGCAAGGATAGTTCGCTTCCACCGATTTACGAGCGGTACAAATAACCCGCAACAAGTTGTATTAGTGGAATTTCATTTAAGTCACCATTCTCCGTAGGGCTGAACATATTATTCGAAACTCGAAAGTCGCTCGAAAATCGTTCAAAAATTGAGTCGAATTGGAATCGGTTAAAATTGATTTGACTCAATTTGAGTCGATTCAATTTGACTCGAATCTGATTTTGAGTCGATTTTGAGCTAGCCCTGAATCGCTCGAAATATGATTCGAATCAACTCGATTTAGTTAAATTTAAATCTAAATAAAAATAATGAAGACTTTAAGTGTTTCATTTGCTAAATTTATAGGTTGTCCAATTTAATTTTGAGCAAACTAGGAATAAAACGAAAAATTGGTTAATTTCGAGCCGACTTGATTCGATTTCGAGTAGACCCGATTCGATTTCGAGCTGACTCAATACGATTTCGAGCCGACTCGGAATCTAGTCATTTCGAGTTGAGTCGACTCAACTCGACTCGAAATCAATTTCGAGCCGAGTTCGAGTCGAAAATTTCGTTTTCGAGCCGAGTCAAAATCGCTCGAACTCGACTCGATATCAACCCTAATTCTACGCTTGTAAAATAAAAAAAAACTATGAGTTAATATTCTGCTTTGTTTTTATTGGAAAGAGTGGTTGGTAAACATTCTTTTCAGTACATTTGTATAAAATTAATTTGTAATTTTTTTTTGCTAATTAATGTTCCCTTAAGCTCAACTACGTCAAGGCACATGCCCACCTGTTGCATGGTAAACCGGGAGGATGCGCGTATGTACATGAGCGAAAACACCGATAAAAAGGTAAAAATCTGTAAAATTATTTTTCCAAAATAATTTCGAATATATGCATGCCAATTGCCAAATATGTTAAACGAATGACGACGAGCAACTATGGCTTCATTTGGTTCGGCGGTGGCGGATCGATCCGGCGGATGGAAACGGAGTGTTCGAACCGGAGGGGGGAGGTGGCTGCTCAAAACGGAGCTTTTTGGGGCGTTTCTCAAGGCGGGCGGGTGGAAACGGAGCAAACGCCGCCGGAGGTTCATTTGTTTACCCTCCTTCCGGCGGCGTTTGCCCAAAACGGAGTATCAAAACGCTCAAACAAATAAAGCCTATATTTCTTCGAGTGGCACACCGTCAAATTCTTTAGAAGCAACTAATCAATTCTATTTTGTTAATTACATCATTCTCTTGGTGGCAGTTGTAAAAGTATGGGTTAACCGGCCATTAGTTAATGATAACCTAACAAACACCATCCGTTTGAACATAAATGTGGATAAAGTTTCATAGATGGGCGTTAAAAAATGACAATTTAACCCCTATGTTCTTGACCGCTATCAACGTGCCAAACGGAGCCTAAAAAAATTAAATTGATATCAGATGGGGAAAAGTAATTTTATAGGCAAATTAAAGAAGGGGGTACGGATAGCCCACTCCCCCATGATCTCATCATCCTAAATGGAGATCATGGGGGAACCGTCGAGCGTTCAATAACGCGTGATCGAAGCGTGGAATCACTCGCAATCTGCGCGCAGACTCCCGCCCGGGCCCAACCGTTGGGGCCGGCCATTCCCTCACCGCAGAGTGGACGGCAAGGCCGCGCCTAGCGGCGCCGTGATCCCGCCGGCCACCTCGGCTGGCAGTAGCCATCCCTCCCGCGACCTCTGCGGGTGGTGCCAAGCGCGGCCGACAGCACCCCGCCCGCCTCCGGGTGTGGTCGATAGGCCGCCCCCGCTCGAGCCGACTCCGGCCAACCGCGTCGTGCGACTGGTGGCCGCCACACGTTGCGGCCGGCGGCTGGCGTCGGGACCGCCCCCGGCGGCCAGCACCGCCCGAATGTGGTAGGTCGGCCCTCTCCGGTCGGCCGACCGCACCCCCGGTCGACGACGTGTCGGCGGCCCGCCATCCTTGCCAGAACCGGCCGCCTCCACGAAGGAGGGTCGACCACCTCTTTTGCCCTCCTTAGGCGCTTTCCCCGTCGTTCAGTCATTCTGCCCCGATCGCTACCGTCTAATGCACGGTGTTGAAACCGAAATTCGGTCTCTATGAAGTTCGGGGTCCCAAAAAGGGGGTGACCGCGCACCTACTACACTCAAGTGAACGATCTAGGCACAAGATTAGGAACTCAAAGGACAGACCCAAGGTCTCAGCGTGGAGGTCCCACTGCATACCAAGAAGACTAACAAATTCTTCCCCTCCCAAGCCAAAGACTAAGCTAAGGCACCTTCGGAGGGCTCTTTTGGCCGACCGAAACATCTAAGCAGAAACTCAAGACCAACTTTCTCCTATCTAGAGGTGTCTCCTCGGGTCTATGTAAAATGCTCTTCATCCGCCCTACCAATGGCGTAATCTTGCCGAACAGTGCTACTTTACGCAGCCCAAATTGGGTCGCCAACAACGTAACTCCGCTGTTCTGAAAGGCTATTAACAGACCCTCAAAGGCTTCCCGGTAACTTTACCTTGAGGTCCCCACGGGGCGAGCGGTTCACGAGAATACAGCTCGCCTAAGAAGAAAAAAGATAAATAACATGCACAAGGCATCACAGACGTTTTAATTTACAGGAATATAAATTACATACTTCGGCACGCAGGTCGACAACATAAGCAAATTAGGCCCTCTAGGGCCAGCACAAACTCGAGCTTAAGCCTGATACTTCCCGCTTGATACTGCAGCACCTGTACACCAACGTCGACAAGAGGCGGCAAGCTAAACATCAGTCGACTAAAAACGAACCAATTATATTGCACCCACCCCTTTTTCGGGGCTATGCTGCGTATTGCCTGCAAATAGATAATATACAACTTCCTCGGAGTCTCCTCCGGGAACTCCAGAACATCACCAATCCGGCATACACGTCTGGATGGGCTTCACACATTATGCCTAAATCCGTACTCACGCTTCCGAATTCTAAATGCAATTTACTGCGGTGATGTACACATCAGCCCGTCAGATATCACCCTTCACCCACCCGCTGGTGGAGAGGGGCTTCCATGCAAATATTTTAATACAACTCAAACTCGACTCAATACATAAAAACTCAACTTGATAACATAAACAAGAATAATAATATAACTACTTGATAACTGATGGTGTGGGATCCCTATCATAGTGCGCTGACTAAGGATGGGTTTTTGTTGTGGACGAAAACATCAATGGAAATATCTCACGTCAATCAAGAATTGGGCGGGTACCAAGTAAGGAGTTAAGTAAAACATTTAAGTAACCAATTATATAAAGACATGCATATGAGTTTATATGATTGAGATCTTGCACAATCTAACTATTTCAAGTAGGTAAAATTTGTAAAAAAACATACACTAAATGCTCCCAAGACCCGTTACCATACCATATGTCGACATAGTTCGATCTTTGTTTCAAGTTGGTGGCTAACCACACAAGTGTTACTGTTGTGGCAAGATAATAATAGTGAATGTTCTTTCCCACTTCTAGGTTAGTTTCATACTACAGATCCAGACCATTATGTACGTCACCACGTACTTTGGATGTTTGGGACATCCTCGCCCTGTCAACGATATAAAAATAATAGGCTAACTAGCAGAGTATACTCCTAATAATACGCTAACACTTAGGAACATGACCTAAGCTAGGGCGATCTAAGAGGGTCCTACTCTCTGGGTCATGGAGTCGTAAAAGTCTCTCTTCACTACGATCTATGCCCGACCCACCACAACAAACATGTTTTACCAATAAAATATCATAAGACACAAGTTTGCCATTACAACAACATATGTCCAATGAGAATATCAATCATAGCAGTATTTATGAGCTCTTTGTTGGAAAACATGCACTGCTAACGACACCGCTATATATAATATACAGAGAATACAAGCAACACAGCAATATGAAATAAAAGCAGACACTCGGCAATCCCACCGAGGCACAACCACGCAGTGTATATAAACAAAGTAAATGCATACAAATATGAAACAAGATGAGAGAGAATGGACCATCCGATGAAAACCGCGAATGTGCCGGACGCGCACGATCCGCTTGAGTGTAGAAATCTGGACTGCAATCCAACTAACGGACGCACAAGGTTCGCCGGAACCTTCAACGTCGATCTCCGACGTTCAACCGCAACCACTGCCACCACCGGAGAGAACCTCCAAGCTCGGACCCGGAACTCGCCACGAAACTGTAGCCCTTCCTCTATGCAAGCTTCTCCTCTCCAAGACCTCCTCCAAACAGCCCTCCTTCCTCCCTCACGGCAAGAGCCGGCGGTTTGCTGCTCCAGCAAAACGAAGACAGCGGCGTCCCCTTGCTGCTTCAGCAAAACCAAGAAGGCGGAGGCCTCCGATCTACTCCAGCAAGGCGGGGCTGCGGCGGCGCGAGGGAGCGAGAGCGGTTACAGGAGAGAGTATGGCGAAATGGAGGGGCACGGATAGTTCTTGAAGCAAGCAGCGGTTATTGTTAGAAGATGAACAGGAGCCGGCTTTTAATTAAAAAAAACTAGAGATTTCGGATCCGGGTTGGATCCGGATCCGAACCAATAAGGCCAAAACTAACAATCACCACCTTGGTTCGGGATCCGGAGTCATCACCTGCACGAAGCACTCCCTGCACAACACCATCTGCACCAGGCATCAACTGCACGAAGCAACACTGCACGTAGCACAATTTGCACGAAGCACCAGTCTGCACAAAGGACCACCTCAAGGACCTGAGGCGTCAGCCGACCTGCTCCAGTCGACTCATCCCTGCTCGGCTCAACCTCTGAACGTCGTCGTAACCGGATCTCAAAAACTGACTCGTCGAACCCGATTCCCTGGAAGACGATCCACTGCACCACCACGACTGTCACCTCTGTCGGCCTTAAAAAAAATGGGCTCACCACCTCGCATGGGTCGGTCACCTCCAGAGAACTAAACATCCCTACATTTGAGCAAACGTGCTGCGATGCACCCGAATCCAAAAACCAGCTATCAGAGTCACTCTGACTCTCAGTGACGCAATAAAAACCGTCATCTCCTTCCAGGTCGAGTGTCACCAAGCCCGCATCTTGGACATCCTTCGAAGTTCCAGAACTTCCTGCACGCTGCGGACAATTTCTCCTAATATTACCAACCTGTCTGCAGTGGTAATACGTCACTGCCTTCTTTGACGCTGACCGAGCTCGTGCACTGCTCGATCCTTTGTTAAAACTCCTCCCGCGTTCATGCGCTACCAAGATCTGGTCACCCCTAGGAGTGGGGTCCTTTAGTATCTGACTGGATAACAGCGCCGACGTGACTTCTTCCAGCCCCACCGTATCCTTCTCATATAGGAGCGTAGTCACCATGTGCTTGTATGACGCTGGGAGAGAGGTAAGAAGCAAGAGGGCTTTATCTTCTTCCTCTACCTTCGAGCCAACCACATGCAATTGGCTCAGGAGACCGTTGAACACATTGAAGTGTTCCTGCAGGTTGGCACCTTCCTGCATCTTCAACGCATAGAGGCGTTGCTTCAGCAACAATCTTGTCGTCACGGATTTTGCCAATTACAGTCGCTCCAGCTTTTCCCAAAGCTCGACTGCTGTCTCTTCAGTCCCTATGTTGAAGAGAACCTGGTCAGCAACACACATCCTGATTGTGCTCGTGGCTTTTTCGTCAAGATCCTTCCATTCCTCATCTTTTACTGCCGTGGTTAATTTGTCGCTCCCCCGCAAGACTCGATTCAAACCTTGTTGAACCAACATATCTTTAACTCGAATCTGCCATAGGCTAAAATTCCCACTGCCATCGAACTTCTCTACTGAAAATCTCTCCAAAATTGCGTTCTTCCCTGCCATGACTGTCAACAGTACCACGATCGGCTCCTCGACAATCTGATTAATTCACGGAACAAGCCTGAGAAGGTAGGGAGCGGACCAATGTCGTCACCTACCGTTGACCCAAACTCAAACTGGAAAGTCCAATCAGTCAACCTGCGGAGAACCTCGCTCTGATACCACTTGTTGGAAAATAGGCACTGCTAACGACACCGCTATATATAATATGCAGAGAATACAAGCAACACAGCAATATGAAATAAAAGAAGACACTCAGCAATCCCACCGAGGAACAACCACGCAGTGTATATCAACAAAGTAAATGCATACAAATACGAAACAAGATGAGAGAGAAAAAACCGTCCGATGAAAACCGCAAATGCGTCGGACGCGCACGATCCGCGTGAGTGTAGAAATCTGGACTGCAATCCAACTAACGGACGCACAAGGTTCGCCGGAACCTTCAATGTCGATCTCCGACGTTCAACCGCAACCACTGCCACCACCGGAGAGAACCTCCATGCTCGGACCCGGAACTCGCCACAAACGTGTATCCCTTCCTCTATGCAAGCTTCTCCTCTCCAAGACCTCCTCCAAACAACCCTCCTTCCTCCCTCACGGCAAGAGCCGACGGTTTGCTGCTCCAGCAAAACGAAGACAGCGGCGGCCCCTTGCTGCTTCAGCAAAACCAAGAAGGCGGCGGCCTCCGATCTACTCCAGCAAGGCGGGGCTGCGGCGGCGCGAGGGAGAGAGAGCGGTTATAGGAGAGAGTAGGGCGAAATGGAGGGGCACGGACAGTTCTTGAAGCAAGCAGTGGTTATTGTTGGAATATGAACAGGGGCCGGCTTTTAATTAAAAAAAACTAGAGATTTCAGATCCGGGTTGGATCCGGATCCGAACCAATAAGGCCAAAACTAACACTCTTAACCCGATCGACTCCTATAAACATAGATGCTATGATTTATCAATCCTGAGACTACAAAACCTCTCTCGGATGAAGTTAATACAAGTTATTAAGTCTTTACGGATATTTTCTCATGAGAGATAACCCTTATGATAAGGCATCGCAACTCAAGTAATACAAATATACTTTTGATATATTTCATAATCTCGTATAAAAATAAATAGGAACGACAAAGTTACGTGGGTTCCTTAGTAATTATGCACTTCACAATAATTGTTGTAGTATCTCATTATTAGTTTCTTCTCTAATCATTCTTGTAGATTGCTGAAAATGCTAGCATATGACTCTTATGCATTCATTATATGTTAAGATGTATAAAGAAATGGAAAACACTTATCTTCGGGTGGTTCTCTATCAACCATTCTATCCATTATCTCCTTCCAGGGTATCAACTAAATCAAGAAATGATCGGGGACCGCGATCTGGAGCTGGTTCCCGCGCCGCCTCTACTGAAGAACCCCGATCGTGTTTTAGGGTTGCCGCCTCCTCTGTCCTGGACCCAATCCCCCCCCCCTTCTGTCTCATACTTCAACATATATATATATATATATATAAATAATAATATTAAACATACATATTTATATATAATAAAAATATATATTTATATATATATATTTAGACCTAATCAACTTAAAGCCTTTACATATAAAATCTTCACACGCATGTACGAGTGCTCGCACATCCTCGAACGGGGCTGTACCAAACCATCGCCCATAGCATACCCCGAGCTCGTTATCTGGGGAGGGTCTCACTCGGCCGGATACGGGGTAGTACAGAATCTCTGCTCTTTTCGAGCGAGTTCTACGCTCAGAATGAAATGTCCAACCCCAAGTATCCGGCAAGTGGGAGCTAACCCAAAAAAAATTGAGAGAATTCCTCACTTGGAGATAAAGGGGGCTCTACACCAGGGGCTTACCTTTCACAGTCCTTTTAGATATTTCAACATGAGTATCACTAGCCTGTGTTTTTCCTCCTAGGCTTATCATCAACAACATACGCAATATTTAATACACTGCAACATAACTAATAAAAAACTCTTTTTATACATGGGGAAAAGACATACCTGTGCCTAAAATTAAAGACCCCTGAAATATCCACACATAAAAAACAACTACAATCCTAAAATTCATTGACAAAATTATAATTTGTCCACGTCTTTATGAGTGGCCCTTATCTGTATCATTGAAACACTTAGTATTCACTTCTCCAAGATTTGAAATAGCCCCTATAGATTTAAAGAAATAAGAATAGCTTCTTCCTGATACTAGTCGCATGACCTTCACACAAAATCAGGTTGCGAACATAATTGGCTAAGGGTCAGCCTATCTAACTTTCAGGCATGATGATACGCTTAAGGTAAGGATGATCACATAAGAAATTTCCAACATATCATAAGATTTCTGCTCTTGAAAAATCAGTACTTCTCCAAATCTTGAAAACAGACAAACTTTTAAAACAAATTTGTTTTTTTCTTAAAAAAAATAAAACAAGTACTCTTGGTCACGACAAAACCACGTGACTCTCAACGCTAAGAAGACATGGCCAAATCTTTCAAGAAGAAATAGTCTTTCATTCATGTGACATGTTCTTAACTCCCCATTGTTTTTATCACGATTACTTAATTGTTCAAAACTAGAAAATGTATGAGATACACGGTCAGTATAAAACAAATATTTGAGAGCAAGGTTCTTTTAAAGAAAAAATACGAGAGTAGAAGCAAATTATTTTTTAAAAAATTTGTGAGTAGTGAACATGGGAATCAAAGGGCCGATGAAATATACCACTCAAAATAACCTAAACCCCAAACAACCTCCAACCATCGAGTGAGCCTGCAACCCTGCCAGCTAGGTGAGAGCCTGGTTAGCGGGTCTGCTCGGGGTCTCCTCTCCAAACAACCTCCAACCATCAAGTGAGCCTACGACCCTGCCAGCTAGGTGAGAGCCTGGTTAGCGGGTCTGCTCAGGGTCTCCTCTCCAAATAACCTCCAACCACCAAGTGAGCCTACGACCCTGCCAGCTAGGTGAGAGCCTAGTCAGCGGGTCTGCTCGGGGTGTCCTCTCCAAACAACCTCCAACCACCGAGTGAACCTACGACCCTGCCAGCTAGGTGAGAGCCTGGTCAGCGAGTCTGCTCGGGGTCTCCACTCCAAACAACCTCCAACCACTGAGTGAGCTTACGGCCCTGCCAGCTAGGTGAGAGCTTGGTCATTGGGTCTACTCGGGGTCTTCTCTCCAAACAACCTCCAACCACCGAGTGAGCCTACGGCCCTGCCAGCTAGGTGAGAGACTGGTCAGCGGGTCTGTTCGGGGTCTCATCTCCAAACAACCTCCAACCACTGAGTGAGCCTACGGCCCTGCCAGCTAGGTGAGAGCCTGGTCAGAGGGTCTTCTCGGGGTCTCCTCTCCAAACAACCTCCAACCATCGAGTGAGCCTACGACCATGCCAGCTAGGTGAGAGCGTGGTCAGCGGGTCTGCTCGGGGTCTCCTCTCCAAACAACCTCCAACCACCGAGTGAGCTTACGACCCTGCCAGCTAGGTGAGAGCCTGGTCAGCGGGTTTGCTCGGGGTCTCCTCTCCAAACAAACTTCAACCACCGAGTGAGCCTACGACCCTACAAGCTAGGTGAGAGCCTGGTCAACAGGTCTGCTCGGGGTATCCTCTCCAAACAACCTCCAACTACCGAGTGAACCTACTACCCTGACAACTAGGTGAGAGCCTGGTCAGCGGGTCTGCTCGGGGTCTCCTCTCCAAACAACCTCCAACCACTGAGTGAGCCTAAGGCCCTGCCAGCTAGGTGAGACCCTGGTCAGCGGGTCTGCTCAGGGTCTCCTCTCCAAACAACCCCCAACAACCGAGTGAGCCTACAACCCTGCCAGCTAGGTGAGAGCCTGGTCAGCGGGTCTGCTCGGGGTCTTCTCTCCAAACAACCTCCAACCACCGAGTGAGCCTACGGCCCTGCCAGCTAGGTGAGAGCCTGGTCAGCGGGTCTGCTCGGGGTCTCATATCCAAACAACCTCCAACTTTAGAGGGGCCATCCATATAAACAGCCTTTGATCTTGTGATAATACCACCTTGTACCAAAAGTTGTCGAACTTATTTCCAAGAAGAAAGAAAACAAACCCTTCTTTTTTATGAATTTATTTTGTTCTTGAAGAACACCTTTGGAATGCATCAAAATGATAACCAACACTTTGAATATGCTATGAAGATTAATGAACTTACACTATCCGAAGCATTCCAAATCTTATCCTAAAGCACTCCAATTTGATCCCAAAGCATTGCAAGTTTGATAGCGTACTTTTAAATAGTTTTTACTTTAAACGAGTACCACAAACGACTTACTCATTTAAATGATAAGAAACGTCAACCTGGATAGTATATAAACGCAATTAATCAATGTATCAACTTTGACATCAAGATAAGCTTTGGTTTTCGTAATATTTCAACAATATGATATGCATTAGAGGATTTAATTTAAATAAAAAACCCTAGGTTTAGTACTTGCAAAATTTCATGAAATAGTGGGGAGACCAATATGATCATACAGAGACTATGTTCCAAATTTCATAATTATATTCATCATAGTTTAAGAATCATTCAATTTATTCAATCACCATAAGTTACGTGTGACATAATTAGGCCATTATTTCATTCATCAAAAATAATATAAATCCTTCAACAAAATCCCTAAAAGTACAACTTTAACATAATACTTGAAAGATATAAGTTGTCTACCTAAATCACCTAGAGGGGGGTGAATAGGTGAGATGTGCGTCTAATGCGGAATAAAAAAATTTAGCAACTAGCACAAATAAGTAAGCAAGCAATCACACAGATGTCAAGAGATTTATAGTGATTCCCCGATCTTGGGTATGTCCACTTTCCTCACCGATCTAGCAAAACACTAGACTCGGCTACTCCACTATCTCGGATTGCAAACCAATCCTACACCTCGGAATCACATTCCTACAAAACTCGATCCAAATGGATCTACACTCGGAAGATAAAAACTTCCTACCACTCGGAGAACAACGCTCCTACACTTGGAGAATAATCTCCTACAAGATTTAGAAATAGAGTTTGAAAATACAAACAGAAATATTCTCAGATCTGAAATAATTTGTCTCTAGGTCTTCTTCTTGAATCGTTGCGGCTCTTTCAGAATTTGTAGAAGAAGGTCCTTTGAAAATCTGACCTGAGAAGGCTTGAATCTACTCGATTAAGGAGAGAAAAATGATTCCTTAATCAGCAGATCTTCTAGATCGAATGCAGAGAGATCGATCTTGATGAGAGAGGCGGCTTCAGAATGTCGTTCTTGAGAATAGTCGGCCGAACCAGTAACTTAGGAAAGTACGTAATCTGCTCTAAAAGATTCTTCTTTTTCTTTTCTGCTTAGGGTTATGTCTTAGTGAAAAGACTTTATATAGGATTACCCTTAACGGCTAGAAAAGATATTAATGACGACACGTGGACCAATTACGTCGAGTTATTTGAAATTTTGGCCGTTCTGGACTTAGAAAATTTTTTTCCTGGAAAGTCGACTTAGTTCTCGAGAAGTGGCTATAGTTCTCGAGAACTAGGAACTGAGTTCTCGTGAACTGTCAAGACTTCTCGAGAACTAAATTCTTTAGAAGAGGTTTGTACTTCTCGAGAACACAAGGTTTTGTTCTCGAGAACTAATTGACTTCTCGAGAATAAACACTTAGAAACTTTCCTGAACTTTTCGAGAACAAGCACTTAGAAACTTTTTTGAACTTCTCGAGAACAAAGAGAAAGACTTCTCGAGAACTAAGGGAGGACTTCTCGAGAACTAAAGGAAGACTTCTCGAGAACTTAACTTAGAAAAATTTCTGAGGCAAATCCTGACTATTTAAGAAATTGAGCTGGACGTTCTCGAGAACTGAAGCTAAGCTTCTTGAGAACAAGTAAGACATCTCGAGAACTATACCTTAGGCTTCTCGAGAACTGACCAAGACTTCTCGAGAGCAAAGAGGACTTCTCGAGAACTATAACTTTGAAAAAATTTCTTGAATCTGTCCAGACTTCTCGAGACATCGAACCTGGGCTTCTCATGAACTTTGTGGTTAAGCTTCTCAAGAACTGTGAGAGCTTCTCGAGAACTAAACTACACTTCTCGAGAACTCTAAAGTTGCTTCTCGAGAACTGGACTTAGATAATTTTTCAAGAATTTTAGAGAATGTTTTCTTCTGGTCCTGTCTTCATCCCATGCTCCCAATGTTTGAACATGAAGTGTATCCCAATTGAGAGGCTACACATGAGTCAACACTTTGGATCACACAGTGAGGGATTACACTGTATGGTCCTGTGTTCCTGACCCACTGTAGACTTACATTGGTCTACACTTAGCACTGAGAATCTGCAAACATTCAACTAGAACAGGATATCAAATACAACTTAATTCATCTTAGTTCAAGGGTGACTTCATGCAAATCTGGGTTATTGTGGATCCAATACCCAACAATCTCCCCCTATTTATAGAAGTCAGAACCCTATACACTAAGGTGAATTATCATAATAAAGAAAGAACTGGAAGAAAGAAAATTGAGTATAAATGCAAAGACAGATTAATTAAAGGCACAATTATGCAAAACTAGGAATTTTATATATAAGTAATGTTTTAGAATCAATCAACATCCATTTTCTCAAAAATTCTCCAAAACAAAACATCATGAATCATTCTTTGCTTTGCTGTTGCCTGTCTTGCTTTTCCTGCTGCCTCCTCTGATAACTGAAAGGCTTAGGATAGTACCTTGGGGGCTTTGGAGGAGCTTTAGGATTATTCTTTCCATATTCTCTGTCATATATCCTCCTTTTGGTCATGGACTTTTCATATAATTCCCACTCAACTGAGCTGTAGTGAAGATTTCTATTCTCATTAAAGTCCTTGACTAGTTTAAGAGTTTCAAGAATTAGAGCTTTGGAAGTAGGGCTCCAAACTTTAGCAAATTCCTTTGCTTTTCTTCTTTCTGCCTCTGGCTGGGGGAACAGATCTGCTAGCAGAAGGACCTTCCCCATACTTTCTTTTCTTGGGGATGTGAACCTCTGGTAGATCTCTAGGAATAATGTGATCCCAAACTTGGGAATAAGAAGCTGTAGGAGGTGCTTGATCTTCTGGTCTAGGAGAGAATGTAGGCATTTGAGGTTGAGGCACTTGGCTGGACTCACCTTGAGCAAGATGATTTAAGTGATAAGGAATAATGTTGGGGTCAGCCTGAAAATCTTGGAAGATCTGGTTGTGCATCAAGTGAGAGAACTAAGTTATCAACCTAAATCACCTAGAGGGGGGTGAATAGGTGAAATCCATGCCAAATGCGGAATAAAAAAAATTAACACAGCACAGATAAGTAATCAAGCAATCGCACAGACGACAAGAGATTTATAGTGGTTCCCCAATCTTGGGTACGTCCACTTTCCTCACCAATCTAGCAAATCACTAGACTCGGCTACTCCACTATCTCGGATTGCAAACCAACCCTACACCTCGGAACTATGTTCCTACAAAACTCGATCCCAAACGGATCTACACTTGGAATATAAAACTTCCTACCACTCGGAGATAGATCTCCTACAATGAAATTTGTTTGAAAAGAAAAACACAAACAACAATTAGCACAGATCTGGATCTTTGACTTCATCTTCTTCTTGAGATCTTTTCAGTTTGAACAGAAACAGTTGAAGAAGACTTGAGAGAGATCCACGATTCTGAGATCTGGAATCACCACGATCAAGAAAATAAATCAGAGATGATGAAGCACGGAGAGATCAGATGATTCTTCTTTAGTATGGATCGCTTGAGAATTAGAGATCGATAGCTACGGCAGAGAGAAGACGATCCAGAGCTTCTTCCGAAAACTTTAATGGCGGCGGATGGAAAGATTAGGGTTTTCGGGATTTTCTCTTTCTTAAAAAAATAATCTTTGTAAACGCGTGTATTTAGTCAAGTCTGAAAAGACCTATTTATAGGCGGTCTCCAACGGTCATAAGCATAATTAAGGATGACACGTGGACCAATCAGAAAGGACTTTTTGAAAATACACAAAGAAACTTGACTTAGAGAAATTCAGGAATTCGAACAGACACACTCAAGAGATAGAGACATACTCGAGTAAGAGGTTACATACTCGAGTGGATATGAGGGATATACTCGAGTATAAAGATAGAAATTACTCGAGTGCTGCAGGGATCAATACTCGAGTGACTTAGAGAACCTATTCGAGTATGAGCAAATATACTCGAGTATAAACACTTTGAAAAATTTCTCATATAAAACTTGAAGAGCTACTCGAGTATAAGAGTTTGATATACTCGAGTATGGGGAAGATAGACTACTCGAGTATCTTAGGAAAACTACTCGAGTGATCACTAACCTACTCGAGTATGAAAATCAATCTACTCGAGTACAAGGTTACTTACTCGAGTATTTCAGAGAACAACTCGAGTATGTGGACTTAGAAACTTTCTAGGATAAGAAGTCCAGATCTACTCGAGTTCAAACAGAACGCTTACTCGAGTAACTAACCATCTACTCGAGTATAAGGTATCACTTACTCGAGTGAAAGAAAATATACTCGAGTATAAGCTTTCATACTTGAGTATATAGAGAATCCACTCGAGTAAGTAGCCCAACCTACTCGAGTACAGATTCACTTACTCGAGTATACCAAAGAAGTACTCAAGTATGTGGACTTAGAAAATTTCTTCTGAGATAGACTTCAATACTCCATAGGTCCAAGTGCATGTTGATGAAGTGTGTCCCAATAGAGAGGCTATACATGAGCCAACACCTTGGATCACATAATGAGGAATTACATTGTATGGTCCTGTGTTTTGTGGCCTATTATAGACTGACATTGGTCTACACTTGGCAATAAGAACCTGCACACATAAAACTCAAACACAATAACAAATACACCTTAATTCATCTTAGTTCAAGGTCTGACTTCCTACAAATCTGAGGTATTGTGGAGACAAATCCCAACAATCTCCCCCTATTTGTAGATGTCAGCACCCTCTACACTAAGGTGAATTACTTAGAGTAAAAAGAATAACTAAATATATACTGAAAAAAATGAAACTGGAATAATAAAGATGGCCATAATTAGAATCAAATATATATATATATAGAAATGATTTCAAAAGATTAAATGTCCATATCCATATCCTCATTCACTCAAGAAGGGGATCCTCTATGCAGTCTTTCTCTTTTAAGCTCTTGCCTCTCCAGGTAGCTGAAAGGTTTGGGAAAATAGGTCTTAGGCCTTGGAGGAGCAGCTGGATTGTTATATCCTCAATTTCTGTCATGCAATCTGATTTTGATTTGAGATACATCATACGCTTTCCATTCTGCGTTGCTATAGTAGTGATCTCTATTTTCACCAAAATCTGTTACCAGCTTCAAGGTATCAAGGATAAGAGACTAGGAGGTAGGACTCCAAACTTCTGCATGAACAACTTCTGGTCTACCTTCTGTATTTGGGGCAGTCTCTCTCCTTGGTGCAGAACGGCTAGCAGAAGCGCCGTCACCATATTTCCTTTTCTTTCTAGGGGTACCCTGAGAACTTGGAGGAAATTCATCTTGCCACATATCAACATAAGAAAGAGGAGGCTCAGTCATGTCACCAGCAGGTCTAGGTGAGAAGACTGGCACATACTCTGGAATGTTGGCCTGAGCTGGAAAGTTAGCCTGATCTGGAGCACCTGAGGGAGGATGTTCTTCAAGAGGATTTAGGACCTTTGGAATAATGGCAGGGTTAAGTTGGGAGTTGGGAAAGTTCTGATTATGCACCCATATAGCAGTGTCATAGATATAGAACTTCACAGATTGAAGTTGAGCAAGGATGTCTGCTTTCATTTCTTTGACTAGACTATCCACAGATGCTTTAGATTGTTCAGATATTTTTTCAACTTGTTCTTTGACTATCTTCTCCCCCTTGGTGATATCTACTGAGAGTTGGGCAATTGCTTCATCTCTAAAGGTTCCAACTTCGTCACAAACTTTCATAACATTTGTGGTAGCGTCCTTGTCCAATTAAATCTGATTATTTGCAACTGTTTCAGCTTGATCTTTGAGTACACCTATACTTGTGATAGTATTTTCTAGGGCTTTGCCACCCAACTGAAATAGTCTCTTGAGCTCATCAGTGTTTGCTTGAATTTCAGCAAAGCCTCTACTCATCTCAGTTTCAAGAGTAGAGATCTTGTTGTTTACTGATGCCAGAGAATCATCGAAGTATTTTCTCTATTCACGAAACATTTGCCCAATCTAACTGACTAAATCTGAGGAGCTAGAGGGATCTGAGGCTGGGGCAGAGGCTGAGGGAATAGGAGCAACCCAGGGGGAATTTCAGTAATCACAACTGAGCTTTCAGCTCTCTTGAAGGGTGGTATCACAACTGAATCTTCTGTATTGATGAAAGAGGGAAGAGAGAAGTCTAGTGTCCTCAGAGGAGCATCCACTGGTTCTGGAGACATGTCCTCATCATCAGACAGTAGATTAATCTCTGGCTTACCTTGCTGTTTATCAGGGGACTGAGCAGGAGAGGTAGGAGGTACCTTTGCAGGGGAGGGAGAAGGATCCTTTGCAGGGGAAGGAGAAGCTTGAGAGTGATCCTCAGGAGATAGCATAACTGAATCATCTTGAAACACTGGAGCATCGGACCTGAGTTCATCAATCAGTCTGTTAATATCTTCTACAGTAGAGAGAAGGTTTTATTGATCTTGAACTTCTGAGGTGAGATCTTCTGGAGGTGGAGAAGGAGGAGGAGTAGGATCTTGGATCAGATCTTGCTGAGAAGAGTCTTCTGAAGCTTTGTGCTGAGGATTAGATGAGGCAGGCTCCCCCTCAACTATTGCACCCGAGGTGGTAATAGTGTGATGTAAAGGAGGAGATGGAATCCTGTCATCTGAGACAAGGGGCTCTCTGGGCTCATCTTCTGAGGTAACAACTGCTTTTGAGGCTTGAGCAGTGTTGAGGAGTTTGATTTCATATCTTTAGATTGAGAGGATGGATACTTTCTTCATATGATGGAGGGGAGTGCCTTTAGATAAATCAAACACTGTAGGATTAATCTCATGGAGGAGTGAGATAATCCTGGCATAGCTTGGTTTTTTCACACTTTCTCTAATTTTGCCCAATATCATCATTCCAAACTGGAATTTCTTCCGGCAGACTATGGCTTGCATAACGTCAAAAAGATTTTGGGAAATTTTTTTGAGAAAATAGGTTTTGCATAGAAGAACTTTGGCAATCACATCCACAAGAAATTTGCCCTCTGAATTGTAATCTGCATGGCGGAACGAATATGCTTCATACGGGTTTGTTCCACAGAAGAAGCTGGTTCTGTCGGAATCTTCAGGAGTCAGATCATCTTCTTCATCCACCACTAGCAATTTTAGTAGAGTAGCTAAGGAAGTTTTGTCCAGACGGATTTTGATCCCACTGACCTTGGATTTTAGAACTGTACCATTGCGCTTGACCTTCAGATTTTTGAAGAACTCCTCGACTACAGGGAAAATGACTTTGCACGGTGTCTGGAGGATGAACAAGAGTCCGGCGGTGTCGAACAGAATTAACAGGTTTCGAAAATCATCGGAGAGGTCGGCTATACCTTCAGGGTCAAGCTCTGAGCCGATTCCGATCTTGGAGGAGGGAGCCATCGGCGATTCTGGAGTACGGAAGAGACGAAAATGACAGAGCTCTGCGGGTTCCGGAATATGAAGCGATGACAGCTACTCGGGAGAATGAGGAGTGGGAAGGATTTCCGAATTTTCTAAATATATATATGACCCTAATTAGGTTTAAGTAGGAGTGATAAGGATAAAATCATACCTGTTACGGAGCGGCAAACACTTTGGTGCGAATAAGTAAAAGAAAGGAGATTTTCAAATTACTGATTGCCGTATACTCGAGTATATTTCGCCATACACGAGTATGAGATGGAGTATACACGAGTATGAGATAGAGTATACACGAGTATGAGATGGAGTATACACGAGTAGGTCGAGTACATACACGAGTAGATTACTAACTACTCGAGTATGGAAATTTTGTTACTCGAGTATTTTCCGTTTACTCGTGTATAAGTCTCTATATACTCGAGTATATCATTTTGAAGGACGATTTGCTTGGGAGAATTTTACTGCCACTGATATCTTCAACTCTGAGCCTGTCTTTGAATCCACCATCACTATTCCTCTTTATTGAGCAGCCCGAGTTCCGTTTTGAAGAATGAAAACTTGGACTCCTCCAGCGGTTTGGTGAATATATCGGCAACTTGCCTGTCTATGGAAACATATTGTAGATCTATGTCTCCGTTTTCCACATGCTCCCAGATGAAGTGATATCGAAGCTCTATGTGCTTTGTCCGGCTGTGGGAGACTGGGTTGTTGGCGATTACTATTGCGCTGGATGAGTCGCAGAACAGAGGAACGTTCTGGAACTTCATGTTATAGTCTTCAAATTGATTCTTGATCCATAGAAGCTGTGCACAACAGCTGCCTGGAGAGATATACTCTGATTCAGCCGTTGAGATGGCTACACAGTTCTGCTTCTTACTGCTCCAGGAAATAAGTCTCCTTCCGAGAAATTGGCAAGTCCCGGAAGTACTTTTCCTGTCGTCTTTGCTTCCTGCAAAATCTGCATCTAAAAATCCAATTAGTTCACTATCATTACTTCTTGGGTACCATAAGCCAAGATTTGGTGTACCTTTGAGGTATCTCAAGATTCCCTTTGCAGCAATGTAGTGAGATTCCTTAGAGTTACCCTGAAATCTAGCACATACACATGTGGAAAACATTATCTCTGGTCTACTTGCGGTAAGGTAGAGCAAGGACCCAATTATGCTTCTGTACTTGGTTTCATCAAAAGGTTTCCCTTTCTCATCCTTGTCTAGAGACATAGCTGAGGCCATTGGAGTCCTCATAGAGGTTGCATTCTCCATTCCGAATTTCTTAAGTAGCTCTTTGGTGAACTTGGTCTGTGAGATGAAGATTCCATCCTCAGATTGTTTCACTTGAAGCCCTAAGAAATACTTCAGCTCTCCTATACTGCTCATTTCAAACTTCCCTTGCATAAGTTTAGAAAACTTCTTGCAGAGGTTGTTTTTTGTAGAGCCAAAAATAATGTCATCGACATAGATTTGCACTAGCAAAATCTTGCCTTTTATTTCCCTAAGAAATAATGTCTTGTCTATCTTTCCTCTTGTGAACTTGTTTTCAAGAAGATAGGTAGACAACGTTTCATACCAAGCTCGAGGAGCTTGTTTAAGACCATATAAGGCTTTTTGCAGTAAATAAACATGATTAGGAAAAGTTGAGTCAACGAAACCTGGCGGTTGCTCTACACACACTTCTTCCATTATGTCGCCATTCAGGAAGGCGGACTTGACGTCCATCTGATAGACGGTAAAACCCTTAAGTGCAGCGTAGGCAAGGAATAACCTGATCGCCTCCAGTCTTGCCACTGGAGCATATGTTTGGTCAAAGTCGATTCCTTCTTCTTGACGATAGCCCTTAACAACAAGTCTGGCTTTATTCTTTATAATTGTTCCATCTTCGTCCATCTTGTTCCGGTAGACCCACTTTGTCCCAATGACGTTCTTCCTCTTGGGTCTAGGGACAAGTGTCCAAACTTTGCATCATTTGAACTGATTCAACTCATCTTCCATGGCTAGAATCTAGGATGCGTCGGAGTTGGCTTCCTCAAATTTCTTTGGTTCAACCTGTGAAAGAAAACTTAAGTGTAAATTTTCGTTAGTTATACCTCGACGAGTTCTGACGCCATCCCGAGGATCTCCTATGATTTGGTCTAAGGGATGATCCTTCACGTGTCTGAACTCTAGAGTCCTTGCATCTGGGATCTCTTAAGCCACTGGAGTTGCATCTTCAGTTGGGATGTGTTCTTCATCTTGATCATCTACCTCTCCAATAGGGGTTGTAGAAGTGATCTTGATGAACGTCTCATCTTTATCTTGAGTAGGTTCATCCAAGCTGAGTTCCTTCATCTTTGTACCTGCATCTTCAATAGGCATACTAGAAGAGTTGCTTTGTAGTAGACTCGTCTCATCAAATACAATGTGTACCGACTCTTCTACCACCAGAGTTTTTCTATTAAATACTCTATAGGCCTTACTATGGCTACTATAACCTACAAAAATACCTTCAAAGCTTTTCTCGCTAAACTTGGTAGTGTGATACTTGCCGTTGTTAAGTACGAAGCACTTACAACCAAAGATTCTAAAATATGAAATGGTTGGTTTCCTGCCTTTTAGAAGTTCATAGGGAGTCTTATCATGGTTCTTGTTAATGAGAGCTCGATTTTGCACGTGACAAGCGGTGTTGACGGCTTCAGCCAAGAAATACTCTCGAAGTGAGGCATCACTCAACATGGTCCGGCAAGCCTCTATGAGTGTTCTGTTCCTTCTCTCAGCTACTCCATTTTGCTGTGGAGTGCGAGGAGAGGAAAACTCATGAAAGATACCTTGACTTTCGCAGAATTCTGCCATGGCTCCAGACTTGAATTCCGTTCCATTGTCACTTCTGATTTTGACTACGGAACAGTTGTATTCATTCTGGATTTGCCTAACAAAACTAGTGACAATACTGAAGGTATCTGACTTGTGTTTCAGAAAGAACACCCACGCAAAGCGCGAGTAATCATCCACAATAACCAACGTATATTCCTTACCTCCCAAACTTCTAACTTGCAGTGGACCAAATAAGTCCATATGGAGAAGCTGTAAGCTTCTATTGGAATCCTTGCCTATTATACTTTTAAATGAACTCCTTGTTTGCTTGCCTTTGATACAGGCGTGACAAAGACTGTCCGTAACGCACTTGAAATTAGGTGCATCACGTACTAAGTTTTGAGAGAATAGTTTATTAATAGTTTTGAGATTAATATGTGCTAGTCTCTTGTGCCATTGGTCAGCAAGAGATGCACTACTTTTTACTAAAAAACACACTGGTGTGGAAGAGTCTATACAAATGAAATTTAAACAGAAAATATTTCTGCTTCGAGTGCCTGATAAAACAGTTTCCATATTATCAATCGATTTTATCAAACACTTGTCAGCATGAAATTCAACCACGTATCCTCTGTCGCATAGTTGGCTTATGCTGATGAGATTGTGTTCCAATCCTTCAACATAGGCTACATCCGAAAAGGATACGCTATCGTTAGTAATCATACCGTAGCCTTTAGTTATTCCTAGATCTGAACCTCCAAAGATGACCTTTGGTCCGTTGCAGACTGAGGTGAAGTTCTGGAGTAGGCTCCTTGTCCCGGTCATGTGCCGAGAACATCCACTGTCCAAGTACGAGATTGGCATTTTGGTGGTCTTTGGACATACCTGCAATTACAATCACTTAGCCTTAGGAACCCAAACAAGTTTGGGTCCTTGGTCTCGAGTTAGAATACTCCCCCTACGAGCATTAGCCTCATGAGTGGTCATTCTCATATTGTTAACTTGAGGGGTTGTAGCATTTCTAGGATTGAACCAACAATCGATGGCAAAATGACCAATTCTGCCACAGCACCAACAGTCGAACCTGTTGTATCTTTGCCTAGTGTATTCCTGCTTGATTTTCTGAAGTGATGGTCTAGCAGGAACTTCACTCTTGGAGGAGGAAGCTTCATGATGGTGGCAGCTACATGAAGTCTTCTCCTTCATAGGCTTTTCCACAATAGGTTTTACCTTTGGTGTCTTCTTGATGTTATGACCATGAGCATATGGTCCATAGTTCTGAAGTTGAATCTCTTCATAAGGTGCCTTGAAGACACTCTCGCCAAAGTTACGAGGACGAGTCCATTCTTGGTATCTTGACTTAGGCTTCTCGGGGATCGGCCTAGAGAAGTGTCCATAGGTGGACTCATAGTCGAATTCGTTCGTAGGAAAGATAACTTTCTTGAACAATACTGGTTCCAAGGGAGCTTTCCCTTTTTCTTCAGCTAGAGCCTTCTGGGCAGCCTTATTCTTTCTTTTGGCCTTGTTTCTCCTAGAAGATCTACTAGAAGCACCAATGTGGCCTATACCAGCACCCTTGGCCTTAGCTGAGAACTCAGCAACGAGTGGAAGAACTGTCTTAGGCTTGGAGAAACTCTCAACAAGTTTCTTCTCAGCCTTGAGTTGTTGTTCCAATTCTTTGATGATTTCCTCTTTAAGGTTGAGGTGCATGAGAGCTCGATTGTATTCTTCCATAGCAGCATTGAAGTTCTCTTGAAGAGAGTTAGTCTTGGTGACTTCTTCTCTCAAGCTGCTCTCACTAGCCTGTAGAGATTTTATCTCTTTGGCTTGAGTTTTCACGACTCTGCGACATTTTTCGTAAGCTGTGAGTAACTCCTTATATTGTCCCATGAGTTCAGATTCATCCTCAGAGGAATAGCCCTCTTGCTCATTATCATTATCAGATTCAGAGAGAGGAGTGTGAGTCTTTACCTCCCCAGTGAACTGGGGGACTTGTTCATCATCAGAGTGAGCTATGAGCCCGAAGTAGGCTTCCTCTTCTTCACTCGACTCAGATGAGTCAGAGTCGCTGAGATTTTTGCTCTTCTTGGCTAATAAGCTCTTCTCTGTCCTCTTCTTGTGGTATGAGGATTTCTTTTCCTCTCTTTTGCCACCCTCTTTCTTCTTGTGAGGGCAGTCCGCGATGACGTGACCTGGCTTATTACAACAATAGCAAACGATGTCAGTTGAAATCTGTTTGTTCTGTTTGGAGTTATACCTATCATGGCTACTTGAGCCATTCTTTCGCTGATCACCGTCATGTTGTGATCTTCTGTATGAGGCATCCTTGCCTCTCCATTGCTTCTTTTTATTCAAGAATTTCTTGAACTACCGTGAAAGCAATGAGGACTCTCCTTCAGATTATTCTGAGCCTGAGGTGCTTTGCTCGGAGCCTTCTTCTTCACTTACTTCTTGAGGAGATGCTGGCGAGGCAGTTTTGCCCTTCCTTGAACTGTCAGCCTTTAAAGCAACCGACTTCTCTTTTGAGGAGAAACGACTTTTCTCTTCTCCGGCTTTTCTGGAGTTGATCTGCAGTTCATAGGACATCAACTTGCCAAATAGATTCTGTGGATCTGTCTCTGCTAGTCTGCCAAACTCTCGGATGGCACAGACTTTGTTGTCCTATTCTTTGGTGAGAGATCTCAGAAACTTATCATTCAGCTCCCCATTAGTAAAGACTCGGCCATACACTCTCAGTCCATTGACTATCTTAAAGAAGTTTTCAAATGTGTCAGCTATGGGTTCCTTGTGACCTTGTCAGAAGGCTTCATACTTCTGATTTAAGAGGGATCTCCGATCATCCCTAACTTCCTCAGTCCCTTCCATCAGAGTCACCAGGGATTGCCACATCTCCTTGGCAGATTGGCAATGTATAAGATTTTGCAGCATTGAGTCATCGACTACACTTGCGATAATATTTTTAGCTTTCTTGTCTAGGGAGACAAGTGCAATATCGTCCTTATCCAAGTCCATCAACTTCTTTGGGACCTTTTTGGTTGGGTCTATTGTTGATGCAGTCATAGGAACATGCGAACCTTCTTCCACAATCATGAAGATCCGGGGATCTACTGCTTCCATGAAGAACTTAACTCTTTCCTTCCACATAGGGAAATTGTTCTTGGTGCAGATAGGGAGCTTAGCAAAATCCTTGGTCTTACTCTTGCTTGATACTTCTCTGGAGACAACTTGGTGAGGATTATATCAAGGTGTTAACCTTTTAACGATCAACCTCCCTCTGATACCAATTAAGAGAACTAAGTTGTCAACCTAAATCACCTAGATAGTAAAGACTCGGCCATACACTCTCAGTCCATTGGTATCATATATATGGAATTTTACTGATTGAATCTGTTCTAAGACATCCTTACTGATTGCAGTTTATTTCTCATTCCAGATAGTTTTGGCATTTGCAGTAAGCTTTTCTACCTATTCTTTCACTATGGTCTCCTCCTTTCTGATTTCTACAGATAGCTGGTCTATGGTGTCTTCTTTGAAAGTCTTGATAACTATTATTGTACGCAAACTCCATGAGTCTGAGACGCTCATTCGAAATGCCACCGTGATCCAAAATATAACACTTGATCATATCTTCTACGATCAGATTTACTCTTTCCATTTGACCATTTGTTTGCGGATGATAGGCGGTGGAATACCTTAAATCGGTACCCAACCCCTCTTATAAGCTCTTCCAAAAACTAGACGTAAATCTAGAGTATCGATCTGATACAATGCTAACTGGCACTCCATGTAATCTGATGACTTCATCAAGGTATAACTCAGCTATCTTTTTCATAGAATACCCAATTTTAAAAGGAACGAAGTGAGCACACTTTGTCAATCTATCGACTATCACCCAAACAGAGTCATGCCTACGGGGAGATTTTGGTAGACCGATAATAAAATCAATCGAAATACTCTCTCACTTCCAATTGGGGATATCAAGCGATGTTAATTTACCTCCAGGACTTCTATGGTGAGCCTTAACACGCTAACACGTAAACATTCCGACACAAACTTCGCGATATCATTCTTCATCCTTGACCACCAAGCAATCTACTTCAGATCCTTATACATTTTAGTGGAACAAGGATGGTAGGCTACACTGGAACCATGAGCTTCAACACAGATCTTAGCCCGAATGTCGCCAAAGGCGGGGACGCAAAATCTACCCCGATACTTCAAGGTATCCAACTCATCAAAGGAGAAATCAGGTAGCTCTCCCTTAACAGTTCTATTCCGAAGGTGTAACAAATCCAGATCATCCTTCTGATGTGCTTTAGTGAGGGAAATCCATGAGGGCTCTTCTACTTCTAAACTGGCAGGCACAGAACTACCCCCAACCTCAATGTCCATCAGTAGGAATTCTTCCACTAAGGATTGTACAGTCAAACCTAAAATTTTGGCGGTCTTTCTACTTAAATCATCGGATGCTACGTTAGCCTTTCCCGGATGATAAAGAATTTCCACTTCATAATCAGCCACATATTCTAACCTCCGACGCTGGCATAGATTTAGTTCCTTTTGAGTGAAGACATACTTCAAACTCTTATGATCAGTATAAATCTTGCACAACATGCCATATAATAACTGTCTCCAAAGCTTCAATGCATAAATTATGGCAGCAAACTCCAAATCATGCATAGGATAGTTTCTTTCATGAATCTTCAATTGCCTTGATCCATACGTGATCACCTTACCATCTTGCATCAAAATACAGCCAAGTTCGATGTGTGATGCATACATGTATACAACATACTCCACTCCTTCAGTAGGTAGAGTTAAAACTGGTGCAGTATATAATCTCTTCTTCAACTCTTGGAAAGCCTCTTCACACTTATCACTCCAAATAAATGTAGTGTTTTTCTGGGTAAGTTGTGTTAGAGGAGCTCACAATACTGAAAACCCTTTCACGAATCTTCTATAATAGCCAGCAAGGCCAAAGAAGCTCCTAATATCTTTAGCTATAGAAGGTCTCTCCCATTCCATCACAACAATAATCTTGGTCGGATCCACGGAAACACCATCCTTGCTTACAAAATGACCCAGAAAGGACACCTGTGGTAGCCAGAAATCGCACTTGCTTAACTTCGCATATAACTTATGCTCCCTCAGGGTCGACAAAACCAAACGCAGATGATGAGTATGCTCCTCAACACTGCGGGAATACACCAAGACATCATCTATGAACACAATAACAAATCGGTCCAAGAAATCCTTAAACACCTTATTCATCAAATCCATGAAAGCAGATGGTGCATTGGTCAAACTGAAAGACATCACCAAAAACTCATAATATCCATGTCGCGAACGGAATGCGGTTCGTGGAATATCTGCCTCACGAATTCTCAACTGGTGGTAGCCTGACCGAAGATTGTCTTTGAAAATACCAAACTACCACGCAACTGATCAAACAGATCATCGATCCTTGGCAAGGGATATTTATTTTTAATGGTCATCTTGTTCAATTCTCTATAATCGATGCAAAGCCTCATCGATCCATCTTTCTTCTTTACGAACAAAACAGGAGAACCCCACGGAGAAGAACTTGGTCTAATAAAACCACACCTCAACAACTCATCGAGTTGAGTACGCAACTCATCCAACTCATGCGGAGCCATACAGTACGGTGCTTTTGTAATAAGACGAGTACCTGGCTCGAGGTCTATCACAAACTCTATCTCCCTCACCGGAGGAAGTCCTGGAAGACAGTCAGGAAAAATATCTGGAAACTCCCGCACCATCGAAATATCCTAAGGACGTGGCGTAAAAAAAGCTGTTTCCAGAGCAGAAATAGAAACCAAAAATGACTCGCAACCAGACCCTATAGCACGACAAGCACGTACTGCAGAAAAGATAAGGGAAACCTTGTCCTGAAATCTATAGACGCTCATAGGTTGGCCATTGTCCATCTTGAAGTCCAGTCGTATTGCCTTGCACTAGATGACCGCATCATGCCTGGACAGACAGTCCATGCCCAATATCACATCAAAGTCTGCCAGATCTAACACCATCAGATAAAAAAAGGCTAGGAAATTGCCTAGGTATATAGGGCATCTCAGAACTCCTTGATTAGATATCACCGAATCACCGGAGGGAAGCTTGACGTTGAAGGAGTCTCCTAATTGATCCACATCCAGACGTTGTTTATCTACAAACCTATGGGCCACAAAGGAATGGGTGGCACCCAAATCAAAAAGAACGCGTGCCCACCTATTCCGCACCTTAAACTCCCCTAAAACCGTAGCATACATAACTAAATGAAAGATAACTAAGGCAACAACGAAAAATAATAAAGATAAATTAAACTGGGGATAAGCTGATATAACTTGCGTAGAGGTTTGAGCTTCCTCCCTAGTCATCACGTTCAGCTTTCCTTTTCCTTTATCCAGGTTTGGTGGCGGCGGTAGAGCCCGAAGCGGAGCAGGCTATAGTAGAGTCTGAGCCTGGGGGCATAAAGTCTTTATGTGCCGCTTTTGCCCGCACTAGAAATAGACTTTGTCCTTCATCCAGCAATGACTCACATCGTGTCCCTTATTAGCACAGTGCGTGCACACCATATCTCTTTTAGGTGGACCTTGGATGGCGAGCACTTGCTGCTGCTTTAGGGTGGCAGTCCTCTTGAAGCACCTTTCGAAAGGATGGCCGAATCGACCACATAAGCTACATACTTCCTTACTTTTCTTCTTCGAAGAAGGGCCAGATGCCCTGGAGCATCCATCCTCCTCACCTTTTCTCTTCTCCTTTCTCGCCGCAACACCTTGATTCTTGGCATTCTCGATCGCCTCGACCTTCAAAGCGGCTTCCACTGCTTCAACATAGCTTTTAGCTTGATAAGCGTATGCCCATTGCTATACATCGCTTCTTAATCCTCCGAGGAAACTCTTCACTCTTGCAGCCTCCAATGCTACCAAATCAGGAGCAAATCTACTAACCTTACTAAACTCGATCTCATATTTTCTCACAGTGAGCTGCCTCTGCTTCAAATGAAGGAAATTGTTCATCAATCGGTCCTGCTCGACCGAGGGTAAGAACTTCTTCAGTATCATCTTCTTAAAGGACTCCCAAGAACATCCTTTTGCCAAACTTTCCTTTTCTCGAATCCACCAAGTCTTTGCCAGGCCTTTTAGCTAGTAGGCCGTAAGCATCACCTTCTAGGCTTCAACAATCCCCGAATATGTAAACATCTCATTCATAGTGATAATCCAATAATCTAAAACCATGAAATCCGCACTCCCGTCATAAGTGGGAGGTCACATGCCGTGTGCCTGACACGCCCTGGGACACGCCCGTGTCCCAGGCCGTGTTCGAGTTGTCAACACTCATCGACCTCGACTCGACTACCCGAGCACAACATGCCCTGTGACACGCCCGTGTCAAAGGCTGTGTTCACCCTTCCTAGAAACGAACTTGGCTCAAAACACCGCCTGGTTCACTTCTGAGTTTTGGGGCGTTACAAATCTCCCCCCCCCTTAAAGAATTTCGTCCACGAAATTATGCAAAGGTACACAAAAACAATTAAATGTTACCTGAGGGAAATAATTCGGGGTACTCTTCCAACATAGATTGCTCTCGCTCCCATGAAAGATCTTCTCGTCCGCAGTTATCCCAACGGACTTTAACCATTCGGATTTCCTTGTTGCGGAGCCGTTTGACTTCAAAGTCTTTAATGCGAACTGGCTTGACCTTGGTTGTCAACCCATTATCAATCGACACTTGATCGACCGCAACAACCTGATAAGACTCTTGCACCACCTTTCGCAATACCGAAATGTGGAATACATCATGTAGCCCACTCAATTCAACCGACAACTTCAATCGATATGCTGCTTCTCCAATCCGCTCCAGGATCTCAAACGGTCCAAGGTATCTCAGACTCAGCTTCTTCAAGCGTCGAATCCGCGAGACACCCTTAAATGGCTTGATTTTCAAGTACACCCAATCGCCAACGCTGAACTCCACATTCCTATGCTTTGCATTATAGTATTTTGCCTTTTTGTTCTGGGCAATCTTTAACCATTCCTGAATCATACGTACAATTGAAGTGGCATCTTCTACTGCCCGACGCTTGTATAACTTTGACTTTCCTATCTCCAACCAAGACAACGATGTACGACACTTTCTCCCATAAAGGGCCTCGAAAGGTGCCATTTCAATGCTCGCTTGGTAACTGTTGTTGTATATAAACTCTACCATGTACAGGTGATCCTCAAAGTGTTTTCCGAAATCTAGGACGCACATGCGGAGCATGTCCTCCATCGTCCTGTTGACCCTCTCGGTCTGACCATCCATTTTAGGATGAAAGGCTGTGCTGAAACTCAGGTTAGTTCCCAACAACTTATGCACCAGCCTCCAGTCATTGGACGTGAAGCGCCCATCTCGATCACTAACAATACTGCGGGGCACACAATGCAACCGTATAATATTATCCACATAGAGCTTGGCTAACTTTTCCACCAGATCTTCCTTTTTATTCGGAATAAAATGCGACACTTTTGTCAATCTATCTACAACCACCCAGATGGCGTCATTTCCCCTCTGCGACTTTGGCAAACCGTGCACAAAATCCATGGATATGTCATCGAACTTCCATTCCGGGATAGGCAAGGACTTTAAAAAACCTCCGGGCTTCTGGCACTCCGCCTTTACCAAGGCACATGTTTGGCACTTTGCCACATACAGTGCTACATCCTTCTTCAGCCTTGGCCACCAAAACAACTTCTTCATGTCCCTATACATCTTCATGCTCCACGGGTGGATTGAGTACTTGGTATGATGAGCCTCGTACATCAACTCCTATCGAAGACTATCTGCACTAGGAATGCATAGGAGACCATCCTTCCTTAGCAGTCCATCCACAACTGCAAACTGGGAATTTGACCTATCCAACGATTCATCCAATGCCTGCTTCATACTGCTATCCTGAACCAAAGCCCGCCGAATCCTATCAGCTAGGTCGTACTGCACCTCCGTCCAACACAATATTACTTCAACACTAGTCTGCTTGTCGACACAAGAGATCTCCAATGCCTCCAAATCACAGATTAATCTCTCATCATGCACTGTCAACCAGTTGGCCTGCACCGGAGCCCTACGACTAAATGCATCCGCCACTGTATTTCCTTTCCCAGGCACATAATGTATCTTGAAAGTGTAGTCCCCCAAGAACTCCATCCACCTTCGCTGCCTCATGTTTAGGTCCTTCTGATCTAGTAAATACTTCAGGCTCTTATGATCGATGTAAATGTCGACCTTTACACTGTACAGATAGTGCCTCCACAGCTTTAGAGCAAATATCACGGCCGCTAATTCCAAGTCATGGACCGGATAATTTCTCTCATAGACCTTCAACTATCGCGATCCGTACGCTATTACTCTCCCATGCTGTAGCAGAACACAGCCCAAACCACTGCCCGAAGCATCACTATAATTTTCAAATCCTTCGGATCCACTCAGCGAACACAAGATAGGTGTCGAGATCAACCGCCTCTTCAACTCTTCAAAAGCCTACGCGTACTCCAGCGTCCACACAAACTTTTGATCCTTCCTTGTCAACGTCGTTAGTGGTAGCGCGATCTGTGAGAAATTCTCCACGAAGTGCCTGCAGTAGTCGGCAAGCCCTAGAAAGCTCCGGATTTCCGCCACCGTAGTCAACACTGGCCACTCCTGAATCGCCGCTATCTTCGCCGGATCCACCGTTATGCCTTCACCACTAACAATATGACCAAGGAACGCGATTGAAGATAACCAGAACTCACACTAGGAGAACTTAGCATACAACTGATTATTCCTCAACGTCTCCAATACCATATGCTGATGTTTTAAGTGATCATCCTCACACCACGAGTACACCAAGATGTCGTCGATAAATACTATCACGAATTGGCACAAGTACTGTCTGAACGTTATGTTCATCAAATCCATAAACACGGATGGCACATTGGTCAACCCAAATGGCATGATCGTAAACTCGTAATGCCCAAACCGCGTGCTGAACGCTGTCTTTGGGATATAACTTTCTCTTATCCTTAGTTGGTAGTATCCGAATTTCAGATCTAGCTTCAAATATACCGTTGACCGAACCAACTGATCAAATAAGTCGTCAATCCTTGGGATCAGATACTTATTCTTTACCGTAAGTTTGTTCAACTCCCGATAATCAATACAAAGTCACAAACTCCCATCTTTCTTCTTATTGAAAAGGACCGGTGCGCTCCAAGGCGACGAACTTAGACGTACATACCCTTGCTCTAACTACTCTTGCAGTTGTACCTTCAACTCTGCCATCTCCTTAGGTGCTATCCGATATGAAGAGCATGATACCGGTTTGGCACCCGGCACCAGCTCAATAGTAAAATCAATCTCCCGCTGAGGAGGGGCTCCCGAGAGATCGTCTGGAAATACATCAGGATACTCGGACACCACTGCAATACTATCTAGACTAGGATTAGGCGTTGAAGCCTGTACTAAAATGACAAACAACTTAGCCCCAGACCGAACTGCCCTAATCACCTGAAGAGCCGACATCATAATCTTGCTCGGCCCTTTCATGCCCGTAAACGTAGTCTCCCGCTCAGTATTCAGTCCCAACTTAACCTCTTTTCGGTTACAGTCAATGCATGCTCGCTTCTCCGAAAGCCAAATCATTCCAAAGATTACGTCGAACTCCACTAACGGCAGCACTGATGCTTATAAATCAAACTCCTGATCCCCAATCCGCAACATTACCACGCAGACTCTATTCGCGCATATTGAGCACCCATTGGGTAACAACACATCCAGCTTGTCCTTTGCCATCGAAGAAGGGACTCCGATGAGTGATACGAATCTTTCGGACAAGAAGGAATGCAAAGCTCCCGTATCAAACAAGGCTCTTGCCGGACTATCGAAAATTAACACAAAGCCTAGCACCAAGATTTATAAGCTAACATGTAAAAAGGTAACGGCTACAAAAGCTAAACAGTAAATATTTAACTCATACCTGTCACCACGTCAGCTTGCTTAATGGCCTCTTGCAGACCAAGGTTGTAAACTCTAGGCTGGGCTGGAGCTTAGTGGGATGTGGTCGACTCCGCCGCCTTCCCCCTTTCCTCATAAGTTGCTCCAGTCCACTTCTCGGACTTTGCATGTCTGCTCCTACACTCACGTGCAAAATACCCCACCTTTCCACAATTGTAGCACGCTCCTGGGACCCGACTTGAGTTTGCCCCCATTGTACCAGACGAAGGGGCTGAACTTGAAGTCTTCTGCTTCTTGTTCCATCTACGGAAACCAGACTTTGAACTCGGCATTTTGAACTCTGACTTCTTCTCCCCTGGCTCCTTCTTTTCTTAAACTTTCTTCGCGACCCTTTATAGAGACCGAGCCGCATTAACCAAGGCTAGGAAGCCCTGTGCTTTAGGCCCAGCGAGGAGTAGCTGTAGGTCGCCCCATAGGCCCTCATAAAATCGATTGGTCTTCCGCTCTTCTTCAGTAAACATAGTACCAGCATAACGACCTAACCGAGTAAACTCGTGGAGATACTCATCCACGCTACTCGCTCCCTGAGTCAATCTAAGGTACTTATTCTCCATCTCAAGCTTCTGGGCAGAAGGTAGGTATCTGGCCAAAAACAACCTTGAAAATTCCTCTATCGGTACTTCGGCAAGTTGCCTTCCCACTAAAAGATGAACCTCCAACTCGTCCCACCACATCCTTGCCTCACTAGCTAATAGGAAGGTTGCTATTGTTGTCTTCTGCCACTCCGCAGTTTCTTTGGCGGTCATGACCCTCTTCATCGTAGAGAGCCAATCCTCAACTTGAGTTGGCGTTCCCATCCTGTCGAACATCGGAGGATTAAAGCTCATCACATGCTTGAGCTATTTATCCGTGGCTCTCCTTGGTGCTATCGGATCAACTGCCACGCATTCTACCACTCCTGGCTCTGCCACTCTAATCGGTTCTTACTCATTAGCAGGTGGTTTGGGCTGCACTTTTTGGGCATTGATCATAGCAAAGACTGCTTCAGCCACCAATCTGATGGTTTCTGCTGAAGAAGGTGTTGTAGGCACGTCACTCGGTGCACTACTTTCCGTCGATTACGGACGTTCTGATTGCCCAACACCGCTCCTAGGAACCTATAATAGCATAAACCCTTGATTAGGAGACACACAAATTGCTAAAAGCAATCACTGGAACACTCAGTTTCCTCAAAACAAGTGTATTTTTTCATTCCTAAGTGGACATTCATGGGTTCTTTTATGTTATAACGATGACGCACATAAATGTGCTCACCACCCCTTAAAAGAATTCGCCCATGAATTCAAATACAGACGACCGACACCCTAGTCTGATACCAAATTATAACACCCCCATCCATCGTATGGCATATAACAGAAGGTCCAGCTGGAACCCGACGCCATATACCACCGACAGTCGGAAGGGTTACGAAATAATACCAAATACTCAACTAATCGTCCTAACACAGCGCATTCTAGCAGAAGCTTTAAAACATTTTAATAGAACCCAGAATTTGCACAACCACGACATGAATGTCCACTATACCACAGGAATGAAATACATCAAATACACAAAAGAGTACATGACCTTAAGGCCTTACAAATGTTCACTTGACAATATAATGTTTTACATACATCGGCTCACAGGCCGTCCACACATGAAAAAAGTAAACAACGGTTCGCTTGGCCTTCAAGGGCCAGCTCAGCAACTTGGGCTACAGCCCGCTACTTGGCGCTTGGTTCCGCAGCACCTGCAAGCAACATTCCACCGCACGGTGGCAAACAAAGCAAAGGTCAGCTAAAGCTGACCAAATTATAACGACCCCGCCCCTTACTCGGGATGGCGGTGCTCCTTCCCTGCATATCATTAGCCCAGCTAAATAGTAAAGTTCAAATATATATTTTGCCACAGTGTAGGCTCGCTTGGCCAAACACCCTGTGCACTCAGGGCACATTCTCAGTGAATCCGGTCAATTCTGTGGCTTCACCACCACCCTCAGGATGCCAAACATTGTGATCATTTTTGAGTCTTTCCGACCGTAGTCCAAGACTCCAGACTATGCCAACGACCAGTTCCACTTAAGGGCCTTTAGCACCGAACCGCAAAGTGTTGGTTCGTTTCCACCTGCCCGTTGCTCACACCGCCTAGTCACTTTAAGATGTACGCGCGGGCCAAGCTTCACCCGGAGCCTAAAACATTTCAAAACATCACATAACCCCGTTATGTTCAAGGATGGCTCCCCGACCGCCAAGTTAGTAAAATTACGTTTCAGCCCAATTTTTCGGGTGCGCCTTGGAGTTAATCCCCAAGGATCCCTGCTGCAATCTACCGCGTAGAAAACCGAAAACAACGCACGGAGTCTTCTTTGGCTATTCATGCAATGCAACATCACCGATCCAGACAAACCCGTCCGGGTAGGCTTCACACACAATGCCTATGCCCGTACTTTGATTCCGGACTCTAAACAAGGGGGACTTCACATATCTATCCCAAGAAACACCGCGCACTCACCGCACACTCGCGGGAGCGGGTTTCCCATGCAGAAAGGAAGAGGAATTCACATATCCAAGTTAAGAATCGTTACCCTTGAAGTTTGCTTAGGCGCCATGAAAAACTAGTCGGATAGAAAGCTTCGCAAGGGAATTCTCTCCACGGATCTGGTCTCAGTTCTCACTTTCGTGCTCCGATGCTCCGCCGGCGGCCGGATTTCCCCCCTTCCTTCTTCCTTGCTCTCTCCTCTCTCTAACTTCTTAGAAAGAGAGAGTTTAGGATGAAATGAGGAATTAAACCTCTAATCCCGGACTAAACACAAGCAGGAACTCATCTGGGCCGTTAGATCTTATTTAAAAAAAACAACGGCTAAGATTAGCCTAAAATTCCTTAAGCCTGGGCCGAACACGGCTTTGAACACGGCCGTGTCCCAAGCTGTGTTCCTCGATCCAGCCACGAATATCGAGTACAGAAAAGGACACGGGTCTGGACACGCCCGTGTCCCAACCTGACATGCTCGTGTCGGGTCCTCGACACGCCCGTGACCAGGGTTCGTGTCACGAATAACCGCCATGCCAAACGTCACGTCTCTTGGTGGACACAGGTGGTGACACGCCCGTGTCACACGTGACACGCCCGTATCAGACAGTACATGCTCGTGTTTCGGGCCGTGTCCCTCAGTCAACACAAGGCTAATCTTCCAGAGGAGTACACGGCCATGTGACACGCCCGTGTCACATGTCGTGTGCCTGACACGCCCTGGGACACGCTCATGTCCCAGGCCATATTCGGATTGTCAACACTTATCGACCTCGACTCGACTACCCAAGCACGACACGCCCTGTGACATGCCCGTGTCACAGGCCGTGTTCACCCTTCCTAGACACGAACTTGGCTCAAATCACCACCCGGTTCACTTCTGAGTTTTGGGGCATTACACTAGTTCCTGGTCAAGCCGCAAACAGAACTCGGTTGCACTCTCTACAGCTGAAGCCGAGTATATCGCCTTAGGAAGTTGTTGCGCACAAGCACTGTGGATGTATCAAATGTTAGAAGACTTTGGAATAACTTGTACGAATGTTACACTTAGGTGCGACAACAAGAGTGCCATAGACTTGACAAATAATCCAGTGCATCATTCAAGGTCAAACTATATTGGCGTGCATCACCATTTCATTCAAGATCACATTAAAAAGGAGAACGTGAGAGTAAGTTTCATTGGCACTGATGACCAACTAGCTGACATATTCATTAAACCACTCCCAGATGCACGTTTCTCATTAATTTGACTCGAGCTGGGCGTTTTGGACCTCTCTTCCTAGTCATCATTTTTGTTTGATTGTGTGTTGCTTCTTTCTTTGGTTGTTTTTTTATGTTTTAGTTTTTTTGGTTTATTTGCTTGTTTTTTATTTATTTGAGTTACTTTGTTGATTTTTTTTAAAAAATTATTAAAAAAATAAAAAATTGTGAATTGATCATGTTTTTCGGGCACACATGACCTGAACTTAGGCTATAAAAAGTACATATAATGTTTGAGTTAAGAAGTGCTAATCCATGTGAACATTGTCCCCGGTCATGGTGTGTCGAATCTATAGGTGCTTAGCCATTGAGTGAGACATTATATGTTAGTGTATGTTGACTATGCCTTAGGTATGTGTGATGATTTTGATAGAGGAATGACTTCACACTATCCACACATCCCTAGACGGAACACTCATGTACAAATACTAGGCTTACATGCTATAACTCGTGACATTGCAACTTAACACGTTAGAAATACTTTGAATAATAAATGTCACGTTATATATATGTGCGTATATGAAGACAAAAACTTTGGGCAAAATCTCTTGTGCTAAAGTCTTATATATACAAGTTAAAATGTATCTATCTAGGTGGATAGATTTCGATTGACTCGGGGCTCCTTGAGTTCATAAAAAATATATAAAAGTGTTAGCTCAAAGCAAACTAATCAGACAAACTATCCATGCTATTAAATGTCATGTCAAGGACCCCCCCAAGCACTACTCATTCCTACTGATAAGTCTTTATGAGAATTGTGAAGATGAGCACCTCAGTTCAAAAAGTCATTTCGATCTTGTGCATAGACTCTAACTTAAGCTTTGTGCCCCTAGTTCAAGTCTTGGTATGACATAGATAGACATGTGACGTGATTGTTCACTCTATTTCTCTTGTGTTAGCATTTTAAAAGAACGAGATAAAACATGTAAAATATGATATTTCTACTAGGTGTTTTCTCTCTTGTTGATGCTACACGTACACGTCATTACCTTATTTAACGCTTCCATGCATAAGAATTGGACTGAAATTACACAATATGTTTTTCGCACATAGGCACTAGCACACAATTTATACTTTTGACGCTTAGAATGTTTAAATATGATTACCTCTATAACTCTCGTAGCATTGTATTGTTCCTCGTTGTGTGCTTCGTCTACTCTGTGCTATCCAATCCATATAATCTATACAAAATGATTTTTTTTATGTTCATGTACTCCGCTCGTATGTCTGACCATGTGCTTCATCTTCTCTGATTTACATTTTTTGGGTCACCCCTATATTTCTCACTTTTTGCTTTACTGATTGTGTGCACTGTTTGTAGTTTCTTTCACGCTTATCATATATCCTGTTTTTTTCCTCCCGCATGACTGTTTGGTTTGGCCCACTCCTTTTGATATTATCAAATGGGGAGATGAGATTGTTCATGAGAATTGTTCATGGGTATGATCTCATGTAGGGGGAGTGTGTTTCAATGCGTGCACATAGACAAGGGAGCGTGTAGAACACGTAGGTAGGGGGAGTTATATAGAGAACCTGAAACCTGAATGCTCAAGATTATCTTTAATATATATAGTCAATCTATCATGTACTTTGTTATTTCTCATGAACAGGATTTTATATTATCAAAAGGGAGAGTTTGTTGGAACCATTATTTCACATTCCCTATGTTTGAGAATATCAAATACCAAGCTGTATTTGATCACGTCTTGTGTTGATAGAGTGTGCAGGTTGACAGGTTCAAGCAAAGAAAAGAAGTCTCCTATGGATGCTAACGCCGAGCGATAGAATTTACTGCCAGGCGGTAGCCGCGAATTAATTAGGCAGAGCTCTCGGGAACCTACCTCTCTGTGCTAGTTCTACCACCCGCGCTAGCTCTATCGCCCGCGCTAGTTCAATGAATGAATTGGACAAAGCTCTCGGTATCCTACCACATATGCACTAGCAAGGTACTGTGCCGTGGTAACCCACTCAATGCCTCAAGGAGTTAAGAGCATTGAGTCAGCACTACCGCCGGGCGCTAGCATTATATCGCGTCACAGTAGTCCACTCAACGCTTCAAGGCGTTGAGTGCGTTGAGACAGGCCTAACGCCGGGCACTAGCATGGTGCCGCTTCGCGGTAGTCCACTCAACGCTTCAAGGCATTGAGGGCATTGAGGGCGTTGAGATAGTGAAAGTGAGGGATAGATCTGATTTACACTAGAGGGGGGGGGGGGGTGTGAATAATGTATATTAATAACTTTAATTTATTTTTATTGCGGATTTAAAGTAAGTGATATATATATAGAATGAAAAATCAGAGCACACAAATAAAGAAAGTAATGCAATCACATATGACACAAGGAAATTTGTAGTAGTTCCCCAATAAATCTGGGTACGTCTACTCTTCTACCACCCTTGTAGGAATCCACTACATGTTTTTGATCAAGTGCCCTGCCACTAGAAGATCTATTTTCTAAGGGAGATCTTACAACCCTTTGAGCTTTTGATCAGGTGCCCAAAAACCAAGCTTAATTATTTTGATCAGGTGACTTAGGAACCAAGAAGTTAACTTTTGAAGGGAGTTATAACCCTTTATACAGTTTAGGAAGTAAACTAAAACTTGATGTTTTCTTCTCTTTCAAATATCTCTGAGAAGACTAAGTGGATTGATGATACAAAAAGCTCCCCCAAGTAGACAACCAACCCCATGAGGTGTGCTACCCCTAAGGGAGTAAACTGGGAAATCGACACGCCGCAAAATTTCAGAATCTCGATCACTTCTTTGCATGGGGGGAAATGGAATCCTGATCTCAAGGTGGTCTCGCAGATCGTCAACCAATCACGTGGAGGATTTTGAACCCTCTCCTCAATATGCGGTATATTCACTTCAAGGTCGACAGGAAGGCCGAATCTTCTCCTCCAAATTACAACCTGATCCTTGGTAAGGGAGGAGAGAAGATGCATAGGCCTCGCAGTATGCTTCGAGCCATGTCACAAATATTAAAAATAAATTTAGACTAAAAATCTGCAGATCAAAAGTCATCAGCCCCCATCGAGCACATAAAGGCGCGTCGCCTAGTAAAATTAAAACTGTACGACGCATCTGAGCACGCACGCACATCAGGCACAATGTCATGCAAGGGCCCGCGCGCAGTCAGAAGCGTGCACAAAAAAAATGTGTGTGCGCTCTTGCACGCATGCGCCCACGCAGCAGGCCCCCGCGCACGTGCCCGCACATGGCCACGCACAAGTGGTCGTGCGCGCGAGCCCTCACGCAGTCACATGCAATCAGCAGCGCGCGCGGCAGCACGGGCACCCGTGCGCGCGCGGCCAGGCACGCACGCGACCAGGCGCGCGCAACCGTGCGCGCATGCACCTGCACGGACAGGCGTGCTCGTGCGGCAAGACACGTGCTCGCTAGCGCGGCCAGGCGTGCGCCCGCGCGTGGATGGGAAAGCGCCAGATCAGACCCGCGCATGCGCGTGCCCATGCGGGTGTGCCCACGGGCTGTCATGTGCACGTCTGCACGCGCGCATGCTCGTGCATGACCAAGAAAGCTTGCGCCCATGCACGACCTCACACACGTATCCGCACGCACCTTCGCGACCGCGGGTATGCCTGCTTCCTTCCCCGTGCGCGTTTATCACCTCTCCTCCACCATAATATATTTTAACATTTTTACCTGAGTTTGCAGGGCGCTACTACTCGCCATCTCAAGTCCATCGTTGTTCTCCATCGTCGCTGCCATAAAAGATGAGCAAAATATGATCCTTGTCTTTCTTCGTCCGAAGCGATCTCGTGCAACAAGGATCTTGGGAGGCAATTGATGAGGATGAGACCCATTTTATATCATTATGTGTGCACATAACCACACACCCATGATCTCCACCTCAAAAGAAGTGGGATCATGGGATTGACTAGGCGTGCGACCACCGCGTACGATCCCCCGCACACCGATCCCATCATGCGTAGTGGGGAAACAGCCGCGAGCCCCTCCTTTCCGGCGATGGGTAGCCACCCTCCTCCCCAGACGTCGACCGCCCGCCCCCTATCGCCGCGCCAACCCCGGCCGCGACTGAGGGTGCGGCCACCCAGGTCACGCCTCCCTCAGCCATCGACCGCGACCAATGGGGAGGCCGCCCGGGCCGCCCCCTCTCTTGGCCACCCGTGCGGCCAAGGTGGAGGCTGCCCAGGTCATCCCCTCCCCCTGCCGCCAGTGCTGCTGAGGGGGAGGCTGCCCGTGCCGCCCCCTCCCCCGGCCGACGACACAGCCAAGGTGGTGGCCGCCCGAGCTACCCCTCCCTCGGCCGATGGCGCGGCCTAGGGAGTGGCCGCCCGAGCCGCTCCTCCCCGGCCGCTGTCGGCAGTCTTCCCCTCACCAGCAAACTCGACGAGTTCACCGACCGCCCGTGTAGTCCCGCTCCCGTCATCCGATCGGTTGGAAATGTCCTCGGTCATCCGATTTGCGTGTAACTACCCACTAACCACTGGGTTAGTGGGTGGATATAATTAATAATTATATGATTTATTTAAATTGTCTCCATATAATGAAATTAATATCCTAATATGCATATTTAAACTATAATGAAAATAGTCATCATGGTGGTTATGGTGTGCGGATAACCGCATAACCACCATAACAACCACCTGAAGCCTATAAAAAGAACCCTAGGTCTCTCATTTCTCACCTTTTTCCTCCGAGTCTTCTTCTTCCTTAGGTTGATGCTCTGCCAAATTCCTCCTACGAGCAGCATCTGAGCCGCACTAGAGTCGCACCCGAGCCGCACCCGAGCCACACCCGAGCTACAAGCGAGTCAAGTCAAAGCCACCCGACGAAGCGAAATCTCTCAAGTCCTAAGTGTCCCCGCAACCGCAAGTTCAAGCATTCCGCTCCCATGTTCAGAATCAATAAGTCGCTAACCAAAGACCACCAGCGCGAAGCACAATTTGTAACAACTCCCGGTGCAACTGCCCATCGTCCGCCGTCTGCCATGTGTTCTCTCACCCCAAAGCTATAACAAGAGGTGGCATGTCACCCTCAACTTCACAAACAAGCTATAACAACCAGAAAATAGTGGATTTTGGCCGGCACAGATCAGGTCACCTTGTTTTTTCCAAGTTGAGTGGTTTTTTCCACGTTAAAACTCCGTGCGTACAATCGATCCGCAATGACTGTGTATACGCTCGACCGTTCCGAGAGCTAAGGCAGTCCAGGTTATTCTGGTCCGACCGGGACGTCGAGTTAGACTACAATATTAATAATCGAACATGGTTTGCTAGGCAATTCACCTATTCATGTAATCCTCTCCAGGCATTCTCTGAATCCTCCAGAAAATGTCATCGAGCAAAATTGAATCCAATGCATAAATAAAATTTGAATATCAAAATGTTCAATGATAACAAAATTTTGAAGGTACACAATTACTACATCTGATTAGAATGAAACAAAATTGGGGATGTAGAAATTAGGATATGTGATTACAAATAAACAAAATTGGGGATGTAGTCATCGGACAAGGGTTGCTAGGTGATTCACCTATTCAGGTATTCCTCTCCAAGTATTCTCTAAACCCTCCAGCAAATTTCATCGAACAATGGGGGAGCTCTGCCATTGATCGATATATAATTCATCCTCTCCAGGTATTCTATTTAATTTGGTTACATGACAGTATTCTTTCTCTTAAATTATTGCTTCTTAAAGTTCATGATTTTGTTGATGTAGCTCTCACATGGGTTTCTTCCCAGCTATAAGATTTAAATTATGGTCTTGATTTTTTTGTTCTATTGTTCCCGATTCTATTATTTCACAATTGATGCTTTTTGATATTCAATGCTCATAACGTTTTTGATGATTTTTTATCATTGTTTTTCTTATCATGAAAACAATGATCATGGGCTCTATTTACCTTCTTTCAGTTCAAGTTTATAATGATTTATATAGGACAAAAAGCATCACATTCCATCTAAAAAAGAATGTCATATGCTTACTTTTCTGTAAGTACTATAAAATTTCAACCTTCCACTAGTACGATGGCCAATGTACATCATCAAAAATAATAGTTATTACTTGTCAAAACTATCACAATTTGGTCCTCTAGGATTATTGAGCGATAAATTTTTATAAATTTGAATATATAGTACAACTCAAATTTGACAAAAAGAATAGTTTTACGAATACTTATTTGTTCATGCAATATTCATTATGGTTTAGAGTTATGCATCCTCAAATATTATGTTCACATTTTTTCCTATATATTTTATATTTCATTTCTTATCATTTCTATAACAATAATGTACACTAATTCATTGTTCTATCACTCTCATCAATATTTATGATCAATATATCACAATTTCTTCACCAATAATTTATTCATTGATTATAACAACAATGTAAGAAATATCAAGCCAATAATTACTTCAAAAATGTACTAAATCAAGGTACTAAAAATTACACCGATTGAAAATTACAAGCCATTTAATCAAGCATTGATAATGAAATGGTTACAACATACTTATAAATAATATCAAGTCAACATCGGTTACGGAATCACCACTCTGCCCGCATACAAAGTATTAATATGACTCCACAACAACGTGATGCACATAATATCGGGAGATGAGAGAAGCAATTTTTTTTAACACCAGACAGGAACAAAGCTCATCTTTGTGGACACACAATCCACTTTTCACCAAGGAGAAAGTTCAACATCAACACATCATCCAACAATCACACTCAGTATATTGAACTACTAAATTCATTTTGTTAACTTCCTAAATAATTATTAAATAACCCATATTTCAACTCAGTCGTTGCTCCATTCAATAATGATAGCTTAGGGTCAGAAACTAACAATGAAGATGAATATGGTGAAGACACTATTGATGCAACCACTAGGTCATATATTCAGTGTAACTCCATAAGAAATTTCGACCCAATGCATTTTTAATCGTGCTTTGAACTAACATCACCAACAAACTACCCTAATTGTCAAGCTAAATTATTTCAGCATGATCAATCACTACACGATCAATCCCAAGAAGGTCAATATTTCAGAAAAAATTTGCGCGCATACAACCATGTATTCACATTCACGTCATTTGGTGTAATAATCGATGAAACCATTGGCCTCATTCCACCAATGAATTTATAGTTTCCGGACATATAGGGGAATATATCATCAAATTGAAACCTTACCCATATTGACCACTCAAGACCATGATTTCTTCAATTATTTATTTATGGAACCGAACCTGAGAAATCAATTTGTTTGAAAGAAAATAATAAACTGCAAGCAGAGAAACTTCTTAAAAAACACACATATTGGATTTGTGAAACCCCTTTGTTACAAGGTTTCAACAACTGTCATGTTGACCCAGATATACATGAATGCAAGTTGGTTATAAATGAGTGTCCATCTAATATACTTCAATACAATGTGCCTATGACGTCTCATGTTGCTACTATATTGGTTGTACAAGAAGATAATCAACAAACACAAGAAAGAGTTATCATTATTCAAACAACATGGGGTCATCTTCACAAGAAAGAAATATCATTATTCGTTGTTGTTACCATACATGACATATGGATGGTTTTGCGACTTACATTCAATGACCAACTGAGAATTCACATTTTGTGATTACTATTTGTACATGTTAGACGTAATCACACATTACTATAATTTTTTTACAAGTGTCAGTTAAATTTCTCTATAACTGTTCTAAATATTTAATGATCTTTCTCAAAATTTAAGAGACATCTAATTCAATATTGCTACTCAAAATAAGTTTGATCCAACAATATGTAATCGACAACTATGTCAAAATTGGAACTTAAAAACTACATTTTATTAGATCACATCAAAGTGACTCACGCGTAAAACTATATTCAGGTTTATAATATTGTTTGGATGCGGGAGAAAATAATGCTGATAGAATAAAACAACTTTCTTCAAACAATAAAATTATTATATTACTCACTAATACCATCCCTATCCATTGTTCTTTTTGATAAGGTAATGGAAAAAAAGAATAATACTTCCTTCTTCATTTACAAGCAGCCCAAGAGACATATACCAACAAAACAAAGATGATATGGCAATTGTTCAACATAACGATAAGCTAGATTTGTTTATAATTATGATATGCAATCCAGAATAGAAGGAGATTAAGGATGAGCTATTGGAAGGACAAACACCACATGAATGTCCTGATCTTAACAATGATATTTTGTTCAAAATATGAGGAGCTCAAGAAAGATACATTCAAAATGTAGTCATGTGGAAGGTAGTTAGACATGTTCACATCATTGAATTTCAAAAACTAGAGTTACCATATGTACACATGTTAGTGTTAATGGATCTGACTTACAAAGTAATCTCCCTCGACAAATATGATTTAATCGTATGAGCTGAATGATGAGTCGAATTTTTAAAGTGATTTTCGGACTAATCTGGGCTCATTTTCATGTTTAAACACTTCACTTTAGATAAAAATTCACTCTTAATTCACTAGATCGCTATTTGCATTGGAAGTATGCAAAAAGCCCGTGTTGGTGTGCAATTGCATACTTAATAATCATCGGTGTGAGTGCGCTGCACTCCCCCCATCGTTGTATTTGATTATTATGGCAAAGTGTAGCTTGTGTTAGTGGCAAATGGCCTCAAAGTATTGGTTTTATACACAGAGGCAGATCCTAATCCATTTCCACGTTCTTGGAAATTCACACGATCATGCGATTTTCCTTCACGCACGGGAATTCTACCCATGTGTGATATCACTATCGTCGTGATTAATGTGATGTCACAATGTTTTGTTATCACATGCCCGTGCAAAATTTCTTTGCACACATTTTTTTGTGACCGAGCATAATCATTATGCTTTAAATATGGGGCTAGTCGGTTCTCATGTGTTTTCTTCTCACATGGTCAATTTTGTCTGTGCGCAAGTAATTCGCATGAGAAACCGATTTTGTCTTAAAAAAATTATTTTAATGTCACTTGTGTGCTTCCTTATCGCCCGGTTAATTTCAACCGTGTGTGAATAAAATTATACGAGTAATTTATTTGAACCAAAAAATAGTCCCATCGCTACCTATGCGATTTATTCTCACAAGGTGGGTTTTCTACGAGCATGAACAAAATCGCACGGGTCATTCCTTTGCACAATTTGGAAAGTAAATGGAAGGGGAATGCTTGTTTCATTCGTGCGATCAACCGTGCACGACATATTTTTGCACGAAACAGTATTTAAGCATAGGTTTCGCTCTAAAAAAAGTCGGATCGAGAAGATTTTCACTCTATTTTGCTGAAAACCCTAGGGGAGGCGATTCTGCTCCATTCCTTCATCCCCAACCCCTAAGTCTTCATCAGAGGCAACCTTGAATCATCCAAGGACTTCAAGGAGGAGATTCTAGACATATTTTCATCGCTAAGCAAGGAGAAATCTACAGCAGATGTATCCAGACCGTGAGCCCAAAGAAGACTGGAATATTAGATTGTGGTGCGAGACCTTCTGGACCCCGGACGATAGTCAAAAATCAAGCTAGGACATGAAATGACAACCTAGTGATTCCTACCATGAATCTTCTACAAGTCTCCGAATTTGGTTATATCCCTCTCTCTTTTTCTATTCTTTTAGATGTTTGAGTCTATTTTCTTAATTGCAATGATGTTGAATGCAATATAAGCTCATGATCTAATGTTTTAATTAATTTCAATGAAAGTATGTTTGTTTATAAGTATTTGAGGTGTACCTTAACTAGTGTTTGTGTTGTGAGTATTGGATAGGATATACTAGCAATTGTTAGGTGTGAACCATCAGAAGTGGTGAATATGAATTTCATTTTTGCAAATAGTTCTCACATTTATTTGTGTGCTTTCTCGTCCACTCACCTTGTGAAGCAGTGCTAATGGCCGATGAAATCCACTTGCCTTGTGAAGAGGTGCTCTAGAACCTTACTTCAATTTCCATGAATGTGCACACGTCCATTTGTCAAGCGAAGTGGTGATAATGGCTCATGTAATCGACCTTGTTTCGGTACGGTGGCTGTGACCCACAACTATTTTATTTCTTTTTTAGCAGTCATAACCCCACCAAAAAAATATTTCAAACCATTTATGTCAACCCTTATAATTAATTTTCTCTTAATCAAAATAATACCCCAACCTGCATTCCTTGAGAGATTGATACTTAGGGATTTACTCCCATTTTATATTACTTATGTGACAGATGCCCTTCGCGTCAGCACATCAAGTTTTTGGCACCATTGTCTGGAGTGTATACAACCTGTGTTTCTCTTGTTAGGAAACTACTTAATAAGGTTTTGTTGTTTTTAATCTTGTTTTTGTTAGTTGTGTATGCAGGGGTGACCCTGGTGACCTTGTTGCATTCGATCCTAAGATTGAGTGCATGCTTCACGCATGTCATTGCTTAACTATACTGAGAGAAGGGAGCATGGCCTAGATGAATAACCAGATGGGTAAATTTTACCCCCATGCTGGGCATGTTAAAGACGAACAAGATGTGATTCATTTAAGGCGCGAACGATGAGGGACTATACTACTCCTATTGTTGGGAGTGTATATCCACCTTTCGGGCAGTAATCACCAACAACTACTTTGAGATAATGCATGCAATTATGAATATGATCCATAACAACGTGAAGTTTGTTGGCCTTCCAAGTGAAGACCCCCATCTTCACTTGACTAATTTCTCTGAAATATGTGCTGTAACGCCCCTGATTTTTTTGATGATTTTATTTGATTTGGTATCGCTGTATTTATGATGTCGTGGCGTTACTTTTAACATCGAGTTGACGACGCAACGCCGTTAAGGCATTTTCGCGTCCGTGCGGTCGAATCGGCCAAATTCTTGTCGTAATCAGAAAATTTTGCATTTAGAATTTAAGTTGAATAATTTTGGACTTGCTCGTCAAGTTTTGTCGCAATTTGAGCAATATTCGGGCCTCAGCGATTTTCCGAAATTTTGTGTAAAATATGTTCGTTGTATACTTTGAAAATTTATATCTCGGGAATGGCTTGTCAGATTTAGGTTTTGACTTCGCCGTTGGGTTCTTAGCGTCAGTGTTCGCCTACGGCGTGAGTTTTGTTTAATTTGGCGCGCGTTTGGGCCTCCATTTTGAACTCATGTTTCCTTGTTCAAAATATATAAATATGAATATTTTATTATTAAAACACTATTCAAAAATGTCATTCCGTATTCATCTCTATAGTTTGATCAAAGGTATTTTTGTAAAAAGCACTATTCATATCACTGTTCTTTTTTGTTGAGTTCTCGAGTGGTAGGCCTTCTTCCCGAGTGATCTTCTGCTTCTTGAGTACTTATACTGTTCATTTCTCAAGTGATCTACTGCTTCTCGAGTACTTCTACTATTAATTTCTCGAGTGATCTAGTGCTTCTCGAGTACTTCTACTATTCATTTCTCGAGTGATCTGCTGCTTCTCGAGTACTTCTACTGTTCATTTCTCGAGTGATCTGCTGCTTCTCGAGTACTTCTACTGTTCATTTCTCGAGTTATTTGCTGCTTCTCGAGTACTGCTACTGTTCATTTCTCGAGTGCTTAGCTGTTAAGTCTCAAGTGAATAACCGTTAGTTTTCGGGTGATGTTTGGGTTAGCTCTCGAGTACTAACCGGATAGTACTCGAGTGATAGTTTTCTTCCCGAGTTTTGCCCGCCGCTTCTACTCGAAGACTGTAGCTTGTACTCGAGAGTTAGTTCTCGAGTACTGCAGTTAGTTCTCGAGTATTATAGCCCCTTCTCGAGAGAGCCGTTTCAGCCTTCTTTCAGGTGCCATTTTGAGGGTCAAACCGGCGTCATTTGGAAAAATGGTTAACATGAAATTTGTTTGTCTCGATGAGATCTACAACTTTCATGTTAGGCACTTTTCGATTTGAAGCCATCCTACACTTCTATTTTTGTTTTCCGCGAATCCGCTCGTAATAACCCATTTTTGACCAAACTTTTTATAAACATATATATATATATATATATATATATATATATATATTCTTAGACTTAGGTTTTAGAACCAAACTTCATCTTCTCCGATTTTCTCCCGAACCAGAGTGGCGTGAGCGAGAGAAAGAATTTTTTTTCGTGAATCTTCCGGTGGCCGCCGACGGTGCTCCGGTGCTCCAAATCTTCGACCGAGTATAGATCTGGAAAGCTCTAGGCGAGGGCTTCATCATCGTGGTAAAATCTTCCCCATTCCCTGATTTTTCTCGATAGGGTTTTCAGCCCTAACTCCTATTTTTTGTCCATTCTTGTTAGATTTCGATTTCTCTCATCTTCCTTGGTCCCAATCTACGTCGAGGTGCGATTTGGGGATATTCTTCGATAAAACCAAGGAAAGTGGTGCTTTACACTTTTTTCTCCTTGTCCGATTAAATGGTAACGAATAAGCTTTTGTTCCTTAATATTTACTGCATTCTTTGTCTGTCTTTCCAAGTTATAGCAATGTATAATCCTTATTTGTAGTTTACTCGAATTTATGAGTTTTTGTCGTGAAGAGAAAACTTAACATTGTAGCATTGTAGTGATTGATGAGATGTTATATAGTTGGATTTAATCACTCCTAACCATGGTCATAGGATGCGTTAGAGTTATCTAAGATTGTTAATCTTTCCTAAAAGGTTGATAACCGTGTCTTTAATCTAGGAAATGTCGAGTAGAATCCGACGTGCCAAGTCCTGAGGTTTATTTCATGGTGTTTCTTTGTTGCGGGTATTAGTGGGCAAATCCACCGACCGCAAGGTTTTTTCTTTTATTAATACCACATGGAACTCTACTGGGTTTTGGGCATCTGCGGTGATTGGTGGAGTGTTCAAGTCTCCCCCGTAGTTAGACGGATTTAAATATCTGTGAGGGGTGTATCTAGAGAAGTGACCACCCTGCCTGTGTTTATGTGTAGAGTTGACGACAGGTGGCTAATAAAGTTTTGGAGTAATATTTCTTATGATTTAATCATGCTCTCCCCTTTCTTTGGGTATCCGACATGATTTGTTGTACGTAACGATTAATGTAAGTTTTTTTCTTCTGATTTATTTCTTGAGTTTTATTTATGTACCTTACTTCAGTACTCTTGGTCCTGGGTTGGTACCCCGTTTGACCTTTGTTTTCTTTTTCTTACTTTTCTTCCACCATTTGTACTTTATTGCTGAGGTGTTCTGTCTTTGGAATGCCTCAGGTTCGGAGCGTTAGCAGGTAGTGGAGCAAGTTTTGGAGTTCTTGAAGCAGCAGTGTTGGCTGTGATTTTTGCCCTCACCGTAGCGATGTAGTTTATTGTTTTAGTTTTCATTGCCTAGTTTTAGACGTACTTTGTACTGTGGGTTCGTGTCAGGTTGTTGACGTCGACAGGATTGTTGATTTTTGACACTTGCTAGCTGATGTGATTTTCTTATGTTTGGTTTAGTTTACTTGCTCCTTGAGATGATTTATTGCTAGGATTGCATGTTAGATATTTTTAACCTATAAAACTCTACTATTAGTAAAGCATACATGTCATCACTTTCAAAACTAAGTCACTACTTTCTATTTAGCGTAAAGACTTTTTCTATACTTATTATAAATCTAGGGTTTGCATAGCATGAATTGTTACTTGTGGATATTTATACTCATGTACGATGTTAGAGTCAATTTAAACAAGTATCTTCCGCAAGCGTATAAATATATTTTGAATCGTGGACTTGTTGATCCAATAAGCGGAGGGATACAGCTATCTTCTTAACTTAAACTGAATTTCAATCATAATAACATATGTTCTCCTTTTAAACTATCGAGTTTGGAGTCTTGCCTTAGCGTCTGCAGTTATCCCCTGCACATCGTGGCATCACGACGTGTATTTTCCCTTACTCTGATATAATTTAATTGTTGGGAAAATGTGGGTTATGACAGTTGGTATAAGAGGGAGGTTGCTTGACAATTGGTCGGGCAACCTTCCCTTATTAGTGTTAGTTGTTTAGTATCATATCATACACACACCGATGTGTCATCACTACGTCTTGGCTAAAACATGAACACTACACTCATAAGCATGATTAGAAGTATACAGAGCATATTATGTAGTATGTGATGCATAATATGTGTTTGTATATGGATCCACTATAGGTGGAAACATGTGAGGGTTATGTAGTATGGGATGCATAACCTCACCACACTACAAGAAAATTTCTTATTAGCTAGGAGAAAAATTCGTTGCTAAAACATAAAATTCGTTACTAATTTACATTAGCAAGGTATTTAACAACAAAATTTTTCCTTTCTAAATTGAGTCTAGCTAAATTTAGGAAGGATTTTTTTCCTTCCAATTTAGCAAGGGAATTTTTGCAAGGATTTTTATCCATCTTAAATTAGCAAGCAACTCATTTTTTGTTGCTAATTATTATGGTAAAAAAAATTACATGCTAATAGCAAGATTTGAACCCCTTAAATTCTTCCATGCTTGTAAAATGTGCTAAAAAACTTATTTGTATTTTTATGCGGTACTTTATATAAATATAAATATTTAATATTTAATTTATAATATTAGGTAAAGAAATAAATATATATTATATATATATAACTATATAAGTATTTAAAATTTGAAATATTATATATATCTCCCGCTAACTTATAAATATATATAAATATTTTAAAATTTCCAAAATTACATTTAAAAAGTAAATATAATATTAATTAATTTGTTGAATACTAATTAATACTCAATTATAATTTATAAATATGTTATTAATTATTCTATTCTAATAATTTATGTTAGTTTCTATGATATGTATATGCTGAAGTTGAAATAATTTACAAAATTATATACAAAATTAATTATATATAATAATTATTTTGTTGGACATAAATTATGTTAATTTATAGACATATATAAATATATAGATAATTTTTTAAGTTATATGAAGTATGTATATGTATGATCATTTCATTTTAAATTTTAGCTATGACTTAAATTTAAGAGATGGACAAATAAATAAAAAATTATATTTTTTAATGAAAGGTAGTAAATGTTTTAGGAGAGAAATATCACCATCAATATTTTGCAACAAAAAAGTTATTGTTATTTTTGTAATAAAAGGTTCGTTGCTATTTTTGCAACAAAATAATTCATTGTTAATTTTGCAACAACAAAAATTGTTGCTAATTTTGTAGGTAATTAGAAATTCATTTACCATGCTAAATTTGATGCTAATTAGCAAGCAATTTTCTTACCTTTCTAAATTTCCTTGCTAAATAGGTTTTTTCTTGTAGTGTCACATGAATGCCCGTTAACACGTTTTCTTTTTCGTTGCATGTAATGTTATGTAGTATGAGATGCATAAACTTTCATGTGTATGCCGCTCATAACATGCATTAAGACCTTTTTTTAGGATGAAAAGCACTGCATACATATCATAACATAACAAAAGCACATTATGTCAAGCTAAAGATTTACATGATGACATATGTACACACATGATTTTAAAAAAGAATAAAGAATCTATGCATTCATATCATAGACACATGAGTCAATAGGATGATAGAATATCATCCTGAGTAGGACATATCATCATTATAAAATCCCAGAGCAAGTTGCAGCATAAGCTAGTATCTTTTAAGTATGGTCTGAACTAAGTGGTGTAGTCCTAGTATAGCTAGAGTTTTAATGAGGTGTTTATGTATATTTTTTTAGAATATCGCATGAGCGCATTACGACCACGTCGACTCCCCAGTCTGAGGGTGAGTCATCAGGTGCGTAGGGAGAGGCGGTGATTGTAGAACTACGCCAGAGCATGAAGACCATGACAGGTCAAATCATAGCAATGCAAGCACAGTTACAGGCATTGTCGGCTGCCATCTTAGGACGACATCCTGGTGAGCAAACCCCCATAGTGATTGGGTATGAGAGTGAGATCATTAAATTTAATAAGTTTGCTTCTGAGTTGAGAGCTGCTGAGGAGTGCAGGGTAAAAGGTTTCTTAGGCGATCTCCAAAATGACATTCAATAATTTGCCAATACTTACCAGTCCGAGACTAATGTGAGGACAGTAGAAGTTGCTCTTGAAGTTGAGACCTTTGGATATACTAAGGATCGTGGTATGATACCAAGGAAAGAGAAGAGGAAAGGTGTTGAGGATGGAAACGCTAGGGCATCCAACCCTTCTTTGAAAAATAAAGGTGGTGAAATTTGTAGCTTTTGTGGTTGATCCGGCCATCCTTACGAAAGGTGTTTCAAGAGAAGTGCCACTCAGAAGAAGCAGTGGGTGCTCTCCATCCAAGGAGCACCCAAAGGAGATCTGGTGTGCACGTTCTGTTCAAAGAAGGGACACGATGTGAGTCATTGCTGGATGAAAGAAAGGAATTGTTTCCAGTGCGGGCAGAAGGGACACCAGAAGTCTTCGTGTCCCCTGGCTCAGTCCCCACTGCAGCTTGCCACCCCTCAAGCTCTGCCGCCGCCGCCAAACCAGGACAAAGGAAAAGGTAAACTGATCGAGGTGACCGAAGAAGAAACTCAGTCTTTAACCCAAGTGATCTCAGGTTAGGTTCTAACTAGTTTTTAGTTCAATCCTGGTTTTGTTGTTGTTCGAATAAGTTAGGTATGCAATTTTATTAGTAGATTAAGGTAAAGAACCCTTAGGCGTATGTTTTTTTTATTCTGTCACTATCCACCCATTCGTGGTAAGGGATTTTGTAGAGTTTCATGGTTTCACCCTCATTCAGGTTGGTGACGTGTTTTGTGTCAAGTTCCTTCTAGTGATTCTGTGGTATCGGACCAAGGTAGTCAGAGATGTCCGATTTTGTTATGTGATTTTCTAGTTATTGCTGATTTAAAGGTGATAGACCTGGAAGATTTTTATATGATCTTGGGCATGTACTGGTCATCTAGGCATGACTCTGTTATCCAGTGCAAGGTTAAGCGCTTGGACTTCAAGATGGAAGACGGTCAAACCAGGAGTGTTTATGGTTATCCCCGTTAGGCTTCTCTAGTTATTTCTGTGGTATGTGTTCAGAAGCTTTTAGATTCTGATGTTTTGTTTGTTTGGTTTCTGTTTTGGAAACCAAGGTTCGTTTGCCGCATTTAGAGGAGATTCCTATAGTACGTGAGTGTTCGGATGTTTTCCTAGCTAATCTTCCTGGTCATCCCCCCTGTGAGGGGCGTAGAGTTCGTCCTAGATCGGAACCGTTTTGTGATTGTATTGATAGACAACGTTTTGGTGTATTCTCGTAATGCTGTGGAGAATGCCCATCATTGTCTTTAGTGTTGCCTGCTTTGAGGGGCCTTAAGATGTTTGCTAGGTTGAGCAGGTGTGAGTGTTGGTTGCCTCTTGTTTATTTCTTGGGTCATGTGGTTAATAAAGCCATAATTTTAGATTGACCCTGAGAAGATAGCTAATTTTATGGATTGGGCTAAGCCTGCCACTCCTAAGGTGACTGATAGCTTCCTAGGGTTGGCTGGCTATTATAAGAGGTTTGTGGAGGGTTCCTCTACGTTATCTGCGCCACTGGCTAAACTGACGTAGATGAACGCAGTTTTTGTTTGGGGCGTTGAGTGCGAGGAAGCTTTTCAGGAATTAAAGAAGAGTTGTGCACTGCTCTAATGTTACCTTTGCCTATGGAAGGTATAGACTATGGTGTTTATGTGGACGCATCACATGTAGGACTTGGTTGTGTGCTGACGTAAGAAGGAAAAGTGATTATGTATGGGTCTAGACAGTTGAAGATTCATGAAAGGAATTACCCTAGGCACGATCTAGAATTTGAGGAAGTAATACATGCCCGTAATTTGTGGAGATACCTATTGTGCAACACGCAATGTAATATTTATATGGATTATAAGAGGTTGAAGTACGTCTTCACGCAAAAAGAATTGATCTCGCACCAGCGTCGATGATTGGAATTCGTAGCTGACTATGATATTGAGATTGTGTATTACCCAAGAAAAATGATGTTGTAGCAGATGCCTTGAGTAGGAAGGCAACTAAGATCTTTAACCTCTCTATGGATTCCCTGGTGGATGAATTTTGCTTAATGGATATTACTGTTAGGAATGAAGGTCTGCCTAGTAGGTTGGAAGTAGCAGAGCTTTCATAGATTTCACTCACGAGGATTCATCAAAAAGGCGATCTTGATCTACTACACCTTTGTAATAGAATTGAAGGGAGAGCTACCTGATTTCTCTTTGCACGAGTTAGATACTATAAAATATTGAGGTAGAGTTTGTATTCCCGCTTTTGGTGATATTCGGGAAAAGACTTGTAATGAAGCTCATGGTTCCAGTGTTTCCTACCATCCTGGTTCCACCAAAATGTATAAAGATCTAAAGCAAATTGTTTGGTGGTTAGGAATGAAGAATGATATAGCAAAGTTTGTGTCAGAATGTTATACATGCCAACGTGTTAAGGCTGATCATAGAAGGCCTGGTGGTAAACTGACACCGCTCGCTTTTCTATAGTGGAAGTGGGAGAGTATTTCGAATGATTTCATCACCGGTCTATCATAATCTCCCCGTGGGCACGATTCTGTTTGGGTGATAGTCGATAGATTGATTAAGTGTGCTCACTTTGTGCCATTTAAGATTGGGTATTCGATAAAGAAGATAGCTGAGCTATATTTTGATGAGGTCATCAGATTGCATGAAGTGCCTGTTAACATTATATCAGGCCGAAACCCCAGAGTTACGTCTCGCTTTTGGAAGAGCGTAAAAGAGGGGTTTGGTACCGATTTGAGGTATTCCACCGCCTATCATCCGCAGACAAATGGTCAGATGGAAAGGATAAATCTGATCGTGGAAGATATGATAAGATGTTATTCATTAGATCGTGGTGGCGCTTGGGATGAGCATCTCAGACTCATAGAATTTTCTTACAATAATAGTTATTAAGAGAGTCTTTATATGGTCCCGTTTGAGGCTTTGTATAGGAGGCGTTGTATGACTCCTTTGTTTTGGGCTAAAGTTAGAAAGAGACCATTGTTAGGTCCGGAATCCCTTGAAGATATGAATTGTGCTGTAACTCATATTCGAGAGAAGCTCTGTGTAGCACAAGAGCGTTTGAGAAGTATGCTAATCGACGAAGGGTCGACCTGGAGCTTGTCATTGGGGACTTGGTTTTTCTGAAAGTATCTCTGATGCCAGGTGTTAAAAGGTTTGGAAGGAACCACAAGTTAGACCCCCGGTATGTGGGACCTTTTCCGGATTCTTGAGCGCATCGGAGTGTCAGCTTATAGGCTGAAATTGTCTGCTACCTTCCCTGGTGCCCATGATGTGTTCCCTGTATGCCAGTTGCGGAAGTGTGTTCGTAGTGATCGTCAAGTCCTTGAATCGGTTCCCCAGATTCAGCCCAATCTTTCGTTCGTGGAAGATCCTGTCCGTGTTTTGGAATCTCAAGAGCATGTGTTGCGGAGAAAGACCATCCCTATAGTCAAGATTCTTTGGAGAAATCAAGACGTCGAGAGTGCGATGTGGGAATTAAAATCGACGATGAGAGAATCTCATCCGCTTCTCTTCTCCTAGTCCGGGTATGTCTTTATGTTTTTGATTGTGTTTGAGTTTCTCGTTTTTGTTTGGTTTTTGTGTTGTGATAAGTTTCGGGACGAAACTTTTTTTTAGGAGGAGTGACTGTAACGCCCTTGATTTTTTCGATGATTTTATTTGATTTGGTATCATCGTATTTATGATGTCGTGACGTTACTTTAAATGTCAAGTTGACGACGCAACGCCGTTAAGTTATTTTCGCATCCGTGCGGTCGAATCGGCCAAATTCTTGTTATAATCGGAAAATTTTGCATTAGGAATTTAAGTTGAATAATTTTGGACTTGCTCGTCAAGTTTCATAGCAATTCGAGCGATATTCGGGCCTCGGCGATTTTTCGAAGGTTTGTGTAAATTATGTTCATTGCATACTTTGAAAATTTATATATCGGGAATGGCTTGTCGGACTTAGGTTTTGACCTCGCCGTTGGGTTCTTAGCGTCAGTGTTCGCATACGGCGTGAGTTTCATTTAATTCGGCGTGCGTTTGGGCCTCCATTTTGAACTCGTGTTTCCTTGTTCAAAATATATAAATATAAATATTTTAATATTAAAACACTATTCAAAAATGTCATTCTCTATTGATCTCTATAATTTGATAAATATATTTATATAAAAAGCACTATTCATAACACTGTTCTTTTTTGTTGAGTTCTCGAGTGGTAGGCCTTCTTCCTGAGTGATCTTTTGCTTCTCGAGTACTTCTACTGTTCATTTCTCGAGTGATCTGCTGCTTCTCGAGTACTTATACTATTCATTTTTCGAGTGATTTGCTGCATCTCGAGTACTTCTACTGTTTATTTCTCGAGTGATTTGTTGCTTCTCGAGTATTTTTACTGTTTATTTCTCGAGTGATCTGCTGCTTCTCGAGTACTTCTACTATACATTTCTCGAGTGATCTGTTGCTTCTCGAGTACTTCTACTGTTCATTTTTCGAGTGCTTAGCTATTAATTCTCGAGTGTATAACCGTCAGTTCTCGAGTGATGTTTGGGTTAGTTCTCGAGTACTAACCGGATAGTACTCGAGTGGTAGTTTTCTTCCCGAGTTTTGCCCGCTGCTTTTACTCGAGTACTGTAGATTGTACTCGAGAGTTAGTTCTCGAGTACTACAGTTAGTTCTCGAGTATTGTAGCCCCTTCTCGAGAGATCCGTTTCAGCTTTCTTTTGGGCACCGTTTTGAGGGTCAAAACAGCTTTATTTGGAAAAATGGTTAACATTAAATTTGTTCGTCTCGACGAGATCTACAACTTTTATGTTGGGCACTATTCGATTTGAAGCCATCCTAGACTTCTAATTTTGTTTTCCGCAGATCCGCTCGTAATAACCCTTTTTTGACAAAACTTTTTATAAACATATATATATATATATATATATATATATATATATATATATATATATATATATATTCTTAGACTTAGGTTTTAGAACTGAACTTCATCTTCTCCGATTTCCTCTTGAACCAGAGCGGCATGAGCGAGAGAGAGAATTATTTTTTCGTGAATCTTCCGGTGGCCGCCGACGATGCTTCGGTGCTCCAAATCTTCGACCGAATATAGATCTGAAAAGCTCTCGGCGAGGGCTTCGTCATCGTGGTAAAATCTTCCCCATTCCTTGATTTTTCTCGCTAGGGTTTTTGGCCCTAACTCCTATTTTTTGGCCATTCTCGTTAGATTTCAATTTCTCTTATCTTCCTTGGTCCCGATCTACGTCGAGGTGCGATTTGGGGATATTCTCGGGTAAAACCAAGGCAAGTGGTGGTTTACCCTCTTTTATCTTTGTTTGATTTGATTGTAACGAATAAGCTTTTGTTCCTTAATTTTTACTGCATTCTTTTTCTCTCTTTCCAAGTTATAGCAATGTATAATCCTTATTTGAAGTTTACTCGAATTTATGAGTTTTTGTCGTGAAGAGAAAACTTAACCTTGTAGCGTTGTAGTGATTGATGAGATGTTATATAGTTGGATTTAATCGCTCCTAACCATGGTCATAGGACGCGTTAGAGTTATCTAGGATTGTTAATCTTTTCTAAAAGGTTGATCAAACATGTCTTTAATCTAGGAAATGCCATGTAGAATCTGACGTGCCAAGTCCTGAGGTTTATTTCATGGTGTTTCTTTGTTGCGGGTGTTAGTGGGCAAATCCACCGACCGCAAGGTTTGTTTCATTTATTAGTACCTCATGGAACTCTGTTGGGTTTTGGGCATCTGCTATGATTGGTGGAGTGTGCAAGTCTCCCCCAAAGTTAGACGGATTTTAACATCTGTGAGGGGTGTATCTAGAGAAGTGACCACCCTGCCTGTATTTATGTGTAGAGTTGACTACAGGTGGCTAATAAAGTTTTGGAGTATTATTTATTATGATTTAATCATGCTCTCCCCTTGCTTTGGTTATTCGGCGTGATTTGTTGTACGTGACGATTCACGTAAGTTCTTTTCTTCTAATTTATTTCTTGAGTTTTATTTATGTACCTTACTTCAGTACTCTTGGTCCTGGGTTGGTACCCCGTTTGACCTTTGTTTTCTTTTGGTTACTTTTTCTGCCACCATTTGTACCTTCTTGCTGAGGTGTTATGTCTTTGGAATGCCTCAGGATCAAAGCATTAACAGGTAGTTGAGCTGGTTTTAGAGTTCTTGAAGCATCAGTGTTGGCTGTGGTTTTTCCCCTCGCTGTAGCGAGGTAGTTTGTTATTTTAGTTTTCTTTGCCACGTTTCAGACATACTTTGTACTGTGGGTTCGTTTCAGGTTTTTGACGCCCATAGGATTGTTGATTTTTGACACTTGCTAGCTGATGTGATTTTCTTATGTTTGATTTAGATTACTTGCTCTCTGGGATGATTTATTGCTAGGATTGCATGTTAGATATTTTAACCTATAAAACACTACTATTAGTAAAGCATACATGTTATCTCTTTCAAAACTAAGTCACTACTTTCTGTTTAACGTAAAGACTTTTTCTATACTTAATTATAAATCTAGGGTTTGCATAGCATGAGTTATTCCTCGGGGACATTTATACTCATGTAGGATGTTAGAGTCAATTTAAACAACTATCTTCCGTAAGCGTATAAATATATTTTGAATCGTGGACTAGTTGATCCAATAAGCCGAGGGATACAGCTATCTTCTTAACTTAAACTGAATTTCAATCATAACAACATATGTTGAAAGTGAGGGGATAAGTTGTAAACTACTCTAGAGGGGGGGTGAATAGAGTATTCAAATTTTATGAACAACTAGTCAGCTCCCTTCGAGTTTATTTGCGGAATAAATAATCTGATACGTGAACCCTAAGAGCCTAACACAGTGACGTGCACAAGTGAGAGTGTTAACTGAAATTTCAGTTTAACTCTAAACCTATCACAGCAACTAGCAATCCTAGGTAGTTCTATCACAGCCACAGCATAAACAATTAAACAAAAACAGCTAGAGAGACACAGGATATATAGTGGTTCCCTCTTAATAGGTACTCCACTCTTCTACCACCCTGGTAGGAATCCACTACAGGTTTTTGCTAAGGTGCCCTGCCACCAATGATCTGATTCAGGTAGATCAAACAGACCCTTTGAGCTTTTGATAAGGATGCTCAACCACAGGTTGTTGATAAGGTGCCCTGTCACCAATGTTCACTTTTGAAGAGGTGTGAAAACTCTTTTACAAAGGGGTTAAGAGGGTTAGATTGTCTTCTCTGTTGTTAATACAGATTAGAGAAGACTTGTGGATTCTCTAAAGAATCAAAGTCTCCCCCTGGCTCAGTGGAAGTCCAGGGAAAGCCTTTGCTTCAGGATGAAGGAGTTTCAGATATACTGAAACTAAATCCTCAGAGATCTGTAGACTGATTTTTATCAGGTCTTCAGATTCTGGAGCACGTGAAGCAGATCTGGAGCTCTTTCTGAAGTCTTGAAAGCTCTAAGCAAATGCTCAGGAGACTTGTGAATGAAAGAAATTTCTTTGGACTTTTGCTTCAGGAAAGCTTTTCTTCTTCGTTTTGTGAGATGGTGAAGAGTTGCTCTAGAGATGCTTGAGAGAAAGCAGCACAAAAAAAATCTCTCTGTATCTGAGTCTTCTTCTTTTTCTGAGAAAAGAATCTCTCTTAAATATGTCTTCTCATTTTTTCTTTTGGAACGGCTCTATTGATTTGAATACTCGAGCCCTGCAATAGATTATCTCAAAATAGAATATAGCAATAGGAATAGAATGACCTATTAGCTTACTGTCAGTCCCAATAAGGAAATAAATGAATAGGAAAATATCTCAACATAAAGACTTATCATTCTTGGAAATAGCATACACCGCCAACGGCTAGAATACAGCCTGGCAATATATTTTGTATAATAAGACAAAAATGCTTTATCAAAATACGAAATCCCGTAATTTATGCTTAACATATTTGGTAAGTAATTCATTTGAATTTAAGCCATAAATTAGCAAAAACATTCTTCAGAAAATCTTTCTAACCACACGCTAAAACACTTGGAAATAAACCAAGGAATAAAATGAGTGCAAATGATAAAGGCAGACAGAAATCGTCGACCAGGAGTTCGATGATCGTCGACCAAGCTAACAGAACGTCGACAGAAAGCAGAAATCTGTCGACACAGAAATCGTCGACCAGACATCGTCGACCAACTCAAGATATCGTCGACGACTAAGGCAAAAGATCTATCGAGACAAAAAAAATCGTGAAGCAAGAATACGATCGTGGAACTGCTGATGGCAGATCGTCGACCAACCTTCAGAGCATAAGTAACTTGCTCTGAGATCGTCGACCATCGGTCGACGATAATTGTCTTGACTTCAACTATTCAATAGCCCTGCTATCGTCGACCAATGATCGATGATCGCGAGGCCTCGTTCGACGATGGTCGAACGGAAAAAGCCTTAACCAAAAAAATATATCTAGAACATCTAGCCTAAGCTCTAGGTCAGTTATAAACTGTCCTGTACAACCCCGTATCCCGCGAGTGGTCGACAGGGGTTGAACCGGCCGGCTCAGATCAACTTGGACCCAGCTTGCCGAGCCCGAGCTCGGCAATAGTCGAGCTAAGCTCGGCGATGGCCGAACGAAGTCCGGCATGCCGAGAACGAGCTCGGGTGCGGAAACAGGGCTCGACGATAGTCGAGCCAAGCTCGACGATCTCCGTGCCGAGTCCGAGCTCGGCGATCGTCGTGCCGAGCCCGATCTCGGCAATAGTGTAGCCGAGCCCAGCGCTAGCCGAGCACAGTCCGCCGAGTCCGTGCCCGCCTAGGCCCAGGGCGAGGCGAGTCGGACCCCTTGCCGAGCGAGTGCCCCCTCAGGTCCAGCTCGCATCTTGGCCATGGCACACTTTTATTGTGTGGCCCCTTTTGGTCTGCCTGCAGTCCTCGAAAACAGTGAAGGTTGTATATTGGCAGGCCATCTTTTCCTATAAATAGGACCCAAGGGGTACCCCAGAAGGCACGTTTTTACTGATTCCCCGGCCTACTAGCGCTTTCTGAGGTACCTTAGCCCGGCATTTGGCTAAGGAGGGGAAGCGCTCTGAGATCTTCCGGGTGTGTGGTGGGACCTCCACGCCGGGCCCTTGGTCTAGTCCTTGTCTCTTCTTTTCTTTGTCGTTTTCTTACAGGAGTGAAGTAGGTGCGCGGCCACCCCTTCCCCAAGGGTCGAACTCCACAAGAGACCGGTTTTCCGGTTTCAACATTTTGGTGCGGTGAGCGTGGAGAGTGGTCAGCAGAGAAAACCTCCTGCAGGCCCGATGACTGGAGATGAGGGACAAGGATCAGGCAGGGGCAACTCGCCACCCCCTCCCCCACCCCCAGCGGCGAGCATGCCGGCGGAGCTCAGAGAGGAGATCCTCGGGCTCGTCAGGACCGCCCTCGGCATGCGAGCTGAGAGTGCGACACCGGCTGTCCCGGTGGTCGCCGTTCCCGCACTCGGCGACGACGCCCCGCTCAGGCGACCAGGGAAGGAGCCCGCCGAGAGGGGCGAGCGCGAGTTCCAGGGCGAGTTCTGTTCCCCGGCTCGGCCGCCGAGTACCACTTCGGCGAGACGGCAGGGAGGGAGTTCCCGACTCGCCCGGCTGAGGGGGGGAGCCCCTTCAGCGAGTTCGTTTCTTCAGCCCCCGTTCCCGAGGGGTTTCGCGAGCCGGAGATGACTTACTACTCCGGGAGAGGAGACCCGGTCCACCACATCCAGTGGTTCGAGGACATGGTCTCCATTCGACAGATGTCAGACGGCTTCAAGTGCCGACTCTTCGCCATCACCCTCAGGGAAAAGGCGAGAGAGTGGTTCCACCAGCTCCCGACCGGGTCCATCTACTGCTTCGAGGATCTGCGACGGGGTTTCATGCTGAGATTCACCACTTCTAAGAAGAGGAAGAGGGAGGCGGAGTCTTTGTTCCGCATCAAGCAGAGGGTGGGAGAGACCCTGGGGAGCTACCTGGACAGGTTCCAAGAGGAACTGTCCCAAGTTCAGGAGATGCCAGGACACACCATGATGGTGGCCTTCACCCTGGGTCTCCAGTCCGGGTTCTTTGCAATGGAACTGAAGAGGTCACCTCCAGTGTCTTTTGAGGCGCTTCTAGAGAGGGCGGCCAGGGAGGCCGAAATGGAGGCAGCACATCCAGAGTTCGCGCGAAGGTTGGCCAAGTGGGCCGTGGAAGAGGAAAGGCCAAGGGGTGGCCGAATTCAGGAGGAGAGGAGGGCTGAACCTCGACAGAGGGAGCAGCCGCAGCAGCAGCCGCAACCCAGGTGGGTGCGTCCGGAGCAGACCCACCGTCTGGGATGGAGGCCCGAGTGGCAAGACCAGGCACCACGAAGGGGTTATCAGGGAGGAGATAACCGCCAGGGTGGCCGAGGGCAGTACAACCCCCAGGGGGGTAGGCAGGGTCAGAGAACCCCTCTCCCCGACCAGGAGGAGGCAATGGCAATTGCCATGAGGGGGAGGAGGAGAGGACAGCCGAGGAGAAGGAGGGAGGTCAGGGTGGACCTGCCCTATTGTGACTTTCATCAGGAAGAGGGGCACCTCACATCCACGTGCCCGGAGTTCCTCGAGATGAGGGGGAGAAGGGAACAACAACAACAAGACCATCAGGAAGTTCGGATAGAGGAGATCCGGCCTCGGGAGGAGGGGGATCGGTGTGAAGACCGGGCTGATGTGGGCACCCGGGGAAGGATCGGAGCGATCCACGGGGGGGCCGGGATCGAGGCCTCCCGTAAGTCAAGCCTCCACACTATGTACCGGAGGAGCGTTGGCTCCACATCCCAATCCCCTCCCCCGGAGGAGAAAATCACCTTCTCCAGAGAGGACTTGCCGGGTCACGAGGACCCCTTCTGCGATGCGCTGGTTATCCAGACAGCCATCGAGGATTTCACTGTCTCCCGGATCCTCGTGGACAATGGGAGTTCGGTCAACGTCATCTTCAAGAAGGCGTTTGATGCGATGAAGGTAGAGGCCAGGAGGGTGTTGGCCTCGGACGGGCCTCTGTTCGGCTTTTCAGGGGAGAGGAAAGAAGTCGAGGGAGGAGTGGGACTCCATGTCACTCTAGGGGGGCAGTCGCGCAACTGCAAGTTTGTTATCGTGGACGCCCCTAGCAGTTACAGCGCCATCTTCGGGAGACCCCTCATCAGCGCCTTCCGCTGCGTCCCCTCGTCCTTCCACCAGTGTCTAAAGCTCAACATCGAGGGGGTCCAGATCCGAGTTCGAGGAGACCCTAAGGAGGCAAGGGAGTGCTACGTCTCGGCGGTAAACTCCATCTCTTGGTTGGAGGGGGCCGAGGAGATGGGGCGGAGGCTGGAGGAGGAGCAGAAAGCTGACAAAGAAATGGAGGCGGAGTGCCGCGCTCGGGGGGAGGTCGCGGAAGAGACTCGGGGGTCGGCCGAAGCCATGGCCGTCGAGGAGGCTGAGGAAGAAGTCCTCGCCCCCGGAAGGGGAGGTATCGAGGAATGGGAGGAGCAGTCCCGTCTGGAGGCAGCGGAAGAGGTGGAGGAGATGGAGGTCCTCACCATTGGAGGCAGGGTGGAGAAGGTCCGCGTCAGCGGAGGCCTGACCCCGGAAGCTCAAGGCAGGATGCTGGAGTGCATCCAGAGGAACGTGGACATCTTCGCCTGGAGCGCTGTGGAGATGCCAGGGATCGACCCCGACGTGGCCTGCCACCGCCTCAACCTGGACCCGGAGGCTCCCCCCGTCCAGCAGAAAAAGAGATCCATCACGGACAAGCTCGCCGAGCCAATCAGAGAGGAAGTCGCCAAGCTCCTCGAGGCTGGCTTCATATCCGAAATCCAATACCCCGGCTGGGTCTCCAACGTTGTAATGGTTAAAAAAGGAGACGGCCGGTGGAGGATGTGTATCGACTTTTCTCTTCTTAATAAATCATGCCCGAAAGATTGTTATCCCTTGCCTCGGATCGACGCGCTGGTTGACTCGGCCGTCGGTTTCCCTGTAATGAGTTTTCTGGATGCTTTTTCAGGTTATCACCAAATCAGGATGCACCCCCCTGACGTCAAAGACGTCTCGTTCATCACGGGGGACGGATGTTATAGTTACAAAATGATGCCCTTCGGGCTAAAGAATGCAGGGGCTACCTATCAAAAAATGATGGATAGGGTCTTTCGAGAGCAGAAGGGGAGGAATCTCGAAGTGTACGTGGATGATCTCATGGTCAAGAGCTTGGATGTCGACTCCCACATCCAGGACTTGGAAGAAACTTTCGCCACTCTCCGCAAGTTTAAGATGAGGTTGAACCCCTTGAAGTGTGTCTTCGGGGCAAGCCGGGGAAAGTTCCTAGGGCATCTTCTCACCCCTGCTGGGGTAGAACCTAATCCAGATAAGGTAAGGGCAATCTTGGAGCTAAGGTCGCCACAAAACACCAAGGAAGTACAGCAACTGACAGGGAAGTTGGCAGGGCTGAGTAGATTCCTCTCCCGGGCCGGAGAGTGGTGCTCCTCGTTTTTCAAAACTTTGAGAGGGGGTCGCAGGTTTGAATGGACCTCGGAGTGCGAGGAGGCATTCCAGGCTTTAAAGAAACAGCTGACTCAGGCCCCCCTGCTCCAAGGGCCCAAGGAGGGGGAAGACTTATTCCTATATCTGGGGGTCGGGGCTGAAGCCTTGAGTTCGGTTTTGGTTCGGGAAGAAGGAAAGAGGCAACTCCCCGTCTATTATGTGAGTCGGATATTGAAGAGGGCCGAGCTCCGTTACCCCATCCTGGAAAAACTGGCCTTCGCCTTAATCATCTCAGCCCGAAGGCTTCGGCCTTATTTCCAAGCACACTCAATTCGAGTAGTGACCGACCACCCCCTGCGCAACATCTTCAAGGGGGTAGAGCATTCAGGTAGGTTGGCCAAATGGTCGGTGGAACTGAGCGAGTTCGACATCTCCTTCGTCCCTCGACTCTCAATCAAGGCCCAAGCTATGGCTGACTTCCTGGCAGAGTATGTGGTCGAGGTGGCGGAGGAGAGACTCACTCGCCCCCTCCCCTGGAAAGTCAGGGTGGACGGTGCCTCGGGGAAGCATTCTTTAGGGATTGGGGTCATCTTAGAAAGCCCCCAAGGGATAAAGATCGAGCAGACCGTGGTAGTGCACTTTCCTATCACCAACAACCAAGCCGAATACGAAGCTGTAATCGCAGGTCTGCGCCTGGCAAGAGACTTGGGGGTGCATGACGTGGAGGTCCTCACTGACTCCATGGTGGTGGCTTCCCAGATCAAGGGGGAGTTTGAGGCAAGGGAGCCCACCCTGCAGCTCTATTTGATGAAGGTAAGGGGAGTCATTGGGACCTTCCAGACCTTCTCAATCAAGCACGTGCCAAGAGGGGAAAACGAGCCAGTCGACCAGCTAGCAAAGCACGGTCCCCGGATGGGAGGTACCATTACGGATCTCTTCCGACCTTCCATCGAGGAGGGGGAGCTAATGGAAGTAGAACAACACCCCTCATGGATGGATCCCTTCGTCATCTTCTTGTCCATCGGAGAATACCCGGAGGGGATGGACCGAAGAGGGCTCAAGCACAAGGCGGCATACTACCTCCTACGTGAGGGACAGTTGTACCGCAAAACCCTCTCAGGGATGTTGGCCCGTTGCGTGGCCGAAAGAGAGGTGCACAAAATTTTGGAGGAAGTCCATTCCGGTGAATGTGGGAGTCATTCGGGGAGTCGGACCCTGGAAGGGAGGATCGTCAGGCAAGGGTACTTCTGGCCCACCCTCGGTCAGGATGCAGCCGAATTCGCGAAAAAATGTCATAAGTGTCAACTATATGCCCCGCTCCAGCTCCAGCCGGCTCAGAGGTTAAGAAGCATCATGGCACCGTGGCCCTTCGCCATATGGGGGCTGGACCTCGTAGGACCTTTCCCCCAGGCCAGCGGGCAGAGGAGGTTTTTGTTGGTCATGATTGATTATTTTTCTAAGTGGATGGAGGTGAAGGCTCTAGCCAAGGTGACCTCTCAGGTAGTCAGGAACTTCATCTGGGGAGAGATCATCTGCAGGCATGGGCTGCCACAAGCTATCGTCACGGACAACGGACCTCAGTTCGCCAGCGCGGAGTTCATTCGTTTCTGCGAGCAACTAGGGATTGACCTTCGGTTTGCTTCTGTCCATCACCCCAGGAGCAACGGGCAGGTGGAAGCGGCCAACAAAATCATAGTGAACCTCTTAAAAAAGAAAGTGGAGAATTTGAGGGGAAGTTGGGTGGAACAGCTTCCATCAGTCCTCTGGGCCTTGAGGACCACCCCCAATACGGCCACAGGGGAGACACCTTTCAAACTCTCTCACGGTTGCGAGGCCGTTCTACCTATCGAATTCGAGGTCCAGACGCCTCGGGTCGTCGAGGCAGGGACCGGAAGGGAAGAATGGAGGTCAGAGAATGAGGAGGAGCTTCGACTCTCCCTTGATATGGTGGAAGAGCTACGCGACTTGTCCGTCATCAGGCAGGAAGAGGCCAAGCGAAGGATGGCCAAGTATTTCGACAAGCACGTCCGTGTCAAGCAGTTCGCGGAAGGGGACCTTGCCTTGAAAAAGGTGGACGCAGCAGGAAGATCAGCCGCTGTGGGAAAACTCCACCCCAATTGGGAGGGCCCCTACATTGTGCAGGAGGTCTTGAAATCGGGGGGATATCGCCTCCAAGATATAAGAGGGGACACCCTCAGCCACACTTGGAGTGGCGATGATCTGAAACGTTTCTACCCTTGAAAATATTGTAAATATCTCGGCTTTAAGAATGAAAACAAATCTCATTGTCGTATTTTATGCTCTGTCAAAATAGTGGGGGTAAAGGGGCTCTCAGCTTAAACCCCCAAGGGGCAAAAGTTTCTAAGTCTTCTCGCTCTGGGGTTAGGTCTCGTCACTCCCCTGCCAGGCTCCCACCTAGCTGGCACGGCCGAGTCTCGATGGACATCGCTATGACCCTGGGGCTGAGCCCGGAGGATGTTCAACACCCGCCCTCAGGCTCCTACCTAGCTGACTGGCCCGGTGGTAGCACCCGGGAGAGGCAAAAGTTTCTAAGTCTTCTCGCTCTGGGGTTAGGTCTCGTCACTCCCCTGCCAGGCTCCCACCTAGCTGGCACGGCCGAGTCTCGATGGACATCGCTATGACCCTGGGGCTGAGCCCGGAGGATGTTCAACACCCGCCCTCAGGCTCCTACCTAGCTGACTGGCCCGGTGGTAGCACCCGGGAGAGGCAAAAGTTTCTAAGTCTTCTCGCTCTGGGGTTAGGTCTCGTCACTCCCCTGCCAGGCTCCCACCTAGCTGGCATGGCCGAGTCTCGATGGACATCGCTATGACCCTGGGGCTGAGCCCGGAGGATGTTCAACACCCGCCCTCAGGCTCCTACCTAGCTGACTGGCCCGGTGGTAGCACCCGGGAGAGGCAAAAGTTTCTAAGTCTTCTCGCTCTGGGGTTAGGTCTCGTCACTCCCCTGCCAGGCTCCCACCTAGCTGGCACGGCCGAGTCTCGATGGACATCGCTATGACCCTGGGGCTGAGCCCGGAGGATGTTCAACACCCGCCCTCAGGCTCCCACCTAGCTGACTGGCCCGGTGGTAGCACCCGGGAGAGGCAAAAGTTTCTAAGTCTTCTCGCTCTGGGGTTAGGTCTCGTCACTCCCCTGCCAGGCTCCCACCTAGCTGGCACGGCCGAGTCTCGATGGACATCGCTATGACCCTGGGGCTGAGCCCGGAGGATGTTCAACACCCGCCCTCAGGCTCTCACCTAGCTGACTGGCCCGGTGGTAGCACCCGGGAGAGGCAAAAGTTTCTAAGTCTTCTCGCTCTGGGGTTAGGTCTCATCACTCCCCTGCCAGGCTCCCACCTAGCTGGCACGGCCGAGTCTCGATGGACATCGCTATGACCCTGGGGCTGAGCCCGGAGGATGTTCAACACCCGCCCTCAGGCTCCTACCTAGCTGACTGGCCCGGTGGTAGCACCCGGGAGAGGCAAAAGTTTCTAAGTCTTCTCGCTCTGGGGTTAGGTCTCGTCACTCCCCTGCCAGGCTCCCACCTAGCTGGCACGGCCGAGTCTCGATGGACATCGCTATGACCCTGGGGCTGAGCCCGGAGGATGTTCAACACCCGCCCTCAGGCTCCTACCTAGCTGACTGGCCCGGTGGTAGCACCCGGGAGAGGCAAAAGTTTCTAAGTCTTCTCGCTCTGGGGTTAGGTCTCGTCACTCCCCTGCCAGGCTCCCACCTAGCTGGCATGGCCGAGTCTCGATGGACATCGCTATGACCCTGGGGCTGAGCCCGGAGGATGTTCAACACCCGCCCTCAGGCTCCTACCTAGCTGACTGGCCCGGTGGTAGCACCCGGGAGAGGCAAAAGTTTCTAAGTCTTCTCGCTCTGGGGTTAGGTCTCGTCACTCCCCTGCCAGGCTCCCACCTAGCTGGCACGGCCGAGTCTCGATGGACATCGCTATGACCCTGGGGCTGAGCCCGGAGGATGTTCAACACCCTCCCTCAGGCTCCCACCTAGCTGACTGGCCCGGTGGTAGCACCCGGGAGAGGCAAAAGTTTCTAAGTCTTCTCGCTCTGGGGTTAGGTCTCGTCACTCCCCTGCCAGGCTCCCACCTAGCTGGCACGGCCGAGTCTCGATGGACATCGCTATGACCCTGGGGCTGAGCCCAGAGGATGTTCAACACCCGCCCTCAGGCTCTCACCTAGCTGACTGGCCCGGTGGTAGCACCCGGGAGAGGCAAAAGTTTCTAAGTCTTCTCGCTCTGGGGTTAGGTCTCGTCACTCCCCTGCCAGGCTCCCACCTAGCTGGCACGGCCGAGTCTCGATGGACATCGCTATGACCCTGGGGCTGAGCCCGGAGGATGTTCAACACCCGCCCTCAGGCTCTCACCTAGCTGACTGGCCCGGTGGTAGCACCCGGGAAAGACAAAAGTTTCTAAGTCTTCTCGCTCTGGGGTTAGGTCTCGTCACTCCCCTGCCAGGCTCCCACCTAGCTGGCACGGCTGAGTCTCGATGGACATCGCTACGACCCTGGAGTTGAGACTGGGAGTTGGCCCGAGGAAAATACCAGGGCGCGAGCTCGCCAGTTAAGACGGCGAGCTCGGAATATCCTACCCCCCCCCCTCCTCTCACTCTCCAGCTCGCTACTAAGGAAGCCCTGGTCCTGTCCCAGACTCAGGGGAAGGTGAGGCGCGAGTAGGACATGGCGCGAGCACGTGTCCTAGGGATTCGCCGCGAGCACCGCGGGGGCTGGTCCTAACTCAAGACATTCTACAGGCGAGGTCGCTCTACCTAGCGCGCGGGTATAACATCGCAAGTGAGCTCAAAAAGAAGATAGCAAAATTGTGCAAAAATATCTTTGATTTATCATTACAGGTTTACAAGGCCCGCCTCGGCAGGGTACAAAAAAAACAGAGAAAAGAAAACAAAGTTAACTCTCGCCCTCCCCCCTCGAATGGCGGTCCTCCTCGTCACCGAGCCGAGCGTCCTTCTCCCTCACCCCAGCAAAGAGCGAGTCAAAGCTATCTTCCTTCTCGCTGAGCGGGCTGGGCGGGAACAGGGTTGGCAGGAGCTCCCGGACGGTGACCTCCTCGCAGCCTTCCGCCAAGATCCCCGTCCCCCTCATGGCCTGTAGAAGACACTCGGCAGCCTCGACGGAGTTGACTCGCAGCCGCTCCGCGACGTCAGCCTCGCCAAACACCCGAGGCCTCTTGAAGGGGAAGGCCGGCTCGCTGGCGTCCGGGGGAAGGAGAGCGTCGGCTTGGCGAAGGACCTCTCCCAGGAGCCCCTTATTCTTCTCTTTCAATTCCTCCACCTCCGCCCCCAGCCGGGCGGCAACAGCCTCCTGCTCCTGGGAATATGTCTTCTGATCGGCGAGCTGGGCTTCCCGCTCAGCGAGCTGAGCCCGCAACTGAGCTATCTCGTCTCGCATCGCGTTAGCGGATTCGGCGTCCTATAAGATTAAAAGTTCAGAACACGCGCAGGAATAATCTTAAGCAAGGTAAATAGAGGTATCCAGTGATTACCAGGCCGCCGACAGACTTCGCGAGTAGAGCGTCCGCGAGGCCGAACCGCCTTTCCGCGTCGACCGCGCTCTCCTTCGCCAGGTCGCGCTCCTGCTCGGCAATCAGCAGGGCGTTGCTGAGCTGGAAGCCGCGGCGGACCATCATGTGATGGAGCTCGAAGGCCCGCAGGTGGGCCTGCATCCCCGCGTAGCCGAGCTGACTGGGGGTAAGCTTCTTGTACGACTCGGCGCTGTCGCGGCTGTAGAGGCCGAAGCCGAAAGCGAAGGCATGGGCGGTGGGCGGCCGGCGAGCTCCCCAGGAGGGGGCGCGAGTGGAGACGGAAACTCGGTGAGCCCCCTCGTCCCACTTCAAGATGGGCTCGCCAGCCGCATCTTTGCTCTTGCACCCCTTGCCGAAGTTGGGGTGATCCTTCGGCAGACTGGGCTCGCGGACGGTGTCCTCCCCGGTAGAATCGGAGGACGGCCCGCTCTTCTTCTTCCCCTTTCGGGGGGAGGAGGCTTCTTTCAGCGGACTCAAGGGCGGCTCGTCGGACAGAGCCTCCGGCGAGCTCATGAACTTGGCGGGAGACGAGGGAAGGTGCAGCCGTCCGCGCGAGACCACCTTCGCCCTCTTCTTCTTGGGGAGCGAAGAATCGGGGCGCGAGCTCGACCCCCCGGACTCCGAGCGCTTCTTGCCGGGGGGGTTGGACTCGCGGTTGCTCCTCGCGACAAGCCAGTGCCGCCGCCCGGGCCAGCTCCAGAGGGTCTGAGAATATCCCCGGGTCGGCGAACGGCGGATGCTCCGGCAGAACCCGTTCCCCTGCAGAGAAAGACTTAGTCAAAAAAAAAAGAGGGAGGGAAAAATTACATGAGATCCACCTCGATAAAGCCCGCGAGAGGGCTGAGCGAGATATACCTTCGCCGGGGAGAACGGGCTGAAGCAAGTCAAGGCCGCGGCGGAGGAAGGCGACCTCGAAGTCCTTGTGGAGAAAGAACTTGTGGAGGTCGGCGTCGCTACCGGACAGGGAAGGAGGACGGTATATGTCCTCGCTCTTCTGCAGGGGGCGAAAGGGGATGTTGCCGAGCTCGCCCTTGATGAAGACGAGCCGGGTCATCCAGTTGTGATTCTTGTTCGCCAGCTCGCGAACCTTGATGAAGGACCCGCCGAAGTAGGCGACCCCGTCGGGGGTAGCCTTGTAAGAGAACAACTTGCGGAACACCGCGAGGTTGAACTCAATTCGTTCCCGGCGGAGGAAGCAGGCGAACGCCACCATCATAGCAATGGCGTTGGAGTTCAGCTGCGCAGGCACCGCACCGTAGTACTTCAGGATCTGGCGGATTTCTGGCCAGAGGGGGAGGCGCAGTCCCACCTCGAAGTGCGAGATGGGAAAGGCGAGCTCGCCCTCCGGGAAGGAGTTGATGGCTTCATGCTCGGCGGGCCTGCGAGCCTGGAAGCCGGGGGGAACGAACGCCGCCGTGAACTCGACGAGCTCCTCCTCTGTGATGTGCCCCTCGAAAAAGCAATGATCCACGAAGTGCTGGGCGCACTTAGACCGACCGTCCGCATCAGGGTTGGTCTTGACCATGGTCGCAGGGGAAAAGAAAAGCGCGAGCTCGGGAAGACAGAAGCGAGGCAAGGATTCGAAAGCAATAAAAGCGTGCCTCGGGGGTAGGTGAGAAGGTCTATTTATAGAAGAAGGTAAAGAAGGGCGAGAGAGAGGGCGAGTCGGCCGATCGGTCCGATCTCGCCGTGCCACCTCGCCATCCTCTCCTCGCAAGTCCTGCGAGCCAACCAGGCCCCCGAAGGGGGAATTCGAAAAGACCCGCCAAAATATTGAAAAAGCGTCTACATATACAAAGTAGTTAAAAAATTGTTCCAAGATTATTACATGCAGACCATTCAGAGTAAATAAAAGGAAAAATACAAATAGGGGCGCGAGGACCATGCGAGGGCGGGGGCGAGTACCGGCCGACTGACAGAAGAGCCGTTTCATTCTCCCCGGTCTCGCCGGCCCGCCGTCGCAGGCCGCCGCGCATGAAGTTCGCGAAGCCGCCCCATGTTCCTATTTATCACCCGCAGGTTCTCGTCGATTTCGTCCATCAGCACTAGGGAAGACGCCTCCTCGAACGCCAGGCTGACTCCAGCACCGTCCGCGAGACGCGAGCACTCCCACTGCAGCCTGTTGTTGTCCTTCCGCAGGTCGTGGAGCTCGCGCACCAGCTTCTTGAGAACCTTCCGCTCCCGTCTTGCGCGTTCAGGGCTGTCCACCTCGGAGTCCAGGAAGGCGTCCAGGGCGCTTGGAGAAGGGAGGGGCGAGTAAGGAGGTCGATCCACGGACTCGCCGTCCTCCGTCCGCCCGGGAAATTCTGGGTGAAGAATTGAAAGACGGTCAGAAAAGCAAAAATCCACGGAACAGAAGAGCAATGCCGGAAACTTACCGCGCGAGCCTGGCTCCTCCGGGTGGGCGCGAGGAGAGAAGTGGCGCAGGTCCTTGCCACGCCCCAGCAGTTCTTGAGGAGCGAGTTGGTAGCCGGGAATGGGGATAATCCCGGCGCCCCTCCCCACGACCAGGGATCCAGGGGAGGGTTGTCGGGAAGGGAGACGACTCGGCGACGCCAGTTCTCGCGAGCCCAGCTCCTTAACCTCGGGATCCTGCCGTGGCGAGTTGACAGGAGCACTTTTGGTCCGAGGGGTGGACGCTTCGCCGCTGTTCTCCCGGTCGGAAGACAATTCCACGAGGTTTTTAGTGGAGGAGCCAAGAACCGGCTGGTTGGAGGAACCGGCCCCGTTCCCCAAGGCGGCAGTAAAGTCGGCCAGGATGGGTTCGGCCCCCGGGGGAAGGGGCTTCGCCCGCTTGGCCGAGCTGAAATCGGCAAAACGGCGAGCAGGGGCTTCAAGGTTGGTCAGCCCCGCGGCCTGGGCAGCGATCTCCTCGCGGGAGCGTGCGAGTCGCTCTAAGACTTCCTTGGGGAGCGGCATCTTGTCAGAATTTGGGGAAGGGCAAAGGTCAGCCAGATGCGCAGGGGTACATATATATAGCTACCTGTGGGGCCTACCAGAAGATTCCTTTTTGCCCCTGTCGCACTCGCCGGATCCCATGGGGTTGGATGTTTCTTTCCGAGCTTGTCCCAACCTCGCAAAGAGCGGGGATTATGTACAACCCCGTATCCCGCGAGTGGTCGACAGGGGTTGAACCGGCCGGCTCAGATCAACTTGGACCCAGCTTGCCGAGCCCGAGCTCGGCAATAGTCGAGCTAAGCTCGGCGATGGCCGAACGAAGTCCGGCATGCCGAGAACGAGCTCGGGTGCGGAAACAGGGCTCGACGATAGTCGAGCCAAGCTCGACGATCTCCGTGCCGAGTCCGAGCTCGGCGATCGTCGTGCCGAGCCCGAGCTCGGCAATAGTCTAGCCGAGCCCAGCGCTAGCCGAGCACAGTCCGCCGAGTCCGTGCCCGCCTAGGCCCAGGGCGAGGCGAGTCGGACCCCTTGCCGAGCGAGTGCCCCCTCAGGTCCAGCTCGCATCTTGGCCATGGCACACTTTTACTGTGTGGCCCCTTTTGGTCTGCCTGCAGTCCTCGAAAACAGTGAAGGTTGTATATTGGCAGGCCATCTTTTCCTATAAATAGGACCCAAGGGGTACCTCAGAAGGCACGTTTTTACTGATTCCCCGGCCTACTAGCGCTTTCTGAGGTACCTTAGCCCGGCATTTGGCTAAGGAGGGGAAGCGCTCTGAGATCTTCCGGGTGTGTGGTGGGACCTCCACGCCGGGCCCTTGGTCTAGTCCTTGTCTCTTCTTTTCTTTGTCGTTTTCTTACAGGAGTGAAGTAGGTGCGCGGCCACCCCTTCCCCAAGGGTCGAACTCCACAAGAGACCGGTTTTCCGGTTTCAACATGTCCTAGGGAAACTGAACAAGGCCTAATCATGATCATATATAGTTATATGGATCAAGAGGGGCCGGAAAGGGATTACATAAGCCAAATCACATCCAGGGCACCAACAATCTCCCCCTATTTGGGTTATGTTATCCAATCCGATCTAAAACTAAAGCACACACTATCAAAAGCAGAAATTAACCAAACATTTAAGTCACAGGCAATCCACAAAAAAACATAAAAGCATAAATCAGCAGAACTGTAAAGTATCAAGCAGATTTATCAGAGGTTTTGGCATCAGATGAGTTCTTAGGGATTACAGCTGGTTTGAAAATAATTTCTCTGTTTGGATTTGCTGCTTGCCTTTTGGATAGCATTAGATCATGTTCACCAATAATTTTCTTTTCAGCATAGCTTGGCAAAACTGCTGCAGGGTGCAACTTCATGTATTCTTCAGAATTAAAAATTTCAGAGTTGACTTGAATTTTGCTGAGTTCCTTTTCTCTGAATTTAGACATAGTTGTATATGCTGTAGGGTCTAGTCCGTGAGCTTTGGCTCTCTCCATCATGCTTAGTGCAATAGATTCCTTAAATCTTGCCATAGAGGCAATTCTTTCAGATTCAGTCATATCTGATGGAGAGGATGGTCTGTCAGTATCAGCTTGAGCTGCAATCTCCATGTTCCTTTGAAGAGCTGTGGCTATTTTGCTTGAGTCAGAAGGAATCTGTGCAGCCTTCTTAGGATTAGTTTCAGTATATAGAGATCTTGGAGGTGCAAGTTCAATGAACTTCTTGTGGGATTTCTCTGAATAGACCACTCTTTTTTCTTTCATTTCCTTTATTTGTTCCATGGGAACATTTTCATTTCTTTTCCTTCCTTGTCCTGATACATCTTGGCCTCCCTGGCTTTGGTTACTCCTTCTCTGATAAGACTTAAAGGTGTTGGAACTTGCTGATTTTGCAGATGGAGCAGAAGAGAGACTTCCAGAGGCTCCAGCACCAGGAGGTGGAGGAGGACCTCTGGGGGGGAATTTCTGAATAGGAGTGTCATATCTTTTTGTTCTCTTTTTCTCTCTTGCCTGATTCTTTGAAAGTCTCATCCATGGTTGAAATTCCTTGCTCTTGGGATCAATTCCCTTCAGAATGAAATAGGGAACATCCTTGTCTGGATTGGCAGTAGGAGGAGCAGATGCTTTCCTTTTCTTGGATACAGCCTTTTTCTTTTTCGGGGAGCTATCAGAATCCTCAGAGTCATCATCATCAGAGGAGGGAGATGAGGTTCTGCCAGCATAATCATCAAAGTCTAGGTTTGAGATATCCTTGGCAGTTATAGCATGTTCAGCCTTCTGCTTCTCTCTATCTTCTCTTTCTCTTGCTTCCTCAATGGCATCTTGCTCAAGGAGGGCATCAAGATCAACATTTGGAGTGCTCTTCCAGAGTTCTGATTTAGGATACAAGTCAGGAACTATCCTGGGGACCAGTTCTGCAGTAGAAGGAATGGATAGAGGATAGGTAAGGATAGGAGGAGAAAAGATGACAATATCTGCAGGGGCAGATGCTTTTTCTAGAGAGATGGCTAGGGAATCCAGATGATAATTAGCCAACCCTTCAATGTACTCAGAGGCAATATTCTCAGCCACAAAGGCTATAAATTGTTCTAGGTTTAGAGTACCTAAGCTTGATTCCTTTTCAGTCATCTTGGAGGCTTTTTCTGGTAAATCTAGCACAGCCTCAGCTTCTTCAGCAGCAGCAGTGTTGATTTTGCCTGCATATAAAGAAGGATAGGTTAACAACCAAGTGGGAATAAAATATTCCCCCCAAGGTGAACAGCAACAGGTAATTGATAGAGTTACCTGAAGATCTATACAGGATACCACTTTGCATCTAGGAAGGAGGTTATAATTCCTTCTAGATGTTTAGCGACATCAGGGATAGACACCTCTGCAAGGCACACGAGTAGTGCTATACAGGAAAAGAAGAGAGAGTCCTTGATCAAGGGGTCATCAAGGTACTCAGGTCTATAAGAGACCATTTTCTCTTGAAAAGAAGGAACAAGAGGAGTAGATGTGAGTGAGGACTCACAGTATAGGTTAAGATAGGATTCCAAATCTTCAATGGAATTTGCAGCATCATCTTGCAATACTGATGCAGGATCATCAGCAGCTGAGATGGGATAGGAAGGAATAAGAAATTAACTCCAAGTTGGAGTGAATTAATTAAAGACTTAAATAAAACTATACCATCTGGTTGAGCAGTAGCATTCTCAAGTTGTTGAACCACTACTTCTGAGTCAGTAGTGTTTATTGAAACTTTTTCACACAAGTCCATGAGGACTTCCTCATTATTTTTCTCTGGGAGATCTTCATCAGAGGCTAGATTCACTAGGGAGTGAATGTCTTTGTTAGATAAAGATATCAATTTAAAATCCTGATTATAACCTTTAGAGGAAGTGTTTTTACCTTCTGATTGCTCTAGATCTTTCATTAGAAACTCTTTCTCTGGAAACTCTTGATGTTCTTCTACAATTGCTGTAAGGGGAAGAGAAGAGTTGTCCTGAAGGGCCAAGGCATCACCTGAGACCACTTCAACAGACATCTCCCCCTGCATGACTTCAGTGGGGACTGGAGTCATGCATCTTACTGAAGAGGGCTCAGCAGAGGGTGGAAATGATTTGATGGCTTCAGTAAGGGCTTTGATGGATGCAATGAGAGGGGCATTGGCAGCCTCAATCATTTTTTGTATGGATGGAGTGATGAGCTCTACAATTTGTGCAAGCAATTCAGGAGTTATCTGAAATGCTGAGGATGTAGAGGTGGATGGAATGGAAGCAGGATGATCTACCACATGATCAAATGAATCATGTGGAGATGGGTGAACATCAGCATGAGTGTGGGATTCATGTTGAGATAAGTGTGTGAGGATGGTAGCAGTGACCATGTCAACACTGGCTGCGGCTGCCAGATGTTGTGGTATGGGTGACTGGGGTGGAGATGCATGTAAGATGGAAGATGCATGTTGTGGTGGCACTGCAGATTGTGTGGAGGGTAATGCAGATTGTGTGGAGGGTAATGCAGGAGATGAGGATGCAGGGGTAAAGAGAGAGGATGAAGGGATTGCTGAGCCTTCCCCAGCAAGCTGGAGAGTGGCTGAATCAGCCCTTGTGTCTGATGGAGGGTTAGGATCAACCCTGGCTGACTTCTTGATAACTCTCTGAGATTTCTTGAACAGAGAGGGGTCCAACCTCTTGCTGGCGTTGACTGCGGAGGGTGCAGAAACAAGCAGCAGGGGTGCTTTCACATATAGAAACACACCCAACACCCTGGCAAGGTTTACTTCTTTCTGATTGTTCTTTCTCCTTATTAGTTCAAACAGAACTTTTCCCCAGGAAATCTGCGTCTTATTCACCAACACTGACATTAAGGCAAATTGTTGCCTGTTGATGTTGTCGTGAGCAGAGTGCTTTCCCAACACGACCTTGCCCACCAGGTCTGCCAGAAACTTGTACTCTGGAGACAGGTTTATTTTCAGCAGCTTAGCTGGAATACCCTCAGCATGGCCCATCACAGTTAGCATGCGGCCATATTCCTCTAAATTTTGCTCATAGTCCTCAGTACCGGTTGGTAGACCAAACAACTCAGTCAGAACTTCAGGAGTCAGGATGACCTCCTCTCCATTTATCTTTCCAGTCATCGCTTCGTCGGTGGAGGACGAGGTATATACCCATTCTCGAATCTCTGGTATATGAATCTTTGGTGAGAATGACATAAATTTCTTTAGCCCTTGATCTTCACACAGCTGCAGAATGTCTTGGATGGGTTGATCACATCGGCTGAAAGAATCGAAGTCGACACAGAAGCCAGTGTCGAACTTCATTCCGAAGAGAACTGCAGAAGGAATCGCCATTAGATTGAAGAGAGAATGACGAATCGAGATGCAAGGCAGGGGAGAAGAGAATCGCGCGGGATTAGAGTTCGAGAGCGAATTCTAAGCCAGAAGATGGAATATGAAAAGACGGAGCGGAAGGACGACGATCTCCAGACCTAAATCGACTATCAGATATAAATCTGCGATCGTCGATCCGGAATAAAATCGGTCGTCGAACAATGACCGACGATAGTCAATATTTGACTAATCGATAAACATTGACCTACTACAAGCAATCACCACGATCGTCGATCAATATATGTTGGTCGACGATTCTCCACACAGCACAGAAAATCTGTCGTCGACCACTGGTCGACGATAGATACCTAAGGAGAGATCGTTGACCAGTTGATCGACGATTTATGCCTTACTACCGAACGAGCTGTCGTCGACCGTTGGTCGACGATAGTTCTGACCTGGTCGAAGATCGTCGAGCAGTCGTTCGACGATTTTAGACAGAAAACAAAACTAACCAAATTTTCACTACTCTGAACCATTAATCATACCAAGCTGGTTCAGGAAGAACAAATGCCTTTGTTCATCAAGGGGCTTAGTGAAAATATCTCCTCTCTGCAGGTCTGTGGATATAAATTCCATTGCTATCTTGTTCTTTTCCACATTATCTCTCAGAAAATGATGTCTAATCTCAATGTGCTTGGTCCTGGAATGGTGCACAGGATTTTGAGCAATTGATATTGCACTGGTACTGTCACACAGAATTTTTGTTTTTGAGTGTGTGTACCCATAATCCACTAGCTGATTTTGAATCCACAGGATCTGTGAACAACAACTAGCCGCTGCTATATACTCCGCCTCAGCAGTTGAAGTAGACACAGATGCCTGTTTCTTACAAAACCAAGAGACAAGTCTCTCTCCCAGGAACTGACAGGTCCCTGAGGTGCTTTTCCTGTCAACTCTACAACCAGCATAATCAGCATCTGAATATCCAATTAATTCAAATCCTGACTCAGCTGGGTACCACAGTCCTAAGTTAGGGCATCCCTTAAGGTATCTCAAGATCCTCTTGAGAAGAGTTAAGTGAGATTCCTTTGGGTTGACCTGAAACCTAGCACATAGGCATGTAGCAAACATTATGTCAGGCCTACTTGCAGTCAAATACAGCAGGGAACCAACAATGGCTCTAAAGTTCTTTTGATCAACAGACTTGCCATTGACATCAGAATCAATAACTGCATTTGAGGCCATAGGTGTGCTCATTGATGAAGCATCAGACATTCCAAATCTTTTAACCAGCTCTCTGGCATATTTTGATTGAGAAATGAAGATACCATCATCACACTGTTTCACTTGGAGACCAAGGAAATAGGATAACTCACCCATGCTGCTCATCTCAAACTTGGAGTGCATTAGTTCAGAGAACCTCTTGCACAGTTTGGGATCAGTAGAGCCAAATATAATGTCATCTACATAGATTTGAACTAACCGTTGTGAGTCCTTATGATGTCTAATAAATAGGGTTCTATCTACTACACCTCTTACAAACTTGTGTTCTAGAAGGAAATTTGCTAAGGTCTCATACCAAGCTCTAGGAGCTTGCTTAAGTCCATATAGAGCCTTTTGGAGTTTGAACACATGAGTGGGTAAGGTTGATGAAACAAACCCTGGTGGTTGTTCAACAAACACTTCTTCCTTTAAATCTCCATTGAGGAAGGCACTCTTCACATCCATTTGGAAGACCTTAAATTTCTTATAGGCAGCATAGGCTAGGAAAATCCTAATGGCTTCTAGTCTAGCTACAGGGGCAAAGGTCTGATCATAATCTATGCCTTCCTCCTGTCTATAGCCTTGAGCTACTAGCCTAGCCTTATTCCTAACTACTATGCCTTGGGCATCAAGCTTGTTTCTAAACACCCACTTGGTGCCTATGATCAGTTGGCCTCTTGGTCTTGGAACCAAAGTCCAAACTCTACATCTTTCAAACTGGTTAAGTTCCTCTTGCATGGCTATAATCCAGTGTGGATCAAGCTCAGCATCTTTAATGGTTAGGGGCTCAACCTGAGAAAGGAAACAAGCAAACATCACATCTTTGTTGAGTTGATGTCTTGTCTGGACTCCTACTGAAATGTCTCCAATTACTTGAGATACGGGGTGATCTCTAAGTGTGACAAGATTAGTAGGTTCAACAATGATCTGATCTTCAACATTTTCAGGATTTAATTCCTCATGTGGAATTTGATCAACTGTTGGAGCAGGTGCTTTAACTTCAAGAAGTTCTACATCAGATTCAGAATCTGAAGAAGCAACCTGAGGAGTTTGTTGGGGATGATTCTCCTGTGTGAGTCTCAAACCTTCCAAATCCTTACATACTCCTAGGACTTGCACTGTACTATTAGAGGAAGAGTCCTTCTCCTTATAATACATGACTGTCTCATCAAAAGAGACATGTGCAGACTCTTCTATCTTAAGAGAGGATTTATTGAGGACCCTATAGGCTTTGCTTACTTGAGAGTATCCCAGAAAGACTCCCATTGAAGCTTTTGCCTCAAATTTTCTAAGGTATTCTTTGTTATTATTATGAACAAAAGCAACACAGCCAAATACTCTAAAATAGTCTATTTTAGGTTTCACTTGCTTAAGTAACTCATAGGGAGTCTTACCCTTAAGTTTATGTATCAGACTTCTGTTCAATACATAATTAGCTGTGCTAACTGCTTCAGCCCAAAAGGACAGAGGCATGTTAGTATCTGCCAACAATGTACTTGTAGCTTCAATTAGGGTTCTGTTTTTCCTTTCAACTACCCCATTTTATTGAGGAGTTCTAGGAGCAGAGAAGCTATGTTTGATACCTTCCTTCTCACAGAATTCTTGCATAAGAAGAGACTCAAACTCAGTACCATGATCACTTCTGATCAAGGCAATCTGAGTAGAGTACTCACTCTGTATACACTTTAGAAAATCTGTAAGAACCTTGAAGTTATCAGCCTTAGTTCTCAAGAAGAATACCCAAGTGAACCTAGAGAAGTCATCTACAATTACTAGAGTGTAAGACTTTCCTCCAAGACTCTGTACAGCAATAGGACCAAATAGATCCAAATGTAGCAAGTACAGAATCCTGGGAGAATCACTTTTATTAACTGATTTAAAGCTATTTCTTGTTTGCTTACCTAATTGACAAGCTTTGCAAAGGCCTTCCTTCTTGTAGGGGCAAGAAGGTAAGCCTCTTACAAGGTTGTATTTAGCCAGCCTAGAAATGTTTTTCAAATTTACATGACTAAGTCTCTTATGCCAAAGGGTATTATTACTGGTTATTTCATTAAACAAGCATATTTCAGATTTGGATGAGTTAAAATCTACAACATAAACATTACCAATTCTAATACCTACTAACACAACAGTATTATTTAAAGCAATATTACAAGCAGTGTCAGTAAACCATACCTTGTACCCAGCATCACACATTTGGCTTACAGAGATTAGGTTATGCTTTAGTCCTGAGACATAGGCAACCTTCTTGAATGTTACAGCTCCTATGGTGAAGCTGCCATACCCTTCAGTCTGTCCACAGCTGGAATCCCCAAATACAACTTTTGGTCCCAGCTTGGCTTTGAACCCTGACATATTCTTCTTCTTTCCTGTCATATGCTTTGAGCATCCACTATCCAGATACCATTTGTCATGTATGACTGGATAGGTCTTCACCTGCAGAAAGAACAGTTATACATTGTGGACCCAGGTTACCTTGGGTCCAGTATTCTTAACAAAAGAAAAACTAGATATAAAAGATCTTGCAGGCTTAGATTTATATCTTAAAGGGTGTGATCTCCTAGGTGGGATAATCCATTCAGTTGAAGGATTAAACAACCTAGGGTAGTGATTGGGATTTGCAATTCTGGAGGTTTGAAATTTATTTTCTAGCTTAAGTCCAGATCATCGATCCACGGTCGACGACTCAAGATGAGATCGTCGATCTCCTGCACCGAAGATATCATACTTGGTGAAGGTGTTCAGCGATCGTCGATGGACGTTCGACGATTGGTTTGACGATCGTCGACCAATGTTCGACGATTTTTGTAAAGCTAGAAATTTTTTCTTCCTGTTCTCTTTCTTAATCTTATTCTGAATTTTCTTACATTTTTCAATTTCCTCAGTATTCTTTATTCCTGATTCAGAAATAAATTTAACTGGAGTGCTAAATCTCTCCTTTGTGAGGAGGTTGGGTTCACTAGATGTAGCACCTAAGCCTAGTTTATCATTACCAACCCTAGTGTTTGCTATACTAGTTATTTCAGATAATTTAAGGCTTCTGCCATTTAATTGTTCTTCTAATCTCTTAGATTTAGCTACTTCTAATTTTAGGAATGTTACTTCTTCTTTTGAGCTTTCTAATTCCTTTTCTAATCTAATTATTTCAGTACTTTCCATGTCTAGTTCCATTATCTTTAATCTAAGCGACTTAATTTCTTTTTCAGACAGTAGTAAATCTAAACATAGAGTTTTAAATTTTAATTTGAACTCAGGAGATGAGAAATCAAATGAGTCGATTACCTGGTCTTCCATAGAGGAATCTTCTTCATTGTGTCCTTCTTCTTCAGAATTCTCTGCAGCTGACAGAGAGCTGCAGGCATCAATAGCCATGAGGCAGACCTCTTTGGCCTTCTTCTCTTCTTCTTCTTCTGAATCACTGGAGCTAGAGGAGCAGGTATCCTCTTCTGTTTCACTCCAGGTAGCAGCCACAAATCCCTTGTCCTTCTTCTTGTATTTGTGTGAGGAGGACTTGGAGTGGTGCTTCCTGTACTCTTTCTCATGTTTCTTCTCCTTGTGTTTCTTCTCTAGACAATCTGGAGCAATGTGTCCAGGCTTGCTGCAAACATAACAGATGATTTCTTTAGATAGAGTTTTGTCATACCTTGGTTTGTCCTCATACTTGGAGAACTTCTTTCTGAGGTCTCTTCTTCCCATGTTGAAGAACCTCTTGGCAATGAGTGCCAGTAATTCCTCATTTGATTGACTTCCTTCAGAAGTCTCAGCAGCCTTAAGAGCTAGAGAGTGCTCTTTCTTTGTAGGTGTAGGAGTTTTTTACTTCGGTTGCAGCAGCTCTGCTCTTTAAAGTTTGCTCATATGACTTGAGCTTTCCCAACAGAGCTTCTGTGGAAAGTTCCACAGTGTTTCTTCCATCCTTGATGGGCCATATCCTTGAGTCCCAAGAGATGGGAAGGCACATCAGGATCTTGTCATTGACTTCCGACAAAGTTATCTCCTTGTCCAAAGACCTCAGTTCACTTACTATTGAACTGAGTCTTGTGTACATTGTGTCAATGTCTTCAGCATCATCCTTCTTGAAATTTTCATACTGAGAAGTGAGGTTGGATCTCCTGTCCTTCCTCTCATCAGCTGAGCCAGCAACTATGTGGTTGAGGGAATCCCACATAGCTTTGGCTGAGGTACATTCAGCATGCTTCTGGAATATTTCATCAGACATTGTCTGAGCTAGGATGTTCATTGCTTTTGCATCAGCTGCTTTTGCCTTCTTGTAAGTTTCATTGTAGTCAAGTGGTGGCACAACACTGAGATCGGCAGAAGTGGAAGCAGCAGCAGGCCTAGCAGGTGGTCCTGTCAAAATAGAGGAAAAGATATCTTCATCAATAGAATTCATGTATAGTCTTATCCTGGCCTTCCATATGCCAAACTTGGACAAGTTGCATACAGGAAGTCTGGTGCTTGAATAATCCTTAGACTGGGCCATGTGTGAAAGTGTTTGTGACTGGTATCAGGAAACAACTTATCACTGGATCTTTTAACTCAGGTGTTAGCCTGTATAAACAGCTAACCTCCCTCTGATACCAATTGAAAGTGAGGGGATAAGTTGTAAACTACTCTAGAGGGGGGGTGAATAGAGTATTCAAATTTTATGAACAACTAGTCAGCTCCCTTCGAGTTTATTTGCGGAATAAATAATCTGATACGTGAACCCTAAGAGCCTAACACAGTGACGTGCACAAGTGAGAGTGTTAACTGAAATTTCAGTTTAACTCTAAACCTATCACAGCAACTAGCAATCCTAGGTAGTTCTATCACAGCCACAGCATAAACAATTAAACAAAAACAGCCAGAGAGACACAGGATATATAGTGGTTCCCTCTTAATAGGTACTCCACTCTTCTACCACCCTGGTAGGAATCCACTACAGGTTTTTGCTAAGGTGCCCTGCCACCAATGATCTGATTCAGGTAGATCAAACAGACCCTTTGAGCTTTTGATAAGGATGCTCAACCACAGGTTGTTGATAAGGTGCCCTATCACCAATGTTCACTTTTGAAGAGGTGTGAAAACTCTTTTACAAAGGGGTTGAGAGGGTTAGATTGTCTTCTCTGTTGTTAATACAGATTAGAGAAGACTTGTGGATTCTCTAAAGAATCAAAGTCTCCCCCTGGCTCAGTGGAAGTCCAGGGAAAGCCTTTGCTTCAGGATGAAGGAGTTTCAGATATACTGAAACTAAATCCTCAGAGATCTGTAGACTGATTTTTATTAGGTCTTCAGATTCTGGAGCACGTGAAGCAGATCTGGAGCTCTTTCTGAAGTCTTGAAAGCTCTAAGCAAATGCTCAGGAGACTTGTGAATGAAAGAAATTTCTTTGGACTTTTGCTTCAGGAAAGCTTTTCTTCTTCGTTTTGTGAGATGGTGAAGAGTTGCTCTAGAGATGCTTGAGAGAAAGCAGCACAAAAAAAATCTCTCTGTATCTGAGTCTTCTTCTTTTTCTGAGAAAAGAATCTCTCTTAAATATGTCTTCTCATTTTTTCTTTTGGAACGGCTCTATTGATTTGAATACTCGAGCCCTGCAACAGATTATCTCAAAATAGAATATAGCAATAGGAATAGAATGACCTATTAGCTTACTGTCAGTCCCAATAAGGAAATAAATGAATAGGAAAATATCTCAGCATAAAGACTTATCATTCTTGGAAATAGCATACACCGCCAACGGCTAGAATACAGCCTGGCAATATATTTTGTATAATAAGACAAAAATGCTTTATCAAAATACGAAATCCCGTAATTTATGCTTAACATATTTGGTAAGTAATTCATTTGAATTTAAGCCATAAATTAGCAAAAACATTCTTCAGAAAATCTTTCTAACCACACGCTAAAACACTTGGAAATAAACCAAGGAATAAAATGAGTGCAAATGATAAAGGCAGACAGAAATCGTCGACCAGGAGTTCGATGATCGTCGACCAAGCAAACAGAACGTCGACAGAAAGCAGAAATCTGTCGACACAGAAATCGTCGACCAGACATCGTCGACCAGCTCAAGATATCGTCGACGACTAAGGCAAAAGATCTGTCGAGACAAAAAAAATCGTGAAGCAAGAATACGATCGTGGAACTGCTGATGGCAGATCGTCGACCAACCTTCAGAGCATAAGTAACTTGCTCTGAGATCGTCGACCATCGGTCGACGATAATTGTCTTGACTTCAACTATTCAATAGCCCTACTATCGTCGACCAATGATCGATGATCGCGAGGCCTCGTTCGACGATGGTCGAACGGAAAAAGCCTTAACCAAAAAAATATATCTAGAACATCTAGCCTAAGCTCTAGGTCAGTTATAAACTGTCCTAGGGAAACTGAACAAGGCCTAATCATGATCATATATAGTTATATGGATCAAGAGGGGCCGGAAAGGGATTACATAAGCCAAATCACATCCAGGGTACCAACATATGTTCTCCTTTCTAACTATTGAGTTTGGAGTCTTGCCTGAGCGTCTGAAGTTATCCCCTACACGGGGTGGCATCACGGCGCGTATTTTCCCTTACTCTAATATAATTTAATTGTTTGGAAAATGTGGGTTATGACATGTGCCATATTGCATTATGCCAGAATATCTGATGAAATGGTGAAGCTGAGGTTATTTCTATTTTCGATGAATGATAAATCTAAGGCATGACTGTATACTATCCCTCTTGGGACTACAACCATATAGGATGTATTATTATTGAAATTCCTAGCCAAGTTCCATCCTGCTAATAAGATTGTTAGTATATAATGAGAAGATTTCACCTTCAGACATGCTGATCAGGAGACAGTCTCTAAAGCGTGGGAGATTTACTGAGCTCTTAAAAAAGTGCCCTTAGCATGAGTATTAGCAGTGGAATTTAGTAGAAATTTTCTACTTCTCCCACGACCTGCATTATAAAGTCACAATTGATGCTACCGCATATGGTGCATTGATGAACTGTACTTTAGAAGAAGCTTTTGGCATCCTTCAAGACATTTCTTCACATAACTCATATTGGACGGTCAGAACAAACACTCCTAGAAGAACTCTGTGACTCTATAAAGTCAGCAGTTAAGCTCATCACACTGGTATGACATCTTCTAAGTTGGAGAATGTTGTGTTGCTAAGGCGCCCAACACTATCACCTACACCAATGATGAAGATTACTTATCAAGGATGCTATACTCCTAGACATCACACACATGAGTGCCTCACAAGTGAAATCTCTCATGAATTTTCTAATCTTAATTTGATGAATCTGTAAATTATGTTAGCAATAAAAATAGGTCATTTACTTTTACTAACGCCCACAATTTGGCGGTGAGAAATCACCACAACCTTTCTTGGAACCAAAATGTTGCTGGCCAAATATGGCAATCGAGCATCACCATTTTGATGGGCAGACTTCTGACAGCTAACAACAACCACCTCAACATTTTAATAACCAACTTAATCCTATGCCAAAGAAGATCACATTAGAAGAAATGATGGAGAAGTTTATTGATGTGGCCCAAGCTAATATGGCCATTCAATCTACATATATGTGTAACCTAGAGGTTCAAATGGGTCAATTAGCCAATGTATTATCTAAACGAACCAGCGGTGCACTTTCTAGCATTACTGAAAAGAACTTTGAGGAGCAAGGAAAATTTTATCTCTACCAATGCAAAACTATGAAGGAAAAAATAGTGGTTACTTGTGAAATCAATGATGTGGAAACTACCACTCTTTTTGATATTGGTTCATCCCGCAATGTCATTGCCTTACAAGACATTGAGAAGTTTATTCTCACTAGTAATATGAATGAGAGGGTTTCACTCGCTCTTTCTAATGGTTGTTTATTTGATATGGAGGGTGAGGTACATGAGGTTAAATTTTATCAGATGGTGAGCCAGCCATCACCCATTTTCAAGTCTTGGGGTCGATAAAAAATGATTTTATACTAATTTTGGGCGCCCTGTTCTTGAAAAATATTAGTGTGACCCTAAATATCATTGATGGTCGTGTCTCTTTACCTTATAAGGAAACACACTACTCATGCCCATCCTCCACAACTGATACCTCTATGGATGAGCACACGAAATTTTTTACCCTATTATGGTTTTTGATGAGTTATGCAGTTCGGAAGATTGTAGCTTGAGTTTTGGTGATCTCGGTGAAGGAGATATGAATGTCGATGCTAAAAAGTATGAGTGCATGGATGATAGTGATGAGACAAAGGTGGTGAACAATGTTGAAGCAGATGTCAATTTGAAGGAAATTGAAGAAGCGGAGGAGGCTAGCGATGAGGCAAAAGATGTGATTGTTAATGTAGTGGAAATCTGCTCCACCAAAAGTATTGATAGTTTTAAATGTTGTGGGTCTAATCCTGGTTTAATTAATATGGCAGTATGTTGGGCTGATCTTTTACCCATTGCAGGTAAGGGAATTAATCCCCCCATAAATATAAAGTTAAAATTATGGAAGCTAAATGAGTTATTACAAACGGTAGCGCTCTCCCATAGTGGAAAGGAGGAAACAAGAAAGATTACTCTGTGCCGCATGATTTGCTACCATCTGACACGTAAAGGAGGAGGTTATAGACAAGGAGGTAAATATTTCCTTTGGCTCTTAAGCCTGTTCCTACGACCTATCTCGTGTGTTAGGGGAGAGTAACCATAAGTTATTATATAGTTGATTAGCGGGTGAATTTCTAGGCATGTTCTATTTTTCCTATTGCCGTTACCTAGATCTCTGTGATGTGTTATTTTTTATATATATGATCTGCTTAGTTTTGATAATCTACTATATAAATATTATTAATATTGGTATTTGATCCATCTTAAGGATGTAAAAGAAAAGAGCTACTAGGAGACAACCGTGATATGAGTGTTCTTATTTTTATTTTGCTTATTCTCTAATAGTTTTAATATGATATATTTGTATGCGCTTGGAGTATTTTCCCCGTAGGGTTATGGTGATCTTAAGATGGATGGCAAGAGCTTCTTTTTATTATATATTATGCATCTTCTGGTATGCTCACAACCTGAGAATTTGGGTAACCTCTACCCTTATCTATAATTAGATTTTAATTTCAAAATCATTATTCTATTTGGCATGAAATAAATTTTTGGGAGAGCAAGAGAGTTTGTTGCCCTCTATTCACATGCACCATAACATATGCATACTAGAAGCTTCATTCAATTCATGTTTTTTTTATTTTTGAACAAAATATTTTCTAGCATTTACCACGCACACCAGAGCACCCGCTTGAGTGTGCACTTACTTGTTGTTGCATCTTATGTAAATTTTAATTTTTCATTATTGATCGAAAAGTCATTTGCTAGCATAGGATTGAGTTACAAAGTAAAATGTTGGCTCTAGTAGTGTTCCTAGTCGTGTGCTCGTGTTGCATGTAGAGTTGGTGTAAAGTTTACTTTTTTTCATGCTTTTAGTTTTATAGTTTTCTATTTGTGTGGACACTGTCTATTCTACTCGCAATTTGTGAATCTGGTGGAATCCGTGGGTATCAAAGGTGAGTGTGTAGACGCACAAGAGTTGTATTGCTCGAATCAGGAGGAAGGATATTATTTCTTGGTGGCTAGAATTTTCCCCTAGCGACTCTCAAAGTATGGGTATAAGTTAGTTCACGAGTGCAAATATGATATAGGCCACTCTTTGGCCCGTTTTTTTTTTCTTTCTTTTTTTTGGCCCGGTGAAGTCTTTGTATCGATCCAAAACACATTATCCTTGCTTACACTATTTGAGCCTAAACCCTACCAGTTGATTCATCTCCACCATAAATTCACCATGGCCAAAAATGACTCTCCTATTCACACACCAAATTCTCAGCTCAAAGATTTATTTCAAAAAAATGGAAGTGATGGGTGCATGTTTGAATGTGGTGGCTATGTGACTTTGCTTATATAGTTATTGTTGTTTTAAATGTATAAAAGAATGAAAAAATCTGAAAAATTATAATGAAATAAAAAAAAAGGTGAATAGAAATGAGAATGAAAAATTGGAAAAAAGTTTGTATTTAGGATTAGGCAATGTACACAGTGACAATTATCATGTTCAAGTCTAGGGGTATCGTATACAAGTTTTTATTGTTTCCTTGATAAATAACTTTGCAAGCTCATGTAGGTTTAGATATGTTAAGCCACCAAGTTCATCTTTGATCATAGTACCGTAAACAAAAGCCTACAATATAACCTAAAGCCCTATTTATTCACATTGTGTATTAACCAGTATCATGGAGAGAGTGTGATCAGGCAAGCCTATGACCAACGACATTGATGAATTTCTTAAGAGGTTTCGCGATCCCTGATTTCTAGCAAAACACATCTGAGTGATCGAGCTTCTTTCTCCATAAACATGACCAAAGGATTCACCATAATTCTAGTTACAAATAGAAAAATAGATCAAAGCAAAAGCTAGGAAAATTATATTCTAATTTGCATTTTAAAAAGGGTCGTTCTACTAAAATATCTATGCATGCGTTAATGCGACTTTGCATTGTACTCTTCTTGTTCAATTACTTTATCAACATGATTGTTTTTCTTATCTTCATGAAAGTTTTTTTGTCTCGGGATGAGCAAACATGTAAGTCTGGGGGTGTGATGGTTCTAATTTATATAGTGATTTTTGGACTCATTTGTGCTCATTTTTTATGTTTAAGCACTTCACTTTTGATAGAAATTTACTCTAATTTCACTACTTCATTATTTTTAATGGAAGTTCGCAAATTGCTCATATTGGTATGAAATTGTATACTTAACAATCATCAGGGTGAGTGTGCCGCATTCCCCCATTATTGTATTTTATTATTGTGACAAAGTGCTGCTTGTGTAAGTGGCAAATGGTCCCAAAGTATTAGTTTTAGACAAAGCGGGGCAGATCATAATCCATTTTTGAATTCATAGCAATTCACATAGTTGTGTGATTTTCCTTAGCGTATGGGCATTATACCCAAGCATGATATCTCTATCGCCGTGATCATTGTGATTTCATAATGTTTTGTTGTCTCATGATTGGGTGAAATTTCTTTGTGCACGCTTACTACTGCTGTGCAAGATAATTATACTCTAAATATGGGGCCTACCGATGTTTGTGTATTTTATTCTCTCGTGGTAACTTTTGTTTGTGCGCAAGTAATTTACATGAGAAACTTGTTTTGTCTAACCAAATTTATAATTTAATGTCACCCATGGGCTTCCTTCTCGTATAGTTAATTTCAACCATATGTGAATAAATTCATACATGTAATTTATTTGACCATGTAAAGCAATGCCCTATCGCTGATTGTGTAATTTCTTCTCGCACAGACGGTTTTCTACATGCATGAACAAAATCACACGGGCCATTCCTTTGATCAATTTGGAAATTTATCGAAAGTGAAACAAATGATTTTGTTCGCACGATGTTGCGATCGACTGTACGTGACCAATTTCTACCAGAAACAATATTTAAGCATAGGTTCTATTATATAAAAAAATCTAAATCGAGACCCGACGAGTTCCGCTCTATTTCTCCGAAAACCCTAGTGGAGGAGCTCCTGCTCCGTTCCTTCATCCCCAACACCTAGGGCTTCATTTGAGGCCACCTCGCATCATCCAATGATTTTAAAGAGGAAAATCTAGCCATCTTTTCTTTGCTAAGCAAGGAGAAATCTACAATGGATGTGGTTGAATCGTGATCCCAAAGAAGACTGGTACATTAGAAAATGGTGAGAGACCTTCTGGACACTAGACAATTATCAAAGATCAAGCAAGGACACAAAGTAATGAACCAGAAATTTCGACCGTGAATCTTCCATGAGTCTCTAGATTTGGTTGTATCCCTCCCTCTTTATCAATTCTTTTAGATGTTTGAGGCCATTTTCTTCATTGTAATGATGATGCATGCACTATAAACTCATGATCTTAAGTTTTAATTCATTTCTATGAAAGTATGTTTATTTATGAGAGTTTGAGGTGTACACAAACTAGGGTCTGTGTTGCGAGGATTGGATAGGCTACATTGGAAATTAATAGGTGTGAACTAAGTGAATAGGTGAATACGTACCTCATTTCAAAAAATAGTTCACACATCCATTCGTGTGATTTCTCATCCACTCGTCATACGAAGCGGTGGTAATGGCCCTCATAATCTACTTGTATTGTGAAGTGGTGCTCTTGACCCTCACTTCGACTTGAGCACATGTGAGCATGTCCATTCGCTAAGCGAAGCGGTGCTAATGGCCCATGTAATCCACCTTATTGAAAAGCTGTGACTGTTACTTGCAACCCTTTTCCTTTTTTTCTAGCATTCATAACCCCACCAACAAAACATTTTAATCCATTTTTGTCAACCCTTATAATTAATTTTCTATCAATCAAAACACAGCCCTAACCTACATTCCTTGAGAGATCGATACTTGTGGATCCACTCCCTTTTTATATTACTTGTGTGACCCATGCATTTGCTGTCAGCGCATCATTGAAATACCATATATGAAATAAGAACCTGCATTATATGAGGCTGTATTGAAAACCTGATTCGCGGGCAGTGTGGACCTTTGAAATGAAAAGCTAAATGTATAAAAAAATATTATATATATCAAGAGTTTTCCTAAGCAATACATAAATATGACAATATAGGGCAACAATGCTTACCCAATATATCAAAAAAAGAAATGATAATAAATGCATTACTTTTGGCAGAAATGTAGATTTTAATATATATAATAGATGAGTTTTTTAATATAATCCATGGTTTCTTTTAAAATATAATTGTCTTCTAAATGTTGAGATTTGTAGCAATATCAACAACATAAATATTTATATAAATATGTACATAAATGATTTGATTATATTTCTTTTCAAATCTAGCCTGGTGCTAATCATGATGAAATAAGTATTTACGTTGATAGTAGATGGTTATGCCCTCCCAAATCATTACGAAGAATGGTCAAGTTTCAAATGATTTGAATAAATCTGTTAGTAGAACGGTTAAAAAATACATCCAACCAATTAACATTATATATAATTTCATAGTGAACAACAAATTTCATCGATATTGATGGATAACAGAAACTCTAAAACAAATATGTCTAAGTTTTTTAGTATATACAACCAACAAAGTGAGAAAAAGCAATATTTGTATAGAGATTTTTTTGAAATATTATTATTAGTTCAAACACCAAAAAAAAATTAGAAAAAAACAATCAAGATTGTTTATTCTATTTTGCTTGCTGATAGAGAAATATATTATTTGTGTATTATACTAAATCTCGATACGTGTTTTAAATATATCAAAAGTTTATTGTCCATTAATGGAATTCACTGTATCACTTTTAAGAATACTATAGAGAAGTATGGGCTTCTTGAGCAAGATAACAACATTTGAGAAGGTCTAATTGAGGCTCTTGTTCTTAGAATACCATCTACGTTAAGAAGATTGTTCACTTCTATATTGATGTTTTGTGAACCAGCTTATGTTAGAAGTATTTGGGATGAAAATTATTCAAGCATGATAGAAGATTACCCAAGTTCTAGGCCACTTAATAATACAATATTTATCTATATTTTATTAAAATAGTTATGTATTAAATAATTGATTTCCTTTTATATTTTATATTAATAAAAGTATTATTTCTTACTTTTTGCCATTTTAAGTAATTTGGGATGTCGATAGCAATTTGGTGCTTATAGCCATGCTTAGGGGATTTTCTAGATCATTTTGGGGAAAATTTAATTTTACCTGATCTGGGACATGCTAGTGTACCCAGACCATTTATGCCCATATGCCTCTAGGTCAATTCCAGTAAGCTAAGACTCATTTGCAACTTAATTAAGATTACATGTTCTTAGTTATGGGCAAGACCAAGGGGCATGACTCAGATTAACGACCATGACCCTTCTAGCGAGCTAGAATGTGAACTAGTGCATTCAATGATTTAATGCCCTCATGGCATGGCATGACCTAAAGTTGTATAACCTAGTCATTCCTCCATGGCCATTTTCTTGATAGATCACACTCTCAGCTCATTATTAAAGTTACATACCCACATGTCATGACTTAACCCAAGGGCATGAACCATTTGTAACTACCAAATTTACTATAGATCGCGCCATTTCTATACCATTTTAGATCCAACTTGACATTCCCTAAGGACACGCCTGTGTACCTAAAGCTCACAACTTTGAGTTATTGCCGATTTTGATGGGTTCTCCAACTTTCTTGGGCTTTTATTTGGCTGGTTTTCTCCCATTACACACCCTAGTCATGCCTATGACCCAAGGGCGTGTACTTGGATAATTCAACCTTTTGAAAGCCATTTGCTTCAAAATTATCCCTATCCATTCCTTATTTTGATGGGATCATTTTAGATTAGTTTTATGCTTTTTTAGTGTAATTTCTTTCTTGTAATTTACTTTAAGTCTTTTTTATTTTAGTGTCAAGTATTGTGCCTTTCATTTCTTAGAATATAGTTCAATTTCATGTACCTATAATTTTCTTTCCTATTTTTAAAATTTCCTTTTTACTTAAATAATGTTTACCTATGTTTTCTAGGAATTGATCAAATGATTTCTTAAGGATTTCACTGTTAAATCTCCTTTTTAATAACCTTTGAATTAAAAAGCTTGATGTATCATTGATTATGATCTCATTTATTACATATCATCAACGTATGTTTTTCAATCCATGATCCTTATTCTAGTTGGCTGAGAGGTCTATGCATATGAGAATAATGCTCAAAGTTGAAAGGAGTTGCATGCCCCACTCGATAGAGGATGACATAAATTTTTCGGATTTGCGTCAAATCAAATAGTGGTGTTCACCTCGTAAAGTAAGCTTAGGAGTTTCGATTGGTTGAGTTATCACCTAAGGTTAGTTGGTAGTATTTCTCGAGAGAGGTGATATCATGATTTGGGAACCTCCACATTTGAGTAATTTTCAATCAATGCTTATGAATTTTAGATTTACTAATTAATTTCCTTAAGAATGATTCATGGTCAAATGATGTATTTATTTATTTATCATCTTTTTATTTACAAAACAAATTTTATTTACCGATAAAATAATAGCAATTTTCGTGAGTATAAGTACATAACAGTCCTGTGGAATACAACACTACTATGAATGATAAGTACTCTTGCCAATAGTTTGTTTAATTTGGAGAAAATAATCTCTCAAATTTTACGTGCCACCACTAACGAATTCTATATTTTGAGTAAGATTCTTCATGACCACAACGATATTGTTCAACAATATAAACATTCGATTAGAGAGTTCAATTTACCACTAATTTAAACCATTTTAATAACCTCTCCAACCTTATTAAAGTTGAGTTATCATTACCTAATACAACAGATATTCAAAAAATAGTTATATTACTCAATGGAAGACAATTACATACTTACAATACGAAAAGTGAGGCAATAACAAACAAAGCACATGAGTTCTTATTTATTGATGGACCAGGCAAAACTCGAAAGATATATATTTATAGTGCAATTCTTACTACCTTTATGAATATTAGCTGCATTAATTTAGCTACAACTACTATAGTATTGCTGAACCACTATTACAAAGAGGTCAAACTGCACACTCAAAATTACAAATAACTATTAAATTGGATGCCAAATCAACGTGGTTTTTAAAAAAACAATTCGATTTCACAGATGTTATCAGACAATCATTAGCCATAATTTGTGATGAAGCACCAATGGATGATATAATGGCATTCAAGATGGTTTTTCATTCATTTTGCGACATTACGAATGTAAATAATCCATTTTGATAAAAATTTATCATTATGGGTGGATGTTTCCACCGAGTAGTACCTATTATTGTCAATGGAACAAGAGTACAGATAATTAATGTAAGTATTATTCAATCATATTTATGGATTTATGTCAAAATACTAACTCTAACAGAAAATTCGTGGGCAAAAAATGATAAGGGTTTCTCCTAATATCTGTTACGAGTTGGAAATGTAATAAAAATGACAATAAAAGATGATATGATTAAGATCCCCGATCCAATGGGGATGTCATGGGAGGATGAAAAGTCTATTGATTATTTAGTCAATGCTACATTTCTCAATTTGCACTCACACATCGGTGATAAAAACTATATTCAAGATAAAGCTTTATTAACACCTCTAAATGAGCATGTGAACATGTTAAATGATACCACTCTTCTAGAAATTCGAGTGAAGAATTTTTATACTGCTCTTTTGATTTTATCATTGATAATAGGAGAACTTTGCATCAACCTGAATTTCTAAATTCATTGGCACTAGGTAACTTACCTCATCATAAGTTAACATTAAAAATAAGAGCGCTAATCATGTTACTCAGAAATATTAATCTAAAATTGGTCTTTATAATGGAACATGGATTAATTATCACAGGTTTGTGAAAAATATAATCAAAATAGATATTTTAACAGGTCACTTTCAAGAAAACTAGGTCTTCTTCACACGAATACCATTGAAAAAGCCGAAGATATTAGATTGTCGTTTGAATTAACAAATAAATAATTTCCATTATGGCTAATATTTGCATTAACTATTAATAAATCACAAGCCCATATAATTGAAAATCTTGGGATATACCTACCAAATAATGTGTTCAGTTATGGTTAGTGGTATGTGGCATTATCATGAGGTACCTCACAAGAAAAAAAAAATATTATGGTGTAGAAGGACATAAATATTGTCATGAAGTTACATATATAATGAATGTTGTTGACATAAAGATTTTTAGATAACTTAAAAAACAACAAACAACATCGCTTTAAAGTATGTTCTTGATATACAAAGGATTATTGTTTTAAATTGAGGTTACAAGTTATACTTTAAGAAAAAACTCGCTAAATATAGATTCAATTATTTCTTCTCAATATAGTGGTTTTTCTTAGTATTTTATTTCTAATATAAATCTATCTTACAATTCTATTATAACTAGGACTCCGGTCTTAAGGGCATAGCAATATAAAAAAAATGTTTTGATATCTAGCTAATGCCTACATTGAAGTGTTCAAATTCAATTTTGTTTCAAATCAAGAGGAATAAATAACCATGTCTTATGTAAGCTCCCTCAAACAACTAGACCCCTAGGTTTTGTTTTGTCATGACTAGGTCATGAAAAAACCATAAGAAGCTCAAGGGTCAGGTGAACCATGGCTAAGGTGAAGATCACCTTGGTCTGCCTATAGCACAACCTCACCACCAGACCTAGGGTTTTGACTTTAAGTCTCCAACTTGACCCCAAGACCCTGCCATAATACCCTTAACCCCCTTGGGAGGTCCATAGGGTCACTAAGGACCCATTGGGGGGCAATCAAAGTAGCGAAGTTGGCCTAAGACCACCCTAACCCTAAGTGGGTCAAGCTAGCCTACTAAGGGTAGGTTGAACCTTCCTTAGCCAAGTGGACCCCACCCATGCCCTCCTAACCCTAAAGTGAGGTCAATAGGTCACCAAGGACCCATTGGGGTCAACCCAAGAGGTTAAGTTGACCCAAGTCAACTATAGCCCCAAAGTGGTCAAAGTGCTCTTACTAAGGGTTAAGTGACCTCCAAAATGCCAAGTCAACCCTACCCAACTCTACCTAGACCCTAAGGGAGGACAATTGGTTACCAAGGACCCATTGGGGTCAACCCAAATGGTCATGTTGACCAAGGTCAACCCTAGTCTAGGTTTAAGTCAAACTAAGCTCAAATGGGCTAACCCAAGCTCAAGCCCTTTTCCATTTGGGCTAACCACCTCCTAATTATATGATAGTATGAATTAGTGGGCTGATAATAGTCTAAGGGGATGAGAAAATTCAGCCTTGATGACTAGGAGAGAGAAAACTCCATTTTACCCTTTAATGGAGGAGAGAGAAAGTGGCAAAGGGAGGCCAAGAGCCCCTCCCTCCACCTCCAAGGGGGCTGATTCAACTCCCCATTAAATTTGAGGAAGGTCAGGGGACATTTTGGTGGTTGTTCATGGTCGGAATAGTGAATCAACCCATGGACGAAATTCTTCATTAAGGACATTAATGGCCACTTCAGCTTACACCCTTCCCCTACCCCATTTGAGTTCTTTAAAAGCATCACTGGGCATCAAGGAGTCATTTCGACCCTTTCCACGATGGTTTTGAGCCACTTGACTATACTGTTGCAGAACTTTGGCGACATCTCCACCAAAAATGGAAACCTGACGATCGGCTTGACTCCTGACCACCAATAATGTCCTCCTCTACTCCTTCTTCCATGGGTAGATCATAGGACTAATTAGGGACAAGGATCAGGCTCAATTGAGCCCGATCAAGGGATCGATTTTCATGGTTTTTCCGAGAAAAATGGGTTTGAGGGCTCGCCGGAATCCGCCCCTCCAGCGGCAGTGCCGCCGCGTGGCGATAGCCACCACCTCGACGGAGGTAGTGGCGGCGGTGGCCGGCCAGGGAGGTGGTTGGGTGGCCGGCTGTGGCGGATGGAACCTGCTCTAGGTCGGGAGAATCCTAGCTATCAGCTAGAGCTTGAAGATGACCAGATACGGCCCATGCTACATCAATATCTGTGCAAGATCATGTTATATATATTATATATTTTGTATAATTCTATCACACAAAATTAGTCAGCTTAGGAATTATTTTAAAAATACTTAGAGGCCTGCAAAGAGAAAGTGGTAAACATGTAAATATTAGCCCTATGGGATTAATTTAATTTAAAATTAATTTGAACCAATTTGGATATCTGGTTTGACCAAGGCACTCATTTTGGTGGGGTCTATATCGAGGGATAGTCAGAGATTAAAATGAGTGCCCCCACTTAATCACATGTCCAAATGAATTGAAAATTTGGACAGGAAGTCATTCTAACTTATACCTAGGTCATGACCAAAAAATGGAATTTTTAGAGATACTTTTGTTATAGTGTTTGAAATAATTTAATAATCCTAAGGTAATTTAATTAGGGGACCTAGTGACCTCCAAACCCTCCCAAATTTTGGTGACTGGTCCTTGGGGTCATCATAAGTCTCTATTTAAATTATCATCCCTTTTGGAGATGATTTGGTGTGGAAATAAGCAAACTCTAACCTTTCCCTAAAAGGGGTATTTAGGTCAAAAGTGCCCTTCTTGGTTTGAGTGGCCAAACCATCTCAATAGAGGTTGAAATTTGGGCCACTGATTTGACATGAAATTTAACACCCTCATAGGGATTATGGGATGGATTAGGGTGGATTTGCCCTATGACCCTAGTGCTAACCCTAAGGTTCAACCTTGGGGGCTTGTGAAGGACATATGAGATTATGTTCTCGGATGGACTTGGGGATTAGTCCATGAGATCCTAGGGTGGTGAAATGCTCTAAGAATGGATATGGTGGTATTTAGACACATGCACCCTGTGACGCCCCGAAACTTTAAAGTTGAACGGACGGTATTTGAATAAAGTTCGAGTCTTGGTAGGGTGAACACGGCCTGTGACACGGGCGTGTCACATGGCCGTGTCGTGCTCTGGTAGTCGAGTCGAGGACGATGAGCATTGAGTGGTCGAACACGGCCTGTGACACGGGCGTGTCACAGGGCGTGTCAAGCACACGAAATGTGACACAGCCGTGTCACATGGCCGTGTACTCCTCTGGAAGTTTGGTCTTGTGCCAACTGAGGGACACAACCCTAAACACAGGCCTGTACTGTATGACACGGGCATGTTAGGTTCGAAACAGGCATGTGGCCACCCGTGTCCACCAAGGGACATGTCGGTTGGTGTGGAGGTTATGCATGACACACCCCTGGTCACAGGCATGTCGATGACCCGATACGGGTGTGTCAGGTCGGGATACAAGCGTGTCCCAACCCGTGTCCTTTTCTATCCTCGACAATCATGTTTGGATCAAGGTACATAGCCTAGGACATAACCATGTGTAAAGCCATGTTCGACCTATTTTAGTGACTTTTTTGCTGGATCCGAGCCGTTCTTTTTCTTTAAATCAGATCTGACAGCTTAGGATTAATCCTCCTTCCTTAAGGCTGAGAGTAGGGGTTAAAATCCTCATTTTATTTTGTCCTTTCTCTTTCTTAAGCCTTAGAGAGAGGAGAAAGCAAGGAAGAAGGAGGAGGAGGATCCGAGCCACCGACATAGCATCGAAGCACCGAATCGAAAACCGAGACCGGATCCGCGAAGGCATTCTCGTTACGAAGCTTTCCATCCGGCTAGTTCTCATGGCACCAAAACAGACTTCAAGTGTAACGATTCTCAACTTGAACATGTGATGTCCTCTTCCTTTCTGCATGGGAAACCCGCTCCTGCGAGTGTGCGGTGAGTGCGCGGTGTTCCTTGGGGTAGATATGTGAAGTCCCCCTTATTTAGAGTCTGGAATCGAAGTACGAGCATATGCATTGTTTGTGAAGCCTACCCAGACGTGTTTATCTAGATCGATGATGTTGTATTGTGCATTGATTGTCGGAGAAGACTCCGTATTGTGTTGTTTTTCGGGTTTTCTACACGGTAGATTGCAATAGGGAGCATTGGGGATTAACTCTAAGATGCACCTGAAAAACTGGGCGGAAACGCATTCCAGCCAACTAGGTGGCCTGGGGCAAACTTTATATAATTGGGATTGTATGTGCGAGGCCTATCTCTAGGAGATATGTAGGGTATTTATTTGGAAAACGGTGAGCCAATGGGGTTCAGAATTATTAGGCCAGGGCGCCGAACAGGAAAGGCAAAACCGACCCACGCCCTGTAGGTTTGGACATGAGTACTACGGTATTCGGAGACGGTAGGGCGACTTGAGCAACGGGAAATGGTGGAGCTGTACCTGCGCTATGTGTAATATGACATGAGAGTAGTGGAAATTGGCTCTCGTTGGTGGCATAATGAGAGTCTCAGGCCAGGGGCCGTAAAGACTGAAATGCTCAAAGTAATCCGTCAAGTCAAGGACCTCTAAACAGAGGTGATATCCGGGAAGTCCGGTACACTGTCAATGTGCCTTGAGTGCACGGGGTGGGTGGCTGTGTGAGCCTCCACTTGTGGTGAACTATGCTAGGTTGTACTTTCACTAGGATGTTTGGATGGTAGTGAAGCAACAGAATTGATCGGATTCACTGAGAATATGCACTGAGTGCACGGGGTGTTTGGCCGAACAAGCCTACACCTGTGGCAAAATATACTTATGCACTTAATTATTTAACTAGGCTAATGAAATGCAGGGAAGGAGCACCGCCATCCCTAATAAGGGGCGGGGTCGTTCTAATTTGGTCAGCTTTAGCTGACCGTTGCTTTGTTTGCCACCGTACGGTGGAATGTTGCTTGTAGGTGCGACAGAACCAAGTACCAAATATCGGGCTGAAGCCCAAGCTGCTGTGCTGGCCCTCAAAGGCCAAAGTGAACAGTTATTTTATTTCTATCATGTGTGGACGGCCTGCGAGCCGATGTCTGTAAACCACTTTATTGTTAAGTGAACATTTGTAAGGCCATAAGGCCAAGTACTTTTATGTATTGTGGTATTTTTTCCTAATGTGGTTAGTGGACATTCATGTTTCATACTATCTGTTATTTGGGTTCTTTCAACTAATTAAAAGCTTCCGCTAGTTGCTCTGTGTAGGACGTTTATGTTTGGGAGAATGGTTTCATTCTGTAACCCTTCGGGCTGTCTGTAGTATATGGCGTCGGGCCCGGCCGGACCTACTGCTATATACCATGCGATGGATAGGGGTGTTACAATTTGGTATCAGACCACCGATTCCGGTATTGCTTATTGGAATTCGTGGGTGAATTCTTTTAAGGGGTGGTGAGCACATGTATGTGCGTCATCATTATAACATAAAAAGAACCCATGAATGTCTACTTAGGAATAAAAATACACTTGTTTTTAAGGAACCTAAGAGTTCCAATGATTGCTTTTAACAATTTGTATGTCGCCTAATCGATAGTTATGCTTTATAGGGGACTACGAGTGGTCTGGGGAAGTCGCAAGGTAAGCACTCCACGGAGAGTAGTACACTTAACAACGTGCCTGAGACCCTGCTTTTTGTTGAAACCATAAGAAGGATAGTTGAAGTGGTGTTCGCAGTGAATAAAGCACAACTTGGAGGGCAAGTGCAACCCCCTGTCCCTGGGGTGACTTCAACACCGAGTGGTGTGATGGAACAACTGGCATGTATAAGACCTTTGGATCAATAGTTGAACATGATTTTAGTGCAGGGTATGCACTCAGTTGAGGAGTATTTGCAAGCATTTCTTATCATAAGGCGCTACCCAGGATTTGATTTGGAGAACGAGCAGACTATAGTTAATTGGTTCTACAACGGTCTGCGTGATGAATTACGACTGCTACTTGTAGGACCAAAGCTACTTGGATTCCGAGCATTAGTGGATACGGCTAGAGATTTGGAAGCAGATCTGGCCAGAATCAACCAGACGTAAGTGCGCAGGTTACCAAACTCCCCCGGTCCCGCAAAGTCTGTACTCCGAAAGAGGAGTAAAGTGAGGCTTGATGTATCTGCTAGTCAAACTCCATATTACTGTTATAAATGTGGAAGGTTTGGTCACTTTGCCCGAGATTGTCGTAAAGACAATCAAGGGACAGAGAAAGTTATGAAGGGAGTCAAAGAGAAGAAAGACTCCAGTGCTGAGAAGATAGAGTTCAAGGCGCTACCCACCTCGAAGTCCGGTTTCCGTAGATGGTGTAAGAAGGTAAGGAGGTCGGGTCTAGTTCCTTCTTTTGGTGTGTCTAGAACAACTACTGGCCGAGACCCGGACACATGATTTTGCTGTGGAAAGCTGGGACACTTTGCCCGAGAGTGTCAAAGTGGACATTTGGAGTCCGAGAAGAAGCCTAGAGTGACTAACGAAGAGAAGGGCAAGGATTTGGAGGCAGCTACACCTCATTATGCTCCATCCCAACCTAGAGGATACAACTTTGGCCATCAAGAGGTTATGAAATATGCTGACATGGTGACATGTATGGTTCAATTTTTGGTATATCAGTTTTAGATACTTGTTGCCTTATGCATATTAGCCTATGTTTGGTTATGATAGGATTTGTTTTGATTTTCTGAGTGTCCGACGAAAAAACTATTCGTTATGGGAACTTCCCATTCCTTTTTGTCCGAAGGACGTGTATCGTACATCGGAGTTCCTTCTTCGATGGCAAAAGTCAAATCGAGAGTACTGTTGCCTAACGGGTACTCTTTACACCCGAATAGAGCCTGTTGTTTGAAGTTACAGTCAGGGAGTCATGATTTTTGACTTACAAGCGTCGCTACTGCTGTCTGTAGAGTTTGATATAATCTCTAGAATGATTGGCTCTCGGAGCAGCATGCGTACATCAATTTCAAACGTAAGGTGGTCAGTTTGGTACTAGCTATGGTTGTGAGATGTCGGAACTGAAGTATTACTTCAAGAGCTGGTAGAACAGGGTTATGTGCGTCCAAGTTTATTGCCTTGGAGCACATCGTCCCTCTTGTTAAAGAGAGGATGCAAGCTTACAACTATATAATGGTTGCTAGAAGTTGATTAAGTTAACGAGAAAAGATTAAGTATCCAACCCAAGGAGTGATTATCTGTTTGATCAACTCAATGGGTCAAGTGTGTACTCTAAGTTAAATCGGAAGTTTGGATACTATTATTTGTCGCTAAGGGAAAGTAATATTCCTAAAACGGCATCCAACACACGATATGGGCATTATGAGTTCATCGTTATGCCGCTTGTGCTGACAAATGTACCGTCCGTGTTATGGATTTGAGGTATAGGGCATTCAATGAGTACCTGAACCAGCTCGTGATAAACTTTATCGACGATATACTGGTATTCTTACAGTATGAGGGTGATCATTCTAAGCATCTTGATTCGGTATTGGAGACGTTAAGGAGAAATCATTTGTATGCCAAATTCTCCAAGTGCGAGCTTTGGTTACCACCAGTAGTGTTTCTTGGTCACGTCTTTAGTAGAGAAAGTGTCGTGGTGGACCCGTAAAAGATATTTGCGATACGTGAGTTGCTTGTGTTATCTACATTGGCGAAAAGTCCGAAGTTTATCGGACTGTCCAGATAGTACATACGCTTCATAGAGAACCTCTAGCGGATGACATTACCCCTTACGACCTTAGCGAAGAAAGATCAAAAGTTTGTGTGGTCGCTGCAGTGCGCACAAGCTTTCGAAGAGCTGAAAATTCGTTTGACCTCGACAACTAATCCAGGTTCACCGAGTAGGACCAAAGAAGTTCAGATTTACAGCGATGCTTGGGGCAGTGACTTGTATTGTGTTCTGCTACAGCATGGGAGTTTGATAATATATAGCTCGCATTAGTTGGAAGTATGCGAGAGGATTTATCCGGTCCATGACTTCGAGTTAGCGGTCGTGATATTTGCCTTGAAGCTTTAAAGGCCCTACCTAAATGGCGTGAAGGTCGGTATCTAAATCGATCTTAGGAGACTGAAGCACTTATTGGATAAAAAGGATTTAAACTTGTGGTAGCGGAGGTGGATGGATTTATTGGGGGACAACACCTTCGACATACATTTTGGCACAAGTTTTGGAGATATTGGAAATCTCTTACGTGGACATGCAGATTACAAATGATGCTTTTGATAGGTCAAATCCCCAATATGGTATTTGAAGACGGACTATTGTGGAAGGACAGTCGTCAGTGCACCCAAATGTGTGGAGAGTCAGCAGCAGGAGTTGATGTACGAGGCTCATCATACCAAGTACTCAATTCACCGCGGGTGCAAAAAACATTTAGAGGTTTGAAGAAGTGGTTCTGGTGGCCAGGACTGAAAATGGATGATCCGGTGGAAAAGTTAGCCAAACTCTATATGGATAACATTATTCGGTTGTATGGTGCACCCCACAGTATTGTTAGTGACTGAGATGAATGCTTCACATCCAACGATACCAGGCTGGTGCATAAATTGTTGGGAACAAAGCTAAGCTTCAGTACGGTCTTCCATTCACAGACGGATGTTAAGACCGAATGGGCCAACAAATGATGGAGGACATACTTCACATGTGCGTCTTGGATTATTGAAGATAGTGGAAAGATCACATATACATAGTGAAGTTTGCGTATAACATCCGCTATAAGACGAGTAAACAAATGGAGCCTGTCGAGACCTTGTATGGGAGAAAAAGGTCGCATGCCGTCGTCTTGGCTGGAGACGAGTGAGTTGATGTTGTACAAATGTCAGACAGTGGAAGACGCCACTTCAACGGTACATACAGTTCAGGAATGGTTGCAGATCGATCACGACAGACATGCAGAATACTATAACGCCAAAGCATAGGAACGTGGAGTTCGCTATTGCCGATTGAGCATAGTTGAAAATCAAGCTGTTCAATGGTGTATTGCGAGCTTGACGCCTGAGGAGGCTAAGTCTTAGGTACCTTTGACCGTTTGATCTCCTAGAGAGGAGTGGTGAAGCAGGGTATTGACTAAGGTTGTCAGTGAACTTGAGTGGGCTACATGATGTGTTCTACATATCGGGGTTGCGAAAGGCGGTGCTAGAGCCTTCGCATGTGGATGCGGTCGATCAGGTGCCGGTTTATTGTGGGGTGACGACGAAGGTCAAGCCCGTATGTATTGAAGACTGTGAAGTCATACGACGCCGCAATAAGAAGTTTCCATATGGTTTAAGTCCGTTGAAATAATTGCGGTCGTGAAGATCTTTCATGGGATCGAGAGCAGATTATGTTGGAGGAATACCCCGAGTTATTTCATTTGGGTAAATCTTAGGTTATGTATCTTTACATAATTTTGTGGACGAAATTCTTTAAGGGGTGGAGATTTGTAATGCCCTGAAACTTAAAAGTGGAACGGAGGGTATCTGAATCAAGTTCGGGTCTTGGTAGGGTGAACACGGCCTGTGACACGAGCGTGTCACATGGCCGTATTGTGCACGGGTAGTCGAGTCGAGGCTGACGAGCATTGAGTGCTCGAACACGGCCTGTGACACGGGCGCGTCACAGGGCATGTCAAGCACACGGCATGTGACACGGCCGTGTCACATGGCCATGTACTCCTCTGAAAGTTTGGTCCTGTGCCGACTGAGGGATACGGCCCTGAACACGGGCGTGTCGGGTTCGGCATGGGCATGTGGCCACCCGTGTCCACCAAGGGACATGTCGTTTAGCATGGCAGTTATGCGTGACACGCCCCTGGTCACGGGCGTGTCGATGACCTAACACGGGCGTGTCAGGTAGGGACACGAGCGTGTCCCAACCCTTGCCCTTTTCTTTCCTCGACAATCATGTCTGGATCAAGGCACACGGCCTAGGACACGGTTGTATGCAAAGCCGTGTTCGGCCTATTTTAGTGACTTTTTGGCTGGATCCGAGCCGTTCATTTTCTTTAAATCAGATCTGACGGCTTAGGATTTAATCCTCCTTCCTTAAGGCCGGGAGTGGGGGTTAAACTCCTCATTTTCTTTTGGCCTTTCTATTTCTTAAGCCATAGAGAGAGGAGAAAGCAAGGAAGAAGAAGGAGGAGGATCCATGCCGCCGGCAGAGCATCGGAGCTCCGAATCGAAAATCGAGACCGGATCCACGAATGCATTCTCGTTACGAAGCTTTCCATCCGGCTAGTTCTCATGGAGCCAAAATGGACTTCAAGGGTAACGATTCTCAACTTGGACATGTGAAGTCCTCTTCCTTTCTACATGGGAAACCCGCTCCCGCTAGTGTGCTGTGAGTGCGCGGTGTTCCTTGGGGTAGATATGTGAAGTCCCCCTTGTTTAGAGTTCGGAATCGAAGTACGGGTATATGTATTATGTGTGAAGCCTACCAAGACGTGTTTGTCTGGATCGGTGATGTTGCATTGTGTATTAATTATCGGAGAAGACTCCGTATTATGTTGTTTTTCGGGTTTTCTTCACGGTAGATTGCAACAAGGAGCCTTGGGGATTAACTTTAAGGTGCACCCGGAAAACTGGGTGGAAACGCACTACTGCCAACTAGGTGGCCTAGGGCCAACCTTGTATAATTGGGATTGTATGTGCGAGGCCTGTATCCAGGATACATGTAGGGTCTTTCTTTGGAAAATAGTGAGCCCATGGGGTTCAGAATTATTAGGCCAGGGAGCCGAACAGGAAAGGAAAAACCGACCTGCGCCCTGCAGGTTTGGCCATGAGTATTACGGTATTCGGAGACGGTAGGGCGAATTGAGCAACGGGAAATGGTGGAGCTGTACCTGCGTTATGTGGACTATGACATGAGAGTAGCGAAAACTGGCTCTCATCGGTGGCATAATGAGAGTCTCAGGCTTGGGGCCGTAAAGACTGAAATGCTCAAAGTAATCCGTCAAGTCAAGGACCTCTGAACGGAGGTGGTATCCGGGAAGTCTGGTACACCGTCAATGTGCCCTTAGTGCACGGGGTGGGCGGCCGTGTGAGCCTCCACCTGTGGTGAATTGTGCTAGGTTGTACTTTCACTAGGATTTTGGATGGTAGTGAAGCCACGAAATTGACCGGATTCCTTGATAATGTGCCCTGAGTGCACGGGGTGTTTAGCCGAACGAGCCTACATCTCTGGAAAAATATACTTATGCACTTAATTGTTTAACTGGGCTAATGAAATGTAGGGAAGGAGCACCGACGTCCCAAATAAGGGGCGAGGTCGTTATAATTTGGTCAGCTTTAGCTGACCGTTGCTTTGTTTGCCACCGTATGGTGGAATGTTGCTTGCAGGTGCGGCAGAACCAAGTACCAAATAGCGAGTTGAAGCCCAAGCTGCTGTGCTGGCCCTCGAAGGCCAAAGTGAATAGTTATTTTATTTCTATCATGTGTGGCTGGCCTGCGAGCCAATGTTTGTAAACCACTATGTTGTTAAGTGAAAATTTGTAAGGCCATAAGGCCAAGTTCTTTTATGTATTGTGGTATTTCTTTCCTAATATGGTTAGTGGACATTCATGTTTCATACTATCTGTTATTTGGGTTCTTTCAACTAATTAAAAGCTTCCACTAGTTGCTCTGTGTAGGACGTTTATGTTTGGGACAATGGTTTCATTCTGTAACTTTTCGGTCTGTCTGTAGTATATGGCATCGGGCCCGACCAGACCTACTGCTATATACCATGCGACGGATAGGGGAGTTACACACCCCACCTAAACCACTTAGTTAGGACTTTAAACCCTAGAAATTATCTTATGGGTCAAATTACCTTGAATCTTGGAGATATTTTTGTATGGATAATTTCATAGTATTATTAACCTCTGGTATTTATCTTAGGGTGTTTAGAGATCAGTAGCACATCCTTGTAGTAGTAGCTTCCATATTGCCCTTTTATGTTAATGATGGAAATATGATGTGTAGGTTGTAGAATGGTTTGAAATTCTTGAATAGATAATAAAATGATATTAGGTTGCACTAGTAGTTTATTTGGAGTGGTTGAAGCTTTATTTGTAGTACTTCCTTTGTAAAGTAAATTAGTGCACCTTACCTGGATAAATAGGAAACAAATATTATAGCTTGCTGGAAAATTGTGAAACTTAGTCAAGGAATATATTAGGGCATATAGAAGCATAGAAAAATTGTTAAATGTTGTTTAATTGAGATTACAAGGGTGTGTCTTCTTAAAGTGTCTTATGATTGTTATCTTTAGGATAATCTTTTACATGGTTTATTGACTTAGGAATTTCATGAAACTTAGGAAGTGAAGTTTTATGATCATAATGTAGCTCTGTTAATTTTTGAGGATTTTTTTGACTAGTATTTTTGGTACTTCCTTCAATACCCCTATTTATATGAATTATTTTGGATTAAATATTTAGAAGTTAAATGTTTTATGAAAGTTTATGATATTTAGTATTCTCTGATATCTTGTTATCCTACAATGTTCATAATTTTTGTATGGTCATATCCTAAGTAAATCTAGTACTTTATGTTCAAATTACCTATGGATTAATTTTTGAAAACAATTAATTAAATATCAAATTTAATTAGAAATTTATAAATTTCTGGATTTTGGCTAATCATGTCATGATAGACCCTCATTAATTATCTTAAGGCTTTTGGATGAAAATTTGGAGTACTTCCTTTCATGTACATCTTATAGCTTAGGATGGTCCGCACAAAGTAAAACTGCAAAAATGAACTTAGAGAGTTGAGATATTAGGCTATTGGTTTAGGTCAGGTACTTAGGAGTTCATCAATTGGAATAATGATGGGTTGACTAGTGTAGGTGGTGCTCGGGATTGACAAAAGATTATATTTCCTGCGGAGTAGAAGGGTCAAATACACTAGGGTTAAATCTAATGTAACATTAAAAGGGATCAAGAATTGGGTATTAACCAATAATAATAAGTGCCTTGCGAAAGGGAGCTTTGGGCATCAGCCCATCGTAGTTCCTAGTGCCCCGAGATCCCTTCACGGGGAATGCCTTGGGCAGTCCATGGTTAACGTAAACCGTAAGAATAAGTGATGACTAGTTTTAGTCATCGTTTTTGGGGTAATTTAGTAGCCTAAAAGTCTAAGTTTATTTACATTTCATGCTTGTTATTTCATGTTTTAATGTCTTTTCATAAAGTATAAATTCCTAGTTTAATTATTTGTGTTATGCATTTTTATGTTTTATTTTATGATGTTTATGTTCTATGTTTAACTTGTGTTTTATTTTACATATAAATATTTATATACTATGTTATGTTTGTTAAGTTTAGTTTAACCAATATTATGTTATGTTATGTTATTATAATCTATGATATGTTATGTTTTATTTTCATTAATGTTATAAACAATTAACTAATGTTTGTTTTTATCTTTTTGCTTGTAGGTTCAAGCTCCTCCTCTTGGCCACCTTTAATATAAGTGCAGCCGGCCACCCATGGTGCAGCCCGGCCCTTCATTGGAGCAGCCCAACACATGCAAACCAAGCATCCAAGATGTACTCCATGAAGAACCCGAGCCCATGCAGCCTTCTACCCGAGCCCCTTCAACATGGTGCAGCCCTCATGCCTACATGCAACCCACCATGCAGCTCGACCACATTAAAAGCAGCCCCCATGCAATCCTAGCCCTCTACCCGAGCCCTCATAAAATCCCCCTAGCATGGCCGGCCACTATCTCTCTCCCCTCTTTTATTCTCATTCACCCGCCTTCTCCCTCTTTCATCCTTAATTAAATCCCATCCATTCCCCCTTGATTATTTATTTTATTTCTTTTTATTTTCCAAGATGACATGCATGCATGTAGCCCCATTCTCTCTCCCCTCATTTAATTATCATGCATGAATCTTCCTTTTCATGAGGCCGGCCACCCCCCTTGTCTCCCTTCCATCTAGAATCTTCTCCCTCTCCTATATAAAGGACCCTTAGCCTCATGCATGAAGAAGAGGAGGGATTAGAGAGAAAGCAAGTTAGATAGCTACTATTAGTTTTTCTTTCCTTGTTATCAAGTAGATTTCTTTTTTCATTATTGTAATAGTCTTTTTTTCGTGTAATTTTGTCTTTTTAATATTGTATTCTCTTCCTTTTTATTAAGCAATGCAAACGAATTCTCTTTCTTTTATTCTCATTTCCTTTCTTACCATGCTTAGCTAAATAGTTTTTGTGCCCGATCGCGATAAGCTTTTCAATGAAATAACGCATTCTTAATTTTATGTTTGGATTTGTATTTTTCTATTTTTGATTCTTCCTTGATCTATTTTGTATCGACTCCGTATTGCTAGTATACGGTAGTAGATTCCAATCTCATATTTGAGTAGCTGAGAGGCTCGTGAACATGAAAGATCACTCAAGGAAGGAAGGAGTTGAATGCACCCCTAGAGATATGATGACGTAAATCCTCCGGATTGGAGTCAAATCCAATAGTGCGGGTCACCTCGATAATGCGACTTTAGGCCTTTTTGACTTGAAAGATATTTCGATCAAAACGTCTATAAGTTAGGGGATTTAATGCTCTTGCGAGATTACTTCCTAATATCGGATCCGTCACGGTCTAAATAGAAGTGCAAATGCTAAACTAATTTCTTTCGTTATTTTATTTCAAAGTGAATCGTCGATCGAGCACTCTTTTGCAATAGTTTAATTTCTCTTTTTAAATTTAGTTTATTTTCATTTTCAAAACTCATCAAACATTCGGTAGGATAATCGATTCGTTGTGAGTAATAGTACTTGCCTGCCCCGAGTTTTTATACGACCTTGATATATTTTTATCACTATACTATAAAACGATAGGTACACTTGCCTATTCAAATTGTAGTCCGTGAGACCATGTTTACGCATCAAGTTTTTGTCGCCGTTGCCGGGGACATTATGGCAATGTTACGAAAGCATCAAATTTATTACTTCTACTAAAAAAAAAATATTATTATTATTATTATTATATATCCACCCACATCATCTTATTTCTACCCAACCTAAAATCTCTCGAAAAGGGTAAGGGGCTTTAAGTGCAACCATTTTACCTAGTACCTTGCGAACCCTTCACCGGGTAGACCTTGGGAAGTTCGGGAGCCAATCCATTAAAAATAATCTATTTTTCAAAATATATATATCTAAAAAAAAGAAAACAAATCAAAAAAAATTAATTTTTCTTTTTCTTTTTTTGGTAACAGTTTATTTTTTTATGGAATCATCGTATTTTTGCGCTTCCTGTGGGTCGCCCGACCACTTTTATTCTGAATGTCTTTCGGGAACTCCTCCCTCTTTTGATTTTAATTTTTCTGGGGAAGGTCAAAATGGCCAATTTCACCCTTACTCCAATTTTTATCCAACTTGGGAGGCGGGGAACCCGCATTATTTTTCTTATGATTTTGCCCCGCAAAGCGTCGTGCCTCCCAATTTTAATTTTAATTCTATCGATAATGGGTATCTTGAATTGCAAACATCTATTGATAATATTAATTCGCATTTCAAGACCATTATGGATTATTTTTCTCGTAAGACCGCATCTTCTTCGTCTTCTTCTCCGTCTCCTCCAATTTCTTCATGTAATGAGTCACCGAATATCCCGGCTTGTCTTTTTCCTCTCGAGGAGGATAACTATTCGGATATCCCGGATTGCTTCCTTCCTCCTTTGGAAGATGCCTCTATGGATATTCCGGTGTGCTTCTTACCTGTTGAGGATGACGAGACGTCTCATATTTCTCCTTCTGAAGATGTTGGTGATTCCCTTTCACTTCAATTTTCAACTGTTCCAAATTTTTGTAGTTTTAGCGAGTCTTCTTCTTCTTCTTCTTTTATTTTTGATGACCCTCTTTTAGTTCTTTCTTCCCCTTCCTCTCCCGAAATTTCACAAGACTCTTCTTCTTCTTGTAAAATTTCCGATGATTAATTTCTTCTGCTACCTCATTTATTCCTCTTTCTATTTCTTCTTCTTTTTTTTCTTTTTCTTTTGACGACCCCTTCTTTCCCATTCTACATACGGCGGAGTTCTTCTATAACTCCGTCCATTCATTTTTGGGCGTCATTTCTTTGAAGATTGCACCGCCTGTCGGTGCGCTTCTTCAATATTTTTTTTGATTTACCCTCCTAAGAGCATACTTAGGGAGTTACCTCTTCACTTTAGTTTTTATTTTCCATTTAGCTAACCAATAACGTCGGGCTCAGACGACGTTAAACAAAGAGCGCTCTTGGGAGGCACCCCTTGCTTATCCTTTTTTGTTTTCTTTTTCTTTTTTGTTTGCTTATTTTGTTTTGTAGGAATAATGCCCCCGACGGTTCGTTTGGCTCCATCATTCCCTCTCTTCCTTAGGCCTGAGCTGGTGTCCAACTTAAGCATGAGGGAGCGACATCTGCATTCAGCCTTACGAATCCGGGGAAGTCGTTTTCCTTTTTTATTTACTTTATTGCCCCCCTCCCCTTTCTTTTTCTTTTTTTTCTTTCTTGTTTTTATTTTTTTCATTAAGGACATTGCAAAATTTAAGCATGGGGAGGGTTTAGTTTCTTTCTTTCTTCTTTCCTTTCTAAAAAAATGTTTTAAAAAAAATTATTTTAAATTTATTAAAATTAGTATAGTTATATTATGCCTTTTAATGCTTTTATTTAGCCTTATAAAAAACCCCCAAAAAATTAAAAATGTCAAAAAATCAAAAAAAAAATATAATAAACCTCATGCTTAGCTTTTTATTATTTTCAGAAATTTAGTTTGAGTTTGTTTATAAGTATTTTTTATTTTGCTAATTTTTATTTCATCATATTTAGTTAAATCTAATATTTAGTGATTTAGTTATGAGGATAATCTTATGATTTTAATTTGCTTAGAGTAATTTATTTAGCATTTTTTCTCTTTTATTTAAAATAGTTTCAATTTTGTAGTAATTTTTCTAAACAATTTTGGATTCCAATGATTATTACCTCAAGCTTTTAGATTCTTAGGAAATCTCAATCTACTAGTAGTTGCTCTCTAGTATTTTAGTTTATTTTCTAAAAAACTTGTTTAACCTCTTATCCTTACCCAATCCTCTTTTTCTTTCTTTTATTGTTAGATCATATGTCATGGGAATAAGGAGATGTTAGTTCCTTATTCTCTGATACACATATGCAACCCAAAAATGAAGAGAGGAATTAAAAGTTCATATATGTCGTGGGAAGTGATAGGATGTTAGTTTATCATTTTCTGGTATTACATATATATTTTATTATAAAAAATTATGTGGGGTGTGAAGAAGAAAAAATAATGATGATCACCTCCAATCAAAGACCTCTTCATGTTAATTTCCTCCCCAAACCCCTTAGCCAATATTATTGTCTTAGTTTTTAAATTAAAATATTGGGAGAGCATAAGTAGTAGGTTGCAATTTTTTTTCCTTAAGTCTCTTTTAAGTTATGGTTTTTATCTCAATCTAACTTTGTTTGCACTTTACTCAATTTTGAGTGCTAGTTAATTTTTTAGAGAAGTTTTGGCTAAGTATTTCTCTCTTTTCACTTTAATTTCATAATTTAGGACTTAATTCATAAATCCCTAAATTTTAATTTTGGCTATATTTTGATGTAAATAAATTTTTAGTTGAATTGCAAATTTTATAATGTCTTATAAATATTTCTCTTCCTTTTGCTCTAGAATAGCAAAAGCTTAAGCATGGGGGAATTTGATGACTAGTTTTAGTCATCGTTTTTGCGGTAATTTAGTAGCCTAAAAGTCTAAGTTTATTTATATTTCATGTTTGTTATTTCATGTTTTAATGTCTTTTCATAAAGTAAAAATTCCAAGTTTAATTATTTGTGTTATGCATTTATATGTTTAATTTTATGATGTTTATGTTCTATGTTTAACTTGTGTTTTATTTTACATATAAATATTTATATACTATGTTATGTTTGTTAAGTTTAGTTTAACCAATATTATGTTATGTTATGTTATTATAATCTATGATATGTTATGTTTTATTTTCATTAATGTTATAAACAATTAACTAATGTTTTTTTTTATCTTTTTGCTTGTAGGTTCAAGCTCCTCCTCTTGGCCACCTTTAATACAAGTGCAGCCGGCCACCCATGGTGCCGCCCGACCCTTCATTGGAGCAGCCCAACACATACAAACCAAGCCTCCAAGATGTACTCCATGAAGAACCCGAGCCCAATGCAGCCTTCTACCCGAGCCCCTTCAACATGGTGCAGCCCTCATGCCTACATGCAACCCATCATGCAGCTCGGCCATATTAAAAGCAACCCCCATGCAATCCTAGCCCTCTACCCGAGCCCTCATAAAATCCCCCTAGCATGGCCGGCCACTATCTCTCACCCCTCTTTTATTCTCATTCACCCCCCTTCTCCCTCTTTCATCCTTAATTAAATCCCATCCATTCCCCCTTGATTATTTATTTTATTTCTTTTTATTTTCCAAGATGACATGCATGCATGTAGCCCCATTCTCTCTCCCCTCATTTAATTATCATGCATGAATCTTCCTTTTCATGAGGCCGGCCAACCCCTTGTCTCCCTTCCATCTAGAATCTTCTCCCTCTCCTATATAAAGGACCCTTAGCCTCATGAATGAAGAAGAAGAGGGATTAGAGAGAAAGCAAGTTAGATAGCTACTATTAGTTTTTCTTTCCTTGTTATCAAGTAGATTTCTTTTTTTATTATTGTAATAGTCTTTTTTTAGTGTAATTTTGTCTTTTTAATATTGTATTCTTTTCCTTTTTATTAAGCAATGCAAACGAATTCTCTTTCTTTTATTCTCGTTCCCTTTCTTACTATGCTTAGCTAAATAGTTTTTGTGCCCGATAGCGATAAGCTTTGCGATGAAATAACGCATTCTTAATTTTATGTTTGGATTTGTATTTTTCTATTTTTGATTCTTCCTTGATCTATTTTGTATCGACTCCGTATTGTTAGTATACGGTAGTAGATTCTGATCTCATATTTTAGTAGCCGAGAGGCTCGTGAATATGAAAGATCACTCAAGGAAGGAAGGAGTTGAACGCACCCCTAGAGATACGATGACGTAAATCCTCTGGATTGGAGTCAAATCCAATAGTGCGGGTCACCTCGATAATGCGACTTTAGGCCTTTTTGACTTGAAAGAGATTTTGGTCAAAACGTCTATAAGTTAGGGTATTTAATGCTCTAGCGAGATCAATTCCTAATATCAGATCCGTCACGGTCTTAATAGAAGTGCAAATGCTAAACTAATTTCTTTTGTTATTTTATTTCAAAGTGAATCGTCGATCGAGCACTCTTTTGCAATAGTTTATTTTCTCTTTTTAAATTTAGTTTATTTTCATTTTCAAAACTCATCAAACATTCGGTAGGATAATCGATTCGTTGTGAGTAATAGTACTTGCCTGCCACGAGTTTTTATACGACCTTGATATATTTTTATCACTATACTATAAAACGATAGGTACGCATGCCTATTCGGATAGTAGTCCGTGAGACGATTTTTACGCATCAGTAAGCAATGATATGAGTAATTAATATAACTGGGATTACACTTACACTCACAATTCCCGGTATCATGGGAGTTAGGTTGGGCCTCACGAGCGGTAGGCTTGGTGGTTTTAGTGGTGGGAAAGTTAGCCCGGCGAGCCGATGGCTCGGTAGGATAATATATTACTCTTGCATGTGCATAAGACAAAGATTGTGGGTCTTCGGTATCGGACTGTCGTTCACACCGACGTTGATACGCTGACTCGACGGGTGTGGTTTACACTTAGCCAAAGGAAGTCTAGTGGATATGGCCAGCATTAGTACGTGGTGACTCTAGGTTGTGTCCTTCCAGAGGAGTACGTAAGGGCTAGGCCTGGTAGTGTGGATACCCGTCTAGGAGTGGGGGGCCCGACCCACTGTCTCTGTTTGCCACAACGGAGGTTCCTCGAAGTGAAGCTAGCTGCCCAAAAGGGGGGAACTAAAGGTTTGTGTGCATAGAGTTGTGTGCGTGAGTTGCACTTGCATGAATCATGACATAACATATCACTACACACATACTTGCATTCAACCTACACCCCAACATATAAATTCGTATGAGACTTTTTATACGATGGGAGCCTTGCAGAAGACCCCTTAACTTATAAGTTTGTATGAGCATTCTTATAAGTTAAGGTTACTTATTCCTTCGTATGTCTTTCTTACATATGTTGATATACTTTACCTATTACCTTACTGCTCGATATTATAGAACTGCTAGACTGTACCTTTCTTCCTTACCTATATATACATTATAAATAACTTCTAGAATAGTTCCACCATCACCTGCTTGTTTATTCTACACCTTCATAGCTTCCCTTTCCTCCTCCCCGCTTGGTTCCTAGGAGCCATGGGGGAGGGGTAGGGGATGATAAGACTTAGTATTTTTGACTAACAGTTTTCGGACCACAATATTCCAAGGGCTCCAGATGGGAGATAGGGAGCAGCAGCAGGAGATACAGCACCAGCGGAGTATGGTGCACATGCAGGTGGACCAGTCTAGTACAGGAGCACTGGCTACTGGCTCCGTGAGTGTTTAGTTTACTTAGCTTCCACGAGAGTTTGTAGTGAGGATTGAAGTACTGGGCTTGAGCCCGTTTATATTTCATTGTGCTATTTTTCCTCAGTACTTCTGTTATCATGTGGACTTGATATGATTACTCATATTTTATGTTATATGTGATTGTGGACTTATCTTTATCTGAACTGGTTTAAGCTTCTTTCTCTTTGGTGATTATAAAAGGCCGGTAGGATCGACGTTTTGTACTAGCAACCTTCCCGAGTGTCGGTGTCACCACAAAATGATGATTCTGGGCATAAGACCCCGGGGTTTTTAAAAGAAAAAAAAATTGGGTTTTACAAACTGGAATCAGAGGAAACATCGATCCAAGAGAAGTAGTCCACAAAAGCCCTAGGACACCCCACACGAGATTAGTTTGCGGACAAACTAGCAGCAGAAGCAGTGGTGGGCCCATAAGGGAAATCACATGTAAAAGTCCACTTTATCTCTTCCATTCATTCCATTTGTACGCTATCTAATAATTGGAATTCTTCCTTATAGCCTGCGACAAACCCTACCCCACAACAGGGGACACCTCAGGCACAAAATATGGTTCCACCCCCGCAGGCTCCTATTCCATTCTAGCAGACAGAGATAGGACAAACACTGATGGCCATTCTGGAGGCCTTGAGGGCTCAGTAGGCCCCGACTCCACAGCAAATCCTGGGGCCAACTGGATGAGTGCCTTCCGGGGGCTTTCTCCTCTATACTACCTAGGGACGGAGTCAACAGTCCGTACAGAGGAGTGGTGGACATCATCTACAAGATGCTTGTGGGGATTCGATGCCTGATAGAGGAGGCAGTTGCTTTGGCTATTTCCTGCCTAGACTCACATTGGAAGAGGTGGTGGAAGTCATAGATGGACACCACCTTTGTTGGAGTGGATTACACATACATCTCCTGGGAGGAGTTTAGAGCAGCTTTACTGGGACATTTTGTACCTCAGTTAGCGAGGGATAAGTTGGAGGATAGGTTCCTGTAGTTAAGGCAGGGCAACACGACCGTGCTAGAATACTATCAGGAGTTTACTCACCTAGCCTGCTATTCAGATTCATATCAGTTGGATAACGCGAGCTACGCAAAGAGATTCTATAAGGGTCTTCATGATGACATGAGACAGGCCCTCCTCTTCGTATCTGAGGGGAGTTTGAACAGGATTTTGTAGATGGCCAAGAAGAGAGAGGCAGATCATCTTACACTCCGGAGCCGGAAGAGACCGGCTAATGATGCAGTGATTGGTGGTAGGAGGGACTAGCCCAGAGGGAATGTAATCGGAGAAAGGAGGAATGGGGATCAACCCCGCCGAGTGGATAAGCAGGAACAGAGGGACCCGATGGTATTGGCTCCTAAGCCTTTACAGATACGAGAGATGCCAAGGACAGGGGAAAGGGCATAAGTATGTTTCCATTGCAACCAGCCGGGGCACTTCAAGAGGAACTGCCCCATGAGGGAAGCACCCCTACAAGCACTTCAGGATGCCCCACTTGCATGATAGTTTGGTGGTCGAGGACGTGGCCAAGGATATGGATTTCAGGGCGGAGACCGCAGGCAGGATAGAGGGCAAGTGTATGCCTTGGACCTGGCTCAACCCCGGAACCCGGAGCAGGTGATAGCAGTTACGCCAGTGATTTTAAGTTATTTTCTTTACTAAAAGCTAGACTCATGGATATAGAATTGTTAAAAATATGAAAAAAAACCATAACTAGATTTCTAAGTCATTTTACCACCTCAGGCATAGTCATCATCAGCGACAAGACCGCTCATACACTTTTTTTCTACGGGTGCTTCGCACTCCTTCGTGTCAGAAGCCTTCGTGGAAGGAGTAGAAGGCGTGGAACGATTCACAAGCTTGGCGACGAGGGTGCGTCTACCCGATCGATCGGAGCTATTGTCTTCTCCCCATTATAACATGGAAGCAGAAATCGGCGGAAAGGCATTTGAAGCACTAGTGACGATCCTAAGGATGCCAGACTTTGACTTGATCCTGGGCATGAGATGGTTGCATTGGAACCATGCCCAGATCGATTGCCTATCGAGGAGGATTACCTTAAGGCACGGGGACACCTTTGTTGTCATCGAAGGTATTAGATCTACCTCCCACCTCTTTTTATCATTCGTACATGCCGTCGAGGCCCACATACAGGGAGACGAGGTCTACCAAGTGCTGTTCGAGATGGCCGAGGCCAAGGATGCCATTATTGATATCCCGGTGGTATGAGATTTTGCTGACATATTCCCGGAGAAGTTGCTAGGGCTACCCCCGCATCGGGAGAAGGAATTACAAATATAGCTTGTGTTGGGGGCTAAGCCGGCATCCAAAGCTCCTTATCGAATGGCCCCAAAGGAACTGGTAGAGTTTCAGAGCCAGTTGTAGGAGCTGGTAGAAGAAGGATTTGTCTGGCCGAGCTCCTCGCCTTGGGGAGCTCCTGTTTTATTCATGAAAAAGAAGGATGACACGCTCTTCTTATGCATTGACTACCGGGCTTTGAACAGGCTGACGGTCCGAAACACGTATCCTCTACCGAGGATTGATGAGCTATTTGACCAGTTTGAGGGAGCTCATTGGTTCTCTAAGTTGGATCTGCGATCAGGATACTACCAGCTGCGTGTGCAACCCCGTACCCAGCCTAGTGGGACCCTCCCCTAATAACAGGCTAGGGGTGTGTTGTGAGCGATGATTTGGTGCGAACCCATTCGAGGACGTGCGAACGCTCGTACTGGCATGTGGAGATTTCATATGTAAAGGTTTTATTGATTATGCTTATACATATATGCATATATATATATATATATATATATATTTATTATATGTAAATACAAGTTAACATAATAATATATATGTTTATTATGTACATGTATTGATGGACAAAAAAGCATGAGGAAGGGGGAGATAAGGAAATAAGAAAAGAGGGGAAGTCAGGGAAAAAGGGGGGGGATCGGGTTTTGATTCCCAGCAAGGGCTCGGCCAAAAGAGGCAGCGGCAATTCCCCCCGGGGGATTTTTCCGATCTCTCTCTCTCTTGCTCTCTCGTTCTCTCTCCCGGCGCCTCCTAGATCCAGTAAGGATGCTCCTCCTCTCTCTCCCAGCATCGCCTGGATCCAGCACGGCCGGGCCATAGCCGATCTCTCTCTCTTGCTCTCCCGTTCTCTCTCCCAGCGCCGCCTGGATCTAGCAAGGCAGCTCCTCTTCTCTCTCCCAGCACTGTCTGTATCCACCAAGGCCGAGCCCTAGATCCTCTCTCTCCCGTCACTGGTCGGTAGGGGCAGCCCGAGCCCCATCTCCCCAGCCTTTTTTCTGCTGTCGCAGCTGCCAGTAATTGGACTCGGCTTAGAGCAAGGCTCCTGGAGCAGTACTCGGCCTAGAGCAAGGCTCGGCCTAGAGCAGTACTCGGCCTAGAGCAAGGCTCGGCCTAGAGCAGTATTCGGCCTGGAGCAGTACTCGGCCTGGAGCAATACTCGTCCTAGAGAAAGGCTCGACCTAGAGTGGAGATCAGCCACCTTCGAAACCGCCTTCAGCAAGAACAGTCCGAAGCTCCTCTCCCGACACCGCCGCCAAAACGTGCATCAAGGGTAACGAAGTTTATCCTTGGGCAGGTGAAGCCCTCAATTAACATGTTTGTATGGAAGCCCTTATCCACCAACGGGTGGGAGAAGGGAGCTCTGCCAAGTCGATATGTACATCCCCGCAATTAATTGCACTTAGTATCCGGAAGCGTGAGTATGGATTTAGGCATGCTGTGTGAAGCCCATCCAGACACGTGAGTCGGATTGGTGATGTTCTGGGGTTCTCGGAGAAGACTCCGAGGAAGTTGTGAATTATCTATTTGCAGGGAATGCACACCATAGCCCCGAAAAAGGGGTGGGTGCAATGTTAATGCGTCACTTTTAGTCGACTGATGTTTAGCTTGCCGCCTCTTGTCGAGACGTTGGCGTACAGGTGTTGCAGTATCAAGCGGGAAGCAGCGGGCTTAAGCCCAAGTTTGTGCTGGCCCTCGAAAGCCTATTTTTGCTTATGTTGCCGGCCTGCGTGCCGAAGTATGGAATTTATATTCCTGTAATTTAAATATCTGTGATGCTCTATGTATTTGATCTATCTCTTCCATCTTAGGCGAGTTGTGTACTCATAAACCACTCTCCCCGTGGGGGCCCCGAGGTAAAGTTACTGGAAAGCCCTTGAGGGCCTGCTCATAGCCTTTCAGGACAACGAAGTTATGTTGTTTGCAGCCCAATTGGAGATGCTTAAAGTATAACTGTTCGGCGAGATTATGCCATTGGTAGGGCGGATGAGGAACATTTTACATAGACTCAAGGAAGCAACTCTTGTCAGGAGAGAGTTGGTCTTGAGATTCTCCTTAGAGGTTCCTGCCGGCCAAGAGAGCCCTCCGAAGGTGCCTTAGCTCTGCCTTTGGATTGGGATGGGAAGAGTTTGATAGTCTTCCGGGTATGCGGCGGGACCTCCATGCTGAGACCTTGGGTCTGTCCTTTAAGTTCCTAGTCTTGTGCCTAGATTGTTCTCTTGAGTTTAGTAGGTGCGCGGTCACCCCTTCCCCAAGGGTCGAACTCCACAAGAGACTGATTTTCGGTTTCAACACTGCGTATTCAGGAGGAGGAAATTTCGAAGACAGCCTTTAGCAGCAGATATGGGCTATATGAGTTCACAGTGATGCCCTTTGGCCTCATGAATGCCCATCCACGTTCATGAGCCTGATGAACCTTGACATTTTTGTCATAGTTTTTATAGACGACATCCTCATCTACTCGAGGACGGAGGAGGAGCATGCTCGCCACCTGACACTAACCTTGAAGAAGCTCAGGGAGCACAGGTTGTATGCGAAGTTCAACAAATGCCAGTTCTGGCTGAAGGAGGTGGCCTTTCTAGGACATATTATTAGTGGATCAGGTTTGGCAGTGAATCCGGTAAAGTTTCCGGCTGTTCGAGATTAGCCACCGCTGAAGACAGCCACAGATGTAAGGAGTTTTCTAGGACTTGTAGGCTTTTATCAGAAGTTCATGGAGGGATTCTACCGGATTATATCCCGCTTATATCTCTGATGAAGAAGGAGACCCCTTTCGTTTGGACGCCGTAGTGCGAGGCTTCTTTCTAGGAGCTAAAGGGCCGGATCACCTCGGCTCCTATTCTTGCCTTTCAATCCGGGAATGAAGGGTTTCAGGTGTACACCGACGTGTTATACTAGGGGATGAGTGCCATTCTGATGCAGAACAGGCATGTGATAGCCTACGACTCCTATCAGCTGAAGAAATTTGAGCAGAGCTATCTGGTTCATGACTTAGAGATGGGAGCGGTGATTTTCACTCTAAATATCTGGAGACACTACCTATATGAGGTTCATTGTGATATCTTCTCAGATCACAAGAACCTAAAGTATGTGGACACTCAGAAGGAGTTGAATATCTAGCAGAGGCGCTGGGTAGAGTTCCTATCATACTATCAATATACTATGAATTACCATCCCGGCAAGGCGAACGTGGTGGCAGACGCTCTAAGCTGGAGAGCCACTATGTCAGGAGCAGGCCTTCAGCAGATGGCCTTGGACTTGGTAATGATGTTGGAGGAGATGCAGATCTCTTTAGTGTCCGAGGATGATCCAGAGCTATATTCGGAGTACCTGACATCGATGATTGCCACCGATGACATTCAAGATCACATCAAGGATGGGCAGAGGATGGATGCGAGGGCAGAGCCAATATTCAGGGCCTTGGAGGAAGACACGGCAGGGGATTACTCCTAGAGAGATGGACTGCTATGCTTTAGAGGCAGGGTCTATATAACGGTAGGAGGCTAGATTCGGGAGGACATCATGATAGAGGCACCCTGCAGTAGATACTAAGTGCACCCAGGGATCACGAAGATGGCAACAGACCTAAAGAGGACGATGTATTGGCTAGGCATGAAGAAGGATATTACATACTTCTTGTTCTATTGCGAGGCCTGTCAGCTCGTAAAGGAGGATTGGAAGAGCCCGATCGGATTACTACAACCACTTTCAGTTCCGGAATGGAAGTTTGAGGACATAGCCATGGATTTTATACATGGGCTACCACGATCTCATGCAGGGAATGATTCGATTTGGGTGATCGTCGATAGACTGACGAAGGTGGCCAGGTTCATTCCGGTTGTGAAGGATGCTCCGGTCAGTTTGCTAGTACGGAGGTTTGTCGAGCAGTTTGTGCGCAATCATGGGGTGCCTAGGACGATCGTGTCAGATCGGGATGGACGGTTTATGTCCAAGGAGTGGAGGTAAGTTCAGGCTTACCTGGGTTCTCGGTTGACATTCAACATGGCTTTCCACCCCCAAATAGATGGGCAGATGGAACGCACCTACCGGACACTGGAGGACCTTCTACGCCTATGCATTTTGGACCGTGGCGAGCCCTGGGAGAGACTGCTACCGATGATTGAGTTCTTGTACAATAATAGCCATCAGTCTAGCATAGGCATGGCCCCTTACGAGGCATTATATGGATGGAGGTCCAGGACCCCACTATCTTGGATTCAAGATAAGGATCCGAAGGCACTCGGCTCAGAGTTTGTGAAGGACACTGATGCTCAGGTTAGATTGATCCGAGACAGGATGTTAGAAGCCCAGAGAAGGCATGCCTAATATTACAATGCGTGACATCGTCAAGTAGAGTTCTAGGTGGGAGACCGAGTCTTCTTGAAGATACGACCGATGCATGGAGTCTCGCGGGTTTGCTAGCGGAAGAAGCTCAGTATGAGATACATGGGGCCTTACAGGATCCTTGAGTGGATCAACCCCCTTGGCTTATAGACTGGAGCTACCGCCAGAGTTGGTGGGATTGCATGATGTCTTCCACCTCTCTTCACTCAGGAGGGCTCTACTGCGCCCTGAACAACTTATTTCCGCTATAGATGGCCCGGTGGCCTCAGATCGTTCAGTTAGCATGGAGCCGATCAGGATTGATGATACAACAGTGTGGGTCTTGCGATGTAAGAAGGTTCCGCTAGTCAAGGTTCTGTGGAGAAACCATGGGCAGGAGGAGCACACATGGGAGCCATAGGACTTGATGCAGCAAAAGTACTCGGATCTCTTCGAGTCAGGTATACCCTCAACTCCTAGGGATGTTACATACTTTTACTTACGTAGAAACCCCGTAGGCTTAACTTTAATTTTGGGGACAAAATTTTTTTTTATATATTGGGATTTATAACATCCCTCAAACAACTAGACCCCTAGTTTTTATTTTGTCATGACTAGGTCATGACAAAACCATAAGAAGATCAAGGGTTAGTTGAACCAGGGCCAAGGTGAAGATCATCTTGGTCTGCCTATAGCACAACCTCACCACCAGACCTAGGGTTTTGACTTTAAGCCTCCAATTTGACCCCATGACCCTGCTAAAATACCCTTAACCCCCTTGGGAGGTCCATAGGGTCACTAAGGACCCATTGGGGGCAGTCAAAGTAGCCAATTTGGCCAAAGACCACCCTAACCCTAAGTGGGTCAAGCTAGCATACTAAGGGTCAGTTGACCCTTCCTTTGCCAAGTGGACCCCACCCATGCCCTCCTAACCCTAAAGTGAGGTAAATGGGTAACCAAGGACCCATTGGGGTCAACCCAAGAGGTCAAACTAAGCTCAAATGGGCTAACCCAAGCTCAAGCCCTTTTCCATTTGGGCTAACCACCTCCTAATTATATGATAGTATGAATTAGTGGGCTGCTAATAGGCTAAGGGGATGAGCAAATTCAGCCTTGATGACTAAGAGAGAGAAAAATCCATTTTACCCTTTAATGGAGGAGAGAGAAAGTTATGAAGGGAGGCCCCAAGAGCCCCTCCCTCCACTTCTAAGGGGGCTGATTCAACTCCCCATTAAATTTGAGGAAGGTCAGGGGCCATTTTGGTGGCTGTTCATGGCCGAAATAGTGAATCCACCCATGGCCGAAATTCTTCATTAAGGCCATTAATGGAAACTTCAGCTTACACCCTTCCCCTACCTATTTGAGTGCTTTAAAAGCATCACTGGACATCAGGGAGTCGTTTCCACCCTTTCCCTGATGGTTTTGAGCCACTTGACTGTACTGTTGCAGCACTCCGACGACACCTCAACCGCAAATGGCAACCCGGCGATCGACTCGACTCCAGACCACCAATAAGGTCCTCCTCTACTCTATCTTCCATGAGTAGATCATAAGACTAATTAGGGACAAGGATCAGGCTTAATTGAGCCCGATCAAGGGATTGATTTTCATGGTTTTTCCGAGAAAAATAGGTTTGCCGCCGCCTGGCGATAGCCACCACCTCGACGGAGGTGGTGGCGGCGGTGACCGGCAAGGGAGGTGGCCGGGTGTCCGGCTATGGTCGCTGGAACCTGCTCCAGGTCGGGAGGATCCTGGCCATCGGCTGTAGCTTGAAGATGACCAGATTCCATCCATGTTGCTTCAAGATCTGTACAAGATCTTGTTATATATATTATATATTTTGTATAATTCTTTCACACAAAATCAGTCAAATTAGGAATTATTTTAAACATACTTAGAGGCCTGTACAAAGAAAGTGGTCAACATGTAAATTGTATCCCTATGGGTTAAATTTAATTTAAAATTAATTTGAACCAATTTGGATATCTGGTTTGACCAGGACACTCATTTTGGTGCGGTCTATACCTAGGGCTAGTCAGAGATTAAAATGAGTGCCCCCACTTCATCACATGTCCAAATGACCCGAAATTTGGACAGAGAGTCATTCTAACTTATACCTAGGTTAGGACCAAAAATGGGAATTTTTAGAGATACTTTGTCTATAGTTTTTGAAATAATTTAATAATCCTAGGATAATTTAATTTGGGGACCTAATTACCTCTAAACCCTCCCAAATTTTGGTGAGTGGTCCTTTGGGTCATCATTAGGCGTTGTATAAATTTTAATCCCTTTTGGAGATGATTTGGTTTGGAAATAAGTAAACCCTAACCTTTCCCTAAAAGGGGTATTTATGTCAAAAGTGCCCTTGTGGGTTTGAGTGGCCAAAACATCTCAACAGAGGTTGAAATTTGGGCCACTGATTTGACATTACATTGAACACCCTCATAGGGATTATGGAGTGGATTAGGGTGGATTTGCCCTAGGACCCTAGAGCTAACCCTAAGATTGAAACTTGGGGGCTTGTGAAGGACAAAGGGGATTATGTTCTTGGATGGACTTGGGGATTAGTCCATAAGATCCTAGGGTGGTGAAATGCCCTAGGAAGGGATATGGTGGTATTTAGACACATGCACCCCACATAATCCACTTAATAAGTAGTTAAAACTTTAAACCCTAGAAATTATCTTATGTGTAAAATGACCTTGAATTTTGGTGAGATTTTGGTATGGATAATTTCATAGTATTATTAACCTCTGGTATTTATCATAGGATGTTTAGAGATCAGTAGATCATCCTTCTAGTAGTTGCTTCCATAATTCCCTTTTTATGTTAATGATGAAAATATGATGTGTAGGTGGTGGAATTTTTTGAAATTCATGAATAGATAATCAAATGACATTAGGTTTCACTAGTAGTTTATTTGGAGTGGTTGAAGCTTTATTTGTAGTACTTCTTTTGTAAAGTAAATTAGTGCACCTTACTTAGATAAATAGGAAACAAATATTATAGCTTGCTGGAAAATTGTGATACTTAGTCAAAGAACATATTAGGGCATATAGAAGCATGGGAAAATTGTTAAATGTTGTTTAATTGAGATTACAAGGGCGTGTCTTCATAAAGTGTCTTCTGATGGTTTTCTTTAGGATAATCTTTTACCTAGTTTACTGACTTGGGAATTTCATGAAACTTAGGAAGTGAAAATTTATGATCATATTATAGCTATATTAATTTTTGAGGAATTTTTGGACTAGTATTTTTGGTACATCCTTCAATACCCCTATTTATATGAATTATTTTGGATTAAATATTTAGAGGTTAAATGTTTTATCAAAGTTTATGATATTTAGTATTCATTGATAACATATTATCCTACAGTGTTCATAATTTTTTTTATGGTCATACCCTAAGTAAATCTAATACTTCATGTTCAAATCACCTATGGATTAATTTTGGAAAACAATTAATTAAATATCAAATTTAATTAGAAAATTATAAATTTCTTGATTAGGCTAATCATGTCATGATAGACCCTCATTAATTATCTTAAGGCTTTTGGATGAAAATTTGGAGTACTTTCTATCATGTACATCATATAGCTTAGGATCGTCCGCACAAAGTAAAACTGCAAAAATGAACTTAGAGAGTTGGGATATTTGGCTATTGGTTGAGGTCAGGTATTATTGAGTTCATCATTGGGAATAATGATTGGTTTACTAGCATAGGTGGTGCTCGGGATCGATGGAAGATCGTCTTTCCAGCAGAGAAGAAGGGTCAAATACACAAGGGTTAGATCTAATGTAACATTAAAAGGATCAGGGATTGGGTATTAACCAATTATAGTAAGTACCTTGCGAAAGGGAGCTTTGGGCTTCAGCCCATCGTAGTTCTTAGTGCCCTCGAGATCCCTTCACGGGGAATGCCTTGGGAAGTCCAGGGTTAATATAAACCGTAAGAATAAACAATGATTTGAGTAATTAATATAACTGGGATTACACTTACACTCACAATTCCTGGTATCGTGGGAGTTAGGTTGGGCCTCATGAGCGGTAGGCTCGGTGGTTTTAGTGGTGGGAAGGTTAGCCTGGCGAGCCGATGACTCGGTAGGATAATATATTTCTATTGTATGTGCATAAGATAAAGGTGGTGGGTGTTCGGTATCGGACTGTCGTTCACACCGACATCGATACGCTAACTCGACGGGTGTTGTTTACACTTAGCCAAAGGAAGTATGGTGGATATGACAAACATTAGTACGTGGTGTCTCTAGGTTGTGTCCTTCCAGAGGCGTACGTAAGGGCTAGGCCTAGTAGTGTTGATACCTGTCTAAGAGTGGGGGGCCCGACCCACTGTCTCTATTTGCCACTACGGAGGTTCCTGGGAGTGAAGCTAGCTGCCCAAAAGGGGGGAACTAAAGTTCTGTGTGCATAGAGTCTTATGCGTGAGTTGCACTTGTATGAATCATGACATAACATATCACTAAACTCATACCTACATTCAACCTACACCCCAACGTATAAATCGGTATGTTCTTTTTATATGATGGGAGCCTTACAGAAGACTCCTTAACTTTTAAGTTTTTATGGGCATTCTTATAAGGTAAGATTACTTATTCCTTAGTATATCTTTCTTGCATATGTTGTTATACTTTACCTGTTTACCTTACTGCTCGATATTATAGAACTGCTAGAATGTACCTTTCTTCTTTAGATGTATATACATTATAAATAATTACTAGAATAGTTCCACCATCACCTGCTTGTTTATTCTCCACCTTCATAGCTTCTCTTTCCTCCTCTCCGCTCGGTGCCTAGGAGCCATGGGGGAGGGGTAGGGGATGATAGGACTTAGTCTTTTGACTAACGATTTTCGGACCACAACATTCCAGGGGCTCCGGATGGGATACATGGAGCATCAGCAGGAGATACAATACTAGCGGAGTATGGTGTATATGGAGGTGGGCCAGTCTAGCACAGGAGCACCGACTACTAGCTCTATGAGTGTTTAGTTTACTTAGCTTTCGTGAGAGTTTGTAGTGAGGATTGATGTACCGGGCTTGGGCTCATATATATTTCATTGTACTATTTTTCCTCAGTACTTCTGTAATCATGTGGACTTGATATATTTACTCATATTTTATGTTATATGTGATTGTGGACTTTGCTTTATCAGAACTTGTTTAAACTTCTTTCTCTTTGGTGATCGTAAAAGGCCGGCAGGATCGGCGTTTTGTAGTGGCAACCTTCCAGATTGTCGGTGTCACCGCAAAATGGCGATTCTGGGCATAAGACCCCAGGGTTTTAAAAAGAAAATAAGGGGTCTTACATCGTAAAAATCAAGCTATAGTGCTCTTATAAGTAATAATTCATATTATGACACTAATAAATGTATGTGAATCCATGACAGTTGAATAATTACATCTACTCAAGTATTGGAGTGTGTCCCCTAATTTTTGATGTCAAAGTAAGCGTTTTAACTCCCATAATCTACTGTATAATTAAAGACCACAAGATATTAGATCGTGCATTTATAGGTTGGATTTAAGAAATATATAAAGGAGAGGATGATGTCATTGAGATAACATTTGGCACGATATACCTTATGTCTACAACTACAACAAACCTATAATTGTAATACCTAATTCTCCTAAGGACATCCATGTCAAGAGTAGTGGAATTTTTTTTCGTGAATTTGCCAAACAATAACTATTGTTGTGCCAAATTCCCATGACTTCGAAGACGCAAACAAAAATTAAACATAAATTATTAATAGAGAGGAAATGTTAATAATTTTTGATTGCACTAGATTACAGTAGTGCCTATGTATATTTTATTACTTTTTCTTATCTCAATAGTTTATTGTAGGACAAATTTCATTCTATTGCTCAAATTTTCTTTAATTGGTACTTTTGATCATATTGATCTTTCTTTTCTTGCTTCTTATTTTTAAATTTTCAAACTTTTAACTCTAAGCTTTTGCTCCATCTAACAAAATTATAATAAAGCCATGTGAGGGGGCCAAAAACACTTTTCTTCATTTCTTCTTATTATTTTTCTTCATTTGTTCTTCGACGAGTGACTTCTTATCGTATGTTTAACCATGGCTTAAGCATAGCAGAATCATTAAGAACTTTCACCTCCAATGGCTTTTGTACTGGTTCAGGTAAAGCTCACTAAGCCTTAAAGTAGATTTAGATAATGTCTTTCAACTAAAAGATAAATATTATGCTACCCTTATTCTTACATCTTTGTTAAATATGTTGAATCTTATTCTTCGCCCTAGGAGATTAACCTATAAAAGGTTAACACCTTGATCAAAAGATCATCTAAGTTGCAATAGTTTATATTCACTTAAATTTTCAAAATTGTCTTCAAATACATTTAAAGGATTTGCATCTACTATGCCACTAGTTTGTAATATTGAAATGATTACACTTCTGAAAACTAGAATTAGATTATACATGAACTCTATTGATGAGGGTATATTTGAATCATTTTTTACAGGACCACCAATGCCATACAGGAAGGATGAAGAGGGAAATACAACTACAGAACCTGTACCAAGAATTGAATGGGCATATAAAAGAGAATACAAGATTGGGATCAAAAGCTATGAACATACTTGTTTCAACTATATATGATTATGTATTTCAAAAAGTTGATTATTGTCAGTCAGCAAAAGAAATATGGGAATCACTTAAAAGAATTGTCCATGGAAGTGCATATGATAGAAAAGATAGAAGATCTCTTTTAATTTTTCATTATCAGAATTTTCAAAAAAAACTGATGAATCTATAGGAAAAATCTATGACAGATTCAACATGATAATAAATGAGTTGAAGGGATTGAGTAAAGATATATCTCTCACTAAGATAAATGATAAATTACATATGTGCTTCCCAAGTACATGGGATTCTAGAATTTGGGATATTAGAGATGCAAGGTGACACAAAGAAATTACAGCAAATGCTTTGCTAGGAAAGTTGAAGTCATATGAATAACTATTGAAGAGTAAATCAGAATTAGAAGCTAAGGAGAATATCTTAACATCTAGAGAAAAGTTAGTTACTTTCAAAGTTATTGAGGATAAACCATCTACTTCAGAATATTAGATGTTCAATCTTCTAGCAAGAAAATTTAGAAGGTTGATAAAGTCATGAAGTTTTAGGAGAAGAGATAGAAATTCAAGCAAGCCAAAGTTTGACAAGACTCCTAATAAGGAGTAAATCTATTTTACCTGAAGAAAACCTAGATATATATAAACAGAATGTCCATATTAGCAAACAAAAAGATTAAGTACTAAGGATCAAAAGAAGAAATACCTGAAGAGAAAGGATAAGAAAAAGGGGAAAGGTTTTAGTGCTGAAACCTGGAGTGACACAAGTTCTGAATCCAGCTCTTCATCAAATAATAAATGAGAAACTACTACTGAAGAAGAATTACTCATGGCTCTGGAGGCAGAATCAAACCATGATATAAATGAGGTACCAGATTATTTTTATGATATTAGTTTTACTTCAGATGATTTTAAAGTATGCTTTAATGATTTTTGTATAGATCTAATAGAATTATAAAAGGAGATTAAATTATTAAGGTAGAAATTGCAAATATATGAATATTGTACTAAAGATAATGAACAAATAGAACAGAATAAGCTTTTAAAAATAGAGATAGATAACCTAAAGGAACAAATAAGTAAGCTAATTGAAGAAAATTCTTTATTAAAAGAAGAGTTAACAAAGACAAAAGTATTTGAAGACTCCTTGAATGGAACAGGTCATCAACTGGGATAAGGATCAAACCCTCACAGGATAATAATAATAAATAATTAACATGCTTGGAAAATCCCGTATCATTTATCAAAGCAAAGGAAGTACCATCCAAAATAGTTCATAATGACTATCTAGAAAGAACACCAAGATTTAATAATGATAAGAGTAAATTCAAAAGAATAAGTGTTGTATATAAACAACAAATAATAAATCAAATACAAAAATTAGTAGATTCGATAAGTTAGTAACTTGCATCGAATTCATATCGATGCAGATATTATGAAAGGTCGACTTAAACTCAATGCATTCCAAATGTTGCTTAAACTCGATCCATATCCCTTAAAAGAAATTATTCTTATAATAATAACTCTATAAAGGATGTTTGTCAAGATTTTTTTATTAAAGGAAATAAAATTGGAAGTTGTTGGTTTAATTGACTAACATTCTTATATCCAAAGGGTTATTATGAAAGACCATCATATACTTTTATTATACCTTATAATAGAAAAAGAAGTAATGGGTCCAAGGTAATCATGATCCCAACTAATGTTTAATCTTATGTGTAGGAAAAAGGTTGTCCTTCTATAAATTAGTAGTGATATTTGGAAAGTGGGTGCTCCAGACATATGACTGGACAAAAAGAAAAGAAAATTAATTTCAAGGACAAAAATAGTCCCAAGGTACATTTTGGTGATTCTAATTATGGTCAGACCAAAGGTTTTGGCATGATGAAAATTGGGTATATCACCTGTGCTAAAATAGCTTATGTTGAAGAACTTCAAAAAAATCTGATTAACATTAGTCAATTGTGTGATAGTGAATACAAGGTTGTGTTCAATAATAACCTTTGCTAAATAATAAATTCTAGAACAGATAATATTTTGCAAACTGGTTCTAGAAAAAAACAATATATATGTTGTTGATTTCAGTTCTTCTAACAATGAATTATGCCTATTCAATAATGGAGTAGACAATGAGCTTTGGTAAAGGAGGCTTGGTCATCTAAACCATGAGACCATAACAAGGCTTTCAAAGGATGAGTTAGTAAGAGTCTTACCAAAAGCAAAGTATAGAAAAGTTTATCCATGTAGAGCTTGTCAGCTAAGTAAAAAGGCAAAATCTTCATTCAATCCAATTGGTAAGAATGATTCTCAAAGAATTTTATACCTACTATATATGGATTTATTTCGTCCTCTTTCCATTCAAAGTTTAGGACGTAAGTCTATCACTTTTGTTATTGTGGATGATTTCTCAAGGTTCAGCTGGGTGTTCTTCTTAAAATTAAAGTTTGAAACCTTCACAACTCTTACAAGATTCATAAAACATATTCAATTTGAATTTGATACTAGAGTGTCTTTCATTAGAAGTGATAATAGCATAGAGTTTGAAAATCAGTTGATATTTAGATTCTGTGAAGATGAGGGGATAATGCAAGAATTTTCAGCTCCTAGAACTCCTCAATAAAATGGAGTTGCTGAAAGGAAGAATAGAACACTCATTGAAGCTGGAAGAACTTTATTAGTAGAGTACAGCCTACCTAGGTCCTTTTGGGTTGAAGTAATTAATACTGCTAATTATGTTCTTAATAGAAGTCCTATTCACAAGAACAAACAAAAAACTCCTTAGGATCTTTTGAAAGGTAACCACTTATAGTTTATAATTTAAGATTTTTAGTTGTGTTTGTTACATTCTTAACAATGGCAAAAGTTATCTAGCCAAATTTGATAAGAAAGCTAATGTTGTAATATTTTGGTGATATTCCTTATCAAGCAAAGATTATAGGTTTTATAATAAAAGGACTCTCAAAAATGAAGAATCCATGCATGTAGTATTTCATGAAATTCATGCTTGTTCCAAAAGAGAGGAAACTTCTACCAAAGATTTATTGCAGGAATAGATTGTTATAGATCAAAGTTTTAAAGAGTTGAAAATTAAGGAGAATATAGAAAACTCATCAGAAAAATATAATCATCAAAAAGAAGATTATACCGAAGGTTCAGATAATGAAGTACCTATAGAAGGACCTATTACTCCAATAATTTGTTTATGTTTTAATTGCTCAAACAAGAATTGATCCAGATAGATCAATTATGAAGGATCATGCTCCATTATAAGTTATTGTAAATGTGAATCAAGGGGTAAAAATTAGAGAACAACTATCCACTAGAGTGATGTAGCAGTGCTTCCTATCATAGTTTGAACCCAAGAAGTTTGAAGAAGCTGATACTGATCCAACTGGATTGTAGATATACAAGAAGAGCTTACACAGTTTGAAAGAAATAAAGTTTGGGAACTAGTGGAGAGACCAAAGATTTACTAAGCTATTAGAACCAAATGGGTATTCAGGAATAAAATGGATACTGATGGAGTGATAGTGAGAAACAAAGCATGACTGGTTGCTCAAGGATATACGCAAGTAGAAGGAATTGACTACAATCAAACATTTGCACCAATAGCAAGGCTAGAAGTAATCGAACTATTTCTAGCCTAGGAAGCTTATAAAAGAATTAAAGTATACTAGATGGATATCAAAAGTGCTTTTCATAATGGATTTCAACAAGAAGAGGTTTATGTAGAACAACCTCCAGGTTTTGTCAATCCAACTTATCCTTCTTATGTTTATAAATTGAACAAAGCACTTTATGGTCTAAAGCAAGCTCCAAGAGCCTAGTATGATACCTTATCCACATTTCTCTTAGGTCACACTTTCATAAGAGGAAAGGTGGAAAAAACACTTTTCACTAAAACACATAAGGAAAAGTTGCTTATTATTGATGAGTCCAATTTATATTGGGTTTTTCAGACTCATCTGGGCTTGTTTTCTTGCTTGTGCATTGCTTTTCAACCGGATTTCGGTTATATTTGCATCGTTCGGTCATTGACCAGTTTGTGAACTATTTTGGCCCAAGGGTGTGCATTTGCTCATTCTTTTGTTGGGGGTAAGCACATGGTGCTCCCCATGTTTCTTTTTGTTTCTTTTATGCTTTGCTCTGTTGCTGGGAGCTGGTGCCCCAGTAGGTTTCATTTCTGTGCAGGTAGTCGGGATGTCCCGAAGTCTATTTCCAGTTTCTGTGTAAAATGCACGGTCGTGTGAATTTATTCTCGCACGGTTTCAGTACAACCGTGCGTTTCACACAACTTTATTGGGATATCTATTTCTACCCGTGTGTTTTGTTCCCGCATGATTTATGCCAAATTTGCATTAGATCAGCAAACCTTTTGCATAATCCAGAATTTGATGAAACAAAACATAACTAATTTATCAATGCTTTAGGCATGCCTGATAAAGCTTAGTAATTATAAACACTTTCGACTTTAATTTTAAACAATGTTGGGAAAAACATACAGAAGACTTAAATTTTTTATGTATGTATTCGACGTAATGTTGAATATAAGTCGACGCAATGTCAAATTATATTTAACGCAACGTCTAGAGACGGTGTTTGTAAAGAGTTTTGTATCAAATCAATGCAATGTTGAAACCACTCAATGCTTGCGTCGATTATGATAATTATATATCCATAAAAAGAAATTGACGTTACGCCAATTAAGGAAATATTTATGTCGTAATTTCTCGACGTATCATCTATTTAGACTTCGTATTTTTCTCCAAACTCTTCATCTTCCCCGCTCTATTTTACTTCTACTTGCTCTCTATTCTTCTTTAAAATATTTGCTGGTTCTCAAATGGCAACCAAGAAGACCTCTTGTTATAGTGTTGATCTAGACTCCTTCACTATTATAGAAGATTCATTTAAAGGAGAATTACAATTATTTACCGATGTCAGTTTAAGACCGCTGATTATTACAAGATGTTAACTATATTATGTGGAATTAATTGAGTTCATTAGTTCAGTTACAATTAATGAAGATGGCACAATGATCGGGCAAATAAATGGGTCAGAGGTCTGTATAATTGAGGAACTTATTCAGACGACATTTGATCGGCCTTTGGGAGAAGGAGAAGCAGAACTAACTAATAAAGAAATTAAGGAAGCTCTGATGAAGATGAATTTCTCTAAAGATAAACCAATTCATTTGAAAAAGAAAGACTTTTCAGAAGAATATGAGTTTCTTACTGATATAGTGGGAAAGGTGTTGATTTGCAAAATATCAGAACATGATGTTGTTCCCAAAGCCTAGATGCAAATGATGGGAATTCTTATTTTGGGAAAGAAAATTAATTGGAGTAAGTGTATTCTAAGCCTTATAGGTCATAAGTACAGGCATAAGGATAATATATATATGACCTTTATGAGTTAGATACTAAAACAACATTACCATACACTATGTAAATCAAAAGGAGTACACATACCTCCTAAAAAATGACTTACAATAGCTTTGTTTTTAAAGAAAACCATACAAATGCATAAGACTAATTCAAAGAAGAATTTTTCTCCCCCATCCTCATCATTACTAGATGAGTCAATTTTACCAATAGAAACAATACAACCTGATATTTCTCATGAAATAGTCATCCCAACAAATGCAACGAGATTCCATCAAAAGCTTTAGTTAAAGAGTCAAGTCTAGATAAAACTCTCAATATTGAAATTCCAGCTACAGACTTGCAATACCACAATGATCAACATTCTACTAAACAAAGTCAAGCTAAAACATTTTCATTAATGATTTTTGATATTAACAAAGCTATTCTTCAAGTTATACAAAGACAACTTCTTCACTAACTTCCCTTATAGAAGAACATATGTTCAATCAGATTTCTGGGGTACAAACTTCTATAAGGAATATTCAGAAAAAACTGGCTTCCACAGATGTAACCAAATCTTTCTTAACCTCCTTGGCTCATGAGGTCATAAGGGGGAGATGTATGGGGAATACCATTACATAGAACCATTAGAAGAAGATGAGGATCTTCTTAGAATGCCTCAAATAGTACTATTAAGCAGAGAGATAGATGAATAATTAGTTCATGTTTCTAAAATTGAAAATATATTTGTTCAGAGGGAGACAGAATAAAATAATGATCAAGTTGCTTAGGATTCTGATGTATTAGTTCAGGGGGAGGCAATGCAAGAGAATTTTGTTGATATACTTATGATAGCATGAGAAGCAGTGGATGATGTTATGACATTTCAAGGGGTGTGTCAAGATTCTTCTGTTAAAAAGATAAATAAGGATGTATAGTCACCAGGAAAAAGAAAAATCCTTCTTAGAACAATATATTGTAAAGGTATAATTTTTGATAACTATGTTGGTATTTTTAAGAGATTTGTATGAAAGCCTCATATATTCAGTTGCCTCTTATATATGTCTTTTATGATTATTATCTATCATCACTACATGTTTAATAAAAACTTTATATTTTTATTGTTGTATATTTGTAAAATCACTTTTGAAATTTTGTAAAATTTGTTAAGTTAAATAGGGGGAGATTATTTAGAAAAACCCTTATGATTTATCTTAACAAATTATTTTTAGTAATTTTATATCCTAGGTTTATTACCCATAATGTATAGCAAGGGTAATTTTGTCTTAGATGTTCTAGGATGTCATTGATATAAAGGACATAAGAAAGGCACACTGAATATAAGAGAAAAGTCATGAATTGCCAACATGCGTCGACGCAACATCAACTGGAATTCAACGTAACTTCAAATAGAAGCCAGAACAACTAAATTTGAAAAGTCAACAACATTCAAAGGATTATATCGATGCATTCTTTGACATGATATTGAAGGAAAGTCGACTACAGAGCTAATCTTATAGATAGTCAGAATTCGATGTTGCTTTTGTTAGAACTCAATGTTACGTTGACTGAATTTCTTAACAAAATTCATTTTGAGGCTTCAATTAGAATTAATTCAAGAAGAGGTCTAAATAACAGAATCTTGGAGACATTAAAAGGTGTCGACATATATATATATGATGAGGTACATCATAAAAAGGGAGGATCGTGAATTATCATTGAATTCTTATATCAATCACTAACTACAAGTGATCAAGAAATTCATATCAGATCATGATAGACTGATTTTGACAAAGAAAGTTTTGAAGATCTTCATCAGTAATTTAATATCTTCCATTTATCTGTCGACTGTTAGATTATTGCTAAATCTGCAAAAGAGAATTAGTTCTTCTTCGTCTCAAGAGGATATCACATCAGATTCAGAGAAGATTCAAGGATAATCTAGAAATAGGGCATATAATTTTTGTGATTTTGATATTTAGAGATTCATCAGAAGTTCTAAATATCATTATGGCTAGTCCTCAAAAATCTGTTGATAGGGCACAAAGAGAAGATTAATTCTATTACAAATCTTCTTTCATTTTCTTTTTATACTTTGTGAAGAGAGTTTTTAGAATCTCTCTTCAAGGGATTCAGTGAGAGGTTATAAGAGTCTCCTTGAGAAAAAACTCAGATTGTATTGGTTCAAGATCTCCTTATCAAATGATCTGGTGTTGGTTCTAAGAGTCTCCTGATCAAAAGACTCAGGCACTCTGATAGTGAATTCCTACAAAGGGGGTAGAAGAGTGGATGTACCCAGATTGAGGGAAACCATTATAATGTTTGTTTCTTGTTTTTTTTGTATTTATTTATAATTTTATGTTGTGGTTTTATTTACATGCATCTTTTTTAATTGATTATTGATCTATATGCAAATTCTGTAAATTAAACTAAGTTTTTGAAACAACATTTTAATCTCTATCACCCGCCCCCCTCTAGAGAAAACTCTGAGGTATTTAGGATCTGGTCTCCTATTTTAGACCGCCTATAATTACTTCCATCCCGACCGATGTCTTTGATGAAGATAGTATTAGGACTAAAGTGATGTCACTTTTATAAAATTGTATATGCCTGCAAACCATGCAGATGTTATTCGAGAAAAGAGACTAATTTTCCTCTTACCTGAAGTGCCTACTTGCAAGGAGGTATTGGCGTCGAGTATGCGTGCTAAGTGTGGTATCCTGGTGCAGATTGAGGTACCGGTTACCGAGTTGGAGATCGAGTTTTCCAAGATGCAAGCAAAGCTTGGTTGCCCTAGCGAATAGCTGAAGCCGCACACGCTTTATTTATTTATTCCACCTGAAATGTAATCTTATAAAAAAAACAACTTTACAAATTCACTTAGCTTCCCGTGTTATTTGAATTATCATTTTCATTGACCACACCGGATGGTTCCTGGTCGCGCGATCGAGTGCTTGTAAGGAGGTTGAGCGCGCGTCTACTCACGATATGGCGTGTACTAGTGTTGTTTCCATTTTTGTTGTGGCTACAAATAGAGGGCCCCACCACTTTCTTTTTTATTCCAAAAATAGTAGTATCTTCTTAATAAATGGCGCAAACTCCTACTCTTCCTAAATCTCGATGCATTGTCGCCTTTCTGAGTGACAAACTGTCGTGCTTGGCCATAAATCGTATTAACATGGCGATCTTTTTTGCCAAGTATTTGTTGGGAGGAAACATGTCCGCGCATCCACCGAATCGAAAAGAAAGGGTGATTTTTATATATATGGGCAAACTCACAGTTCCCTTTGACCATTTTGGAGTAGGCTGGACCCTTCCATCTTTCACGAAGTCGCAGAGATCTTGAGCTACTATGGGATCTTACCCGTCCAACTATTATCTAACTCTATTATAATCATTATGTCCTTTGTGACATATTTGAGGCTTTAGAGGATAGCCTTCTCCCTGGAGGTGTTCTGCTTCCTATTCTAGATACAGGTCCTAAAATACAGATAGCTCCAATTTAGGTCTAATAGGATCCGAATCATAAACATGGTTGCCACTCCTATTGGTTTGTGGGCGGATAGTTCATTTTCTAGAGATAATATACTTGGACACCCTATATTACGTCTATCAGCTAAAGGAAGTTATAGATGCCTCTATCAGCAAGTGTAAGTTTTTTGAAAATTTTACAAGTATCTTATGCGTACCTATCCTGAAGCCTTTCATGATTTGTAGTTGTTTGATGGTGTATAGGTCCAAACTATGAACTCCGACTATGGGAAAGAGGTCAAACACCGAAGAATTACAAGGAGTCGGTACAACTTCCACCCTGCCTCTAGAATAAGGCCCAAACTTCATTTCGATTATTCCACCGATCGTTAGAGGATTAGACTCTGTTAAGATACCCACTAAGCTACCCTCCAAGAAAGAGACCTCGTGGGTCCTCTACCATGCTCTAATGATTGCTAAGGCGGTCTGTAGAGTATCCAACCTCGGAGAGTAGGGGTTCCCCTGCAGGGGATTTATCTACCAGAGCAGCTGTAGCAAGCCTGCGGGCTCTCTCATATAATAACACATCTTAGAGCCTTCATCATGATGCTTTGGCCATGAATGCTTGCCTGCGAGAGAATTGAATATGAGATGCAAACATATACTCAACTTTTCCTCTTACCTGTTCGGAGAAGTACTCCTTCGCGGTCTTTTTCCACGGCAGGAAAAGAGTGCAGCGGATGGGGTAGAACTTCACCAGGAGCAGGATAGAGCTGCGAAGTATGGAGCAGAAATGATGATTCCCCTCCTAAAAGAGGTCGATGATGTGTTTGATTTATATATGGTTTTTTGGACTCATTTGGGCTCTTTTTCACTCACTTGCACTTCACTTTTATGTCATTATTTCTTATAATTCACTTGGTAATGATTCTTACACGAAGTGAACATTTAAGCTCGTTGTGGTGTGCAATTGCGCACTTTTCTGTTCGGGGTAAGCATATGGTGCTCCCTATGCCTTAATTTGGTAGGTTTTTTTGCTATTTTTGGGTGCTGGTGGTATATGCCCCAGCTTATTGGTTTGTATTGTAGGTGAGCAGATCCCCATTCTATTGGAATTCTAACCTAGAGAAATCGCAAGGTCGTGCATTTCCTTGATGCACAATTTCTGCATCCGTGTAATTCCTCCTACGCCTAAAAATTGTGATCTGCCCCTGCTCATGTGTTTTGTTTCCACATGGCCAGTTTTGACCATGTATGAGCAAAATCCCACGATCTTCTCTCCTTTGTCTAAAATTTTATGATATTTTGTAATTCTCTTGATCGCACGGTCCTGTGTTTGGCCTTCATGCACCTTTTGGTCGACTGCGCATCTTCATTTCTCTTAAAATCATGAAAATCTATCGTTCTGTTTTTGCCAGTGCATTTTCTTCATACATAGGTTGTTTTGCCTATGTGTGAGTAAAATTCATGAGCAAATTGTTTTGGTCTAAAAATTTACATTTTTGTTCTACCCATGCGATTCCTTCTCGGATGGTTGATTCCACCCGTGCGTTAGGTCATGCACAGAGGATTTTCTGACATATTTTCTATTTAAGTAACGATTCTTAGGTCATTTGGAGCCTCAAACCAGGTCGTAATTTTGGATCGTTGGAGGCGATTCCTCCATTTTTTCCACCTTCCATGAGGGCATTTCCCTAGGCCACTTCACATCATCCAAGCACTTCAAGGAGAGGATTCTACACTCATCTTCATTGTCAAGAAAGGAGTTCTTCGTATCAGATGTGGCTGAATTGTATTTTACCAGAGAAGATGGGTCCATTAGGAGGAAGTGATTGTCCTCTTTACCCGAAACGATAGTTGGGACAGAGCTAGACGTGGATTGATGACCCGACAATTCCTACCATGATTCTACAAAAATCCTCCAGATTCGGTTATATCTCTTGCCTTTTTATTCTGTTGATTTAATGATGGTGAATGTAATTTTAATTTTTTGTTGATGTATGCCTTTCTAGATTTGTAATTATTAGTTTTATTTTCATGGTTGTGAAAATATTTATATGTTTAGATTTTTTTTGAAGTGTGCTGATTCTGCCAATACCCTCTACTCCATTACGCAAGCCTACTCATCCATTATTCAAACCTATACTTTCACTACTTTAGCTTACTCTTCCATTCCACAAGCCTACTCATCCACTTTGCGTGTGTTCTCTCCCATCTGCCAAGAGAAGGGGTGATAATGGCCCGTGTAATCCCCCACATTACGAAATGGTGTCGGCGACCCGCATTGTTAAATAAGGTTTCTTTTATTTTGTTTTCTGCAAACCAAATCAAGCCTTTGGTAACCAATCTGACTGTAGGACTTCAATCTCAATTCCTTTCTCGGAAATTAACTCCAACTTACTGTGCTCCACGTGAGATCGATAATTAGGAAAATTTAACTATTTTATATTACTGCTGTGACCTGTTCACTTGTCGTCAATTGCATCAAATATTTTGCAACGTTGCCAGGGAACACAGTCGCGTGAGTTTCTTGAGAGAAAGCTGAGAGGTAAAAGTTCTTCCAGTGTGTATAGTCACTTGCTATTTTTTGTTTGCTTTTCATTTGTAACTTTTTAGTGTTATTTTTTCTTATCTTGACTTAAGGTTTTTGTTGCTAGTTTTCCAAGTTTTATATTAATGTTCGTGTATTTCTGTTTTGTAAGGAAAATTCAAATTTTCTTTTATCCACATTTATCACACAATATATACAGATGCTAGACTTAGTAAGTGTGATGCATTTCATCAAATAATGGAAACCTTGAGTATTATAAATGCTAAGCAGTGTAGGTATCTTTGATGTTTACATTGTCAAATTATAGATCATGTCTTGAGGGACTGCTCTAGTTTTTACAAGCAACAAAGGGAGAATGATGTTGAACTAAACACTAAGATCGTGTCTACTCCAATTTCTAATTATAATCCTACACCCTCAGATGACATGTATGCAACACCACCTTATTTATTGGGGGTTATTGCAGACATGCCCATTAGAGTTCTTCTCGATCCATATGTTGACATTCTTGGATCTAGTGGCAAACCTTAGAGGGGAGGGGGGTGAATAAGATTTTTAAAGTTTGTTCGAATTTAAAACTAAATTTTATTGCGAGAATTTGTTCTAGAAGCTACCGCGGGCCGAAAGACTAGTGTCCAGTGGTAGGTCACAGAGATCGTTTTTCTATATAGAACATCATTTTCGAGTTTTCCACGCAATACTCAAACATCTAGCAACATACAACCATGAATTTTAGATGAAACAAAAAACACAATTAATTTTATTCAAAATTAAATAGAGGTTTACAATAACAAAATTGGACCAGCGTGATGCCGGAGATCGAAGGTGATGAATGCAATCATGATTTGGTTTCTATATCGACCCTCCTAGGATTTGTTAGCTCTCACTCTTCTTCTCAAGAAAATAGATGAGACAACTCTTCACCTTCCTCTCAAGAAGGGTCTTTGTGCCTCAATAGATCTCCTAGATCTATACATCCTCCCAGGAAGATTTCCTGCAGATTCCTCCCAGGAATCTGACGACCTCCCAGGTCTATTTCCTGTAGATTCCTCCTAGGAATCTAAGGAACTCCAAGGTCAATTTCCTATATATTCCTCCCAAGAATTTGATGAACTCCTAGCTCAATTTCCCTCACACATAGATCATATAGAACAAAAGAAAATAAAGAACAAAATATAAAAAGATTAAAGTTATTTCTCCAAAGAAAGTAGAACTCCTCCGTAGAATAGTGCATGATCAATGTTCTTGAATATCATTTATGTTGCAATCGATCAATGGCTGATGGTCGTTAAAGTTTTCGTACCTTGGAGTTCTTCAATCACGAACGGGAGAAAGAAATATTGTTTTTCCTTTAATGGAGATGAAGGTTCGCGCTCTCAAATATGGCAGTCGAACCTTAGAATTAAAATACTCCCTCTTCTTGTCTCAAAGAAAATAAATGCACACTTATATACTCGTTTCTAAAAATACACTATTGACTATGGTAGAGCTAGTGCCCGACAGTAGGTCTCTTCGTACGGCATTGACAGCTTTCCAGTAATTTTGGAAAAATATCCTGAAATATTCTTTCCGCTTTTTGATACCGAAGTGTGGTAAGAGGATAGCACTCGACGGTAGGCTTTTCTCAGTGGTTGCTTGGCTAACGCTCGATGGTAGTCACCGAGAGCTTGTGCAGAATTTATTATAAGATAGTACGGACGGTAGCACAAGTGCTCGGCAGTTGGTCACAGAGATTAATTCTCTCATTCTTTTATACCTGTAAACTTGCACAATATACCCAACACACGTATGATCAAATACAATACGAGATTTGATATTATCAAACTAAAGAGATACAAACTATAGGTTCCAACAAACTCCGGCTTTTGATAATATAAATTTCCATTCATGAGATATAAAATACTAACAACTTTGTATAGTGTAACCCAATCAATAAGCATGAACTATAGTAGGTTTAATAATCAATATAGCATACGACTCCACCTATGTATGCTCCCCCTACAGGTGATCTTTCCCTAGGTGACTTTACATAGGATTAGCTTATGAACCCTCAAATCTCCCCCTTTTGATATTATTGAAAGGGTTGGGGATGAATGAGCGTGCCGCGAGAAAAACAAAGAGAGAAAACGTGCACACATGCATAACAAAAAATATAAGCACCAGGGCAGAAAATATTACAGAGCACTAAGATTGCTGACCTACCTAACACACAAACTAGTTGATTTTTGAAAATTTTTGCAAGGTATATGAAATTTGGACAATACATGTGAATATGAATACACATGATTTAGAGTACATTGTTAAGAGATTTATAGAGTTAAAACAATGCAACATCGTAAGAGTCATGAATAGAAATCGTGTACCAATACACATGTGCTATAGACAGTAAATGTTGTTTAAGTCTAATTCTTATGCATGAAAGTGTTAGATAGAATAATGACATATATACGTGTAACATCAGAAAAAAACATCATGTAGAAATAATCAGTAATACATGTTTTATCTCAATAATTCAATATGCTAACACAAGAGAATTGAAGTGAAAAATCATGTCATGTTTCTATCTACTTCATACTAAGACTAGAACAAAGGGCACTAACTTAATTTGTAGTCTTTTTACAAGATCAAAACGATTCTTTAGACCAAGTTGCTCATCCTTGCAATGCTCATGAAGACTTATTAGGAGGAATGAGTAGTGCTTGGGGATATCCTTAATGCATGATTTGATAGCATACATTTGTTTTACCCATTTTTTCATTCATTTATTTTTACTATCAATTTAATTGTATTTTTTTTTGAGTTCAAGGACCCATAATCAATCAAAATCTACCCACATAGATAGATACACTTTAACTTATATATATAAGAATTTTTCATTAGAATTTTGGCCCACTGTTCTAAGCTTTATATGTTAGACATGAACATCATGACATTGACAGTTCAAATCTTTCCTAGCCTATTAGACATAATATCACGAGTTATAATATGTAATCTTTGAAATTCCTACTATAATGCATTTTCTAGGGATGTGTGAATGGTCAGATGTTATTATACTACCTAAATCCTCACACAAACCTAGAGAAATATTCAACATATATTATCTTGTCCATCACACTCGGCAGCTAAGTACCAATAATTAGACATATCATGAAAAAACTGACATTGTTAAATAGAGATTAGCATTTCTAAATCAAACATTATGCGTAATCATTATGTTATAGGTTCTAGTCATGCATGTCCTAACAATGATGTTACCATTCTATTGCATATATATATATATATATATATATATATATATATATATATATATATTATATATACTAAAAAGAAATGCAACAAACACTGATCCGAGTGTAGAACAAACAAAAATGAAAATCAAATAAAAAAGCGTGTTTTTGTGATTTTTGTTCGAATTTTTTTATTTAATTTTTATTTATAAAACAAATGAAAGAAAATTGTACTCGGGACAGAAGGATAAGACAGAAAAAAACACAACACAAAAACAAGCAGACGTAACTATGAGCATATAAAAAACCAACTTATCGCCAGCACTAGTGCTACCGCACGATGTAACTCACAAAAATGTAAGGTCGTTTAAAAATCGCTCATATTTCAACAGTTTTCGCTCTCACCTCTTTTGAAAATGATTATTCGATGTAAGCCATATCTAATTTAGCGAACAAACATAAGGAAGGATATCAAATGTTGTTTGGTAATTCATTTAGCCTAATGTGTCAATATGTTGTCAAATTCTCTTGTATATGTCAATTATCATGAGAGCCCAATCAAATAATGTATCGACACAACGAATTAACATGCTTACACAAGTGCGATATGCATGAAATAAATAATCATGATGAGTGAAGTAATTGTCATGTGATTAAAACAAATATGAGCATGCCCAAGATTAAAACAACCCAAGCAATATATCTATACCCTAGCCCCGTACTAATTGAGGAAAGAGAATGAGGAACTGCACAAAATACCATAGGTTGGGGTATTATTCTCATATATATAAAAAAGAACACACTCAACCTAACACTCTTTTCCCCAACACCACTAAAGGAGCTACTGGAGCCCTCCCCAGTTAAGGATAAGATTTGGTTTATAGGTTAGAAATTTTTATGCACACAACCCAACACCCCCGCTATTGTGAGAGACAAACAATAAGTGAATGATCATGGTCATACAAAAGCATTTAGTTTCCATTATGACAATTAAGAATGATGAACTTTATATTTAATCTTAACATTATTTATTGTTCATACCTACATAGATGAGATTTCAAAAGTCCATATCCTGATTTAGCATATCATGTTATTGGAATTAAGGTGTCTTGCATAGATATCAATCCATGCACAAAACATACTCCATATGGTGAAACTAGAGTGATGAGTATGAATACACAATGCAATGTTATGTTCCAACCAAAAATTGCTTCTATATAAAAGCAATGTTGCATGTTTTCATTACAAATATATTCCATAGACCAAGAATGATGAGATAATGATTGTGTGATTTGATTTTGATTGGTGCACAATTGATTCTATGCTCCTCATAATAAAGAAATACATGTAAATACAAGTGAAAAACTTCACACACACAATACACCAAACTAAGTTCACCACAATGATACAAATATCTATCACATGTTTCATAATTCCTAAGATTGATAGACACATTTAATTCATGATTATTATTAAGTACTCTTATGAATTTTGATATTGAATTAGATAGAATTTTAGTTTTGGATATTGATTGATCATATTAAATCATTGCACTGTATTTCATGTTCACATTCATCTTTGTTAATGTATCATATGGAGCACATTCAGTTTAACTTTAACAAATTATGATATGATATAAATAGTATGAATACTTGGGTTTTCTTATAGTAAGAAGGGATGCTAGAATGATAAGATAGAATAACCATGAATGCTGCTGAGAAAGGTCTAACAAACATATTGTTGATTTGCATGCACCCAAGATAGAGTTCTTAACTCAATGTTCATAGAACTATAAAAGTGAAATTTAGTTCAGTGATTTATATTAGTAAACATACAAATGTCTCTAAGGTCCACACACAATTGAGATATATGCAAATTTTAGTGAAGCACAAATCAAAATATTTCAGTAATTATATTTTTAGAAAAATAATCAGAAATTTTGAGATAGAAGAGCTATTGCCAGCGACACCTTTTAACGACCGTCGATATCACAGTAACTTGAAAATTTATGCAACAAGCATGGTTTACGAGATCTTTAAATTCCAATTTTCTATAATATGATCGTGCATAACTAGGGCCATCTAGTGGCCTAATTAGTAAAATAATAAAAAAATTGCCCATTTAATATGTTTAGCTTATGACCCCTTATAACACCTTTTCAAATCCATTGTGAAAATAATTTATTAGTCTTTATAATATCATTTATGAAATACATTATTTTGTTTATTTTTCATAACATTATAAGATATTTGCTGGAAATGGATTTTTAAGGGGATAGAAGCTAGATAAATAGTCATTAGATGAGATATTGCTTCCTTTTTAATTACGATCAAGACGTTTTAGTATTCAGTAAGATTAAAGAGTGAACGACATATCTCTAAAAAGATATAAATAGACCGTAGCATTTTGGCTTAAACAAATAAATGCAAGAAACGAAATAATATAAACATAAAAAATAAGCAAATCGTGAAGTAAAATATAGTGTATTTCATTTTGATTTTACTTCACGCAATTTGTGGATACTAATAGATAAGACATTTAGGTATCTAAGTGATACCATGTGTGGCGATTCCCTTTGGTACCCAAATTCTTCGTGTTGGCTTATAGGGAGGCAAGGATGAATGAGCCATTTCTTTTGGAAGTGGTGTGTCATTTCTACCAATGGGTCTCCATTCATACATTATTTTTGTATTGTGTTTATATTACACAATTCCATTATGATTTTTAAGAACCTTTATTAGATGATCAATACTTGGACAACATTGCATCAAAGATTTAGATATATTGAATTTATTTTACAAGTTAGAATTATATTGCTTAACATAAAGACTCATAACATAATTACTCTTTAACAAAGATTTTCATTCATTTGATTTTAAGTTGGGAGTGATTTGATTTTGCAAATGACGGTGTTTTTTATCTTTTGGGATTACATTTGCACTAGCTTAAAGTTTTCTACTCCCTTTGATTGGCTTAACTAATGTGTGTGAGCTTATGTTCAAAATGCTTCTAGTTTTTGTGCGATATTGTAAATTTATATTTTGCAAATTCTTCTTTATAATTTCCTTAAGCAAGTTGATTTTGATTTCCCAATCTTTATTCTTACTTTTTAGACTTAATCTACCTTTGTTGTAAGCAATTGTGTTATTCTTAAGAGTGGTGACTATAGAATTTACATGAGAATTATAATTATTTCTAAAATTTTCAAACGTTTCATCCAACTCTTTAATTTCACTTTTTTAATTCTTGCACATTCAATAATCGCTTTTAAAAAAATGAAATTTCTAAACATTATTTTTCATCTTGTTTTCTTACAAGAAGAGACTCCTTTTCAAGACCCAAGTATTTTTCTTCTAACACACTACAATGAATACATGGTGAAGAGTTTTCAACTAAAGAGCTTGCGAGTGAACTGGATAAATTATATTTAGATTCTACATTAAGTCGTGCTTTAAAATTTTTATTTTTTTTATCGCAATTCTGAATTAATTTTTTAACTTCATAATTCTACGTTTAGCAATATCTAGCACACATAATGAAGAAATAGATGTTAAAACAAAAGAATTTTTACTCACAGAGGTTTTAGAAAAGATTGTGTTTGAACACAAGATTCTTTTAACTCCTTCTTGACATTCTTCTTCCCTAGTTGAGATTTCATCTTCTTTTCTGCATGATGTGTTTGACATGTCGTACTCCAAGAGTAAGTCTTCATTTAGTTCTTCACTTGGATCCATAAGAAATTGCTCTGATCTATTATCTACAGAAGGAGAACTATAAGTAGACTCAAGAAATTTTCATATATCATAACTAGTATGAAGCGTGTAGATGAGTTTGAAAATTTCTTAACCAAGCCCACAAAGCAGACTGTTCATAACTTTAACATTTAAATAACATTTGTGCATATTTAAATTAATTGGGGGCTTGACACAAGTCATATTCCAAACTTCTATATCTAATAATATAAAGAATTTTTCATTAAAATTTTCCACTCATTATAGTTCATACCTATAAATAGAGGTGGTGTTAGTGATTTTTTAGTGTATAAAGTTCCATCCCTACTAGTCGATTTGAGACATGTATTGGCCCTTATTCTCGGAGGTGAAATCATTTTTGGAATAAACTCCCTCTAAAACCACTTGATGGATCTGGTGGCCAACCTTAGAGGGGGTGAATAAGGTTTTTAAAGTTAGTTCAAAATTAAAACAAAGTTTTACTAAGAGAATGAGTTCTGGAAGCTACTGCGGGCGATAAGGATAGCGCCCGATGGTAGGTCATAGAGATCATTTTTCTATGTAAAACTTTATTTTCGAGTTTTACACACAACACTCAAACCTTTAGCAACATACATCCATGAATTTTAGATGAAAAAAAACACATAATTTTATTCAAAATTAAATAGAGGTTTACAATAAAAAAACCGGATCTTCGTGACACCAAAGATCAAAGGTAATGAATACATTCTTGATTTGGTTTCTATACCGACCCTCCTAGGACTAGTTGGCTCACAATTTTCTTCCCAAGAAGATTTGCGAGCCGACTCTTCATCTTCCTCTCATAAAGGGTTTTAGAGGCCCACAAAATCTCCCAGATCAAGACGTCCACTCAGGACGATTTCCTGTAGATTCCTCCCAAAAATCTGACGACCTACCATGTCGATTTCTTACAGATTCCTCCCAGGAATCTGACGACCTCCTAGGTCAATTTCCCTCACACAGATCAGATAAAATAAAAGAAAATACAGAATAAAATATAAAGAGATTAAATTTATTTATCCCTCAAAAGTAGAACTCCTCCATAGAACATTGCACGATCGATGCTCTTGAATATCGTTCCTGTTGTAGTCGATCAGTCGTAGATGGTCGTTGAATTTTTCATCTCTCGGAGTTCTTTGATCACAAATGGGAGGAATAAATATTACTTTTCCTTCAATGGAGATGAAGGTTCGCGCCCTCAGAGATGATGGCCGAACCCTAGAATTAAAATACTCCCTCTTATTTTCTCCGGTAAAAGAAATGCGCGCTTATATACTCGTTTCTAAAAATATTCTATTGCCAGCGATATATCTAGAGCCTGACATTAGGTATTTGTACAGAATTGACAGCTGACCAGTAATTTTTGAAAAATATCCTGAAATATTCTTTCCGCTTTTTGATACTATGGTGCAGTAAGAGGATAGCACCCAACGACAGGCTATTTTCAGCAGTTCCTTGGCTTATACCCATGGTAGGTCACTGAGAGCTTGTACAAAATTAATTCTATGTTAGCAATGGTGGTTATAATGCCCCTGAATATTCAATTTTTATTTTGATCTCTTTAGTGGCGTAATAATGACTTAGGGAGTTACGTTGACGCATAATTAACGATGCACCGACTTTAGTGCGTGAATTTGCTCATTGGGATGAGTTAGACAACTTTTAGACTAATCAGAATTAGAGTTTTTGACTTGGGAAAATTTAAGTGGTTAATATTAAGCGTGCTTGTGAAGTTTCGTTGCGATCCGGGCTTAATTGGAGTCTCGGTGAATTTTATAAAAACTATTATTATTTTAACTTCGAGAAATTTTAACCCAAGTTTGGTTTGTCAGATTCTGATTTCAACTTTGCCATTGGATTCATAGCACCGACACTTAGCTTTGGTGCGAATTTCAACAAAAATCGAGGTGATTTGGTTGCTCTCATCATTTGAGTTTTCCTAGTTATGATATTAATAACATAATATTATATATATATATACTTATAAAAGAAAAGAGAGAAACCCTAATCTTCATCTTCCCCGACTTCGGTCCTGAGTGCGGAAATAAGAGTCGGTGTCCCCTTCTCCGTGAAGCTTCCGACCACCATATCGGGAGCCCCGGTAGGCGTAATCATTGAAGATGCTTAGATCTGAAAAGCCCTCCCCAAGCTCTTCGAGGGTACGATAAGTATTTTGTATTTCGTTAATTTTTGGAGTTAGGATTCTTAGCCTAACCCTCATTTTTTTTCTGAAAAGTTTCAAAGATCGCATATGAGGGGTTCTTGTGGCCGGTTCTTGAAGCGGAGCGCTTGAGAGGCCGGTTTCCTAAAGATTTGAGGCAATTGGTGGTTTGTCATCCTTGCACCCTTCTTTCCATTAGTTCTTCTGTATCTTTATTTCTTAGTAGGTCTCTTGAAACTGCCATTTTTACTTCTAAAAATCTTCGATCGAGTCGAATGGTTTTCGTAAGGATTACGAGTGAAATTTGTCAGGTGTATCCAACGAGTTCATCGAATGCCTTCTATTAGATTCATAGTCATTTAGAACTTCCTGGTAGTTAACTGTTAGTCTAGTAACCAAGTCAAATTCGTTGAATGTTTCCGTGAACCGAAGAGTAATTTGTCGAGTCTAACCCAATTCGTCGAGTATCGATGTGCGGTTGAGTCTAATTCATCGAGTACCATTGAGTTTTATTTGAACTCCCCTAGTAAAATTCGTTGAATATATCCTTGGATCCAAGATAAATTCGTCGGGTAACCTGTTAATCCGCCAAATATATCCGAAGAAACAAGTCCAATTCATCGAGTGTCTTTGCATCTGTCGAGTAAATTCTTCGAGTCGTACCTTTTTGTCAAGTTAATTCTATTGAGTATCATGGGGTTTAGTTGAATTCATTGTGTAGATTCATTGAGTACGACCTTATTCATCATATGTAATTCGACTAGTTTTGATTTGAAGTCAAGTGTAATTCGTCGAGTTTCGATTAGAAGTCATGTGTAATTCATCAAGTATTCTCGAAGAATCTGCGTGGATATAGAACTTTTCGTCGGGTGAACCACAATTTCGTCGAGTATTCATGATGAATCTGTGTGGACTTAGAATTTTTTTTTCGTTGGGTGCTTACGCCAAATTCGTCGAGTATTTAAGGGTGTTATACTTAGAAATTTTTGAATTATTCTTCCCTCGCTAATTCTTGGGTACTTTCAGGTTATCTCTATATCATTGTTTTTTTTCCTTTTGTTGGCAGTGGATAAAGTGTAAGACCCTTTTTTTCTTTTTAAACACCGGGGTCTTAGTCCTAGAACCGCCGCTTTGCGGTGACATCTTCACGCCTGGGAAGGTCATCACTATAAAATGCCGATCATGCCAGCCATTTCGACCACAAAACAGTAGCAAAATAATAAAAGGCAAGTCCACAGAAATCACATATATAGTAAATAATATCCACGAAGGGAGAGTCTACAGATGTAACAATAAAATACTGAAAGTAGGGCTCGTGCCCGATACATTAATATCCTCACTAAAATCACTTAGCGTGGAAGCAAAAACTAAACATCTACTAATGATCGAGACTAAGTCCTATCATCCATGCTGGGCTCCACGGTCCCCTAAAATGATGTGGTTCGAAAACTGTTAGTCTAAAAGACTAAGTCCTATCATCCCCTGCCCCTTGCCCCATTAATCCTAGGCACCGAGCGGGGAGGAGGAGAGGAGAGGAAATGAAGGTGGAGAATAACATAATATAGGTGACGGCGGAACTAATCTAGCAGTTCTATGAGTATATAAGACAGTAATAAAAGTAAGAAAAACTGAACAAGAAATAAGTAACCTTAACTTATATGAAAACACAACAGCTAAGGTATCTTCTGCAAGGCTACTATCATATAAAAAGTACCATACCAAATTATACGATAGGTTGTCGGTTTTCTTGCAAGCATGTATATATCTACAGAATATAAACCTTAACTTATAAGCATGCTTGCGCGAACTTATAAACTTAGGGGTCGTATTGCAAGGCTTATTGTATAAAGCATCCCATACCACTTTATACGATAGGTGTCAGGGTTATATGCAATGATGATGGTATTACATGCAAAATATGCTATGATGTGAACATGCAAGTGCAACTCACCCACTCGACTCTGTGTACACAGACCTTTAGTTCCCCCTTTCTGGAGCCTAACCTCCCAGGATACCTCCGTAGTGGCAAACAGAAGCGGTGGGTTGGGCCTCTCCCACCTCTAAACCGGTAATTGCACTACCAGTCATACCTATCGTACACCTCGACACATGTACACTAAGCAGAGCTCCTGCATACTCTTATCGGCTGGCGCACCAGACTTTATATGACGAAGTGCTAAACCATACTTTCCGAGTTGATGTATTGGCGTCGGTGCATCGACCCTCCAATATCGAAGACCCACCACCTTATACTTTATGCACATGCAACCTTATGTATCACCTACCGAGCCAAAGCTCCCCAGACCATCCCGTCCGTCACAACCAACAACCGAGCCAAAGCTCGCCGGGCCAACCTAACCATCACCTACCGATCCAAAGCTCCCCAAACCTAACATCCCGAGACATCGAGATGAGTGAAAGTGAAACCCTTGTTATGCTAGTTACTCTTGCAGTTTAGTTTGCCAACAATTTAGGTTAGCCTAGGACTTCCCCCGGCATACCCCGTGAAGGGCTCTCAAAGGGCACTAGGAACTACGATGGGCGGAAGCCCAAAGCTCCCTTTCGCAAGTCACTTATTATTATTGGTTACTATCGGATTCCCGATCCCTTTAGTTTTACACTGGTTCTAACCCTAATGAGTTTTGACCCTGTCTCCTTCTTCACAGGATAGACAATCTTTCATCGATCCCGGATACCACCTAATCTCAAACCACTCTACAATCCTATTCTTCCCATCTTCCATTGGTATACTCGAATACACTTTCAAAAATCAGTAAACATAATCCCATCTCACTACGACCATGCCCCGTGTTATCACAATTTCTGCAATTTTACTACGCGTAGAACATCCTAAGCTATATGATGTATAGAATGAGAGGTACTCCAAATTATCATCAAGAATCCCTATAATTATTATTGGGGGTCTACCATGACATGTTTAGCCTAAATCCAGAATATCATAATTTTCCTAATTTACTTGATAATTTATTTATTTTCCTAAGAAATCCAAATACCTTAGTTTGATTATGAAGTACCTTTTTCAGGCGTCCAAAATGCTCCACAAATTTATGATTAATACAAGGTGACTATTTAATAGTAAATTCAAAGTATTCCAATTTTACAGTAAGGTTTGGGCCTTGATCCGTAATTTTAAACATAATCACATAATTAACACCTAATGAAGTAAATATTGTAAATAAGCTTCCAAAAATTATAATAAAATTCAAGCATAGCTAATATGCCCTAAAACACTTCTGACAAAATTTCCAAACTTCTCAGTGAATAATGAGCTCACATTTTAATTTAAATTAATAATACTCATTCTTACATTATTGAAACAACTACTGTAAATATTCTCTTAAAAATTATGTTAAAATTTCCTCAAATGTATATTGACCTAAGTACACCTTTAAATGAGTTCCACAATTTTCAAACCATTATTGAGATCTGAATCAAATTTTGAATATCATTGCATTCTTAAAAGCTTGTGAAGAAAGTACTGAAAATACGCATCTAAAAATTATAATAAAATTCAAGTCTGAGTATATTGACCTAAAACACCCTCTGCCTAATTTTTATAACTTTCTATTAAACAGTGTGATCATAATAATTAAAAGATTATCAAGGGTAATTCCATGTACTATAAAGGAGGTGCTAAATGTATTGTTTCAAAATTACCAATAAAATCACCAGAGGATCTAATTAATCCTATGACCATACTACCCAAGTTTCATTGCTTTTCATTAAGTTTTGTGGCGTATCTTGCATATATAAGGGTTGTGCCCTAAACTATGGTTATGGTTTATAGGGGTTTATCTATCTCCAAATCCTTTAAGATTTTTACTAGAGGACCATAGCTACCCTTGTATCATCTCTACCAAATTTTAAGTCCTTACAAGGGCATTTGACTCCATTCCCTTCTCAAACCCCGAAAGTCCAAACATAGGGTTTGAACTTGGGTACTAGGGCAATTCAACCCCAAACCACCCCATAACCCATATGAGGGTGTTAAATTACATGTCAAACCAGTGGACCAAATTTCAGCCTCTGTTAAGGTGGTTTGACCACCCAAACCTCAAAGTGCACTTTTAACATAAATACCCCTTATTACGGCAAGCTATGGTTTGCTCAATTCCTACCCAAATCAATTCCAAAAAAGTGAAAATTTATATAGATCCTCATGATGACCCCAATGACCACTCACCAAAATTTGGGAGGGTTTGGAGGTCATTAGGTCCCATAATTAATTTACCCTAGGATATTTAAATAATTTCAAAAACAATAGAAAAATTGTCCCCAAAAATTCTCATTTTTGGGCAGGACCTAGGTATTAATTAGGGGGACTCCCTATCCAAATTTCAGGTCATTTGGACAAGGGATTAAGTGGGGGCACCCATTTTATTGTCAATCTAACCCTTGGTATAGACCCCACCAAAATGGGTTCCCTGGTGAAACCAGATGTCCACATTGATTCAAATTAATTAAATTTAAAGTAGACCCATAGGGCTATAATTTATATGTTATCCGCTTTCTCTAATTTAACCTCTGAGTGGTTTTAAATTAATTTACAAGTGGACTGAATAAATGTGACAGAAATCATCAAAATGAAATATTAATATATTAATCCTGCACGGATCTTGACGCAAGATCCAGCAGCTCTGTCTCATCTTCTTCCTTCAGCCGACGGGTGGGATTGACCCAACTTGGAGCTACTTCCAGCCGCCACCGCCGGCCACCCGGCCACCTTCCTGGCCGACCACCGCCACCACCACCTCCGCCGAGGTGGTAGCTATCGCTAAGCGGCGGAGGAGTCGTCAGAGGGGCGGATTTTTGTGATCCCAACAAGCTTAATTTTTCAGAAAAATAAGGAGAAAACCTCTCCCAATCGGTCTCAATTGAGCCAGAATCTTGGCCCTAACAATTCCTATGATCTACCCATAGTGAGAGAGGAAGGGGAGGACCTTTTTTGCAGCCTGGAGGCGGGTTGATCGTCAAGATGCCATTTCCGATGGTGGCACCACTCGGTTTCTACAACTGCATAGTGGATTGCTCTGGCTCCTTCAGTTAAGGTGTGAAAATGACTCCTATGAGTCCAGTGAGGGTTTTAAAACAATAAAATGGGGAAGGGGGTGGTCATGGCATCAATTCCATTAATGGCCATGAATGGAGCTTTCGGCCAAGTTGTGGGGGGGGGGGTGAACCTGCCTTGGGGTGATCGAGAAATGGCTGTAAACTCCTCTTACCCAGAGGAGTTGAATCCAACCAATAAGGGTGGCCCTTGGCCTCCCTAAGCCATGAATGGCCTTTACCTCCTTTTCTCTCTCCTCCATTAAAGAGGAATTGAAGCTTTCTCTCTCCTGCCCCTCATGGTCGAATTTGTTCATGGTACAAGCCTAAATTCAGCCCACTAAGCTTATTATAAAGTGATTAGGAAGTGTTTAGCCCAAGTGGCTAGGGGCTTGAGCTTGAGTTAGCCCTTTTTGAGCTAAGTTTGACTTGACCTAGCTTAGGGTTAAATTTGGTCAAATTGACCTTTTGTGTCACCATCAATGGGTCATTGGTGACTTGTTGTCCTCCCCTAGGGTCTAGGTAGGGATGGGTAGGGTTGACTTGGCACCTTGAAGGTCACTTGACCCTTACCAAGGGCACTTTCACCACTTTGGAGTTTGAGTTGACTTGGGTCAACTTAGCCACTAGGGTTGACCCTAATGGTTCCTTAGTGACCCATTGACCTCACTCTAGGGTTAGGAGGGCTTGGGTGGGGTCCACTTGGCTAAGAGAAGGTCAATTGACCCTATGTAGGTCAGTTTGACCCATTTAGGGTTAGGGTTGACTTAGGTCAACTTAAGCTCTGAGGTTGACTCCAATGGGTCTTTGGTGACCCATTGACCCCAATTTAGGTCTAGGAAGACCTTGGTTTGGTTTGTTGGGCTCCTTAAGGGCATAATACCCTTAGTTAGGGCACCTTGCCTTATTTAAGCCTAATATGATCCTAGGTCAACTTGGCCATCCTGGGTTGACTCCAATAGACCCTTATAACACTTTTAATAGATGGGTGGGGTCATGGTGGGGTATTGGAGTCATGGTGAAGCCTCATTATCATCCTAAACTAGGGTTTAGAAATCTATTATTTGCAGACCATTCATCCCAATCGCCTTTATTCCTAAGTCCACTTGGTCTTCTTGGGCCTCTAGGGTTTTGTCATGACCTAGTCATGACAAAACCACTCCTAGGAGGTCTAGTTGTCCGAGGGATGTTACAAATCCCAATACATAAACAAAAAATTTCATCCTCGAAATTCTAATTAGGCCTATAGGGTTTCAAATATGAAAAGTAAATTGTAACATCCCGAAAGGTTGTGAGGTATACCTGACTGAACAGCTCCGGGTACCTTTGTTACATCATATCTTGTGGCTCCCGGGTGTGATACTCCTGACTGTGATTACTCCACAAGACCTTGACCAATGAAACTTTCTTGCGATGCAAGACTCGTATCCCCTTGTCGTCAATCCGGACCGGCTCCAGGTTAACTGACCGGTCAAATTCTACAGACTCATCCGTGGCTATAATATATTGCTCTGGGCATAGTAGAGCCCTCCTAAGAGAAGATACGTGGAATACGTCGTGCATACCTGCCAGCTCCGGTGGCAACTCTAGCCTGTATGCTAAGGGACCGATCCACTCCAAGATCCTGTAAGGCCCCATATATCTCGGGCTGAGCTTCTTCTTCTGACCACGCACCCGTGAATCTCCATGCATTGGTCGGATCTTCAAGAATACTCGCCCCCCCCTGAAACTCCACCTGATGATGCCAAGCGTCGTAATACTTAGCCTGTCTGCCCTGAGCCTCTAACATCCTGTCCCATATCAGCCTAACCTAAGCCTCGGTGTCCTCAACAAACTCCGAATCCAAAGCCTTCAGATCCTCATCTTGTATCCATGACAGCGGAGTCCTACACCTTCATCCGTATAGGGACTCATACGGAGCCATCCCTATGTTGGACTGGTAGCGTTTATTATATGAGAACTCGACCAGTGGAAATAGCTTCTCCCAAGGCTCTCTGCAATCTAGAATGCATAGTCGCAACAGATCCTCCAAAGTCTGATTGGTGTGCTCTGTCTGTCCATCCGTCTGGGGATGAAAAGCTATACTGAAAGTCAGCCATGTGCCCAAGTAAGTCTGCACCAATCGCCACTCCTTGGACGTGAATCGTACATCCATCTTGATTCGACACGATCACCTTAAGCATACCATGATAATAGACTTCTACTCCAAAACTTCATGAAACATCCACGGGAGTTTTCTTCTGGGTCGGGGTAACCCAAGCTACCTCGGCCATTCTATCCTCGGTGTTCCCTTTATAATTGTGCCCAGAGTGGGGATTAGGAATCCTGTGTGTGAAAATCCCTAATTATACCCTCGAACTTCCACTCTAACTCGGGCAGTGTATGATAATTGTGCCTCTTTATTCACTCTGGGGAGATACATGTTCTGAGATACACAAAACTTCCGGTGATACATCATAGCGATTAAATTTTTTTCCTTCTCAGATATCCTGAATCTTGTTACCCATCATCTAATTTTTTGTGATCATAGTTAATCCTTGTCTTATCACCAAGTCATTATCTTGGTAATGTTACAGGTCATCATTCCAAACATGTTTTTACAAATTCTTATCTTCGCCCGAATAATGTCAAATTATATTGACTTCAATCTCACTATGTTTGTTATGCCTCATTCTCAAAATAAGGTCTAAGGAAACTCAAGTCAATACTAATTCAACCAATAAATAAAGGGCAAGTCCCCAATAAACAAAAGATAAGCCCCTACCTACCTTGGGCTATGTATCATTGATATTACCATGCTATATCTGTCCCAGCTGGGTGCACAATCCCTAAGGAATTAATCTTCGACTTGGGGTTCCAACCTAAAACTTGTTGATATACTCCATACTCTTAACCCTCTGAGTCACATTTACGACAACCTTATTCGGGTCAACATGTTCCCAATCCCAACTAGGTCTCTTCCAAACTTGAATTCTTATCCGACCCTCGGTGTTTGTCGTGGTGGTTGTCTCCAGGTAATCTTGTTAGTGTACGAGAGTTGAGACTATGTGTCTTTACCATTCTACTGATGGTTATTGGTCTCAATTCTCCATAAAGCAGTCCTACCAGTTTGAGTAATTGAACGTAGGGTTACCCGAGTTTATGTCTTAGGTTGCCATTCTCATGTTAAACTCCTCCTTTATTCTCTTTGGGTATCTCCTTACCTTAACCAAGTTCATACCGAAGGTCTATTTCTTACTAGAGCATACTATAAGTTGTCATGGTTAGTCATGAGTCCTAATGGGTTGAGTCTAACTCGTTGGCTAGAGAACTATAAAATGAGATCTTTGAGCTGGAGGTGCTCCCTGCTGGGGATAGGGTTTGCCGTAGGCTACAAAGAAGAATTCCAATTAATGAAGAAGTGGACTTTTATATGTGATTTCCCTTATGGGCACACCATTGCTTCCGCTGCTAGTTTGTCCTCAAACTAAGCTCGTGCGGGGGTGACCCAGGGTTAGTGGACTTCTACTTTTCAGATCGAGGTTTCTTATGATACCACTTGTAAGACCCCCTTTTTTCTTTTTAAACACCGGGGTCTTAGGTCAAGAACCGGCGCTTTGCGGTGACATCTTCGCTCCTGGGAAGGTCATCACTACAAAACGCCGATCCTGCCGGCCATTTCGATCACAAAACAGTGGCAAAATAAATCTGGTGTTAGACTGTCCCATCTCCAAGCGTGCCAACCTCCGGGGCTGCTCCTCCATGCTTGGCTTCACGGTCCCCTAAAATGATGTGGTTTGAAAACCGTTAGTCTAAAAGACTAAGTCCTATCGTCCCCCTCCCCTTCCCCCATGGCTCCTAGACAACGAGTGGGGAGGAGGAAAGGAGAGGAAATTAAGTTAGAGAATAACAAAATACAAGTGACGGCGGAACTAATTTAGCAGTTCTATAAGTATATAAGGCAGTAATAAAAGTAAGAAAGCTGAACAAGATATAAGTAACCTTAACTTATATGAAAACACATAAGCTAAGGGATCTTCTGCAAGACTCCTATCGTATAAAAAGTCGCATACCAATTTATATGATAGGGTGTCGGTTTTCTAGCAAGCATGTATATATCTATAGAATATAAACCTTAACTTATAAGTACGCTCGCGCGAACTTATAAACCCAGGGGTCGTATTGCAAGGCCTATTGTATAAAGCGTACCATACCACTTTATACAATAGGTGTCAGGGTTATATGCCATGATGATGGTATGACATACAAAATCTGCTATGATGTGAACATGCAAGTGCAACTCACCCACTCAACTCTGTGTACACAGACCTTTAGTTCCCCCTTTCTAGATCCTAATCCCCCAGGATACCTCCATAGTGGAAAACAGAAGCAGTGGGTTGGGCATCGCCCACCTCTAAACCGGTAATTGCACTACCTATCAGACCTATCCTATGCCTCGATGCTGGTGCACTAAGAGGAGCTCCTGCATACTCTTGCCGGCTGGCACACCAGACTTAATATGGCGAAGAACTAAACCACACTTGCCGAGTCGAAGTATTGGCGTCGGTGCATCGACCCACCAATACCAAAGACCAACCACCTTATACTTTATGCACATACAACCTTATGTATCACCTACCGAACCAAAGCTCCCCGGACCATCCCATCCATCACAACCAACAACCGAGCCAAAGCTCGTTGGGCAAACCCGCCCATCACAAAACTACCGAGATTACTTCCCGTGTGACCCAACCTAACATCCCGAGACATCGAGATGAGTGAAAGTGAACCCCTAGTTATGCTAGTTACTCTTGCAGTTTAGTTTTCCTACAATTTAGGTTAGCCCAGGACTTCCCCCGACATACCCCGTAAAGTGTTCTCAAAGGGCACTAGGAACTGCGATGAGCTGAAGCCCAAGTTCCCTTTCGCAAGGCACTTATTATTATTGGTTACTACCCGATTCCCAATCCCTTTAGTATTACACTGGTTCTAACCCCAATGAGTTTTGACCCTGTCTCCCTCTTCAAAGGATAAACGTTCTTTCGTCGATCCCGAATACCTCCTGATCTTAGACCACTCTACAATCTTACTCTTACCATCTTCCAATGGTATACTCCAATCAACTTTCCAAAATCAGTAAACACAATCCCATCTCACTACAACTATGCCCCATGTTATCACGATTTCTGCAGTTTTACTACGCGCAGACCATCCTAAGCTATATGATTTATAGAATGTTAGGTACTCCAAATTATCATCCAGTATCCCTATAATAATTATTGGGGGTCTACCATGACATGTTTAGCCTAAATCCAGAATGTCATAATTTTCCTAATTTACTTGGTAATTTATTTAATTTCCTAAGAAATCCAAATACCTTAGTTTGATCATGAAGTACCTTTTTCAGGCATGCAAAATGCTCTAGAAATTTATGATAAATACAAGGTGACTATTTAATAGTAAATTCAAAGTATTCCAATTTTTCAGTAAGGTTTGGGCCTTGATCCATAATTATAAACATAATCACATAATTAAAAGCTAATGAAGTAAATATTGTAAATATGCTTCCAAAAATTATAATAATATTCAAGCATGGCTAATATGCCCTAAAAACACTTCTGACAAAATTTCCAAACTTCTCACTGAATAATGAGCTCACATTTTAATTTAAATCAATAATCCTCATTCTTACATTATTTAAACAACTACTGTAAAAATTCTCCTAAAAATTATGGTAAAATTTCCTCAAGTGTATATTAACCTAAGTACACCTTTAAAGGAGTTTCACAATTTTCAAACCATTATTGAGCTCTGAATCAAATTTTGAATATCATTGCATTCTTAAAAGCTTGTGAAGAAAGTACTGAAAATACACATTTAAAAATTATAATAAAATTCAAGTATGAGTATATTGACCTAAAACACCCTCTGGACGATTTTCATAACTTTCTATTAAACAGTGTGATCATAATAATTAAAAAATTATCAAGGGAAAATTCAATGTACTATAAACGAGGTGCTAAATGTATTGTTCTAAAATTACCAATAAAATCACCAGAGGCTCTAATTAACTTTATGACCATACTACCTAAGTTTCATGGCTTTTCATTAAGTTTTGGTGGTCTATCTTGCATATATAAGGGTTGTGCTCTAAACTAGGGATAGGATTTTGAGGGGTTTATCCATCTTCAAATCCTCTAATATTTTTACCAGAGGACCTTAACTACAGTAGTATCCTCTCTACCAAATTTCAACTCCATACAAGGGCATTTGACCCCATTCCCTTTTCAAACCCCCAAAGTTCAAACATAGGGTTTGAACTTGGTTCCTAGTGCAATTCAACCCCAAACCACCCCATAACCCATAATAGGGTGTTAAATGACTTGTCAAACCAGTGGCCAAAATTTCAGCCTCTGTTGAGGTGGTTTGACCACCCAAACCTCAAAATGCACTTTTGACCTAAATACCCGTTATTAGGGCAAGCTAGGGTTTGCTCAATTCCTACCCAAATCAACTCAAAAAGAATTGAAAATTTTTACGAATTCTCATGATGAACTCAAGGGCCACTGACCCAAATTTGGGAGGGTTTTGAGGTCATTAGGTCTCCTAATTAATTTACCTTAGGATATTTAAATAATTTCAAAAACAATAGAAATATTGTCCCCAAAAATTATCATTTTTGGGCAGGACCAAGGTATTAATAAGGGTGACTACCTATCCAAATTTCAGGGCATTTGGACAAGGGATAAAGTAGGGGCACTCATTTTAGTTTCTATCTAACCCTTGGTATAGACCCCACCAAAATGGGTGCCCTGGTCAAATCAAATGTCCATATTGATTCAAATCAATTTTAAATTAAAGTAGACCCATAGGGAAACAATTTATATGTTAACCACTTTCTATGATTTAGCCTTTAAGTATTTTTTAAATTAAATTACAAGGCGACTAAATAAATGTGATAGAAATCATCAAAATAAAATATTAATATATTGATCCTGCACGGATCTTGATGCAAGATCCAACGGCTCTGGCTCATCTTCTTCCACCAACCGACAGGTGGTATTGACCCAACTTGGAGCTACTTCCAGCCGTAACGGCCGGCCACCCGGCCACCTCCCTGCTTGCCACTGCCGCCACCACCTCCGTCGAGGTGGTGGCTATCTCTAGGCGGCGGCTCAGCCACCGGAGGGGCGGAATCTGGCGATTTCGACAAGCTTAGTTTTACAAAAAAACTAGGAGAAAACTTCTCCCGATTGGGTTAAATTGAGCCCGAATCTTGGCCCTAACAATTCCTATGATCTACCCACAGTCAGAGAGGAAGGGGAGGACCTTGTTTGCGGCCTAGAGGCGCGTTGATCATCGGGATGCCATTTCTGATGGTGGCGCTGCTCGGTTTCAACAACAACACAGTAGAATGCACTGGCTCCTTTAGGTAAAGTGTGTAAATGACTCCTACGAGTCCAGTGAGGGTTTTAAAATAATAAAATGGGGAAGGGGGTGGTCATGGCATCAATGCCATCAATGACCATGAATGGAGCTTTCGGCCAAGTGGTGGTGGTGGTGGTGGGGAACCTGCCTTGGGGTGGACCAGAAATGGCTGGAAACTCCTCCTATTCCCCAAATGAGTTGAATCCAGCAAATAAGGGTGGCCCTTGGCCTCCCTAAGCCATGAATGGCCTTTACCTCCTTTTCTCTCTCCTCCATTAAAGAGGAATTGAAGCTTTCTCTCTCCTGCCCCTCATGGCTGAATTTGTTCATGGTACCAGCCTACATGAAACCCACTAAGCTTATTATAAAGTGATTAGGAAGTGGTTAGCCCAAGTGGCTAGGGGCTTGAGCTTGAGTTAGCCCTTTTTGAGCTAAGTTTGACTTGACCTAGCTTAGGGTTGAGTTTGGTCAAATTGACCTTTTGTGTCACCATCAATGGGTTCTTGGTGACCTATTGGCCTCCCCTAGGGTCTAGGTAGGGATGGGTAAGGTTGACTTGGCACCTTGAAGGTCACTTGACCTTTACGAATGACACTTTGACCACTTTGGGGTTTGAGTTGACATGGTTCAACTTAGCCACTAGGTTTGATCCTAATGGGTCCTTAGTGACCCACTAACCTCACTCTAGGGTTAGGAGGGCATGGGTGGGGACCACTTGGCTAAGGGAAGGTCAATTGACACTATATAGGTCAGTTTGACCCATTTAGGATTAGGGATGACTTAGGTCAACTTAAGCTCTAAGGTTGACTCCAATGGGTCTTTGGTGACCCATTGACCCCACTTTAGGTCTAGGAAGGCCTTGGTAGGGTTTGTTATGCTTCTTAAGGGCACATTGCCCTTAGTTAGGGCACCTTGCCCTATTTAAGCCTAATTTTATCCTAGGTCAACTTGGCAATCCTAGAGTGACTCAAATGGACCCTTAGGGCCCTTTTAACAGATTGGTGGGGTCATGGTGGGGTCTTGGAGTCATGGTGAAGCCTCATGATCATCCTAAACTAGGGTTTAGAAATCTACGATTTGTAGGCCATTCATCCCAATCACCTTTATTCCTAAGTCCATTTGGTCTTCTTAGGCCTCTAGGTTTTGTCATGACCTAGTCATGACAAAACCACTCCTAGGGGGTCTAGTTATCTGAGGGATGTTACATAAAGGACCACCACCACCATACCTTACTGAGATGTTTTGTCATATACTTTGGGTTGGACAATGTTGCCACAACCGCAGTGCCTTGTTGAGATGTTTGGTCTGATGGTTTGGGTTGGACAATGTGGACACCGCCTTAGTATCGTTTTAACTGGTGGTAATGATTCGCGTGTTTGAGCTGATCAGTCTTTTTTGAATTTAAATAAACCTGCATATATATACTCATTTATGAATGTTGAAGTCTAAAGTTACTCGCAGTTATTGTGAGTTTTAGTTATATCCAACCCCCTTATGGCTTCTCTTACGCTTACTATTTATATGACCTTGGATACTATGGTTTTCTTTCATCTAGTCTGATTTGGGTTGGTAACCCTTAAACTCCCCCTATTTATTACTTTTGGCCTTTTACTGCCACTTGTACATTTCTTGCTGAGGCATTCTTTTCTTTTGAATGCCTCAGGCTTGGAGCTATAGCGGTATGGGCAGCTTGAGTTGGTGTTTTCGGGCGTGGGTTTTATAGATGTGGTTTTCCTTCCCTTGCCTTCATGAGGTAGTATTGTAGTTCTTACTTTGGTTTAGACATATATGTTGTTATGTTGGTTCGTGTCAGGTGGTTGACGACCATAGTGAATTATTGTAGATGATAGACTATTTGCTAGCTGCTATGCTATATTCTTGCTGTTGGTCGTACTACTTGCTTTCTGAGAAGGAATTATGCTAGGTTGCATGTTAGTTACTTTCAAAGTATAAAAGGATCAATATTATTATCTCATGCTCATATCATCCTTTTAAAACACATGTCACCTCATTTTAATGAACATAAAAGCTCATTTAGTACCTATATTAAATATAGAGGCGTGCATATCATGAGTGGATCTAATAGATCTTCATGCTCATATGGGATAATAAATTAACTAAATAAAGTATTTTCCATTATGTATATGTATAATTTTACCCGTGGACTAGTTGATCCACCGAGCCGAGGGACACGACCATTAAAAACTAAAACTCGAACTATATTTTCATCATAACAAACTTGATAATTTCATGAAAAGTCTTAGGTGTAGGTTCTTGCTTGAGCTTCTGCAGTTGTCCCGTGCATGGCGTGGCATCACAGCGCGTATTTTCTCTTACTCTGATATATTATTTAATGCTGAGAAAATGCGGGTTGTGATAGTTGGTGTCATAGGGAGGTTGGTTTGACAATTTGGTCGAGCAGCTATCTCTAATAAAGTTTTCGTTGTCTTGTCTCATTGCATACACAGACTGATGTGTCATCAGTACGTCTTGGTAGAAGTATGAACCCTACACTCATAAGCATGAACCCTATACTGATAAGCATGATAAGAAGTATACGGGGCATTTTATGTAGTATAGGTTGCATAATATGTGTTTGTATATGGATCCTCAAAAGAAGCAACATGTGATTGCTATGTAGTATGGGATGCATAACATCATCACATGGATGCCAATTAGATTTTTCTTTTTCATTACATGCAATATTATATTGTATGGGATGCATAATATTTCATGTGTACGCCACTCATAACATGCATTAAGGCCTTTATTAGAATGCATAGCACTGCATGCATAACATAACATAGCTTAAGCACACGTGCCAAGTTAAGATCTACATGATGACACACACACACACACATGGTTTTAAAATAAAGGAATAATAATTCATGCATTCATATTATATGCACATGAGTTAGTACGATGATGGTGTATCATCCTAAGTTAAAGAATACCATAATTTATGAAAATCCCATAGCAAGGTAGCAGCAAGAGCAAGTATCTGTACATGTATGGTATGAAATAAGTTGAGTAGTTCTCACGTTAAGCTAGGTTTTGATGCATTGTATTATTAGGAATGCCGCCTAGGTGTGTTGGGACGAGGTCGACTCCCCAGTATGAGGGTGAGTTGTCAGGTGCGCAAAGTGAGGTTTTCGACGACTTGTTGAGTAAAAGACTATCGCATGGCAATAGAGGGTATCACGTGGCGATAACCCATCTCTCAATACTCTTAATGCCTTGTAGCATTGAATGAACTCAACGCACTCGATGTAATGAAGCGTTGAGGGAGATGTCGCGTGGTGATAGTGCATATCGCCAGGCGATAGTACCACGTCTGCTAGGCACGTGTCAGATGGCCGGATGGCGGCCGATGAGCGGTGGTTGACTGGGGTCAAAGCAGCGGAAAAGCCGATATCGCCAGGCAACATTCGATATCGTGCGGAGATATCGCTCATTTTGATAGGTCAGTTGATTTTGAGGCCATTCATTCCTATTGACTAGAGGATCATGTGGCTGAGATTAATCCCAAGACCACTTTAGCAGAAGAGTGGAGATAAGAGTTATCATTCTCTTCTTCTCACACTCTCTCCTCCTTTTCATCTAAGTTCTTGAGAGAAAAAGCTAAGGGATGTAGATGAGCTTGAATAGCTTGTTGAAGGAGATTCTGTAGTTGAAAGTAAGAACCGAGGCTAGATCCGCGAAAAGGGAAGTGAGGTGCTCCTTTCCGTCCGGGTAGAAAAGCTTCTCCATGGCTCCATAAAACACTACAAGGGTAACTATCTTCCGTCTTGGACAAGTGAAGTACTTCATTTTTGGAATATGCATGGAATCCCCAACCAAAAGGTAGAAAAGTGAAGGGAATTCCTTTGGGTCAATTCATGAAATCCCCGGTTGGTTGGTCTATTGCCCTCAATGTCCTAGATTTGAGGAAGTTAATCTTCTTAATGACATATATTGAGTTGTATTTGATGAATGCCTGAGCTCATGCATGCAGGTTAGTCCTAGTAACAATGATGGGACAGATAGCCTAAGTGGCTAAATCAGGTAAACACTTACCTAAGTTATGGACAGACAAAAATCTGTCTAAGTCCATAGGCGTTGAGTGAAGGTTACTCACTCAACTCTAGATTACTTATAGCGCTGAGTGGGGCCTATATAGTCAAATCCAAAGGAGTAGAAAGCTGAGAAAGTGGCTAAGTCCACAAGCATTGAGTGAAGTCTACTCACTCAACGCCATACAACAAAAGGCTGTGAGTCAAGCTCAGTCAGTCAAAGCCACAGAAAATCTGTGCTAAAATTTGACTAAGTCCACAGGCATTTAGTGAGGCAAACTCACTCAACTCCATATGATAAAACATTGACTGTATCTCATTCAGTACGATCCTGTATTTTCAAACAATGAAATTTGGCTAAGTCCAAATGCGTTGAGTGGAGATTACTCTATCAATGCCAAGGTGAAGAAAAATATGGCTAAGGTAGAAAGCGTTGAGTGAGCCAAGCTCACTCAACGCTCTCAACGCCATGATTCAGAAAGTGGATAAAGAAAAAGGCATTGAGTGAGGCATGCTCACTCAACACTCTCAATGCTTAAGATACTGAAGAAGCAAGGAATTAACTAAGGCATAAGGGGCTGAGTGAAGTATGGTCACTAAACGCTCTCAACGCCATGCATGCAGAAAAGGCTAAATAATAAGCTAAGGCAAAAAGCGTTTAGTGAGGCTTGCTCACTCAATGTTGTCAACGCCTAGATAGACAGAATTCTTTCTAAGTGTTTTGGCATTGAGTGAGGCTTACTCACTCAATGCCTATTCTAATGTTGCTCGATTCTGGCTAAGTCAACAGGTGATGATGTCAGCAAAATAGATAAAGTAACCTTACTTCAAATCAAGTACGGAGAAGCTACAGAACACGACAAACTCTGCCAAGAAGCTACTGCATGTCTTCTTCCGTTAAAGAAAGGTGCAGTTGGAATCTGCAGGTGGGACCCACTTCTTACTAAAAGCCATTAATCGGCAAACTGCAAAAGGAAGACATCGGCCAAGACGCAATGGATGACATTTATGGTTTTACTGATTCAAAAAGTTGTGGATGGACTTCATCTTCCTCGCCATTGCTGCAGAGAAATAGCTTGAAGTCTTCCAGATGGAACCAAAAGTTCAGTTAGTTGGTGTCATCTTCACTTGCACCAGCAAGTTCAAAAGGTCTTCCTTTTGAGGGAGAATCAAAAATTGAGAATAAGTTTCTGCAGATCAAGTTTCTTCTCAGTTCAGCAAACTCAAATCTGAAGATCTACTTCTGAAGCTTAGGAGAAGAATGAACAAGTAGCTGATTCTGTCCTGGGAAGGAAGAAGAAGCAGAGTAGTTTACTGCTAGTTACTTCTAGCTCAAGATCCTTGTAGCTGTGAAGAAAGTTAGAGCTAAGTTAACTCAGCTCAAAGAGTTATCATAGAGAAATTTGTCTGTGATAAACATAAATTTATTTCACTCCAGTAGGATACTTTGGATATGAGTTGTAGGGCTCACTGAGCCCGAAGTAGGGCAAATTTGCCTGAGCTGTAGGATCCAGTTTTGATCTGAGGTAGGTGGTCAATTGGTCACTGAGGTGTATGAGAGGATTACTCTCTGAAAGTAAGACCTTTGGGTCTGAGGTAGGATCCCTAGTGGATCTGAGGTAGGGCTGTCCTCCCAGCACTAGTGTAGGGCCTTTATCCTAAGGTAGGTGATCTGCTGATCACTGAGTTATAGGCCCTTGTGGCTGAGTTGTATGTCTTGGAGGAGACTGAGAGATCCTGAGGGATCTGAGGTGTAAGCTCTTTGGAGCAGTGATTTGGAGAAGTACCTTAACTAACAGGAAGTTGGCATGGTGGGAGGAGAGTGGATGTAACCAAAATTTAGGGAACAACTATAAATATTTGTGTGCTTTTCTGTGGTGTTTTATTTATGCAGGTACTTTAAAGCTCACCACAACCAACTTACTAAGTACTATGGAAGATAAGATTAAAATCTAATAATATCTGAGATACAACCTATTCACCCCATAGGTTGTAAGCTACCTTGAAAATAAAGACTTTCAAGTGGTATCAGAGGGAGGTTACTCAAAAGGATCAAACCATCTGAGTGATTCTCCAAGGTAGCTATAGACAGTCCTTATGGGTTCAGGAGTGAACTACAAGGAGCTAGGTGCCATGAAGCTTCCTATCTATAAGAAAGAAGGTTTTGGTTTCTGGAAGGGAAGGGTTAGGCTGTTTATGGAAGCAACTGACCCTAGAATCTTTATAACAGAAAAGGAAGGACCTTTCATCCCTATGCAAGTGTTTGTTCTGGATGCAACTGTCCAGACACCCAAGACTTATGCTGAGATGACAAAGGATGAAGTCATTCTTGCCACCATAGACAAGAGGGATAAGAATATTATTGTCAGTACAATTGATGATTCTACCCTTCAGAATCTGATTCACTACACAAATGCAAAGGAAATGTTGGACACTCGTGTGATCTACATGGAAGGCACATAGGAAGTCAGGGATGATAGAAAGTCCATGCTTAAGTAGGAGTATGAAGCTTTTAGACAGTCCAAGGGAGAAGACATAGCCACCTACTATGAAAAATTCTTTAGGATTGTGAATGAACTAAGGATCTATGGAAGGATCTTTAGTCATTATGAGCTAAATGATAGGTTCCTCAGGTCTCTCACTAGAGACTGGAACACAAAAATATATGCCATCAGAGAAGTAGCCAAGCTGTGTGAAACTCCACCCCACACCTTATTTGGAAAACTGCTCTCATATGAGATGCAGTTAACTGTCAGGATAGAGGAAGAGACCAACAACAATTCTCAGGCCAAAGAGAAGTATGTAGCCTTCAAAGCTGAAGCCAAAGGAAAAGTAGGAGGAAGACCCCTTCTCCTCCAATAAGAACAACAGATTCAGACTGCTCTGAATTAGAAGCTTCAGACAGCAACATGTCTGATGAGGACTTTTCTGTCTTCTCCAGGCAGCTCCATAGGCTGATGAAGAAGAAGCACTGGAAGAGTAGACCCTCCTCCTCAGCACATCACTGGAATAAATCCTCCAAGGAGGACATGTATGGATCTAAACCCAGTAAACAGAATTCCACCAATATTATTTGCTACTACTACAGCAATCTAGGGCATGTCATTGATGATTGCCCAGTGAAGAGAAGGGAAGATAGTGAGAAGAAATCTCACCTAAAGCACAAGGGCAAGAAATAAAAGTCTTTATTGGCTAATAAAGAGAAAAGTTGGGCAGACTCATTATCATCTGATTCTAAAGAAGTGGAATCCTACATTGGGCTAGTTGTTGCTACAACTGCTAAAGATAAAGTTGTTACAATAGGAAAAGTCTATCCTCCAGTGAGGATAGGAATCGGTGCCCCTCTGACACTATCAGATAGTGACTCAGAGGTGGATGAAGATGCCCATAGATGTAAAGGGCTGATGGTAATGACTGATGAAGAGGGCAGCCGGGATCAGCTTGGTCAAAATAAGGTACATTCCCTATCCAGTTCTGTGTCTGGGTATGAGACTAGTCCTTGTACAGAAGTCTCTTCATCTAACGTTGAAGATGATTCTGGCTCAGAAGGTGATGTCAATCAACTGATTTACAGATATGCTGAACTTTTTGATGCCTTTAAAATAAGCAAGAAGTTGACTAAGAAACAGGCTATGGAGAATCTATCTCTTCAGCCAGTTGCTTACCAGCTTGCTGAAATAACCTCTATGCTGAATCATACCTTGAGGGAACTCAGTCAACTGAAAACCCTTTCAGGCATCCAGATGGAGGCTATCAAGAGCAAGAAATGTCTCATTAGAGATATCGAGGAAAAGCTCTAGAGGGAGAAAGGTATTGTGGCCAGTTTCTCTCATCCTAATACAGTATTGACCTTAATAGACTCCTTTACCACACACAAGGATAAGAAAGGGTTGGGCTTTAAGGGTAACACAAGACCAGCCCATCCTAAAGGGAAAGGGAAAGTAACAGTTGCGCCCATGGCATCTAGGCTACCTATCCCATTCAAGAGGGTGATATTCCCTTAAAATTGGTATGACCAGGAAAGTATTTAAAGCCACTATATGAATGCTGCTTCCACAAGTGGAACAAAAGATGTTCTCAGGCATTGTGGAAGGGATATAAGGGTAAGTGCCTTTAAGGCTTCCCATGAAGAAATTCAAATGGCCCATCATGGACCATTTGTTTTTGGTGCTATAGTCCCCCTCTCAAAAATATAGTTGCAACCAATTTTCAGAACCTGTTAGCACAAAATCTGACTAAGGGTTAGTCTATTAGCTTACCTGATATGGTTGTTTCTAATGCCATCAAAAGCATGCAGTCTGACAAGAAATATGTCGCTGATGGGATTCAAAATAGGCCACACAAGCCAGCAAGCAGACTAACCTTCAGTCAAATCCATACTAAAAGGAATCAGAAAATTGCTGCTGCACAACTTCCTTCTGTCAAAACTGCAATCAAACCAACTATAAGGCCTACACAGAAAAGAAGGTACAACAATCATGATTGTTGGTGTTGTGGAAAGGTAGGACATTATGCTATTGACTACTGGCACAATCCTAATGTGGCAAGAGCTAGAGTTAGTCCACCAGTCAGAAAACCCACTGGTGGACATGTTCAGTTACAGACTAATATGCACCTATGACACAATAGATATTGGGGCCCTAAGGTAAAGTAAACTGTATATTGCAGGTTAGTCCAAGTGGCCATACCCCTATATCATACTTGGATAGTGGTTGTTCCAGGCACATGATTGGGACAAGGAGCAACTTGAAGGAGTACACCCCAGTGAAAAATGGACCCAAGGTTATCTTTGGGGGTTCTGATAGAGGGGGTAATAAGAGGCTATGGAAAGATCAACAATGTCATAGTCACCATCACTAAGGTGACTTATGTTGAAGGGTTGCAACACAACCTTATAAGCATAATCCAGCTCTCTGGTCTTGGCTATGTTATTATCTTTCATAAGGATGAGTGTCTGATTAGGAGATCAAGTGACCAAGAGTTCATATTAACAGGCACTAGGAGTTGAAATATTTACTGTTTAAACATTCTATGTCTTAACTCAGACTCTCCTACTTGTCTTGTAGTAAATGAAAAAGTCTCATACTGTGTCCAGTGGCACAAGAGACTAGCTCACTTAAATTACAAGACTATTGGCAAGCTCTTTAGTCAAGAGCTAGTTAGGAATGGTCCAAATGTGAAATGCACAAAGGACAGCATTTGCACTGCTTGCCAAAAGGGTAAGAAGACCAAAGCTTCCTTCAAGGGCATTAGTTTCAAAGACTCTGTGAGGTGCTTATACCTCTTATATATGGACCTATTTGGTCCTATGCCTATTCAGAGACTAGGTAGGATAGTCTACACCCTTGTGGTGGTTGATAACAAATCCAAGTTTACTTGGGTGTTTATTTTGAAGAAAAAGAATGAGAATCTTGACATCTTCATCAAGTTTGTCAAGCAAGTTTAGAATGAGTTTAATAGTTCCGTGGTCAAGATCAGGAGTGACCTTGGAACTGAATTCCAGTCTGAAGGCATGATAGAGTTCTATGAAGAGCAAAGGATTCATCAAGAATTCTCTTCTCCTAGAACTCCACAACAAAATTGGATTGTTCAGAGGAAAAACAAAACTCTCATAGAGGCTGGAAGAACCTTGTTGAGTGACACCTCTCTCCCAGAATATTTCTGGGTTGAGGCAATAAATACTGCATGTCATGTCTTCAATAGGGCCTATATCACCAAAAGCCACAAGAAGACTCCCGATGAAATCTTGAAGGGCAGAAAACCAAATCTGGGCTATCTCAGAATATTTGGTAGTAAATGCTATGTACTCCATAATGGAAAGTCCTATGTGACTAAGTTTGCTCCCAAGTCCTTTGATGGAATCTTTGTTGGGTATAATAATCATAGTAAAGCCTATATGGTATACAACTTGAAAAGCAATGTTTTAGAAGAGTCTGTGCATGTAGTCTTTGATGAGTCTAGCATGATTAATAGGGAGATACCAAGCCCCTCTTCCAGTACTGCAGGTACAGAATAGATGATTGAAAATCTAACCATCAAGGAAGATGAACCAGTTATCCAAGATGAAGTGGATACTCCAGAAGGCCTACCAGACACACTTGGAGCAGAGGATGATCAATAAGAGGATATTCCTGAAGTTGTTGCTGAAAGAAGATTACCTCCAGTAATTATGCATTTAGTAGACCATCCTGCTCACCAAATTATTGGTGAACCATGCCATGGAGTAGTGACAAGAAGCAAAAATCTGAATGCAACTATGTATGCAAGCTTCCTGTCACAATTGGAGCCAAATAAGTTTGAAGAGGCCAACAAAGATCAATTCTGGATAGTGGTCATGCAAGAGGAACTTAACCAGTTCAAAATATAAAAAGTCTGGAAGCTGGTTCCCAGACCTCATGGACATAATGTCATTGGAGTCAAGTGGATTTATAGAAATAAACTTGATGAAAATGACATTATAATCAAGAATAAAGCAAGACTGGAAGCTAAGGGGTACAGGCAGGAAGAAGGCATTGATTTTGATCAAAACTTTGCCCATGTAGTAAGGTTGGAAGCCATAAGATTGTTCCTTGCATATGCTACACACAAGGGATTCAAGGTCTACCAGATTGATGTGAAGTCAGCCTTCCTGAATGGTGACTTAGAAGTGGAAGTCTATGTTGAGTAGCCTCCAGGTTTTGTAGTTTCTAACTCACCTGATTATATTTGTAGACTTAGGAAAGCTCTATATGGGCTAAAGCAAGCTCCTAGAGCTTGGTATGAGACTTTGTCTAGTTTCCTCATTGAAAACAAATTCTCAATGGAGAAGATAGACAAGACCCTATTCCTAAGGGAATCTAAGGGCAATATCATCCTAGTTCAGATCTATGTAGATGACATCATCTTTGGATCTACTGATGATAACCTCTGCAGGAAGTTTGCCAAACTTATGTAGGGGAAGTTTGAGTTGAGCAGTATGGGTGAACTTAAGTTCTTCTTGGGCCTCCAAGTAAGATAGACTGATGATGGCTTGTCCATATCCCAGTCTAAGTTTACTAGGGAGATAATTAAGATATTTTGTATAGATAATTCCTCCACCATGATAACTTTCATAGGGTCAAGTATGCCCATATGCAAAGATGAGGCAGGGAAACCGATTGATGAGACTTTGTATAGGTGAATAATTGATTCCCTTCACTACCTAACTGCAAGTAGGCTAAACATCATGTATGTTACATGTGTTTGTGCTAGGTATCAAGCTTGCCCCAAAGAATCTCATTATTCTTCTACAAAGTGAATTATGAGGTATCTTAAGGGCACACCAGATCTTGTCCTGTGGTACCATAGGAATGGGGAGTTTGAACTAACTGGCTATTCAGATGCAGACTTTGTAGGCTACACAGAGGACATGAAAAGCACTTCTGGCACCTATCAATTCCTAGGTGGAAGACTAGTTTCATGGAGCAGCAAGAAGCAAACCAGTGTTGTAATTTCAACTGCAGAGTCAGAGTACATCTCAGCAGGTAGCTGCTGTGCTCAATTGTTGTGGATCCAGCATCAGCTCCAGGATAACAACCTTCAGATAAGTATAAGTCCTCTATTTTGTAATTCTACTAGTGCTATTTCAATTGCTAGGAATCCTGTCTCCCATAGCAGTACTAGGCACATTTGATGAGTATAAAAATATACAATTTTATTTCATATTAAATATACATATTTATAAATAAAAACCTTAGTTTTTATTATAGAAAACTAACTATTTTTATTATATTGTATTTTTTGTTTTAAAATTAAATTTTAAGTTTTTTCTGAAATTTTGTAATTTTTCTTAGGTCACGCCCCTAGGTCACGCCCGTGACCTAGGGCGTGACAGCTCTTTTTAATTCCGTTTTCTGCTATTTTGCTGGACAGCTCAAACTCAGGAAATCGTTGGTCACGCCTGCTGAACACGCCCGTGCCAAAGGCGACACGCCCGTGACCTAACCAAGTTCTATCCAGAAGTCCAGCAAGCTGCCGCGCTGTCGCCACGCCCCGTGCCGCCTGTTGAAGTACATGCATGACACGCCCGTGACCTATTTCGACACGCCCGTGACCAGTTCAAGTCTATCCAAATCTCCAGCTGGCTTGCCACCTGTCCCGGCAGCCTGTATATCACGCCCGTGACCCTGTCACGCCCTACCCGACACGCCCGTGTCAGGGGGCGTGTCACCTGAAAATTTTTTCTATAAATAGGCCGGCAGGGATTTGTAAATTCAATTGAACTCCAGCAGATTCCTTAAGAACTGTTAGGACTCTCCAGCTCTCTGACAAGGAACTGGTAGTAGCTTTCAAGTATTCTAAAGTTCTGTAAGTTGTAATTTTTCAGCTTTATTTTCAGCTTTTTAGAAAGTTGTAATATTTTCGGACTTTATAAAATAGTCTCTTTCAATTTCAATTCTGAGTACTTTACTGCTTTCTTTTACTTTATTTATACTATCCCGAATGAAAGGCGAAGCTCTGCTTATGTCCTGGATTAAGATAGTGTAAAACTGCTTTCAAATTTATTTTCAAAACCCTATTCTTTCATACTATCCCGAATGAAAGGCGAGGCGAAAGCCTAAGTCCTGGATTAAGATAGTGCGGAAGCGCTGCAAAATTTTACTACCCTATCTCAACAACAAAGGTGAAGCGAAAGCTTAAATCCTGGATTGAGATAGATAGGTAGATATTATTTTCTGTACTTTATACCGCGCCCATCCTGAGAAGAGGCTAAGAACCCTTAGCACTTGGTCAAGATGAGCTCTGGGCTGGATACTATTTTCAACTATTTCAACTCTACTTTCTAGTTATTCTAACTAGGGTTTTCTTAATTGATCATATACCAGGTGACGAGACACTACGTTTACGTTAACCCGTTTAAACGCAAGCCTTCCCGGTCGTACTTTCGAGTCAGTGATGCTACCAAAGGGACCCTCTCGTTAAGTTAGATAATTAAGAAATAAAGTTGTTCTTTAATAGGCGAATTAATATCCGCTCAAAGTAATTCTGAAATCAAGGACTAAACTCTAAGTCCCTCTCTTAATAAAATCACGTATATATATTTTTCTATCTTTAGTTTTTAAACATAAACCCAACTCCATTCTTTCGATAAAATAATAGTCAGTTCTAAAAAGTAGAATAATTAACACCGATCCCAGGAAAAATACGACCTTGATATTTTCTACAAAATACTATACTCCTATGCGATAGGTACTCTTGCCTTAATCCACAGGATATAAGTAAGTAAACAAAGAGATAGACTTATATACGTAAAAGATTATATAAAACCAAATCTATCTTCTTTAAAACAAACTTTACTTATCAAGCTTTTTGGCGCCGTTGCCGGGGATTAGTTTATTTGTGTTAATATTTGAAAATAAAAGAACGCTATTAATTTTATCTTTTCTTTTTCTTGTTATTTAAAAACCTTAGTTTTTATAAAAATAAAACAAAAATAAAATTCCCTGAATTTAAAACTTTGTTTTTATAAAACCTAATTTTTTTTATTAACAAGTTTATTAACTACTAACAAATTCTAACAGAAAAACCTAACCTACTATTTAACGTAGTTTATATAAAACTTGAAAAAAATAAAAATAAAAAGTAGTTTATAATAAAAAACCTGCTTTTATTATAAAACTTCTTTTATAAAAAAAACTTGTTTTATATAAAATAAAAATAACCTGTTTTTAGTTATTTTCCGTTTTAAGTCTTTTTGTGTGTTTGTATTTGTTTTTTTTACTTAGTTTTTTTTATTTTTTATTTTATAAAAAAAAAAGTCTTTTTTAGTGTATGACCCGCGGAACTCCATCTGATTTAACTCTTGGACTTGATCCTGAAATCGAACGCACCTTTCACAGGCGCCTCCGATCTCTGAATCAAGAGCTCGTGTTAAATCTGGAAGAGTCTGTAGGCACCGCACACGTTCAAGAAATGGCAGCAGAGCAACAACAAATGCCAGAGGTGGTCCCCCAAAGGACCATGTCTTATTATGCACGACCTAATTTAGATGACACCGGGTCTAGTATCGTTCGTCCACCAATTGCTAATAATAACTTCGAGATTAAATCGAGTATAATCCAAATGATTCAAAATTCTGTTCAATTCGATGGATTGCCCGACGAAGATCCAAACACGCACTTATGCAATTTCTTAGAAATATGCGACACATTTAAGATAAATGGCGTCACTGATGATGCCATCCGTCTTCGCTTATTTCCTTTTTCGCTACGAACGAAAGCCAAACAGTGGCTAGGTTCTCTCCCCAGAGGATCTATCACCACTTGGGCTGAAATGACCGAAAAATTCCTAACAAAGTATTTTCCACCTGCAAAAACCGCACGTCTGCGTGCGGATATTTCTTCCTTTGTGCAAGGCGAGTCTGAGTCTCTTTATGAGACTTGGGAACGTTTTAAGGAATATCTACGTCGGTGTCCACATCACGCACTGCCAACTTGGCTCCAGGTACAAATATTTTATAATGGTTTGAATATTCAAACCAGACAAGCCATTGATGCTGCCGCTGGGGGCACGCTCAATAACAAAACCCCCGAGGCCGCTCAAACCCTCTTTGAGGAAATGGCCATGAACGCGTACCAGTGGAATGTGCCAAGGTCACACCCTAAACAAGCTGGGATTTATGAGCTCGACACTTCTTCTACTTTAGCACTCCAAGTAGAAAACCTAACTAAACAATTGGCTGGAATATCTGCTTCCTCCGCCACTACTTGGAATCCGAATAATAATATAATTGAAGAAATCGATTATATGGGGAACTCTTATAGACCTTCCTATAATCCTAATATGAACTTAAATAATAATTCTTATAATCCAGGATATAGGAACCATCCTAATTTTTCATGGAGCAACCCCAATAATGCTCAACGCCCTCCGACTGCAAATCCAATTGGATTTGCACCGCAACCCCCACAACCACAAACACCACCACCACCAAACCAATTTAGGCCAACCCCGATAGAAGACATATTCACGAAATATGTCAGTATTAATGAGTCCAATATCCGGAACCTGACCGGATCAATTAAAAACTTAGAAACACAAATTGGACAAATATCAAAAATGCTATCGGAACGCCAACCTGGTAATTTGCCAGGAAATACGGAACCAAATCCGCGGGATACTGGCCATTCCAGTAACCCAAGTTGACAAGCCGTTCAACTACGAAGTGGCAGGGAGCTACCACCACCCGTTAGGGTAGAAAAAGAAGCTAAGGTTAGCCTTCCTACACCACTTCCCGTTACGACTTTACCTCCTCAACCCCCGCGAATTTCTTCCACGCATGTTGTTTTACCTTATCCATCTAAATTAAAAGATGAGCGAGAAGATGAACAATATAAAATTTTTCTAAAAATGCTAAAACAAATTCAAATCAATATACCTTTCTGCGAGGCAATTGTACAAATGCCTAAATACGCAAAATATTTAAAAGCGTTATTTTCAAATAAAAAGAAACTCGAAGATATTTCGAGAGTTTTTCTTAACGCCGAATGTTCAGCCGTTTTATTACATAAATTACCCCCAAAATTAAACGATCCGGGACGATTTTCTATCCCGTGTCTTTTCGGTAATCTATTAATAAAAGATGCGTTAGCAGATTTAGGTGCTAGCATAAATTTAATGCCCTACTCGCTCTTTCAAAAACTAGGATTAGGTAACCCCAGCCCAACTAAAATGAGCATCCAATTAGCAGATCGTTCTATTAAATATCCAGTAGGGATAGTAGAGGATGTTCTGGTCAAAATAGACAAGTTTATCTTCCCGGTAGACTTTGTTATTCTTGACATAGAGGAAGACGCCGATGTTCCCATAATTCTCGGTCGTCCTTTCCTCGCAACCTCTCGCGCGATAATAGACGTAAGTAACGGTAGACTTCTCTTACGAGTAGGAGATGACGAAGTTACTATCGATATAGATCCCTCTATGAAAAACTCTTTAATAAATGACGATTCCTGCTATCTTGCGGAAGCCTCTTTTGAGGAAAATGGTTTTCCCTATTCTGATTTATTTTCAATAACTGTAGAAGAATCGGACTTGGCAGACTTACCCATTTCACAAGAAATGCCTACCAATGACCCTTTAGAACCTTTTATATCTTTAACTTCTACAACTTTAAAAACTCCAACTTCATATGAAAAACCACCAACCCTCGAGCTGAAAACACTTCCTGCACATTTAAAATACGTTTTCCTTAAAGCCGAATCTAAACTCCCTGTTATCATTTCTGCCGAATTAAATGATAAGAAAACGTCAGAATTAATAGAAGTGTTAAAACAACATCGCCGTGCATTAGCATGGCAAATTTCTGATATCCAAGGACTCAACCCATCTTTTTGTACGCATAAAATATTTTTGGAAGATAACCCTCGTAAATCTATCCAGCCCCAACGACGTTTAAATCCTAATATGAAGGATGTCGTAAAAGCTGAAGTAATGAAATTATTAGACACAGGAATTATCTATCCAATCTCAGATAGCACATGGGTTAGTCCCGTACAAGTCGTCCCTAAGAAGGGCGGTATAACGGTAGTGCCAAACGCTAATAATGAACTAATTCCAACACGTACTGTTACGGGTTGGAGGATGTGCATCGATTATCGAAAATTAAATGATGCCACCCGTAAAGATCACTTTCCACTACCGTTTATAGATCAAATATTAGAGCGACTCTCGGGTCACTCATATTATTGTTTTCTTGATGGTTATTCAGGGTATTTACAAATTCCTATAGCCCCTAAAGACCAAGAGAAAACTACGTTCACTTGCCCCTTTGGTACTTTCACCTATAGGAGAATGCCATTTGGACTTTGTAATGCGCCAGCTACATTTCAAAGATGTATGCTAGCTATTTTTGGCAAGTTAGTAGAGGACGTTATGGAAGTATTTATGGATGATTTTTCCGTATTTGGAGACTCATTCCATACGTGTTTAGATAACCTCGCTCGTGTTCTTCAACGCTGTGAAGACACGAATTTAGTGTTGAACTGGGAGAAATGCCATTTTATGGTCCGCGAAGGTTTAGTTCTCGGTCATAAAATTTCTTCCCAGGGAATCGAGGTCGATAAGGCCAAAATAGAAATAATTGAAAAACTTCCTCCTCCAACAAATGTAAAATCTATTCGAAGTTTCTTAGGCCATGCAGGTTTCTATAGACGGTTCATTCAAAATTTCTCTAAAATAACAAAACCGTTAACTCATTTATTAGAAAAAGAAGCCCCATTTATATTCGATAGTGAATGCTTAGTAGCATTCAATATTATTAAGGACAAACTTATCAACTCTCCTATTTTAGTAGCCCCAGACTGGTCCTTTCCTTTTGAGATCATGTGTGATGCGAGTGATTATGCGGTAGGAGCTGTCTTAGGACAACGAGTAGACAAATATTTTCATCCTATCTATTATGCAAGTAAAACTCTCACATCTACACAAACCAATTACACGACCACGGAAAAGGAGCTACTGGCAATTGTATTTGCATTTGATAAGTTTAGATCTTATATTACACTATCGAAAGTTATAGTTTTTACGGATCATTCTGCTTTAAAATATTTACTAACAAAGGCAGATGCCAAACCCCGTTTATTACGTTGGATTCTCTTATTACAAGAATTTGATTTAGAGATCCGAGATAAGAAAGGCGCAGAGAATTTAGCAGCCGATCATCTTTCTCGACTAGAGAATGCTGCAACAGATACACTCGTGGAAGCCGACATCGAAGATAAATTCCCTGAAGAAAGTCTCCTCGCCCTCGAAAAGGTAACAAACTCTTCTACTCCTTGGTTCACAGACTTGGCTAACTATTTAGTAGCCCGAGTCCTTCCAAAAGCTTTTTCATTTCAAGAAAAGAAGAAATTCTTTTCTGACTTGAAAAACTACTTTTGGGAAGACCCGTATTTATTCCGAGTCTGTGCCGACCAAGTAATTCGAAGATGTATTTCGAACGAGGAAGGACTAAAAATACTACGGCACTGCCACGAAGGACCAACCGGCGGACATTATCAATCCAACCGGACTGCACGTAAAGCCCTTGAAGCAGGTTTCTTTTGGCCTACTTTATTCAAGGACGCTCAAAAATTGGTAAGCGTTTGCAACCGCTGCCAACGGTCAGGTAACATTTCCCGTCGGGACGAAATGCCCCAAAACTTTTACTTAGAATGTGAAATTTTTGATCTGTGGGGCATAGATTTTGTAGGCCCTTTACCTCCTTCTTTTAAAAATCGTTATATTTTAGTAGCGGTCGATTACGTTTCACGATGGGCTGAAGCGCAAGCTTTACCCACCGCTGACTCGAGAGTCGTCGTTAAATTTCTAAAAACCTTATTTTCACGTTTTGGCACGCCTAGGGCAATAGTTAGCGACCGAGGTACTCATTTTTGTAACACCCAGATGGCTAAAGTATTAGCCAAATATGGAGTTACTCATAAACTCGCTACCGCTTATCACCCCCAAACAAGCGGCCAAGTGGAGGTAGTCAATAGAGAACTAAAGCGCATATTAGAAAAAACTGTAGATACCAATCGAAAAGATTGGTCCCTCAAATTAGATGATGCACTTTGGGCCTACCGTACAGCATTCAAAACTGCGATCGGTTGTACACCTTATCGTTTAGTATATGGAAAGGCATGTCACCTACCTGTAGAATTAGAACATCGCGCATACTGGGCGCTAAAATTTCTTAACTTAGATACAAACTTAGCCGCCGAACAACGTAAATTTCAACTCAATGAACTTGAGGAATGGCGTGCAAACGCCTATGAAAATAATAAATTTTATAAAGAGCGATCTAAGTTTTATCATGATAGGAAAATTAAATTTCCAAAATCTTTTTCACCAGGTGATCTTGTCCTACTATATAACTCACGCCTTAAATTATTTCCAGGAAAATTAAAATCCCGATGGACCGGACCCTATACTGTTAAACAAACCTGGCCATATGTGACCGTTCTTATTTCTCATCCTGAACTAGGAACTTTCAAAGTAAACGGGCACCGTTTAAAACTATATTTTACTGGGGACCCTTTTCAAAAAGAACCTGAAACCCTAACACTACTCCATAACCTCGAAATATAAATTCCTTTGTATAGTTCCATCTTTTATGCTTTTGTATATTCTGTACATATTTTTCACTTCATACATATGCCTAACATAAGTATGGGGGTGCTTTTTAGCTGCAAGTTATTTTCACTTTTATGATATTTCTTATATGTTTTCAATAAAAGTATTGTTTATTTTAAGTACTCACCAAAACAATTCAAAATTTTCAAAACCATACTATGTAAATATATTCCAAAAATCTGAGTTGATCAAAAATGCAAATTATTCAATTTTCAAATTTACTACTCCTTCTCATAACTAGATAGATATAAATATCCGGAATAAATTTGTAAAATTCTATCTTGTAAATTTCATTACAATCAGAGTTATTATTTTAGCAAGCCTGCTTTCAATATCAAAAGAAATACATATATATACAATAGAAGCAAACATATTATGTTCACCAAACAATTGTAGACTGTAATTATCCTTACTCCATTCTTAACGAAATATAAGAAATACAAACTATTATAATTGCTCTCAAAATTTTTTATCCAACTCTTGAATATTTATTTATTTTTACTTGGCATGTTTTCTTACGCAAGCAAGTATCTAGGAGTATGTGCTCCTAGTAAAAGAAAAGATCTTATGTCAATGGGAATAAGATTTCATTCCGTACACATAGGCATCCAATAAATATGAAAAGATTATATGGAAAGGAGTATGTGCTCCTCTAAATATACATTGGATTCAATTAAAAACTCAAGTATGCTTTGTAATTTTTTGCCACTTTGGAATTACATTCCTTAGTAGTTATAACAACGCATAACTTAGATAAAAAGATGATAGAATACAAAAATCTATCACTTCTACAAAAACCTATTGTATAGGTAAAATTCCACCCTTCCAAAATTGATATTCTATTTTTTGTTTAAAATTTTGAGAGAGCATAAATAATAGAATGCATATTTCCAATATATCTCGTATAAAGACATAGTAATCATAAAGCCAATCTATCCTTGTTATATCTGATTTTAATATATGCTTACTATTTGTTTTCAAAAACTTTTATGGCTATAAATTCTAACTCTGGTATCAATGATATGTACGATAAAAATCTTTATTCACCGGATGTTTATACCTATTTTATCTTGACGAATTAAATTGATAGTAAATAGAAAATTTATTAACCTTGTAAAAATACTCAACTCTATTATTGCTCTGGAATAGCAAAATCTAAGTATGGGGGTATTTGATGAGTATAAAAATATACAATTTTATTTCATATTAAATATACATATTTATAAATAAAAACCTTAGTTTTTATTATAGAAAACTAACTATTTTTATTATATTGTATTTTTTGTTTTAAAATTAAATTTTAAGTTTTTTCTGAAATTTTGTAATTTTTCTTAGGTCACGCCCCTAGGTCACGCCCGTGACCTAGGGCGTGACAGCTCTTTTTAATTCCGTTTTCTGCTATTTTGCTGGACAGCTCAAACTCAGGAAATCGTTGGTCACGCCTGCTGAACACGCCCGTGCCAAAGGCGACACGCCCGTGACCTAACCAAGTTCTATCCAGAAGTCCAGCAAGCTGCCGCGCTGTCGCCACGCCCCGTGCCGCCTGTTGAAGTACATGCATGACACGCCCGTGACCTATTTCGACACGCCCGTGACCAGTTCAAGTCTATCCAAATCTCCAGCTGGCTTGCCACCTGTCCCGGCAGCCTGTATATCACGCCCGTGACCCTGTCACGCCCTACCCGACACGCCCGTGTCAGGGGGCGTGTCACCTGAAATTTTTTTCTATAAATAGGCCGGCAGGGATTTGTAAATTCAATTGAACTCCAGCAGATTCCTTAAGAACTGTTAGGACTCCCCAGCTCTCTGACAAGGAACTGGTAGTAGCTTTCAAGTATTCTAAAGTTCTGTAAGTTGTAATTTTTCAGCTTTATTTTCAGCTTTTTAGAAAGTTGTAATATTTTCGGACTTTATAAAATAGACTCTTTCAATTTCAATTCTGAGTACTTTACTGCTTTCTTTTACTTTATTTATACTATCCCGAATGAAAGGCGAAGCTCTGCTTATGTCCTGGATTAAGATAGTGTAAAACTGCTTTCAAATTTATTTTCAAAACCCTATTCTTTCATACTATCCCGAATGAAAGGCGAGGCGAAAGCCTAAGTCCTGGATTAAGATAGTGCGGAAGCGCTGCAAAATTTTACTACCCTATCTCAACAACAAAGGTGAAGCGAAAGCTTAAATCCTGGATTGAGATAGATAGGTAGATATTATTTTCTGTACTTTATACCGCCCCCATCCTGAGAAGAGGCTAAGAACCCTTAGCACTTGGTCAAGATGAGCTCTGGGCTGGATACTATTTTCAACTATTTCAACTCTACTTTCTAGTTATTCTAACTAGGGTTTTCTTAATTGATCATATACCAGGTGATGAGACACTACGTTTACGTTAACCCGTTTAAACGCAAGCCTTCCCGGTCGTACTTTCGAGTCAGTGATGCTACCAAAGGGACCCTCTCGTTAAGTTAGATAATTAAGAAATAAAGTTGTTCTTTAATAGGCGAATTAATATCCGCTCAAAGTAATTCTGAAATCAAGGACTAAACTCTAAGTCCCTCTCTTAATAAAATCACGTATATATATTTTTCTATCTTTAGTTTTTAAACATAAACCCAACTCCGTTCTTTCGATAAAATAATAGTCAGTTCTAAAAAGTAGAATAATTAACACCGATCCCAGGAAAAATACGACCTTGATATTTTCTACAAAATACTATACTCTTATGCGATAGGTACTCTTGCCTTAATCCACAGGATATAAGTAAGTAAACAAAGAGATAGACTTATATACGTAAAAGATTATATAAAACCAAATCTATCTTCTTTAAAACAAACTTTACTTATCAACATTGAAATCGGATATTATTTCATTAGGGAGCATGTGGAGTGTGAAGATATATACCTTGATTTTTTTCCCAACTGACAAGCAAGTGGCTGTCATCTTCACTAAGCCACTAGATGAAGCAAAGTATAACACCTTCAAGTTTGAGTTGGGTATGTTAAACCTAGTATAGCTTTAATTGCTCCTCATTTAGTTGCAGGTTATTTTGTATCTTGCAAGTGAAATTGCATCAGTTGAGGGGGACCATGTCAAGCACTGCCCCACCACTCTCATAAGGATCAACAGCTACCTACATATAATCAAAAAGGGGGAGCAGATGATAAGAACCTTGCTGCTTATTTGCTGAAGTCAAAAAGGGGGAGGAAAAGATGATAAGGAATGATGATCAGGAATGGTAGCAGCAATTCAAGGGGAGCAGGTATGGTAATGCTCACTTGCATGCAATGAGGTTTTGCAACTATAGATCATTCTCCAGTTATATATATATATATTTTTCATATCTTTTATCTGCATATTTCTATGTATGTCATTGACTCACCTGCTTAAGGGTTTTGACTTCCTCAAGTAGGGGGAGATTATTGGGTCCATTACCCTCAATATCCTAGATTTGAGGAAGTCAATCTTATTAATGACATACATTGAGTTGTATTTGATGAATGTCTGAGTTCATGCATGCAGGTTAGTCCTAGTAACAATGATGGTACATATATATAGCCTAATTGGCTAAATCAGGTAAACACTTACCTTAGTTGTGGATAGAAAAAAATCTGTCTAAGTCCTCTGGCATTAAGTGAAGGTTACTTACTCAAAGCCAGATGACCTATAGCACTGAGTGTATCCTATATATTAAAAGCCAAAGGAGTGGCAAGCTGAGAAAGTGGCTAAGTCCACAGGCATTGAGTGAAGTCTACTCAATCAATGCCATACATCAAAAGGTTGTGAGTCAAGCTATGTCAGTAAAAGACACAGAAAATCTGTGCTAAAATTTGACTAAGTCCACAGGTGTTGAGTGAGGAAAACTTAATCAATGCCATATGATAAAGCATTGACTGTATCTCATTCAGTTAGAGCCTGTATTTTCAGACACAGAAATTTGGCTAAGTCCAAAGGTGTTGAGTGAAGCTTACTCTCTCAACGCGAAGGTGAAGAAAAATCTGGCTAAGGCAGAAAGCGTTGTGTGAGGCATGCTCACTCAACTCTCTCAATGTCATGATACAGAAAGTGGCTAAAGTAAAATGCGTTGAGTGAGGCGTGCTCACTCAATGCTCTCAACACTTAAGATACTGAAGAAGCAAGGAATTTGCTAAGGCATTAGGGATTGAGTGAAGTATGGTCACTCAACGCTCTCAATGCTATGCATGCAGAAAAGGCTAAAGAATAAGCTAAGGCAAAAAGCATTGAGTGAGGCTTGCTCACTCAACGCTGTCAACGCCTAGATAGACAGGATTCTGTCTAAGTGTTTTGGTGTTGAGTGAGGATTTCTAACTCAACGCCAATACTAATGTTGCTCGATTTTGGATAAGTCCACAGGTGTTTACGTCAGCAAAATAGACAAAATCAACTTACTTCAAATCAAGTACGGAGAAGCTACAGAACACGACAAACTCTGCCAAGAAGCTACTGTACATCTTCTTCTGTTAAAGTAAGGTGCAGCTGGAAGCTGCAAGTGGGCCCCACTGCTTCCTAAGAGCCGTTGATTGGCGAACTACAAAAGGAAGAGATCGGACAAGACGCAAAGGATAACTTTTAAGGTTTTTACTGATTCAAAAAGTTGTGGCTGGACTTCATATTCCTCGCCATTGCCGTAGATAAATTACTTAAAGTCTTCCAGCTAGAACCAAAAGTTCAATTAGCTGGTGTCATCTGCACCTGCACCAGCAAGTTCAAAATGTCTTCCTTTTGAGGGAGAAGCAGAAATTGAGAATAAGTTTCTACAGAACAAGTTGCTTCTCAGTTCAGCAAACTCAAATCTGAAAATCTACTTCTGAAGCTGAGGAGAAGAAAGAACAAGTAGCAGATTCTGTCTTGGGAGGAAGAAGAAGCAGAGCAGTTTACTGGTAGTTACTTCTAGCTTAAGATACTTGTAGCTGTGAAGAAAGTTAGAGCTAAGTTAACTTAGATCAAGGAGTTATGACAGAGAAATTGATCTGTGATAAACATAAATTTATTTCACTCCTATAGGATCCTTTGGATCTGAGTTGTAGGGCTCACTGAGCCTGACGTAGGGCAAATTTGCCTGAGCTGTAGGATCCGATTTGGATCTAAGGTATGTTGTCAATTGATCACTGAGATATAGGATAGAATTACTCTTTGAGAGTAGGACCTTTGTGGTCTGAGGTAGGATCCCTGGTGGATCTGAGGTAGTGTTGTCCTCCCAGCCTGAGTGTAGGGCCTTTGGCCTAAGGTAGGTTATTAGCTGATCACTGAGGTGTAGGCCCTTGTGGCTGAGTTATAAGTCTTTGAGAAGACTGAGAGATCCTTAGGGATCTAAGGTATAAGCTCTTTGGAGCAGTGATTTGGAGAAGTGCCTTGACTAACATGAAGTTGGCAAGGTGAGAGGAGAGTCGATGTACCCAAAAGTTGGGGAACAACTATAAATCTTTGTGTGCTTTTCTGTGGTATTTTATTTGTGCAGGTACTTGAAAGCTTACCACAACCAATTCACTAAGTACTAAGGAAGATAAGATAAAAATCAAATAATATCAGAGATACAACCTATTCACCCCCAAGGTTATAAGCTACCTTGAAAATAAAGACTTTCACCGGTTAGTTTTGCACATAGATCCAAAAATGTGTAGTACAGAATATGCATGTTGTGTGAAGCCCATCTGGACAGGTTGGTCTAGATTGGTGATGTTTTGATTTACGTGTCAGAGAAGACTACGAGTATAAACAGGTAGGTTACGGAGTCTGCGGGGTTGTACCTGTGACTTGTGAGTTGCTAGAAGTATTAGAGTTACACTCCAGGAAAATACCCATGAAATTCCACGATTTTAAGACATGTTGGATATCGTCGGACGACAATGAGTATTATAAATGGTGATAGCTCTTGGTGAGCTATTTGTGTTGTGTACTATGAAAGTCCAGTGATTCTGGCACTACAGGTTACTACAGGGTTTTGGCTGGGTCTGGGTACATAATGTGAGTTCTATTTTTAACGATTGGCGATAGTGAGTATTGTCGGCGAAAGATCCCAGATACCCTTTTGATTGCAAAGCCAGTCTCTCGAAGATAGTGTGGCTAGTGTGAGCTACGAGCTCTTAAGGCCATCATGTCGAACGGGCAAGGGGAAGCCGAACCGCGTCAATCTTTTCTAAACTAACGATTTGAGCAACGGGCAAAGGCTGAACCGGACCTGCATTTTAGTCATGTACTTTCATGTTTACAATGCCAAGTACACACCAATTTTAGGTTACAGTGAGTTAGTAAATACAAGACTGCACAATGTAATCCCTCATTGTGTGGGCCAATGTGTTGACACACGTGTAATCTCCCTATTGGGGTGTACTTCTATCCCAAGTACAGAAGAAGGATCAAGGATGGCCAAAGACCACGAGTCAGAAATGTAGAATTTTACCTAAGTAAAATTCGGCGAGTGTGGCTAAGCATACACGTCGAATTCGTCGAGTATCGTCGTTGATACACGCCGAATTCGTTGAGTATACTTACCAATCCCCGTCAAATTCATCATATTTACTCAGGGTAAAGTATTTGGAAAAGTGAAAAATCTATCAAGTAAAATTTTCCGAGTATTGTTGTGGATACTTGTCGAATCCGTCGAATGTATCTAACGTTACTCGCCGAATTTGTCGAATATGCTAAGTGATACACGTCGAATCTGTCGAGTCCAGTCGATGCTACTGCTCTAGATTTTTCCAAGACTAATTCATCGAATATCAATGCGTTGAGTGTGTTGAGTAAACTCGACGATAATTGATGAATGTCGCCTATGGAGTTGAGAGAGTCGAGTCTGTTGACCGATACTCGACGAATTTGTCGAGTATGCCAGGTGATACTCGACGAATTCATCAAGTATGACTCCTCGCTATAGCGTTGAGTGACCAGCCAACTTGGGATGTTTTATCTAAGTCCTTTTTGTTGTATATCAAGATGTATTCGATGAGTATCATTATGATACTCGACGAATTTGACTTAGGTCATTTTTTTCCAAAAATTTCTTCCTCCCGTCATGGGTTCGGTCGGCCATGTACAATACTTTTTTAGGTTTCAATTTAGGAAATCACTTTTAGCTGTTTCTTTTTGAATCACTCTATAAATACCTAGAGTAATTTTGAAATGATCACGGATCTTGAAAACCCAATTTCTTGAATCAATTTTCACATTTCCCGAAATAGAAAATCCCGTCGGCCGACCTACGCCTTTCGATACTTTCTCCCGTTCGGCCGCAACTTCGAGCAACCGTATTCTTTGCCGATGACATCATTGACTTGATCGCTTCTTTGTTCAAGATCTGATTTACTCCAGTCCTTGTTGGTCGAAGATTGAGGTTCAAGATCCAAAGATTTCAAGTTTCCGAGTTCTCCAAGATTTAACTTCCAACCTTCAATGAATGTCGGATCAAGATTGGAATTGTGTGTTATTGTTGTAACTTTAATTTGAATATTGTAGGAGATTTTTCTCCGAGTTTTATAGATCCGTTTGTGGATCGAGAGAGTAGATCCGGTTGTGGATTGAGTGTGTAGATCCGAATTGCGGAACGAGTTGTAGGAGAGTTTGTTCTCCGAGTGGTAGGAGCTTCATCTCTGAGGTGTAGGAGTTGCAACTCCGTGGTGTATGATTTGACGAGATCTGAGTTTGGTGAAGTTTCTGAATCTGCCCTTCGTGGGAGATAGGCGAGGCGGGACAGTGGACGAACCCAACTCGGGGAACCACTATAAAATCTGTGGGTTTGTGTGATTGTTATTTACGATTATTTTTATTCTGCAAAAAGACACAAACATCACCTATTCACCCCCTCTAGGTGATTTAAGTAGATGCTATATACTTTCATTTGTTATCAGAGTGGCGTTTTGATCGATAAGGCTAACACCTTGATCAAGATCCTTGATCTAGCATTAAGAGATTTCGCTCAGTCACCATGGATCGAAGCAAAGATATGTCTTCCATGAATCTACCAGTGTGCACCAAAGAGAACTTTCCAATGTGGAAAGAAAGAGTACGATTCTGCATGGAAGCTACAGATCCGAGAATTTTTCAGATCGTGGAAGAAGGACCTCACATCCCTACTCAGGCTTCAATGATAAATCCAGCAATTCAAATTCCCAAAAAGATGATGGATCTCACTAAGGATGAGATTGCCCTAGTCTCCATAGACAAGAAGGCGAAGAATATAATAGCTAGTGTAGTGGATGACTCAATGCTCTAGAACTTATTCCACTGCAAATATGCCAAGGAGATATGGGACTGCCTCGTTGTACTTATGGAGGGTACTGAAGAAGTAAGAGACGATCACAGATCATTGTTGAATCAGGAGTATGAAGCCTTCAAGTAAGGTGCTAATGAATCCATAACTGACAGTTTTGAGAAGTTTTTCAAGATAGTCAACGGCCTCAGGAACTATGGCCGTGAATTCACTCATGGTGAACTGAATGAAAAATTCCTCAGATCCTTGACAAAGTACTAGGATACAAAAGTTGTTGCTATCAGAGAATTCGGGAAGTTGCCAGAGATCGACCCTCAGAATCATTTCGGCAAATTGCTCTCCTATGAACTCCAAATGAACACCAGAAAGAAGGAGGAGCAAGCCAATCGATCTTCAAGCAAAGAGAAGTCTACAACCCTAAATGCTGAAGATTCAAGGAAGTCCAAAGCTATGTCACCCATAAGGACACGAGCTCCTGACACTCCTGAAGACTCTGAGCCAAGCACATCAGGCTCCGAGCTATCGGACGGAGAGTTCTCCTTAATCTCCAAGCAGTTTAAGAAGATGCTGAGCAAGAGGAGATAAATGAAGAATAAGACTTCCTATTCAGATTAAAGAAGATCACATCGTGATGGTGATCGTATGAAGAAAAGCTACAACAAGGAGGACATGTATAAATTAAAACCTAATAAATTTTCTTCCTCTGACATTGTTTTCTATTATTGCAATAAATCAAGTCATATTATCGCGGAGTGTCCATATAAGAAGGACAACTCCAGGAAGGACGAGAAGAGATCCTTCAAAGGGAAGCAGAAAGAAGAAAAGAGCTTCGTCGATAAAAAGTCGAAGACTCTCAGTGACAGTGACTCGATCGAGTCAAGGTATGAAAACGAAGAAGCTAACTTTGGGCTTATGGCTCAATCCTACGAAGAACTAAGCGACTCTAAATACAATGGGAAGGCATACTCGCACAACATTCTTTCAGAATCTGAAAATTCCTCAAATGGTCATGAAAACTACTCCTCTGATGAGAATGAATCAGAGTTGATAGCTCATCACGAGCACTTGTTAAAGGCTTTCGACAAATGTAGAAAGGTAGTTCGAAAGCAAGTTCAAGATATTGCCTCCCTCAAGGCATTGGAAGAAAATTTGAAGTAAGAAATTGCATAATTACTTCCTCTCAGAGATGATGTCCACTCCTTGAAAGTGGAACTCAAGGACTCTACTGAGACGTTAAAACTGAAGGAAAAAAATCTTGATGAGCTAAAAGAAAAGCTCGCGGTGGAGAGAAAACTCGTTGAGAGTTACTCCAAGCCGAAGATTGTTTATCCTCTCATAGATGAGTTCTCCACTCAAAAGAATGGTGGTGGTCTTGGCCACGTCGGTGGAAAAGGTAAGGCTGCCAAGAAGGCTAGCGCCAAATAAAAGGGGAAGGCACCCATGGATCAACCTTCGTTCAGGAAAGTAATCTTTCCGACGAACAAGTTTTACCTTGAGTTATCCTATGGTCATCATGCTAGGCCTACTCATGTAGAGCCGAATAACAGATACCAGGGATGGACCCATCCCCATGAATTTGGTACCAGCGTGTTCAAAGCACCATTTGAGGAATTTCAGATGAAGAGTTACGGTCCATATGTGCATGGCCATAACAATAAGAAGGCACCAAAAGCCACATCTGATGTGCCTAAGGCTAAGGAGATGGGAATCCCCTATGTATGCTGCAACCAAGAGGCCTGCACCTCTAAGAATTCTACCCCTGCTAGACCTCACGTTCAAAGGGTAAAGCAGGAGTACAAAAGGAGGTACAACAGATTTGACTGTTGGTGCTATGACAAAATTGGTCATTTTGGCGCAGATGTTGGTATAACCCTGCCAATCTTGTAACCCCTAGAGTTAGCTATGTGAGACCGACCAGTTGTAAACCTAATGTTCCTAGGGGGAGTATGTTGACCAGGAAGCAAGGACCCAAATACATTTGGGTTTCTATGGTAAACTGATTTATTTTTGCAGGAATGTTCAAAGGCCAATAAAACTCCAATAGGATAGTGGATGCTCTCGACACATGACCGGGACACGAAGCCTTTTGCGTGATTATACCTGTTGGAAACCCTAAGTGATTTGGGCTAGGTTCTCTTCTTTAGATGTGACCCATGTTGTATAGAAGGGTCAAGTTTTATGTGTTTCTAGAGTCTAGGTCAAGTCCTTAGAGTCAATAGTATAAAGGACCAGCCTCCAACACTACCCAAGACTCAAGACTTAGAGAATTCAAGTTTTAGAAACAGGAGATCGACGTTCGTCGATATCCAGTCGACGATAGTCGTGCTCAGCTCGACTAACTCAGAGATAAAATTCTCTGAGCTGAGCTCGATGAACTCTGTTCTCAGGTCGACTAACACTTCAACTCTCAACGCCAAAGATCTCTCAGCGCCATAATTCACTCAAAGGCAAAGCTTACTCAGAGCCAAAGATCACTTAACGCTATCAACGCTATCAATGACTCAACACTCTCAAACGACTCAACGCTAGATGTGCTATTATCTCAACGCCGTCAGTTTAACCAAGTTCTAAGGTCGACTAATTTCACATTCTCAGTTCGATGAACTTAGAGCATAGTATCCGTCAGTTTATGCAGTGCAGTTTTTCGCAGATCACAGGTCGACAAAAGCTGTTCTCTGGTCGATGAAAACTCTAAGACATATTGTTATTTATTCTTTCCTTTTCTGTCTCCTTATTTTATATTTATTATAGGATATTAATTCCCTGGATAATCAATGCACTTATATCCTTTGAATCGAGCCGTTACTGGCAGCATTGATTGCAAATATCCTCCATGGAATTAATTACTTATATCTCGGGACAGACATAGAATAGAATATATGATAACATACTTGCCGTTTTTATTTCCTAGATTTCGGCTGAGCATTTATTATAGGTTTTTGAATTTGACCTTGAGGCAGTTATCAATTTGATCATCTCTCTGCCAGAATCAAGGGAATACAGAAAAACTCTTTGAGATCAACAAGAAGTGCAGTGCATACAGTTCTCAGAAAATCAACTGCTCTCAAAAGAAGAAGAAAGAACAACAATCACAATCAAGAGTCCTTCTTCACCTTCTTTGTTTTCAGGGACCTCAAGTGACAAGAATATTCAAATCAGTCAAAGGATCTCTGAAGAGTTGATCATATAGCAAAAGGCCTACTAACCCTTAGCAAAGCTTCCACTCCTGAACCATTCAAGATTTCAGGGGGAGCTTTGACAACACCACAAAATCCACATAGTCTTCTCATTTTGACTTGAGAAAAGAAGACTTCCATCAACCTCTCTTGCCCACCTCTGTACAGGGTTTTAATTCCCTTCAAAATTATTCTGGTTGCAAGTCTCCTTCCAAAAGACTTGGGTTGGTTTTTGAGCACCTGATCAAAAGCTCATTGGTGACAGTCACCTGATCAAAACCTATAGTGGATTCCTACCTAGGGTGGTAGAAGAGTGGATGTACCCAAGTTTTTGGAACCACTATAAAAATTCTTGTGTTGTCTGTGTGGCTATGATCTTCCTGTGTGCTTGTGCTGTGATATGTTTTGTTGTGTAGCTTAGTTATCTTTTCTCTAGTTCATTTGCTGCACCTGTACACTCTTACACCTATATCATACTAAAATATTTTATTAAATACTTCTTATTTTAGCAAAAATAAAAAAGATTTTAAAAACTCTATTCACCCCCCCCCCCCCTCTAGAGTTTGTCAGAGCTTACCCTATCTTCGAATTGGTATCAGAGGAAGGTTAATCACATCATACAGGCTTACACCTGGATTAATCAAGATCCTAAGGATAAACTCTGAATAAGTTTTATTAGTTTTTCTGATTAGATTTTATTTTCTGATATCATAGCACAAAAAAAGGATTATGCCAGCACCAGACCTCCAGTCTACAACTTGCAAAAGTTTGGGATTTGGAAGGCAAGAATCAAGGTTTATATGAACTCTATTGATGAGGACATCTTTAATTCCATCTTGAAAAGACCACCAGCTCTAGTGCCCTCTACTTCAACTCCAGTAAATCTCAGTGTAGTGCCTCCTCCAGATCAAGCTGATGCATATAAGAAAGTAAAGATTGATGATGCCAGAGCTATGAACATACTGGCCCAAACTATGTCAGATGATATATTTAAGAAAGTTTCTGAATGTACATCTGCCAAAGCCATTTAGGATTCCCTCAACCAAATTTTAGCAAGCTCTGCTGATGAGAGGAAGGATAGAAGATCCAACCTCATATCCCAATATGAGAATTTCAGGAAAGATGAAGTAGAATTTATGGAAGTAATGTACAACAGGCTGAGCTCAATCATCAGTGAGCTCAGAACATTGGACAAGGAAATTACTCTGACTGAGGTCAATGACAAGATCCTCATGTGCTTTCCTAGCACTTGGGACTCCTGAATCTGGCCCATCAGAGAAGCCAGAAGCATGACTGAAATTTCAACAGAATATCTGCTTGGAAAGCTCAAATCCTATGAGAAATTGATCAAGTCAAGAGAAGCTATAGTTGAACCAAAGGCTTTAACACCTACCAGGAAGGAACAGAACTTAGCATTCAAAGCTGCAGAATAATCTCCCAGCTTGCCATCCAATGAAGTTCTTATGGGTCTCTTTGCTAAGAGATTCTATTAAATGGCAAGGAAGGACTTCAGGAGGAAGCCCTCAAGGAATGAAGATAAACCCAGGTATGACAAGACCCCTTCTAAAGAGGTTGTCTGTTTTGGGTGGAGGAAACCTGGACACTTCATCTCAAAATGCCCAGAAGTCCAAAAGAAAGACAGAAGGCAAGAAAAGGAGTCAAGAAGACATAAGCACAGCAAGGCCTCCTCTAGCAAGTAAAAAAAGAAGGAGAAGGGCTTTGTAGCTGAAACCTGGAGTGATACTGAAGATGAAACATCCTCCTCCAGTTCCAGTGAGGATGATGTAGAAGAAAAGAAGGCAAGGGAAATTTGCCTTATGGCAATAGATGTTGGAAGCAGTAGATCAAATTCAGAAGAATCAGATGATGAAGAATTCCTCTCTGAAGAGGATCAGGTAATTGCTTCCTATGACTTTCAATCTAAAGAATTTCAATCTGAATTTAAACTCTTGTGTTTAGACCTTATAGGATTCTAGAAAGAAATCAAACTTCTCAGGGAAAAACTTTTAGAAAAAGACAAAATCATTGCTGAAAATGAAAAGTTAATTGAAGAATTAAGCTTAGCCAATCAACAAATTATTTTTTTTGAAATCAGAATTAAGTAAGGCTAAGGAACTAGAAGAATTCTTAAATGGTAGAAATTTACAACTGTTAGATATAACTAGCACAGTTAATACAAGATCTAACAATAACAAACTAGGATTAGGAGCCTCCTCTAGTGAACCAATCTTAATTCAGAAAAATACATTATCAAAACTTATTAACTTCATCTCTGAAAATGGTAAGAAAAATACTGAATAGGTAGAGAAGGTTAATGAAGTTCTTAAACACTTAGAACTTAAGAAAACCAATCAGAAAAAGAAAAATAAACAACATAACTATGTTCAGCATATTTCGTCGAACTCAGAACGACGAAATGGGTATGGTTCATCGACCTCAGAACGACGAACCCTGAATGCAAATAATAATGTAAACTATTCTTCGAACTGGGATCGACGAAACCAGTATGGTTCATCGACCAGAGATCAACATTTCTGGGGCTCTGAGAATGGATACCTACATTCTTCGAGCAAAGATCGAAGAACTCAACCCAGATCGTTGAGCTCAGGTCGACGAACATACTAAAATTTGTCAAACTCAGTTCATAACCAGAGTAACCTAAAAACTGATAAATCCTTTAATCCCTTTTGTTAGTGGGTCATATCTCCTAGAAGGTATCATCCTTTAGGTTATAAGGATCAATCTGAATGTTCATTTATTTTAAGTTTCAGTTATGTTAAACAACAAGGACCCAAGGTTATCTGGGTCAAAAACTGCTAATCTTCTTTGCAGGTAGAAGAGAACCCTGTCACTCAAAACAAGTGGTACCTGGACAGTGGTTTCTCTAAACATATGACAGGTTGCAAGGAATGCCTAATCAACTATAAAGCCAAGACTGGACCTAAATTAATCTTTGGGGACTCAGGCTTTGGATTAATAGAAGGCTATGGAGATTTCAACTGTGGAGCTGTCACATTCAAGAAAGTGACTTATGTAAATGGTCTTAAGCATAACCTGATATCAGTAAGCCAACTATGTGATATAGGTTATCAAGTAAGCTTAACTAACTCTTTATGTCTTATTTATTTAAACAACACAACTTTTTTAACAGGAATTAGACAAGGCAACATTTACTTAGTAAATTTTGAATCAGCTAAATCTGAAATTTGCCTATTCAATTCTGTCAGTATTCAAACTAACTTATGACACAAAAGACTAGGACATGTAAATAATAAAAATATAGCTAGGTTATCTAAGGACAATCTTGTTAGAGGTTTACCTTCTGTTCCCCACAAGAAGGAAGGTCTTTGTAGGGCTTGTCAACTAGGCAAGCAAATTAAATCTAGTTTCGCTTACTCCATATGGACCTTTTCGGCCCTATTGCAGTACAAAGTCTAGGAGGAAAGTCTTATACATTAGTTATTGTAGTTGATTTCTCCAGATTCACATGGGTTTTCTTTTTGAGAACTAAGTCAGATACTTTTAAGGTTCTTACAGATTTTCTTAAGAACATACAGATTGAGTACTCTACTCAAGTTGCATTGATCAGAAGTGATCATGGCACTGAGTTTGAATCTCTTCTTATGTTAGAGTTCTGTGAGAAGGAAGGTAACATACATTGTTTCTCAGCTCCAAGAACTCCTCAACAAAATGGGGTAGTTGAAAGGAAGAATAGGAAACTCATTGAAGCTGCAGGTACATTGCTTGCAGATGCTTACATGTCTCTTTCCTATTAGGCAGGGCAGTAAGCACATCAAATTATGTCCTGAATAGAAGACTAATATATTAACTAAAGCTTAAGACTCCCTATGAGCTACTAAAAGGGAAGAAACCTATAATAACCTTTTTAAAAGTATTTGGATGTATATGCTATATTCACAACAATGACAAGAAACATCTTAGAAATTTTGAAGCTAAGGCTGCAATGTGAATTTTCCTCGGATATTCCCAAGTCAGCAAGGCATATAGGGTGCTTAATAAATCAACATTAAAAATTAAGGAATCTATGCATGTGACATTTGATGAATCTAATATGTTTTATAAGGAGAGAGTCATCTCTACCAACAATAATCTACAGGTACAAAATTTGTGTGAGAGCTTGGAAGATCTAAACCTTACCTCAAGGGTTGAATCACATACCTCTCCACAAGCTATATAAGAAGCAGAAAGTGAAGAAGAGACTGTGGATGCTGTTGGGTACATTGGAAAATGTGTACCTGATTAAGAGAAGCCTTACTTAGCTCAATAATATACATCAAGGTGTATTTGATGTTATTTTGATTTTATATGTGCAGGTTAAGAATGTGCTAGAATGCAGGAAAAATATTCTAAGTCCATATATCGACACCTGAGGAAGCTGTGTCGACACTTCAGTAAGATTGTGTCGACACTTGGAAATGGCTGTGTCGACACCTTAGTGAAGTTGTGTCGACACCGGGAGGCAGTGTCGACACACATAAATAATTAGTCGACATCAACTGTGTCGACACCGGGAGGCTGTGTTGATATAAAGAGGCAGAGTCGACAACAACTGTGTCGACACCTGGAGGCAGAGTCGAAAACAACTGTGTCGACACCTGGAGGTAGTGTCGACACATGCTATGTTCTGAGTCTACATCAACTGTGTCGACACACAGGACTTGTGTCGACACACAGCTGAGTCTAGACTAAGTTGATTACTAATGAATGGTGAAGTGTTTGTGTCGATACAAATAATCAGTGTCGACACATTCTCAAGATGCAGTGTCAAGAAGCTGTGTCGACATCAAGGCAGCTATGTCGACACCACCAAAGTCTGTGTCGACACTTAAGTCACTTGTGTCGACACATATTGAAAGATGGTCTCGACACTTTATGACAGACAGACTCGACGCTTTGCTGACAGAGTCAAAGGCTCAAGAACTGTTTGAAGACTTGACAGCTATGAGTTACAACAGGTTTTCTGAAGCTGTCAGACTTGTCAGAAGTTAGTTATAAACCGGATCAGCCGGTTACTATGGATGAAGTCTATATATAGATGGATTCAGAAGAAGGAAAAGAGAGTTAATGAATGATTCATTATTGATACAAAAACACAACTATTATGACAAAGATCTCTGATCAAGAAAGTGCAAGGCACAGAAGAAGATCTTCGTGTGAAGATCTAAGAAGACATTCTGAAGTGATCATTCACTCAGTTTCAGTCTAAGTTAAATTCAATCAAGAATTCAGAAGTATCTTCAAGAGGTTTGGATAGAGAGAGATCTAGCTATTTGAAGACAAGGAGGAGACATTCAAAGACCTCTCAAGAAGCAGATACTGAACTAATCTGTCAAGAAGATTCAGATCTATTTCTGAAGTCTAAGAAGGAAGCTTCCAGTAAGTTATATTCAAAGGAAATCAACCCAACTAAGTCAGATTCAAGAAGCTTTTAAGAAAGCTAAGATCAAGTTGATTTCAGCCATCAGCCTCTTCAAGAAGCTGATCAATAAAGTTCTTATCCCTTCTCTCTGAATAGGGGTAAGAGATTACAAAATTCCTTATCAATTTCTTTAGGATCTTTTCATAGATCTGAGTTGTAAGCCTATTTTATAAAGGCTCAGTGTAGGAGATTTATTCTCTGAGTGGTAGGGCTTTTTATGCCTGAGTTGTAGGAGAAGGTATTCTCTGAGTTGTAGGCCTTGTGGCAAGGCTGAGGTAGGGTTGTTTATGCCTGAGTTGTAGGAGAAGGTATTCTCTGAGTTGTAGGCCTTATGGCAAGGCTGAGGTAGGGCTTATTAGCCTGAGTTGTAGGAACCTTATAGGGTTCTGAGTTGTAGGAATCCTTCTGGATTCTGAGCTAAAGGAAGAAGTTAGGCCGAGTCTAGCATACTGCTAGATAGGTGAAGGGGGAAAGTGGATGTACCCAAACCTTGGGGAACCACTATAAATCTGTGTGCAATCTGTGATGTGTGTATGATTATGATTGCTGTGTTGTGTTAGCTACAGAAATATCTTATTTATTCAAAGAACAGTAGTTATATTCTGCCTTAAGTTAAATCAAGGAAAAGTACCTATTCACCCCCACCCCCTCTAGGTGTTTAGGTAGTCTTGAAAGTAAAACAATCAAGTGGTATCAGAGGGAGGTTGCTCAAAGAAAGACTTAACAGTCTGAGTTAGATCCCTAAGGCAGAATAAAGAATCAAAAAAATGGGTTCTGGAGAGAATCACAAGGAATTAGGGTCAATGAAATTACCCATCTGCAGGAAAGAGATTTTTGGAATTTGGAAAGAAAAGGTTAGGTTGTTTATGGAGGCCTCTTACCCAAGGATATATATCACAGTAAAAGAAGGTCCATATATCCTAATGAATGTGTCTGTTCTAGATGCAAATCAAAGAACTCCTAAAGATTTTTCTGAAATGACCAAGGATGAGATTATATTGGCAACTATGGATATAAGAGCTCAGAATATCATAGTGAGTGCCATAGATGATTCTACTTTCCAAAATTTGATTCACTGCAAAACCTCCAAGGAAATGTGGGACACTTTGATTGTCTACATGGAGGGTTCTGAAGAAGTTAGACAAGACAAAAAGTCTATGCTCAATCAAGAATATGAGAGTTTCAGACAAGGGAAGTCTGATAGCATATCTAAATACTACAAGAAATTCTACAGGATAGTGAATGAACTGATGTCCTATGGAAGGTCTTTAGTACTTATGAGCTGAATGACAAATTCCTAAGATCCTTGACAAAGGATTGGGATACCAAGATTTGTGCCATTAGAGAAGTGGCCAAACTAGCAGACATTTCTCCTCCAACCTTATTTGGAAAGTTGCTATCATATGAAATGCATCTAATGGCTAGGAAGGAGGAAGAAAGAAATACAAAAGGAGAGTATAGAGAAAATTTAGTGGCCTTCAAGGTTGAAGCCACTAGAAAGAGCAGGAGGATGTCTCCATCACCTCCTAAGGAAGTTGCTGAAGTTATCTCAGAGAATTCAGAAAATCAGAACTCAGATAGCAGTGATTCAGATGAAGATTTTGCTGCCTTTACAAGGCAGTTTCAGAGGTTCTTGAAGAAGAAGCAGTGGAAGTCAAGGCCCTCCATATCACAGCTAATTGATGACTACTATCAAAAGAGAAAATCATTAAGAAAGGAAAGGAGCAGGTCTAAGCCCAGCAAAGCTACAACATCAAAAATTGTTTGATATTGCTACAATAGGCCTTGGCATGTGGTGGCTGAGTGTCCAGAAAAGAGGAAGGAGTCAGCAGATAAGATGAAGACTCAACAAAAGGGAAAGAAGGAGAAATCCTTTATTGATAAGAAGGAGAAGAGTCTTACAGATCAATCCTCCTCAGAGTCAGAATCTGAAGCTGAAGAATACATTGGACTGTATGCAGCTAGTGAAGAAGAGGAGTTTATGCAATTACTGAACTCCATCAATGAACAAGAAGACCATCAGTGCATGGGACTGATGGCTGAATCAGAAGACAACAAGGGCCAGATCATCCTGGTCCCAATAAGGTGCAAAGTAATTCTAGAATTTCTGATTACAGTACTGGTTCAGAGTCAGATTCATCTTCATCAAGTGTTGAGGATGGATCAGAATCTGAAGGAGATATTCATCAGTTGATAGATGAATATGGGGACTTATTGCAGGCACTTAAGTAAAGCAAAAACCTGGCGAAAAATCTGGCTAAGGAAATTGCAGATCTTAGGATGACTGCATCTAGTTTAGACAAAGAATTGGATCAACAAATGAATGAGGTTGCCAAGCTGAAAACTATTACTGTTATTCAGATGGGTACAATCATATATAAAAATGATTTAATTAAAGGTCTGGAAGTATGACTTCAAGTAGAGAAAGATTTGGTGGCTAGTTACTCTAAGCGAAAATCAGTCTTACCCTTAATAGATGAGTTTGTGGCTCAAAAGGGTAAGGTGGAAATAGGCTTTAAAGGTAACACCAGGGCTACCCATTTCAAGAGAAAAGGCAAAGCACCAGTTCAGCCATTGAATTTTAAAGTCCCTGTAGTTTTTAGAAAGGTGCATAAGCCTTCTAACAAGTATAATCTTGAAAACATTCATGGTCATAATAAGACTGATGTTCTGAATAACAAGGGTGTTAATGCCAATAAGTCAGCCCATGTTCATAAACCCCATGGTTATAAGTAATCAGTGGGTGTAGCTACAGCAACACTAGCACAGAACAGAAATTTTTCTGCCAAAAATGTATCTAGACCTAGATACAACAAGTATGAATGCTGGTGCTGTGGCAAGACAGGCCATTTTTTCTTAGACTGCTAGCATAACATAAGTGTCAGGAAGAACAATAGTCTACCAGTTAGAAGAGCTGCTGGTAGTTTTGATATGAATGGTGCTAACTTGAACCAAGGACCCAAGACTTACTTGGGTTCTAAGGGAAAGTAATTCTGTATTGCAGGAAAGTCCAAGTTGCCATGCCACTATATGGTACTTGGACAGTGGATGTTCCAAGCACATGACTGGAACAAAGGGGCTGCTGAGGGAGTACACATCTATCAAGGATGGCCCTAAAGTAATCTTTGGTTGATTTGAAAGAGGAATCATCAAAGGATTTGGTAACATCTCTTCCAACAAAATTACCATCACTCAAGTGGCTATGTAAAAGGTTTGAAACACAACCTGATAAGCATAACACTACTAGAAAATGGCTTTTAGCCACGGTTTCTTTTGCCACGGGGGAAAAATCGTGGCTAATAGTGAGTATTAGCCACGATTTTTATTCAGTGGCTAAAAGTCTAGTATTAGCCACGGTTGATTAATCCGTGGCTAATACTGGACTTTTAGCCATGGTTTTCCTGAACCGTGGCTAAAAGTCTAGTATTAGCCACGGTTTGCCTGAACCGTGGAAAAAGGTCTTGGCTACATTTAGTTCCACACCGCGAATACAAAATGAAATTTTGGGTTTATAAGGAATTTATTTCAATTAGTATTTGAAATAAATATGGCGGCGGCGGCGGCCGGGCGGCGGCAGCGGCCGGTCGGGCGACGGCGGCGGCGGGCCGACCGGCGGCGGCGGGCCGACCGGCGGCGGCGGGCCGACCGGCGGCTGCGGGCCGGCCGGCGGCGGCCGGCCTGAATTTTTTATGTTATGAGTGGCCCTTTAACCACGGCAATTAAACCGTGGCTAAAAGTCTAGTATTAACTTTTAGCCACGACAATCAAACCGTGGCTAAAAGTCCAGTATTAGCCAAGGTTTTAGACTTTTAGCCACGATTTGGACTTTTAGCCACGCTCGCATTGCCCACGCCCATTTTCTGGGGTAGACCGTGGCTAAAAGTCTTCAGCCACGGTTTTGGACTTTTAGCCACGGCAATCTGCCGTGGCTAAAAGTCAATTTTCTAGTAGTGAAGTCAGCTGAGTGATCTAGGATATGACATTTCATTTGTTAAGGATGGATGTCATATCAAAAGGTCAAGTGATCAAAACATCATTTTGATAGGATATAGAAAGAGAAATGTTTATTGTCTTGATTTTGGGTGTGAGAACAAAGGTTCTCCTATTTGTCTTGTAGCTGATGAGAAAGCATCTCATTGTGTTAAATGGCACAAGAGGCTGGCTCATCTTAACTACAAGACAACTGGCCAACTCTTTAGCAAAGAGTTAGTGAGGAATGGTCATCAAGTTAAGTGTACAAAGGAAGGGATATGTTTAGCTTGTCAAAAGAGCAAGCAGACAAAATCCTCCTTTCATAGCCTTGAAAACAAGGATTCAGTGAGGTGTCTATACCTCTTACATATGGATCTTTTTGTTCTTATGCCAATTCATAGTCTAGGTAGGAAGGTCTACACTTTTGTGGTTGTAGATGACTATTCTAGATATTCCTAGGTGTTCTTTCTAAGATAGAAATATGAAACCCCAAGTGTTTTACACAGTTTTGTCAGACAAATTCAGAATGAACTGGACAGTACAGTGGTCAAAATCAGAAGTGACCATGACACTGAATTTCAATATGAAAGTATGACAAGATTGTGTGAAGAGTTTGGGATTTTTCAAGAATTCTTCTCACCTAAAACACCTCAGCAAAATGGTATTGCTGAAAGAAAGAATAGGACATTGATTGAAGCTGGTAGAACACTATTGAGTGACACTTCTCTCCCAGAATATTTCTGGGCTAAGGCAATAAACACTGCATATCATGTACTCAATAGGGCTTTTATCACTAAGTGCCACAAAAAGACTCCCTATGAGATTATGAAAGGTAGAAAACCAAATTTATCCTATTTTAGGATCTTTGGTTGCAAGGGTTATATCCTTAACAATGGCAAGTCTTATTTAACTAAGTTTGCTGCCAAATCCCAAGATGGGATATTTGTTGGGTACATCAACAATAGTAAGGCTTATAGGGTCTACAACTTGATTACACAGGTTGTAAAAGAATCTGTACATGTTGTATTTGATGAAACAAGATTAATCAATAGTGAGTTGCCTTGTAGTTCATGCAGTCCAACAGGTATAAGAAATAAAATGGACAAGCATTCCATTGCAGAAGGCTCAACTGCAGATGAAGTATTGGAAAATGATGGCTACTGTCCAAGGGGAGTACAAGACTCTCTAGAAGCTGATGACAACCAAGAGGTGCAACATAATGATGAAAATGGAGGTGTTCAGCTAGAAGGAATTTTACCTCCAGCTGTAAGACATTTAAAGGATCATCCAGCAAATAAAATAATTGGTGATCCAAGACATGGAGTGCAAACCAAAAGTAGAAATCTGAATACAGTCCTGCACTCAAGTTTTCTATCTCAACTTGAGCCAAAGAAATTTGAAGAAGCTATCTAAGACCAACACTGGATTAATGTTATGCAAGAGGAGCTTAATCAGTTTAGAAGATGCAAGGTCTGGGAGTTGGTTTCTAAACCAAAAGACCACAACATCATTGGTACAAAGTGGATTTTTAGGAACAAGTTGGATGAGAATGGAGTTATTGTGAAGAATAAAGCAGGATTGGTTGCAAAAGGATATAGGCAGGAAGAGGGAATAGACTTTGATCAAACTTTTGCCCCAGTAGCAAGACTGGAAGCAATCAGAATGTTCCTTGCCTATGCAGCATATCAAGGCTTCAAGGTATATCAAATGGATGTGAAATCAGTATTCCTGAATGGTGATCTAAAAGAAAAAGTCTATGTAGAGGAGCCATCAGGTTTTGTAGATTCTCTTAAACCTAGTTATGTCTATAGACTTAGGAAAGCATTGTATGGGTTAAAGCAAGCCCCAAGGGCTTGGTATGAAACCCTGTCTACTTTCCTTATTGAGAACAAATTCTCAAGAGGTAAAATAGACAAAACTCTATTCCTAGGGGAATCATAAGGGAAGATAATTTTAGTTCAGATCTATGTAGATGACATAATCTTTGGGTCTACAGAGAACAACCTTTGCAAGAAGTTTGCCAAACTTATGCAAGGGAAGTTTGAAATGAGCAGTATGGGGGAACTTAAGTTCTTCTTGGGACTCCAAGTAAGACAGGCTGATGATGGATTGTCCATATCCCAGTCTAAGTTCACCAAGGAGTTAATTAAGAAGTATGGTATGGAATCATCCTCCACCATGAGAACTCCTATGGGAACAAGTATGCCTATATTCAAAGATTATGCAGGTAAACCTGTAGATGAGTCTTTGTATAGAGGAATAATTGGCTCTCTATTATATATCACTGCTAGTAGACAAGACATTATGTATGTAACATGTATCAGTGCTAGGTACCAAGCATGCCCTAAAGAATCACATTATACTGCAGTCAAGAGGATTTTGAGATATCTAAAGGGCACAACTAATCCAGGCCTTTGGTACCCTAGGAATGGAGAGTTTATACTAATAGGTTATTTAGATGCAGATTTTGCAGGCTGTAGAGAAGATAGAAAAAGTACTACAGGTACATGCCAATTCCTGGGAGGAATATTGATATCTTGCAGCAGTAAGAAGCAGACTAGTGTGGCAATATCCATAGCTGAGTCTGAATATGTGGCAGCAGGAAGTTGCTGTGCACAGCTGTTGTGGATTCATTATCAGCTAAGGTACTATGGTATTCAAGTAAGTAGAACACCTTTATTGTGTGATTCTAAAAGTGTCATTTCTATTGCAAACAATCCTGTTTCACATAGTAGGACTAAGCATATAGATATAAAATACCATTTTCTTAGAGAACATGTAGAAAAAGAAGACATCTCATTAGAATTTGTTAAAACTGATTATTAAATTGCAGATGTATTTACTAAGCTTCTGGATTAAACTAAATTCAATAGATTTAAAATTGAATTAGGAATGATGACCATAGGTTAGTTTACCAAAAATTTGCTAAGTAAAATTGTGTCAACACATTCAGTAATAAAGTGTCGACACAGAAAACTTATGTCGACAATTCAGGAAAATTGTGTCGACACAGAGAAAATGTGTCGACACCAAATGGACAAAGAGTCGACACATCCAGAAATGAAGTGTCGACACAACCATAGTAATGATGTCGACACTTACAGCTTTTGTGTCGACACTTGTAATAAGAGTCGACACAGAATTTCTGATGAACTACTATGTATCTCCTATGTCGACATATCATCAATTTGTGTCGACATATAGTAGTCAGTGCCGTGGTCGAGACAATAGAAGTTTATGTCGACACATTCCAACAGTGTCGACACTTTTAGACAGTTTTTGCCCGCCTTTTGATCTTCTTTGATTAGAAGGGTATAAATAGTTCAAGAACTTATTCTGTCGACACGCTCACCAGGGTTTCGAGACAAAAACCTTGTGTCGACAATCTCTCTCCTCTCCAATCAAGCTTTCTCTTCATTCCAATGGCGCCAAAGGTTGAAGACAACGTAAATGAAGGATATGAGTTGGTTAGGCATGCATTCGACAATGCCGACTCAGAGATCAAACAGGTCATTTCACTTCTTGCATAAAACGGATTAGAATATCTTTTTTCTGAACCTAGTAAGATATGGAAGAAGGAAGTATTCGAGTTCTACACGGCTGCATCGATGGACTCAACATGATTGAAGATCAAATCCTCTGTATATGGAGAAAGAGTCAAGCTGTCTCAAAAGAGGTTGAGCAAGATTCTCCATCTTCCTAGAATACAAGATGAGGAAGAGGTACCAGCCTCAAGGACCAGGGAGACGATTTAATGGTGTGGATTGGATCCAACCATAAAAATAGGATCTGCCATCAACAGGAAGGGCATGAATTATCAGGGGAAATTCCTGTCTGAAATTGTAGGAAAAGTGATCTTATGCAAACAAGGTGGCCATGATAGGATATTAGCCTATATGTTTAGCCTGATGACTAGGGTGATCTTTAAGATTCAAACAAATTGGTCTGCAGTACTGTTTGATAAGATTAAAGAAGGAATCAAGAAGCCAAACTTGGCTAGGATCATGAGTCTGTACCTTGCTGGAATAATTCCAGAGGTAATGCAACAGATTCCTGGATCAAAGATAAATCACATGAGGAGAATGGACATAAGGTTATTCTCCAGATGGGATAGAGTTCTTTCTAAGGAGATGCCTGAGCATGGTCATGAAGATGCACAAGACCAGGAAGAGCAAGTTAGAGCACAAGTTCAGGATCTGACTGTGACTACCCAAGTCCAGGAAGAGATTATATCTGCACAGGTGCAGGGGCAGCCAGTTATTGCACAAGTGTAGGGGGAGTTGGAAAGTATACAAGTCCATGACAATGCTGAGAATGCACATTTGCAGGGGGAGCCAGAGTCTAAACAGGTACAAGAAGAAGAAAGAATCAATTTATCAGAGAACATTGTTCCTCAAACTGATCTTGATATTTCTAGTATTGCTACTGCTGCTGCTGAGAAAGTACAATCTCCTGCTCTCACACAACAAGAATTTACTCTTGAAGAGCTGTTTCCTGATCTTGGAGGAGAAGCAGAAAAAATGGAGACCCTGAGATTTGAGGGGGAGTAACTAAGGGTTGAGGGGGAGCAGGTTGATATAGAGGAAGAGCAACATATAGCTGAAAAAGAAATTTCTTCCACACCTAAAGAGAGGGTTAATATTGACAGTTCTTAAGAATCTGAGCATGAAGAAGTAAGGGAGGCAAAGAAGAGAAAATTAATGGTCTTTAAGAGAAGAAGTCCAAGCTATAAGCAGGCTTTACAAGCTACTTCTTCCAAACCAGCACCTACAATTGATTACAACAAATTTTTGTTGGATTTACAAGTCAAAATGGATGAGCAGAGATTGCTTCTTGAAAAATATGTGGATGAAAGCCAAAAGGCTCTTCAATTTGATCTGGCACAAGATATAAAATCTATAAGATTTGAAGTTAATCAGAATAAAAGAGAAATGACAGATTGCTTCCACAAGGGAGGCAATGCTGTGGTATTTCTTGCCAAGCAACAAGAAGAAATAAAGAAGCAAGTGGATGAGATGGCTGTCAAACAAGGCTATGTCCTTGAAAATCAAATCAGAATGAATGGCAATATGACAGAATCTCACAATGTCATAGAACCTGAGTTTACAAATACTATTATTTCCATGACTGCTGCAAGGGCTAAAGAAATAGAAGAATATGATAAGAAGCTACAGGATGCCCTAGAATCAGTTAAAACTTCCATCACTTCATCTGAGAAGTTAATTAGTGACAAGCTTCAAAAGCTAAAGACATTCTTTAAAGATTGAATCAATTACCTGGATGGGCAAATAAGATTTCAGAAAGAGGACTTAAGAGATCATATGACCAGAGAAGTCATAAAGGGGGATAGGGTGTTAGTCTATGCTGGATCTGATCATGCCAAATGGGTAACCAATAACATAAGAGCCACTCTGGGATATCCACCCTTGTGTGATGATGATAATATGGCTGAGTCAGGGGTGCAACCAATTCTACTTGAAGGTGATCAACCTGAGGTTGCCCATGTCATTTACCCTCCTGCAGATATTGAAATGGTACATCAACAAGTTAAGTCTATGTACATCCCTCCTCTACCAGTTACAAATGTTATTATTGAAAAGGTTGATATGCCAGAAGCTGGTTTGAAAGCTCAGAAAGATGCTCTATTATCAAAAAAAAAGATTTATAGAGCAAGCAGAATTAAGACCAGACTTTGAGCAGTGGAGCCCCATTTCAAGGAATATCATTTTAACTGCCTGGAAAGCTGTAAAAGATCAAGTACATGAAAGGGGAAAATGGTACAATGAGCAAGAATGACAAAAGTATGAAGCCAGGCAGGAGGCCATAGTTCAATACAGGAGAAAGGCTAAGATGGGGAAGCTATCTCCTGTTACTCAGGAACCTAGCAAGTATTTCCCCAAGCCCTTTCATTATTTTGAAAGATAAAGGATCAAGGCTGATGCACAAAAGAAAGCTGAGTTGAAAGGCAAGAAGCCTATTGAAGATACAGAACCTATTGTGCAGGCTCATATTAAATCTGGCAAAGGGATTGTCATCAAGGAGCCAGTCCAGCCTTAGTCTTAGTTTTACTAGTTTTTGTTCAAAAACTATGTAATTGTTAGTTTGTTAAAGAAATCAATGTAAACAACTTGTAACAAACATTTTTGAGTTAATATAAAAAACATTGTTCTGTGATCATTCCCTTTTACATCTTTTATTTTATGATATAACAATGATATGTGTTTTGTTTATATAGTGCCATGTAATATAATGCTTATATACATCATCAGGTTTATTTTCTAAGTGGTGTATATCATTGGCTAAAGGGTTATGACTTCTCCAAATAGGGGGAGATTGTTGGGTACATTGGAAAATGTGTACCTGATTTGGAGAAGCCTCACTTAGCTCAATTATATACATCAAGGTGTATTTGATGTTATTTTTAGTTTATATGTGCAGGTTAAAAATGTGCTAGAATACAGGAAAAATATTCTAAGTCCATATGTCGACACCTGAGGAAGCTGTGTCGACACTTCAGTAAGATTGTGTCGACACTTCGAAATGGCTGTGTAGACACCTCAGTGAAGTTGTGTCGACACCGGGAGGCAGTGTCGACACACAGAAATAATCAGTCAACATCAACTGTGTCGACACCGGGAGGCTGTGTCGACACACAGAGGCAGAGTCGACAATAACTGTGTCGACACCTGGAGGCAGAGTCAACAATAACTGTGTTGACACCTGGAGGCAGTGTCAACACACACTATGTTCTGAGTCTACATCAACTGTGTCGACACACAAGACTTGTGTCGACACACAGCTGAGTCTAGACCAAGTTGATTACTGATGAATGGTGAAGTGTTTGTGTCGACACAAATAATCAGTGTCAACACATTCTCAAGATGCAGTGTCAAGAAGCTGTGTCGACATCAAGGCAGCTATGTCGACATCACCAAAGTATGTGTCGACACTTAAGTCACTTGTGTCGACACATATTGAAAGATGGTCTCGACACTTTATGATAGGCAGACTCGACGCTTTGCTGATAGAGTCAAAGTCTCAAGAACTATTTGAAGACTCGACAGCTGTGAGTTACAACATGTTTTTTGAAGCTGTCAGACTTGTCAGAAGTTAGTTATAAACCGGATCAGCTGGTTACCATGGATGAAGTCTATATATAGATGGATTCAGAAGAAGGAAAAGAGAGTTAATGAATGATTCATTATTGACACAAAAACACAACTATTGTGACAAAGATCTCTGATTAAGAAAGTGCAAGGCACAGAAGAATATCTTCGTGTGAAGATCTAAGAAGACATTCTGAAGTGATCATTCACTCAGTTTCAGTCTAAGTTGAATTCAATCAAGAATTCAAAAGTATCTTCAAGAGGTTTGGATAGAGAGAGATCGAGCTATTTGAATACAAGGAGGAGACATTCACAGATCTCTCAAGAAGCAGATACTGAACTAATCTGTCAAGAAGATTTAGATATATTTCTAAAGTCTAAGAAGGAAGTTGCCAGTCAGTTATATTCAAAGGAAATCAACCCAACTAAGTTCAGATTCAAGAAGCTTTGAAGAAAGCTAAGATCAAGTTGATTTCAGCCATCAGCCTCTTCAAGAAGCTGATCAAGAAAGTTCTTATACCTTCTCTCTGAATAGGGGTAAGAGATTACAAAATTCCTTATCAATTTCTATAGGATCTATTCATAGATCTGAGTTGTAAGCCTATTTTATAAAGGATGAGTGTAGGAGATTTATTCTCTGAGTGGTAGGGCTGTTTATGCCTGAGTTGTAGGAGAAGGTATTCTCTGAGTTGTAGGCCTTGTGGAAGGCTGAGGTAGGGCTGTTTATGCCTGAGTTGTAGGAGAAGGTATTCTCTGAGTTGTAGGCCTTGTGGCAAGACTGAGGTAGGGCTTGTTAGCCTGAGTTGTAGGAACCTTATAGGGTTCTGAGTTGAAGGAATCCTTGTGGATTCTGAGCTAAAGAAAGAAGTTAGGCCGACTCTAGCATACTGTTAGATAGGTGAAGGGGGAAAGTGGATGTACCCAGACCTTGGGGAACCACTATAAATCTGTGTGCAATCTGTGATGTGTGTATGATTGTGATTGCTGTGCTGTGTTAGCTATAGAAATATCTGATTTACTCAAAGAACAGTAGTTATATTCTGCCTTAAGTTAAATCAAGGAAAAGTACCTATTAACCTCCCCCCTCTAGGTGTTTAGGTAGTCTTGAAAGTAAAACTATCAAAAGCAGATCAATTTCCTCCAACAATTGATATAATCCCACAAGAGGAATTAAATAAAATGATTGTCACTGAACTAACTCCACCTAATGATCTTGTCACACTTAGGGATCACCCTAGATCTCAAGTAATTGGAGACATATCAGTTGGAGTACAGAAAAGACATCAACTCAACCCTGATGTGATGCTTGCCTGTTTTTTCTCTCAAATTGAGCCTCAATCCATATCTTATGCAGAACAAGATCATAACTAGATCACTGCAATGCAAGAGGAACTCAACCAGTTTTAGAGGTGTAAAGTTTGGGACTTAGTTCCAAGGCCTAGGGCTTTCCAGTAATTAGGACTAAGTGGGTATTCAGAAACAAACTTGATACCCAAGGTGTGATAGTGAGGAACAAGACAAGGCTTATTGCTCAATGAAACAACCAAGAGGAAGGGATTGATTATGATCAAACCGTTGCTCCAGTTGCCAGACTTGAAGCTATAAGGATTTTATTAGCTTATGCAGCATTCAAAAAGTTTAAAGTTTACCAGATGGATGTGAAAAGTGCATTCCTAAATGGAGAACTCAAAGAAGAGGTGTATGTTGAATAACCTCCAGGTTTTATCTCTCAATCTCATCCCTCTTATGTTTTTAAAATTCATAAGGCTCTTTATGGTTTAAAGCAAGCTCCAAGAGCTTGGTATGAGACCTTAGCCAGCTTTCATTTAGAGCATGATTTTTTAAGAGGCATGGTAGATAGAACCCTTTTTACAAAGTTGCATCATGATAAAATTCTCTTAGTACAAATATATGTGGATGACATAATTTTTGGTTCTACTGATCCCAATCTATGCAAACGATTTTTTGATTTAATGAACTCAAGGTTTGAGATGAGTAGTATGGGTGAGTTATCATATTTCCTTGGTCTCCAAGTGAAACAAACTCCTGAAGGGATCTTCATCACTCAGTATAAATATGCTAAAGAGCTTATTATGAAGTTTGGGATGAATGATGCCTCCGCCATGAAAACTCCCATGGCTGCCAATGCTATTATAGATGCTGATGAATCTTGAACACCAGTTGATCAGACTAGGTATAGGGCCATTGTTGGATCCCTACTGTATTTAACAACAAGCAGATCAGATATTATGTTTGCCACATGTCTTTGTGCTAGGTTCTAGGTGAACCCTAAAGAATCTCACCTTATTTTATTAAAAAGGATTTTAAGATATATAAAAGGTTGTGATGATCTAGGCCCCTGGTATTTAACAGAATCAGCATTTGTGTTAACTGGATTTTCTGATGCTGATTATGCTGGCTGCATAGTAGAAAGGAAAAGCACCTCTGGAACTTTTCAGTTCCTTTGTGACAGACTTGTATCTTGGTTCTGTAGAAAGCAAACATCTGTTTCAACATCCACTGCTGAAGCTGAATATATGGCTGTAGGCAGTTGCTGTTCACAGATCTTGTGGATACAAAACCAACTACTAGATTATGGTGTCAACTTAAATAATTCAACTATTCTATGTGATAATACAAGTGCTATTTCAATTGCACAAAATCTAGTATTGTATTCTAGAACCAAGCATATAGACATTAGACATCACTTCATTAGAGATTGTGTTGACAAACAAAAGATTAAACTTGAATTTATCTCTACTAATTTGCAAAGAGCAGATATATTCACTAAGCCATTGGACTCATCCAAGTATCTACTCTTTTTCAATAAACTTGGTATGATAAATGGTAAGGATTTAATCTAAGGCTCTGTCTTTGGTCAAAGAATTGTCTCTGTTCGTCGACTTGAGATCAACGAACTGATAACTGTTCTTGAGATTTTTTGTCGACCTGAGATCGCTGAAATCTCTTGGTGAAGTAATTTTTGTCGACCTGAGATCAATGAACTTATTTCTAAAACCTTTCGTCGACCAGAGATCAACGAAATGTCTTCAATCCTTCAGATTGAGTTCGACGAACTGTTTAACTCTAAATTATTTCGTCGACCTCAGAACGAAGATTTTTTTTATTTTATTTTTTGTGGACTGAAGTTTGTCATTTCATATTCTGGAAAACCTTATATTTAGGGTTTCTTCGACCTCTGTCCCACGCTTTCAGTTCCCTTTGCACTTGATCTTCATTATTCTCTCTTACAGGTGCACTCATGGCGATTCCAGCAGGCACCCTTGCGGCAATGAAGTTTGATACCAGATTCGATGTGGATTTCGACTCTTTCCAGCACTCCGATCCAGTATTCCTCCACATTCTGCAACTACTGGAAGACCAACGATTGAAAAATCTATTTTCCATTAGAATCAAATTACCCATCATGGAAATCAGAGAATGGGTCTTTACTACGTCTACAACCGAGGACAACACAATGACCAGATCTATATCGGGTACTTCCATCTCTCTCTCTCTCCCGCTGTATTAACTGAAATCTTTGGTTTAGACAATGGAGAAGAAGATTTAGAAATTGATAATGAGGAATATTACATGATGTTAAGTCTGATGGGTTACTCTGGAGATAACCCAAATAAACTGCTGAAGAAGCACCTATCTGCCGAGTTCAAATTTCTCGCAGATATTGTTGGGAAGGTCTTGCTGGGCAAGCACACTACACACGATTATATAACCAAGCATCAATTTCTAGTTATGTGTGTAGTGGTAAACAAGAGACATGTAAACTTGGCACATATCATCTTTGATCTCATCAAGAAAAGGAACAGTAAGAAGGAAGTAAACTTTGGAAGGATCCTCGGGATCTTCTTGACAGAGAAGGCTGCTAAATCACTGGTCTCCCAGACCACATTCATCAATACCAGCAAAAGGCTCACATGTGCCTTGTTTGGTAGGTGGGAGAGGACAATCACAAAGCCCTCAAAGGCTTCATCCTTTTCCACCCCAGCTTTTGAAAGTACAAGGGCTATTTCAAATCAACACACACACCCCAGCTTCAACTCATGTTCCAGTCTCTACTCCCCTACCTTTATTATCCCTAGTTCCTCAATCTCCAACCCATATTTCCTCCTCTATACCTTCCCCCCAATAAGATACACCAATGCAAACACCTCCCCAATCCCCTCTTCTATCTCATCTTGCTGATCTCCCCTCCTTCAATTTATTTTCATCTCCACTCAACACTCCCTCTCCTCAACATGACTTCCCTCTAGAAACTTCTATGCGAGATGCTCTACCTCTCACTCCACCAGCTACTACTATCTCTACCACTATCCCTATTCAGCCACACTCTGCCACAACCTCAATGTAACGACCATATCCGTTAAATGACGTATAGTAGAAGGTCCGGCCGGGGCCCCACACTATATGCCACAAACAGACGGTGAGGTCACAGGATAATATCAAACCAAACGAGTCCTAACTCAAAGCATTCTAGCGGAAGCTTATTAAGTGCAAGAACTCATAACGCTGAATGTCCACTACTATATAAATATTCCATTTATATAAAAGACCAGGAATGTTAACAAGACCACACCGCACACGGCCTTAAGGCCTTACAAGTTACTCTTTACAATACATATAATTTCATACATCGGCACGCAGGCCGGCCACACATGAAATCCAACACTTCGCACGGCCTTCAAGGGCCTACCAGCAGCATGGGCTTTTGCCCGCTCAATCCAATCAGCCCGCAACACCTGCATATGGACGTCCACCCCATGGGTGATAAACAAAGCAACGGTCAGCATTCAGCTGACCAATTATAATGACCCCACCCCTTACCCGGGGTAGTGGTTCCTTCCCTGCATGTATAGCAATATCAACATATATATAACATACACACAACATCACAAACGCCGGCCTCAATGCCAGGCGCTCCGTGCACTCAGGGAACCTTTATGGTTTGTACTTGGTAGGCGGGCATAAGCCTCCAAACCCCTGTGGAGGACCTCACGCACCCGTCTCACTCAGAGGTACGCACCACCCCAAAACCCGTGAGCACTACCAGTCGACCTACCCACGTAGTGTAACAAGCCTAGGGAATTCGCCCTGCTGCTTTGCTACCAATCGACCGCTCACCCGATCATAACATCGCCACTTGGTGGAGTGGGCATAAGCCTCCAAACCCCTGTTGAATACCTCTCGCACCCACCCACTCAGAGGTGTCCGCACTCCATTATCCAGCTCTTAGCAAGCATACAACCAAAGGAGCTATGCAAAGCATCCTATACACCAAGCACATCGTCCTCACCATCTCCGCAGGCTAAACGATGAATACACGGAGTCTTCTCCGGTTCGCAATACAAACATCACCAATCCCGACATACGTCTGGATGGGCTTCACACAGCATGCCTATGCCGTACTACATACTTCCGGCTCTAGATGCAGACTCAACTGCTGGAATCACTTACGCGTTTCCATCTCTTGATGGAGGATCCCATGCACATGCAAAACAAAGGGCTTCACCTGCCCAAGGAAGAAAGATCGTTACCCTTGACGATCGCTTCGGCGCCATAGAAGAACTAGCCGGATGGAAATCACTGCAGCGGCCTTGCCTCCGCAACGCTGCACTCGGCTCTCTATTCGGCTCGACGAAGCTCCACCGGCGGCCGGAAAGCTCCTCCTCCTCCTCCTCCAAGCTCTCCTCTCTTTCTTCTCTTTAGAGAGAGAAAGGCTAAGTGGAAATGAGATTTCATCTCAATCCACGGCCTTAAAGAGGCTGGAAATGCTTTGGACCACAAGATCCAAATAGAAGGAAACGAACGGCCGAGATCTGCCCAACAAACCAAATTTTGGCTGACACGGCCTGTGACACGCCCGTATCACAGGCCGTGTACCCTTAAGCGGCACACGCGATTTCGAACCGACTGAACAACACGGGCATCGACACGCCCGTGTCGACCCTGACACGCCCGTGTCATTCTTGAGACACGCCCGTGTCTCCTGCTACACGGCACTTACCGACTTCCAAAACCAGTACACGGGTCAAAACACGGCAGCTGACACGCCCGTGTCCAGCCTGACACGCCCGTGTTCAAGGCCGTGTTCAAGGCCGTGTACGGCTCTAACTCGAATAGGCCAAATTCGAAATTTAATTCGAACACGCCCTGGGACACGCCCGTGTCGAAGGCCGTGTCCCAGGCTCGACGATCGTCGACTCTCAAATGTCGACTAGCCTGAACACGCCCTGGGACACGCCCGTGTCCCAGGCCGTGTACCCCCGACACGCCCTGGGACACGCCCGTGTCCCAGGCCGTGTCTAACAGCCTGCTACTCAAAACTGTGTACAAACATATTTTGAGATTCTGGGGTGTTACAACCCTCCCCTCCTTATAGAAATTTCGTCCCGAAATTTAGCGCAACGCACAAGTATCAACACAACCACGCTATTGCGATACAAACCAAAACGATCCAGGTTTAGAGTTCAGAGGCCACAACTTGTCTCGCCCCATGGAATCGTACCCCCACAACTGTTTGTCACAAATAGGAATACATACATACATACATAAAATAGACAACAAAATAAAGTGCACACTCCACTTTATTTCGGCTTCTCCGCATCTCGCAGAATCTGTTTAGCGGCTTCCATTAAGTCCAAAGCACGGATTTGCTGTTCTGCTTGACTTGAGCTTTGCGGCTCCTGCATCTCAAGAGTGTATATTCGCGGTTGCGCCCGCGATGCAGACGACTCTGCCACAGCTTTACCCTTCTCATCATAGGACGCACCTGCCTTTCTTTCACCCCTTGACGCACCATTCCAGCAAAATCGCGCGATATGCCCTAGCTTCCCACAAATGAAACATGTACGCGGCTCAACCCGTTCTTGCCCAAACGTTGCTCCTGACGCAACATCTGAAGAAGTTTGTTCAGCAGGCCTGAACCGCTTCTTATCACGTTTCCTGAAATCTGATTGCTCTGATGGCGGAACTTTGAAGTCGGACTTTTCCACCACTAAGTTCTTCTTTTCCCGTACCCGCTTCAAATCCTTCTCTAGCGCACTAGCGGTATGCACCAATGCTTGGAATCCTTGGTTCACTGAACTCGGGAGAGCCAACCGCAGCTCATCACGCAGCCCTTCATAGAACCTATTTGTCTTCCGCGCCTGGTCCGCAAACGTCGACCCTGCATAACGACCGAGCTTGGTAAACTCATGCAGGTAATCGTCCACGGTCTTATCACCCTGTACCAGACGTTGAAATTCATTTTCCATTGCAATTCTCTGCGCCATTGGCAAGTATTTCGCCCAAAATAATCTAGAGAATTCGTCCATCGATATGTCGCCCAGATCTCTACCTCCCAACTGGTGCAACTCGATCTCATCCCACCAAAGCCTTGCCTCTCCTTCCAGGAGGAAAGTGGCTAACGGGACTTTCTGCTCCTCACTAATCCTGAGCGCAGCCAGGATTCTTTTCACTCTAGAGAGCCAATCCTCGGCCTCTGTTGGAGACATTGCTCCGACAAACGTAGGCGGATTAAACTCCATAAAGTGCTTAAGTTGCTCGTCCGCTGCTTGCATAGCAACCGGAACCTCAACATGCTCTTGCCTCGCACCAACCTCAACATGCTCTTGCCTTGCACCAACCTGCACTGGCGCCACAGCGGGCCTCGCTTGCCCAAAAGGTTGTGCCTGAAGCATAGCAAAGATCACCTCCGCAACTAAGCGCACCGTTTCCGCAGAAGGGGGAGGTGTAGGCACCTCAGGTGGTGCCGCACTCTCAACCGAACGCTGGGGCTCCGACTGCCCAGCTCCACTCCTCGTCACCTATAGGTGAACAAGATAGCATTACTTTCCATGGTAATACGGCAAACTCACCGAATAGACACACACACATTCCTTAGTGGACATTCCAGAGTTCATTAGCATTACAGCAGGTCGCACAAACACGTGCTCGCCACCCCACAAAAGAATTCGACCACGAATTCGAAAGAGGAAGACCGACAAAACCTCTGATACCAAAATGTAACGACCATATCCATTAAATGACGTATAGTAGAAGGTCCGGCCGGGGCCCCACACTATATGCCACAAACAGACGGTGAGGTCACAGGATAATATCAAACCAAACGAGTCCTAACTCAAAGCATTCTAGCGGAAGCTTATTAAGTGCAAGAACTCATAACGCTGAATGTCCACTACTATATAAATATTCCATTTATATAAAAGACCAGGAATGTTAACAAGACCACACCGCACACGGCCTTAAGGCCTTACAAGTTACTCTTTACAATACATATAATTTCATACATCGGCACGCAGGCCGGCCACACATGAAATCCAACACTTCGCACGGCCTTCAAGGGCCTACCAGCAGCATGGGCTTTTGCCCGCTCAATCCAATCAGCCCGCAACACCTGCATATGGACGTCCACCCCATGGGTGATAAACAAAGCAACGGTCAGCATTCAGCTGACCAATTATAACGACCCCACCCCTTACCCGGGGTAGTGGTTCCTTCCCTGCATGTATAGCAATATCAACATATATATAACATACACACAACATCACAAACGCCGGCCTCAATGCCAGGCGCTCCGTGCACTCAGGGCACCTTTATGGTTTGTACTTGGTAGGCGGGCATAAGCCTCCAAACCCCTGTGGAGGACCTCACGCACCCGTCTCACTCAGAGGTACGCACCACCCCAAAACCCGTGAGCACTACCAGTCGACCTACCCACGTAGTGTAACAAGCCTAGGGAATTCGCCCTGCTGCTTTGCTACCAATCGACCGCTCACCCGATCATAACATCGCCACTTGGTGGAGTGGGCATAAGCCTCCAAACCCCTGTTGAATACCTCTCGCACCCACCCACTCAGAGGTGTCCGCACTCCATTATCCAGCTCTTAGCAAGCATACAACCAAAGGAGCTATGCAAAGCATCCTATACACCAAGCACATCGTCCTCACCATCTCCGCAGGCTAAACGATGAATACACGAAGTCTTCTCCGGTTCGCAATACAAACATCACCAATCCCGACATACGTCTGGATGGGCTTCACACAGCATGCCTATGCCGTACTACATACTTCCGGCTCTAGATGCAGACTCAACTGCTGGAATCACTTACGTGTTTCCATCTCTTGATGGAGGATCCCATGCACATGCAAAACAAAGGGCTTCACCTGCCCAAGGAAGAAAGATCGTTACCCTTGACGATCGCTTTGGCGCCATAGAAGAACTAGCCGGATGGAAATCACCGCAGCGGCCTTGCCTCCGCAACGCTGCACTCGGCTCTCTATTCGGCTCGACGAAGCTCCACCGGCGGCCGGAAAGCTCCTCCTCCTCCTCCTCCTCCAAGCTCTCCTCTCTTTCTTCTCTTTAGAGAGAGAAAGGCTAAGTGGAAATGAGATTTCATCTCAATCCACGGCCTTAAAGAGGCTGGAAATGCTTTGGACCACAAGATCCAAATAGAAGGAAACGAACGGCCGAGATCTGCCCAACAAACCAAATTTTGGCTGACACGGCCTGTGACACGCCCGTGTCACAGGCCGTGTACCCTTAAGCGGCACACGCGATTTCGAACCGACTGAACAACACGGGCATCGACACGCCCGTGTTGACCCTGACACGCCCGTGTCATTCTTGAGACACGCCCGTGTCTCCTGCTACACGGCACTTACCGACTTCCAAAACCAGTACACAGGTCAAAACACGGCAGCTGACACGCCCGTGTCCAGCCTGACACGCCCGTGTTCAAGGCCGTGTTCAAGGCCGTGTACGGCTCTGACTCGAATAGGCCAAATTCGAAATTTAATTCGAACATGCCCTGGGACACGCCCGTGTCGAAGGCCGTGTCCCAGGCTCGATGATCGTCGACTCTCAAACGTCGACTAGCCTGAACACGCCCTGGGACACGCCCGTGTCCCAGGCCGTGTACCCCCGACACGCCCTGGGACACGCCCGTGTCCCAGGCCGTGTCTAACAGCCTGCTACTCAAAACTGTGTACAAACATATTTTGAGATTCTGGGGTGTTACACTCTACCTCTACAATCTTAGATCCCTCCATCCTACAATCCCTTCTTCAACTTCTCAAACCACTCCTCCAGACCATCTTAGCAGAGGAAATTTCCCCTCTTGCTGCATTCATTTCCACTCTGTCTGCCCAAGTTTCTGCTCTCACCACTGCTCTCTCTTCAGAAAGGGGCCTGACTTTAGTTATTACTGAACCCAGGCAGGGGGAGATACTTGATGAGGAAGAAGTAGCAGTAGTTTAAGCATAAGCAGCAGTAGCAACAGCAGTAGCAGAAGCAGCAGTAGTAGAAGCAGCAGTAGTAGATGCAGCAGTAGCAGAAGCAGTAGTAGTAATAGCAGAAGCAGCAGTAGCAATAGCAGTAGCAATAGAAGTAACAACAGAAGTGCCAGCAGTAGGAACATAAGCTGCTATGGAAACAGATGCCTTAAATTTTCTTGAATCAGACATGGAGACATATGTTTATTGTACATATATTATAATGTCAAATTCTCGAGAGGTTATTCTTCCAGAAATTTTTCCTGGAAGGGCCTATATTATAAATCCCAAAGCAAATCTAGCAGCTTTGCAAAAAATATTTGGATCCTATATTTATTTTACCTTTTCCATTCTATCCTCAAGAGCAATAGTGTGCTACACTTCTCCTATCAGCTCAGAGGTGTTAGACATTGTAAAGAAAAGTTTTACAGCTCCTCCAAAAATATTGTCTGCTCAGAGATCTAGCCCACCTGGGCCATCCTATATCACGGATGATTGCCCTCTCCCAAATCTGGATGACATTATGGCTCAAGACATTGCCATGGAAACTAAAGCAGCTCAGGCTGAAATTGTCCCCACTCCAGTAAGTAAAGAAATCCCAAAGGATGTAATAAGCCAGATTGATGATATGTATGACAATCCCTAATCTTCTGAAGATGATGATGATGACTCTGATGAGGATCCAAAGAGGAAGAAAATATCCAAGAAAAGAAAAGCTCCTCCTCCTCCTACTCCAAAACTCAACCCAACAAATGACACTCCCTACTATATTCTGCACAATATAACTCCATATAAGGGTATGCCAGCATGGATGTGGCTATCCAAAAAATGAACAGAAGGTAAGGAAGAAAAGCAGAAGATATTCTCCTCCTCCACAAAAAATTTAAAAAGGACCCTCCTCCTCCTCCTCCAGCTGCAGGTGCTTCAGGAACCATCTCTCAAAGCTCAGATGCACTTCCCAAGCCTACATTCACCAAAACCTATCAGAGATAAGGAAGACCTTCTCAATCTTCTAGAAACAGGCAGCACCAACACAGACATCAACACTCCTCTCGAAGTTCATCTAGTGCTCAGCAGTTTGCCCCAAAGCCAACATTCTCTCATCCTTCATCTCCTGGCAAAGCAAATAACCCTGAAAGACCTCCAATTCCATCCTATGATCCTTAGACTAGCCCAACTACCAGAATGGCTAGATTCCAAGAATCTGTGGCTCTCTCTCAGATAAGGCAAGCCGGAGAAAAGGGTCAGGATCCTTCTCAATTTTTAATAATGTCAAGCTACAGGAAAAAGGAATTTGAAAGATATCAAGTTGGAAAGTTGTTTGATGCTGAAAAATACATGCATCTAAATCCTGAAGCTATTGTTCCTAGAACTACTTCTCAAAAGACACTTGGTGATGTAGATATGACTATGACAGTGAAGCAAGCACTAGATCCTAACAGAGTAATTACATTTGTTAAATCTTCTGATTCTCCCAAGGATATTTAGGTTATTTATTTTCAGTCTCTATTTTTATTGTGAATAATTTGGGTGCATAGCTTTATAAAGGTAGTGATAGCTTATTTACTCTATCAGCTATCTCAGTTTTATGCTATGTCTACTTCATTTTATCCTGTGATTTTTCTTTGTTTTTGTTTTGAGTAACCTCACCCAAATAGGGGGAGAATGTTGGAACCCCTAAGTGATTTGGGCTAGGTTCTCTTCTTTAGGTGTGACCCATGTTGTATAGAAGGGTCAAATTTTATGGGTTTCTAGAGTCTAGGTCAAGTCCTTAGAGTCAACAGTACAAAGGACCAGCCTCTAACACTGCCCAAGACTCAATACTTAGAGAATTCAAGTTTTAGAAACAGGAGATCTACGCTGGTCGATCTCCGGTCGTCGATAGTCGTGCTAAGCTCGACTAACTCAGAGGTAAAATTCTCTGAGCTGAGCTCGACGAACTCTATTCTCATGTCGACTAACACTTCAACTCTCAATGCCAAAGATCTCTCAGCGCCATAGTTCACTCAAAGCCAAAGCTTACTCAGAGCCAAAGATCACTCAATGCTATCAACGCTATCAATGACTCAACACTCTCAAACGACTCAACACCAGATGTGATATTATCTCAACACTATCAGTTTAACTAAGTTCTAAGGTCGACTAATTTCATATTCTCAGGTCGACAAACTTAGAGCATAGTTTCTATCAGTTTATGCAGTGCAGTTGTTTGCAGATCACAGGTCAACGAAAGCTGTTCTCTGGTCGACGAAAACTGTAAGACATATTGTTATTTATTCTTTCCTTTTGTCTCCTTATTTTATATCTATTATAGGTCGTTAATTTCCTGGATAATCAATGCACTTATATCCTTTGAATCGAGCTATTACTGGCACATTGATTGCAAATATCCTCCATGGAATTATTTGCTTATATCTCGGGACAGACATAGAATAGAATATATGACAACATACTTGTCGTTTTCATTTCCTAGATTTCCGCTGAGAATTTATTGCAGGTTTTTGAATTCGACCTTGAGGCAGTTATCAATCTGATCATCTCTCTGCCATAATCAAGGGAATACAAAAAAACTCTTTGAGATCAATAAGAAGTGCAGTGCATACAGTTCTCAGAAAATCAACTGCTCTCAAAAGAAGAAGAAAGAACAACAATCACAATCAAGAGTCCTTCTTCTTCATCTTCTTTGTTTTCAGGGACCTCAAGTGACAAGAATATTCAAATAAGTCAAAGGATCTTTAAAGAGTTGATCATATAGTAAAAGGCCTACTCACCCTTAGCAAATCTTCCACTCCTGAACCATTCAAAATTTCAAGGGGAGCTTTGACAACACCACAAAATCCACATAGTCTTCTCATTTTGACTTGAGAAAAGAAGACTTCCATCAACCTCTCTTCCCCACCTCTGTACAGGGTTTTAATTCCCTTCAAAATTATTCTGGTTGCAAGTCTCCTTCCAAAAGACTTGGGTTGGTTTTTGAGCACCTGATCAAAAGCTCATTGGTGGCAGTCACCTGATCAAAACCTGTAGTGGGTGCTTACCTAGGGTGGTAGAAGAGTGGATATACCAAAGTTTGGGGAACCACTATAAAATTCTTGTGTTGTCTGTGTGGCTGTTGTCTTCCTGTGTGCTTATGCTGTGATATGTTTTGCTGTGTAGCTTAGTTATCTTTTCTCTAGTTCATTTGCTGCACCTGTACACTCATACACCTATATCATAGTAACATATTTTATTAAAGACTTCTTATTTCAGCAAAAATAAAAAAGATTTTAAAAACTCTATTCACCCCCCCCCCCTCTAGAGTCTGTCAGAGCTTACCCTATCTTTCACCCCAGTCAAAGATGGACCAAAAGTCATCTTTTGAGGTTCAGACTGGGGAACAACAAAAGGTTGTGGTATGATTTCCAATGACATAGTCTCTTTTACAAACGTTGCTTATGTTGAAGGATTACACCATAATCTTATAAACATAAATCAACTATGTGACAAAGGCTACATCGTTGAGTTCTGTAAGGACAAGTGTTTGATAAAATCATCTGCAAATTTGGAGACGGTCTTAACAGGAACTTGGAGAAGAAATATTTTCTGTTTAAATTTCCTTTGCTTAGACACTTCTACCCCAGTGTGTTTTATGGAAAAAAGTAGTGTGTCTCTCTGTGACCAATAAAACAAGAGATTAGTACATATTAATTTTAAAACTTTAAATATGCTATTTTCTCACAACATAGTGCATGATGCCCCCAACATTAAGTTCCTTAAAGAGATTCCATGTAACTTCTATCAAATAAGAAAGCAAACACGGGCTACCTTCAAGGGTATTATTGAGAAAGATTCTTCTCGAAGCTTATAATTACTGTGCATGGACTTATTCGGTCATATACAAATTCACAGCTTAGGAGGTAAGGTCTATACGTTAGTAATCATTGATGACTACCCACGTTTTACTTAGGTGTTCTTTCTGAAACACAAGTCAGACACCTTCGCATCTTTCACTATTTTTATCCGGAAAATTTAGAACGAGCTGAACTACTCAGTGGTCAAAATCAGAAGTGACCATGGAACAGAGTTTGAGTCTAGTGCCATGACAGAATTCTGTGAAAGTCAAGGTATCTTTCATGATTTTTCCACCCCCACACACTCCACAAAAAAATGGAGTTGTTGAGAAAAGGAATAGAGCCCTAACTGAAGCATGTACAACCATGCTGAATGATGCTTCACTTCCAGAATAATTCTGGGCTGAAGCAGTTAACACGACTTGTCACATACAAAATAGATCACTCATAAACAAAAGCTATCGTAAGACCCCCTATGAGCTATTGAAGGGCAAAAAACGAACTGTGTCCTATTTTAGAATCTTTGGAAGCAAATGCTTCGTACTTAATAATGGGAAGCATAACCACACAAAGTTTAGTGAAAATGTTTTGAAGGTATTTTTGTAGGATATAGTATCCATAGTAAGACATATAGGATTTTTAATAAGAAAACCCTGGTGGTAGAAGAGTCTATGAATGTTGTATTTGATGAGACAAGCCTGCTCCATAGCAACTCCTCTAGTGTTATTAGTGTAGATGCAGATACCAGGTTCAAGGAGCTAAGCTTGGATGAAACTATCAAGAAGAAGGTCCAAGGTCAGTATAGATCGTCGATCATATCCAAGCTTGGTGGATGAAGAACCTTTAGAGGAAGAAGTTCCTCAACCCATAGAGGCTGCACAAGATGCTACAGATCCTGCTAGAGAGAGGGCAAGGAATCTAGGGTTCCGACACCTAAAAGATCACCCAGCTGATCTAATCATTGGATAACAAGGTGACAGTGTGAGAACTAGAAGAGGTACAACTATCGAAGTTTTGCATCTAAGTTTTCTGTCTCAGGTTGAACCAAAGAAGTTCGAGGAAGCGGACACAGATACCTCTTTGATAATGGAAATGTAAGAGGAGCTCAACCAGTTTAAATGATGTAAAGTCTGGGAGCTGGTACCCAGGCCCAAAGGACAGAACGTGATCAACACCAAGTGGATATTAAGAAACAAGTTGGACGAGAACGGAGTAATCATCAAGAATAATGACCGGCTTGTAGCTCAAGGATACCGATAAGAAGAGGGGATCGACTTCGACCAGACTTTTGCTCTAGTGGCCACGCTCGAAGCGATCTGGTTGTTTCTTGATTATGCTACCCTCAAAGGCTTCACAGTCTACCAAATGGATGTGAAGTACGCATTCCTGAACAAAAATCTGAAAGAGTAAGTATACGTAGCGAAACCTCTAGGTTTTGTAAACTCTAAATTTCCTAATCATGTTTTATTTTTAAATAAAGCTCTATATGGTTTAAAGCAAGCTCCCTGAGCTTGGTACGAGATATTGTCTAGCTTTATTTTTAAGAACAAGTTCATAAGGGGAAAGATAAGTAAGACATTATTTCTTAGGGAAGTTAAAGGCAAGATTTTGCTAACGCAAATCTATGTCGACGACATCATATTGGCTCTACCGAAGACAACCTTTGAAAAAAGTTTTCCAAATTATACAAGGGAAGTTTGAAATGAGCAGTATGAGAGAGCTGAAGTATTTCTTAGGATTTCAGGTGAAGCAATCTGAAGATGGAATTTTCATCTTCCAAATGAAATTCACCAAGGATCTCCTTAGGAAATTCAGAATGGAGAATGCAACCTCTATGAGGACTCTAATGGGATCAACAATGTCTCTGGACAAGGACGAGAAAGGAAAACCTTTTGATGAACCCAGGTACAGAAGCATAATTGGATCCTTGCTCTACCTTATTACCAGTAGACCAAACATAATGTTTTCGACATATGTCTGTGCTAGATTTCAAGTGAACTCTAAGGAATCTCATTACGTCACTGCAAAGAGGATTCTAAGATACCTTAAGGACACACCTAATCATGGATTATGGTACCCAAGAAGTAATGATGTCGAACTAATTGGATTTTCAGATACTGATTTTGCAGGAAGCATGGATGACAGGAAAAGCACTTCCCGGATGTTCAAATTTCTCAGAAGACGGCTTATTTCTTGGAGCAGCAAGAAGAAGAATTGTGTCGTAACTTCTACTGCCAAGTCAGAGTATATCTCTGCGGGTAGTTGTTGTGTACAACTTCTTTGGATCAGGAATCAACTCGAAGATTACAATCTAAGGTTCAGAGAGATTCCTATGTTTTGCGACTCCTCAAGCGCAATCGCAATCGCAAACAATCCAGTTTCCCATAGCCGGACCAAACATATCGAGGTGCACTACCACTTCATCCGAGAGCATGTGGAAAATAAGGACATAGCCCTCAGCTATGTTTCGACGGACAAGCAGGTTACCGATATCTTTAGGAAGCCGCTGGACGAGACTAAGTTCTCGTTTTTCAAAACGGAGCTCGATATTCTGAATAAGGACTCGTGAAGAAGGTCTAGCAAGCTAAATTGGTCTCAGGATCTAGTTCTTTAAAGCAAATTCTTTTTTTTAAGTCCAACAACAAAATTCGGAGAAGTCTACTTAATGCAATATTTCAAATTGTCTATATTGGATCCGAAGACTTGAAGACAAAATTTGAGGTACGCGTAGTCTAGATGCAATTTAAAAATCATATATATATATATATATAATCTTCTATAAATAAAAACGGGATCGCCCCCCTTCACGATATCTGCCGATTCACCATACAAGTCGAAACACGAAGACAGAAGCCGACCCTTCGGCTCCCTATTCGCCGAATCGCTGATTGACGTCGATTGCCCCCTTCCTCCCGTGCCCCAGCTCGAATCGATCGTAGAAAGCTTGTCGTAGTGCCCTAGTTTCACGCCTGCAGCAGACTACAGTGTGTTGCCACCAGCTACCGTGTTTCACCACTGCCTGCCGACAAAATCTTTTCGATAATTATAGTCTCTTCAGTACAGTGCAGTCTTCTGTTCTTGCAGCCTTCCAGAGGATCTTCAGTATAGTGCTTGCGTCGACACCTGAAGCTTCCTCAGACCTGAAAGTGAGGGTAAGATCTATCTCAACTCTAGAGGGGGGTGAATAGAGTTTACTTAAAAATATTTTTGAATTATTAAAATAGCACAAATTAAAATTCTATTTAAGCTATAGTGTAAAGTGCTAACAGAACTTAAAAACTGAAAGGAAAAGGACACAGCACACAGCAGACAAATCACACAAGCAGAACCAGAAGACACAAGGAAATATAGTGGTTCCCCAAAACTGGGTACATCCACTCTTCTACCACCCTTGGTAGGAATCCACTCAGGACTGAGTTGATCAGGTGTCCTGACACCAATGAGCTTTTGATAAGGTGCTCAAAAACCAAAGCTAGATTTTTTGATAAGGTGTCTTGCCACCACTGAGTTTTGACAAGGCTCTCAGAACCAGACAGAACTTTTGAAGGGAGTTCAAGAACCCTTTTACAGCAGGAAAAGAAAAAGTAAAAGTTGAGTTTGTCTTCTCTGTTCTCAGTCAAATGAGAGAAGCACAAGTGGATTGAAGATGTCAAAGCTCCCCCTGAGATGTAGAGAGGTTCAGGCAGAGAAGCTTTGCAGAAGGGTGATAGGTCTTCAGAACTTTGATCTCCAGCAAAAGATTGTGATGAGATGTCTGGAGATGATGAGATTGTAAACACTTTTCAGTCAGTAAGAAGAATTTTGAAGTTGCAGTTCTGTTATTCTTCTGCTATCAGTATTCTTTATTCTGTGTTCACTCTTCTTGTCAATCTGTGTATATGTTCTAGCTAAGAGGCAGAAGAGATGAATAATAATTTCTAAGATTCTCTTGTCCAAAGATAACCGTTGGTCAGTCATAAATGTTTTCCATAAATGGTCTTGTCTTTTAGAGGAAAGTCCAGCAAACATTCTCTGAATAATTCCTTGAAACTTGCTCCAAACGGCTGGGAGATCTTCTGTCATAAATGCTGATAATATTCAAAAACATTCCAAAGAACAGCAGCATTTGAAATCCTGAAAGCGTCGATCTCTCCAAAGAGAACGTCGATCTGAGCTCGAAGATCGTCGAACTGAGCTCAGAGATGAACCGAGATAAGCAGACAGAAATCGTCGATCTGAGCTCGAAGATCGTCGAACCGAGCTCATCGACCTGAGAAACAGCTGAAGGAGGCATCGTCGAACTGAGCTAGACGATGGTCGAGGAGAGCTCGACGATTAAGCAAAAGCTTAGCTAAAAGCAGATAGTCGATCTGAGCTCGAAGATCGTCGACCGGAGCTCGACGATTTGTTGAAGTTGAGCTCAGAGAGCGTCGAACTGAGTTCGACGATTCGTCGACCAGAGCTCGACGAAAATTGCTTTAGACTTAGCTCTTCATCCTTGATCTTGGAGTGGTCTTGGGGCAGCTTCAAAACTAAGTTCTAGACCCTAGACTCATTCTAATGTTGACCTTCTCAACTATACAACTAGGTCAACTAGGATCCTAAGACAAGCATAGTGATCCTTATCCAAATTAGTAATAGGGTGTTCCAACAATCTCCCCCTATTTGGATTAGGATTACTATTTACAGACAATCATAAAGAGCATTTAATACTACAGAAGTTAAATACAAAAAGCAGAGAAACAGCAATGCATATCACAGATAAATAGCTGCAGATATCCAAAGGTAGATAATAAGTTTGCTTACACAGATCACTTCTTTTCAGTTCCCTTTTTAAATAAGATTTCTCTGTTAGGGTTTAGGGCTTCTTTCTTGGACCTTCTGTCATCTTCTGCACTTAGAGAAGTTTGAGATCTTGGCCTTGGAACTACAGCCTCTGGGTGCAGCTTCATGTACTCTTCTGGATTGAAAAATTTCTTTGAAGCATACTTTTCCAGTTCTTTCTTTCTTTGTTCTGATAAGGTTGTAATATTGGATATTTCTTTGCCTTGTTCTCTAGCCTTCTTAATCTGATCAAGAGCAGCCAACTCTTTCATCCTAGCAGTCCAGGCCACAGGATTGTTCTCAGGATCCTCATATGGAACAGCAGGTTCATATTTGTTGAGGGATTCAGGAGCAGGAGATGTCCTTGGAGCAACTGTGTCTTTCAGTTTGTAAGGGTAAGGGCCTGAAGTAGAGTCAGAATGGCCTTGTCCTTCCCTTAGATAGGGTCTCTGTCCTCTTTAATTTCCTCTATAATTACCCCTTCTGGGTTGATATCCTCTTTGATGTTGACCTTTTTGGTAATACTTAGAATAGGATTGAGAGGAACTTTGTCTAGGAGCTGAAGCATGAGGAGCTGAGCCTGATCCAGAGTCTGGAGGAGGAGGAGGAGGCTGATGTTGAGATGATCCTTTTTCATATTTGTCAAACTTTCTTTTCTTTCTTATGGCCTTTAGTTGGTTCTTGGAAAATTGCATCCATGGTTCAGTGATGGGGCAGTTATGCAGAATGTAATATGGAATGTCATTGGAGTCTTTGGCTTTAGCAGGAGGAACTGACATCATTGCTTTGCTTCTGGCTTTCCTCTTTTTGGCAATTGTGCTGGCAGAGTCATCAGAATCAGTTCTGTACTGATCACTTTCAGAACTCTGAGGTTGATCATATAAAGCATCAATTCTTCTTAGATATTCTTCTTGAGCTTTGAGCTTTGCAGCAGCAGCAGGAGCAGGAGCAGGAGGGATAGCAGAAACAGCATCATCAGTTTCAACAACAATTTCCTCAGCATTAGGTGCTGGAATCATTTCTATGTCAGCAGCAGCAGTATTAACAAAAGGAGGCACAGTGGCCTTAGTAGCAGCATCAGGTACATCCACAGCCTTCCATGACTTGATATAGGAAACAATCTGGCTGGGATTACAGACAGGTACAGGCACAATGGCCTTGGACAGATCTTCAGCAGAAATTGGAGGCAGACAGCTTAGATAGGCTGTATCAAATCTGGATAGCAACCTCTGCAGATTAAGTGCAAAAGCACATCCTGAGCTTGCTGAGAGAGTAGAAGCTGGAGCTGGAGCTGGCACAATCACTTCTTCATAAGGCATCTCCCCCTGCCTTGGTTCAGAGAGAGGTGAACCAAGGCACCCAGTAGAAGGGATTGCCTGGGAGGAGAAAAAAAAATCAAGCTTGGAGGACAGCTCCTGGACTTGCTTCAGGAGTGGAGTCAGGGAGGACTCCAGCAGAGATACCAGCTTGGGAGCTAGCAACTCATAGAGCCTGTCAGCCAGGCTAGAAAGATCTATATGCCCAAGTGAGGCTTGAGCAGAGGTAGGGGTCAAGGAGGATGGAGGGATGGTGGCTGAAGCTGAAAAGGTGGAGGTAGGTGGAGTAGGGATTGTTGGTTCAGAAGATGGAATGATGGGGATAGAGAAGGTTGAGGAGAAGAGTATATGAGGCTTGGGTGGATATGGCTTGGGGAGAAGAAGAAGCAGGCATCTCTTCTACTGAAGGAGTGACCAAAGTGGTCCTTGTGCCCCACACCATAAGGTTTTTGATCAGGTGCCCTCACACCAAAGGGTTTTTGATAAGGTGCCCTAACACCAACACTTAACTTTTGAAGGGAGTTATAACCCTGTACAAGGTGGGAAAAAGAGTAAAACAAAAAAGGTGAAAAGTGTTCTTCTCTCTCTCAAGCTCTGAGAGAAGACTAGTGGATTCTTGATTGTCAAAGCTCCCCCTGAAGTTTGGAGTTGGTTCAGGATGAAGAAACTTTGTTCTTGGGGTGTGGTAGGTCTTCTAGTAGCAGATAAATCTGAAGATTCAGATTGCTTGTTGCTCTTGAAGCCTGTATGAGACTGAATGAGGAGACTCCTTCTTCTTCTTGCTGTGAACAAAAGGCTCTCTGATGAGGATTGATGAGAGCTGTTGTGTTGTTCTTGTATATATGAAAATATGTTGTTGTCCTGTGTGTCTCTTTTGACTGGAAGCAGGAATGCATATATATAATGAATTGATTTCAAATTCTCAAATCTTGTGAGCATTATTTTATTCCATTCTTGGAACTTATGACAACTATTCAGCCTTTAATCCTTTTCCTTTCCCATAGTGACTTTGCATTGATAGCTGGCAACGGCTCTTTGGTTAAATGCTGACATAAATGTCAGGGAATCTGACCGTTGAAGAGTACTTTAGCTTTTATCAATTCCTTGGCAAATCGTCGACCTGAGATGGACGATCGTCGAACTGGGTTCGACGATGCGTCGAGCTGGGTTCAGAGATCGTCGACCTGACTTGGCTGTTCTTCAATTCTTTGGTGATCGTCGAGCTGAGTTCAAGGCTTGAGTCGTCGAGCTCACTTTATTGTAGAATCGTTGAGCTGACTTTGTTTAGATATATTTGAACGTCGAGCTGAGTTGGCCTGCAGATCGTCGATCTGAGTTCGACGTTCGTCGAACTCAGTTCAACTATCTTTGAACGCAGTTTGATCATTGCCTGATTCTTTTGTAATCTTTAGTCAGATCCATGCTCTCTTTGATGAAGTGTATCCTTGCCCAAATCCACAACCGGGGTTGTTCCAACAATCTCCCCCTATTTGGGTTAGGGTACACTTCATACTTTTATGAATGTTTTGTAAAGTTTGGCCCTGTTCTTGATCATCTCTTCATGTTGGAAATTTTGAGTCTGTAATCCTGCAAAACAGAAAACAGATCAAGTGCAAAGGGAACAAGAAGAGATGCAGTTTTTGCTTTTGTGCATGAACAAAAATGAATGAAGCAAATCTTGAAGAAGAAAAGAGTGAGGGCAGAGAGGATATGCAGAGGAATGCAATTTAATGAGCACAACACTCATTAGGATTATCTGAAAAAGATTTTGAAGAAAATCTTTAAAATCAGAAAGGCACTGTCTGATAATTCCCTTCCTATAGAATCACTTTATCACAAATAAAAACTTCAACACGGTGTGATGATCCACTGGATCAAGTCTGTGTTGAGTTTTAGTGTAGATAATTTTGTGAAAAATCTGTAAGGATGTAGAATTATCTTACTATGCCTCTTTGAGATCTAAGATTCATCAAAAAGGAAAATTTTCAGACCATAAATGTAATGAGGTTTTATTGGTTTATTAAATAAATTTTTCAAAAAATATTTCATGTATGTTTGAAAAATTTGAGAAAACTTTTGAAAAACAAAATCAATGTTGTTGAATTTTCTTAATATTTCTCTTGAAGGTTTTCTTATTGTTTCCTTAAAATGAGTGTGGTCTGCATGTGGATTGATGACGAATGGGAGTAGGCTTTTAAGGAAATTCATATTTTCTTTAGGTTTAGTTGCATCCAAGTTAGAAAGTGATTTAGGATATTTTGAAATGTAGTTAGTATGGGATATCACCTGATATTTTCTAAGTTCTGATTCAGGCTTTTCCTTGTTGTTTGATGCATTTATGGCCTTTAAGCAGAAGGCTACTTCATCAGCAACATCTTCTTCATCACTTAAATAAGATGAATCATATTGTGGTTCATCTGTGTTTGATTTTGGTGAAGATTCAGATGCTGATTCTTCTTTACTTGATTCTGCAGCCATCTTGATGAGGGATTGCCATAGCTCCTTGGCTGTGGTGCAGTGCATCAGATCTTCAAAGATGTCATCTGGCATGGATTGTGCCAAGATGTTCATTGCTCTAGCATCAGCATCCTTAAGTAACTTTTGTGCATCTTTGTTTGATGCTGTGGGTGCTATAGGACCTGTCATTATAACATCAAAAATGCTTTCATCAAATAACTTCATATAACATTTTATCTTTGACTGCCATAGTGCAAATGTATTGAGGTTGCACATAGGAAGTTCTGCCATGAGTGAAAAAATTCTAGAATGAAGTAAGATCTGTTGGATCTTTTTGGTTCAGGTGTTAGCCTGTGGTTTTAACCAACCTCCCTCTGATACCAATTGAAAGTGAGGGTAAGATCTATCTCAACTCTAGAGGGGGGTGAATAGAGTTTACTTAAAAATATTTTTGAATTATTAAAATAGCACAAATTAAAATTCTATTTAAGCTATAGTGTAAAGTGCTAACAGAACTTAAAAACTGAAAGGAAAAGGACACAGCACACAGCAGACAAATCACACAAGCAGAACCAGAAGACACAAGGAAATATAGTGGTTCCCCAAAACTGGGTACATCCACTCTTCTACCACCCTTGGTAGGAATCCACTCAGGACTGAGTTGATCAGGTGTCCTGACACCAATGAGCTTTTGATAAGGTGCTCAAAAACCAAAGCTAGATTTTTTGATAAGGTGTCTTGCCACCACTGAGTTTTGACAAGGCTCTCAGAACCAGACAGAACTTTTGAAGGGAGTTCAAGAACCCTTTTACAGCAGGAAAAGAAAAAGTAAAAGTTGAGTTTGTCTTCTCTGTTCTCAGTCAAATGAGAGAAGCACAAGTGGATTGAAGATGTCAAAGCTCCCCTGAGATGTAGAGAGGTTCAGGCAGAGAAGCTTTGCAGAAGGGTGATAGGTCTTCAGAACTTTGATCTCCAGCAAAAGATTGTGATGAGATGTCTGGAGATGATGAGATTGTAAACACTTTTCAGTCAGTAAGAAGAATTTTGAAGTTGCAGTTCTGTTATTCTTCTGCTATCAGTATTCTCTATTCTGTGTTCACTCTTCTTGTCAATCTGTGTATATGTTCTAGCTAAGAGGCAGAAGAGATGAATAATAATTTCTAAGATTCTCTTGTCCAAAGATAACCGTTGGTCAGTCATAAATGTTTTCCATAAATGGTCTTGTCTTTTAGAGGAAAGTCCAGCAAACATTCTCTGAATAATTCCTTGAAACTTGCTCCAAACGGCTGGGAGATCTTCTGTCATAAATGCTGATAATATTCAAAAACATTCCAAAGAACAGCAGCATTTGAAATCCTGAAAGCGTCGATCTCTCCAAAGAGAACGTCGATCTGAGCTCGAAGATCGTCGAACTGAGCTCAGAGATGAACCGAGATAAGCAGACAGAAATCGTCGATCTGAGCTCGAAGATCGTCGAACCGAGCTCATCGACCTGAGAAACAGCTGAAGGAGGCATCGTCGAACTGAGCTAGACGATGGTCGAGGAGAGCTCGACGATTAAGCAAAAGCTTAGCTAAAAGCAGATAGTCGATCTGAGCTCGAAGATCGTCGACCGGAGCTCGACGATTTGTTAAAGTTGAGCTCAGAGAGCGTCGAACTGAGTTCGACGATTCGTCGACCAGAGCTCGACGAAAATTGCTTTAGACTTAGCTCTTCATCCTTGATCTTGGAGTGGTCTTGGGGGCAGCTTCAAAACTAAGTTCTAGACCCTAGACTCATTCTAATGTTGACCTTCTCAACTATACAACTAGGTCAACTAGGATCCTAAGACAAGCATAGTGATCCTTATCCAAATTAGTAATAGGGTGTTCCAACAAGACCCATACAGAGGGCTCTCTAGATGTGAAAAAATTCAAGTTCTCCTTAATTTGTAATGGCTCCTAGAAGCACCAGTGGCTTGATAGGGGGAGGTAAATTGGTTCGCACTAGATTTACTCAAGCCTCCGACGATTTATGGAACATCATTCTGATGCTGAAGACAACGAGACTCTCCTTTGTCCTCTAACACCCCTGTAAGGTGCTTGATAAGGAAGTCTTGGAGTTCTTTAGTAACGCCAAATTACTTCATGAGGACTCTGTAATAAAGAGCAAGGTTTAGAAAAATCAAAGTAAAGATGAATGCCTCCTGACTGTCTAGGTATTTGCGGCTACCTATCTGTGATGCGGCCGATAACCTAGAGGAGGACGATTTTTCCAGGACATTATCCTTCTGTGGTTTACCCCGAGGCACCGAGGCCATAAAGCGCAAAGGAATGAGTGAGGAGGGAAAACTCCTCTCAGACATAATTGGCAAAGTGCTCATTTGCAAGACGGGCTCGCACGAGTATCTGTCCTCAGATATGTTCAAGATACTAGTTGCAATAGTCTATAGGAAGAAGCTGGACAGGGGTGCTCTGTTGTTCGCCATGATAAAAGACAGCCTACGCACTCCCAACATTGGGAGGATTATCACCCTATACCTGAATCAGCTTGATGGTGATAGGTTTGATATGACCAAAGGAGTTCCTATCCATCACCTAAAGAAGATAAATTCTACAAACTTCTCAAGGTGGGATAGGAGGATCATCCAGCGAGGGGGAGCCCTAGTACACCCAGTGGAGGAGGAAGATCATGTTCTTGATGACAGGACCCCTTCTCCTCACCCTAGTGAAATTCCTATGGGATTGAGTGCAGAAATTGAGGGGCAAATAGTTGCTCCTTCATATACAGTTACAGTGCTTCAAAACTCTTGTTTAGGGGATATCCTAGCAGAGGTTGCTCCTATTGGTGCTGCTTCCACTGCTGAGGTTCAGACAGTTGAAAATTTAGAAGTGCATACTGAGGAAGATAATCCAGCTTCTTCTAATCATGATGAGGATGTTGATGCTGATATGGTTGATGATGATGCTACTGATAATTATCTAACAGTTGAAGATTATCATATTGAGATTGCTGATGAGGATGTGTTATTTGCTGATAAGTCTGCTAATAGTAATTCTGCTGCTGTTGAGTTTGGCTGTGGTGCCATTGTGGTTTCAGTGCCTACGTCTGTAGACACTCTGGTTGCTCCTCTACCTAGGATAGTCTCTAATCCAGTGTCTAAGGTGGAGGCAACTCAGTCCAGGATTTCTCTATCCACTCAAGTTGACAGGATGATGCACAACCTGGAGAAGCGGATTAGCAAGATGTCGGGTGCCCCTCCAGTTTATCCAGAGGCACTGGTCACCATTTCTGAGGAGGAAGGAGATGATGTTATACATTCTCATGTCCTAGGTGCTGTAGAGCCAGCTCGTATTTCTCTATCTTCTTCTATTCCAATGCTGACAGGCATTCCCTGTTCAAGTGATCAGCTGCTGAAAGTTTTTGAAGAAATGCTTGCTAGGCAATAGGCTAAATTTTATGCCTCGTTGCAGAAAATAGTCAAAAGAGTTAAGAAATCTGAGTAATTTATGCTTGTTGGTCTGGCTGCAGTTCAAGTGAAAGTTGCTAAGCTAGAGGAATGGTTTGATGCAAAGTATGACGAAGCTGCAACTACAGTAACTCTTATGATGAGAGGACTTAAGCAAAACGAAGGAGTAATGAAAAATGTTGACACAAATGCTCTCTCTCTCATCGAGGCCCATAACAGATCAATGACACACTTTGAATCTTCTTTGAAATCTTATGCCAATGCAATTGCTACAGAAGCCAAAAAGGGGGAGGAAGCCATTACAACTAAGGTTACCGTTGTTGTAAATACTTATGCTCGACCAATTCAAACAAGCAAATGATTATAGCTATGACAAAACCGTATGGTTACATGGTCAGTTTTTCCCGTCTCAAGTTCCTGCTGAGCCTGTTCATGTTGATGTTAATCCGGCTCTGGACTACACTCAATACTAGACAAACTAACAGGACTTCTTTCAGGCCCATGTTGCTTCTACTGCTGCTATGACTCCAGAGGTTCAATCTACTGCTGATGCTGCTATTGCTGCATTCTCAGAGGCTCAAGTTATCAAGAAAAGGAAATTTGGAGAAGGTACTTCTGAAGTCAGACCAGAACTGCCAAGGACAGCTCAAGTCAGAGAAGGACCTAACCGTGAGATGGATGAAGTTTGGAGCCCTACTTCAAAAGGAATTATCTTGGACACCATTGCCTTATATGATCTCGGAGCGGAGAAGCATCAGGATCACTACAGTACAGAAGAATGGAACAAATTCAATGAGGCCTGCACCAGGAGGAGGATTCATTTCCGGAAGTACAAGAATGTTGATCCTATGTCTCCTCCTCCACTAAAGTACTATCTGAAGCACATTGAATATTTTGACAGATAGTTGCAGAAGAGAAAGAATAGGAATGGCTGATGCCTTATTTTCTTTGCTGATTAATATATGTTATGAGATTCCCTCCCTATTCTAAAAACATTTTATTATATATATATATATATGTGTGTGTGTGTGTGTGTGATGGTTTATATATTGATCGAGAATGCATGTCAACTAATTTATCATGTCATGTCTTAATTTTTTTTCCTTTTGAGCAATTAACCTTAGCTTCTAGAATTTGGCTTCTTCATATAGGGGAAGATTGTTGGGTATTGTATCCAGAATAACCCTGATTAGAAGAAGGGTCCAGTCCAGCTAAGATAAATTGAGTCTATATTTTATATTGCATTTTAGTCATGTACTTGCAGGTTTGCAATGCCAAGTACACACCAATGTCAGGTTATAGTGAGTTAGTAAAAATAAGACTGCACAATGAAATCCCTCATTATGTAGGCATATGTGTTGACTCACATGTAATATCTCTATTAAGGTGTACTTCTATCCCAAGTATAGGAGAAGGATCAAGGAAGGCCAAAGACCAGGAGTCAGAAACGTAGAATTTTTCCTAAGTAAAATTCAGTAAGTATGGTTAAGAATACACATCGAATTCGTCGAGTATCGTCGTTGATACACGCCAAATTCGTTGAGTATACTTACCAAGACCCATCGAATTTGTCATATTTACTTAGGGTAAAGTATTTGGACAAGTGAAAAATCTATCAAGTAAAATTCACCGAGTATCATTGTGCATACTCGTCTAATTCGTCGAATGTATCTAACGATACTCGCCGAATTCATCGAATATGCTAAGTGATACACGCAAAATCCGCCGAGTCCATTCGACGCTACTTCTCTAGATTTTTCCAAGTCTAATTTATCAAATATCAAAGCATTTAGTACGATTAGTTAACTCGACGATATTTGACGAATGTCGCCTATGGCGTTGAGAGAATCAAGTCTATTGACGGATACTCGATGAATTCGTCGAGTATGCCAGGTGATACTCGATGAATTCGTCGAGTTTGACTCCTCGCTATAGAGTTGAGTGACCAGGCGACCTGGGATGTTTTGTCTAAGTCCTTTTCATCGTATATCAAGATGTATTCGATGAGTATCATTATGATACTCGACGATACTCGACGAATTTGACTTAGGTCATTTTTTCCGAAAATTTCTTCCTCCTATCACGGGTTCAGTCGACCATGTATAGTACATTTCTAGGTTTCAATTTAGGATATCTTTTTTAACCGTTTCTTTTCTAATCACTCTATAAATACCTAGAGTAATTTCGAAATGATCACAGATCCTTAAAACCAAATTTCTCGAATAAATTTTCAAATTTCCCGAAATAGAAAATCCTGTCGGCCGACCTACGCCTTTCGCGACTTTCTCCTGTTTGGCTGCAACTTCGAGCTACTGTCTTCTTTGCCGACGACATCGTTGACTGGATTGCTTCTTCATTGAAGATCTGATTTACTCCAGTCCTTGTTGGTAGAAGATTGAGGTTCAAGATCAAAAGATTTCATGTTTCCGAGTTTTCAAAGATTCAAATTCCAACCTTAAAAGAACGTCGGATCAAGATTAGAATAATGTGTTGTTGTTGAAACTTTAATTTGAATATGGTAGGAGATTTTTCTCCAAGTTTTGTAGATCTGTTTTTGGAACAAGAGAGTAGATCCAGTTGTGGATCGAGTGTGTAGATCCGGTTTGTTGATCGAGTTATAGGAGAGTTTGTTCTCCGAGTGGTAGGAGCTTCGTCTCCGAGGTATAGGAGTTGCAACTCCGAGGTGTAAGATTTGATGAGATCTGAGTTTGTTGAAGTAGCCAAATCTGCCCTTCGTGGGAGATAGGCGAGGCGGGACAGTGGACGTACCCAACTCGGGGAACCACTATAAAATCTCTTCGTTTGTGTGCTTGTTATTTACGATTATTTTTATTCTGCAAAAAGATGCAAACATCACCTATTCACCCCCCTCTAGGTGATTTAGGTAGATGCTAGATACTTTCAGTAAGGTCATTATAAATTGGTCAGCTTAGTGCTGACCGTTGCCTTGTTTGCCGCCCTAGTGGTGGATTGTCCCTATGTAGGTGCCTGAGAGACAAGCAGGAAGTAGCAGGCTATGGACCCAAAGCAATGCCAACCCTCGAAGGCTAAGCGAAGTTTTATTACTTTCATGCTTGGCCAGCCTGTGTGTCGATGTCTGTAATCCACACCTTGTAAAAAGTAAATGTAAGGCCTTACAGCTAGAACAGTTTTAAACTACTATTTACTATCGCCTGGGGACAGTGAATATCGTTGGGCGATGGTAACTTTTGTGTATTTTGTAATAAACATTCCTGTGTTTATAAACTGGACATTATTGTTGTACTTGAGTTCAAAACTAACCCCTAAAGCTTCCGCTAGAATGCTCTGAGTTAGGATGCGTGTAGTCTTTTGATATTCATATGTAATTCCGCTGCCTGTTTGTGGAATATTGTGTGGGGCCCCGGCCGGACCCTCTATTATATTTCAAGAATGTCCACATAGGAATGAAAATACATATATTTGAGGAATTTGTGTGTTCCTATTATTGCTTTTGCAATAGTGTGAGTTTCTAAATTATGTGTTTCACGATTGTAGGCGACTAGAAGTTATGAGGGGCAACAAGAAAACCTACGTTAGAGGGGTGTAATGCGCCAACTAAGGTGCCAACACCTCCTCCTTCGGTAGAGATGGTTATTTTGATCGCTGATGTGGTATTCACAATGATCAATGCCCAAAATAAGAGGCATGTACAACCCTCTATTCCGGTGGTGAGTTCAGTGTTGGTTGGTGTACTTGAGGAGATTGCAAAGGGAAGAGCATCGGCCTCGCCGTTGAATATGTGTTTGATGCAAGGACCGTACATGTTTTTGCACGACGTCTGCCGCCATCAAATAAAATATATAATTATAAACTAAATATTTATAATTATATATTGTTAATAATTTATTTTATTTCAAGCAATTTTCATTTTAAGAATTTTATTGTAAGCATCATGTTTTATTTCATGCACTTAAATATTGTATTTCTTATTTCATATGTATGATGGGTGTCTATAACCATCAAGAGTGTTTTAATTTCCATGAAGGGTGGAGATGGAGTGGTGTAGGCTATTTAAGGTCATGTTGATGAAGGAATTGTAATGATGAAGAATGAAAAATTGAAACCAAGAATTCAAAATTTGAATTTCCCCTCCTCTACTCTCTTTCCCCTTTGAGAAAATTCGTCCCCTCTTCTCTTGCCCCCTCTTGGCCGCCGGCCACCCCCTCTCTCCCTTCCAAACTCTTAGCCACAAACCTCCCTCTGATACCAAGTTGATGCATGCTCGTGGTTTCGTCGGATTAAATACTACACATTCTTAGGTTCGGTAATTATACTAAATACGTAGCGAGCAATGTTTCTCTTAAATTAATACTAGCGATGATTCCAACAATATAGTAATGCACAACGCAAAGGGTCGCTACCCTTTATAGAGATTGAACAAGGGATATATGCCAATATTCGCTCAAGCAAAAATGACCTACCCGATCTAGACAAATAGCAATTTTCATTTTAAGAATTTTATTGTAAGCATCATGTTTTATTTCATGCACTTAAATATTGTATTTCTTATTTCATGTGTATGATGGGTGCCTATAACCATCAAGAGTGTTTTAATTTTCATGAAGGGTGGAGATGGAGTGGTTTAGGATATTTAAGGCCATATTGATGAAGGAATTGTAATGAAGAAGAAAATAAAATTGACACCATAAGAAATTCTCTTGAGAATTCTCCTCCCCCCCAAGGCAAATTTTGGCCAACATCTCTCTTCCTCCCTCTTGGCCGCCGACCTCCTCTCTCTCTCCCTCTCTTGTATTCGGCTACTCCACCCCTCCCCTTGGCAAATCGGCCACCCTCTTCCTCCTTTTCCTCCCTCTCACTTTCCTCCCTAAGAAATCTGGCCACCCCTTCCTACCTCCCCTTCTATATTTTTGGCCCTCCTTCATCACCACCATCCGGGCAGCCCTCCTCCTATTCCTCACCAACCCGACCCCCTCTCTCCTTCTAATAAATCGATCCACCCCCCCATTCACTCTAAACCCGACCACCCACATGTTCCCTTTAGGGTTCGACCAAATCCCCTAGCCGCCACCTCTCCACCCTCCTTGATAATATTGATATTATCCCGATCACCATTTCTCTCTCCTCTTTTCATATAAATATTTCTTTCAAGGTTCTCCCTCTTCTAAGGTTATTGGAAAGGAAACGGCTCGCATCTTCATCAGCTGGTGCGGTTCCGTGGAGTCATGTGGAGATAGGTTCAACCACCATAGTGTGCGCCTCCTCCACTCATCTTGTGGAAGGATATTTCTTGGGATTTGGGTAACGATTTTCTAAACCATCTCATGTGTGTTTTCTTATAAATTATTGTGAGATTTGGTCGAAATAGAGGAATAGTATTTTGTCCTGATTTATATTGAAATAGTGTTTAATTTAAATCTAAATTTTAAGCATTAACTAACCGAATATTTTCGTATCAATCGGATCGGGTAGATCTGATGAATGTTAGTAGAAATCGAGTTCACTACCTTTGATTTCTCTTCGAGTTCAGGTGATTTGGTCGACCTTGTTTTTAATTACTTTGGGAATTGATTTTGGACTTTATTTTAAATAGCTATTTAGTCCGGATTCCTCTCTTATTGGGTTTATGAAAGCTAGCGAAATTGCTAATTGTCTGGATCGGGTAGGTCTTTTTCGCTTGAGTGAACATTGGCTTATAGACCTTATTTAATCTCTATAAGGGGTAGCGACCCTTTGCATTGTGCATTGTTATATTGTTGGAATCATCGCTAGTATAATTTTAGAGAAATATTGCTCGCTACGTATTTAGTATAATTACAGAACCTAAGAACGCGTAGTATTTAATCCGTCGAAACCACGGGCCTGCATCATCAACGTGCCGAACTTTGCAAATGTTTAAAAATAAAACTCTTGCAAGTGGAAGAAGAAGTTACTTCTGTTGGAATCAACATCTTCCACAATCATAGGAACAAAGAAAAGGTGTTGTCCATGTGTTTAATTTTCTTGTGGCAAGATAGGACATCTTGCCAGAGAATGTCATGGTGATGCGCCAAGGACAAAGAAGGCTAAGGTTGGAACAATTGTAGGACAAACTCCACGCACTTACTACTCGTGTGGCAAAGAGGGGCATATAGCCTGAGACTGCCAAAGTGGCAATTAGACGACACCAAACTGAAAGGGAATGTTGAGTATATGTATATAAATAACTTTAATTATGTACTGTACATTTCCTTGTAAGTAATGATATAAACAATGCCTGTTTTGCATATATAAACATGTTGTGATTTATAATCAAGAAGTCATTTGATTAAGGCTTAAGGTATGCCCTGTGTGCTTATCTTTGTATCACAGATAAGAGTGGAATGACATGGCCGTAGTAATAAGAGTAAATATGTGTAGAAAGTGATATGTTAAGATGAAGTTATGACATCATATTATGACTTGGAAGCATCTGTGCTGGCAATGGTTGTGTTTGATGTGATCATATGTATGGACTAGCTCTTGGAGCAGCGCACGAATATTGATTACACCTTTACGGAAGTCACAATTGGATAGATCACCGAACGAGGAACTAAGTTTGCTTGTATGCGAGGATCGAGCAAGATCGTGTTGCCTGCTCTCCAAGTCATCAAAATTATTTGGTTGTGTGCGAAGTAATTCTTCATGCCTATAGAGGCCATTGGACCGAAGCCCGGTTGATTGACGCTTCTATTATGACGGCCTATATAGATGTGTTTCCTAATGACCTCCATGGGTGATGTCCCCACAGGAGACTGACTGCAGTATTACATTGGTGCTAGGTGTGAAACCTATGGCCTACTCACCATATCAACTAACAACAAAGGAAATGGAAAAAATGGATAGTTCAACTATAAGAATTGCTAAGATAAGGCTATTGAAGTCCAAGGGTGTCACCTTGAGGTGCACCGGCTCCTTTAGGGAATAGAAAAGAAGGACGGTAGACTGCATCTATACATCAATTATAGAGAGCTGAACAAGCTGACGGAGAAGAACATGTATCCAATTCCACGGATTGATAACATGTTCGATCATCTAATTGGATCAATGGTATACTCAAAGCTAGATTGGAAGTCTGGCTATTACCAGTGGAGAATACGGGGATGTGACATTCCCCAAGTTGTCTTATGGAAAACGCTACGGTCATTATAAGTCCATGATACTGTCGGTTGGGGTAACGAATGCGACATCGATCTTAATGGAATGAATGCCTTAAGCTTTTAAGGAGTACTTGGACCTATTTATTTCATCTTATTTGATAACATATTTGTGTACACTTAGCTAAACAATCACGAAAAAATGGTTTTACATACCCTGTGAAAGAACAAACTCTATGCCAAGTTCTCAAAGTGCGAGTTCTGGCTATCGTCGACGGATTTCTTTTCCATGTGGGTAGTGATGTAGGTATTGCAGTAGATCCTGCGAAGAAAATTACAATATAGGAGTGACCTATGTTGTCTATTGTAGCTAAAGTCAGAAAATTCCTTGGACTTGCTGGCTACTGGTCGCAGATAGCCTTACCTCTCACCACACTGATGAGGAAAGATCAGAAGTTCGTTGGAATGCCAGAGTGCACGCGAAATTTTATAGAATTAAAGAGTCATATGATTACGACACCTATTTTGAGTTCTCCATGTAATTCAGACGGCTTGTGTAGAGTGATGCATCAGAGAGCAGCTTAGGCTATATGATTTTCAGTTTGGAAAAGTAATAGCTTATGGCTCACACCAGTTGAAAGTGCACAAGAAGAAATATCCAGTCTACAACGTGTAGTAAACGGCTGTGATTTTGCACTTACACTGTGACGTCACTACAGAGATGGCGTGAAAGTTGACATCTTCACGGACCAAAAGAGCCATAAGTACTTATGCGATCAGAAGATCTAAAGTTGCGATAATAAAGGTGTGTGGAGTTCCTCGGGGACTACCCCTTCGACAGTCATTACACTTCCAAGAAGGGACATATAGTCACAGATGCCTGGAGACATAAAACTTTGGCAAGAGCGAGGTGATTGTAAATACGTGATGAATGTCTATTCCAAGAGTTGGAAATCGTAGACATTTCTTGTAATTACAAGAGTACAATTGCAAATGCGTGCCTAAACTATACAGAGGTACAGTATGACCTTACAGACAAGGTTTGACATGCAATGGAACTCGTGATGAGTATGAAATGCTATGTAGAGGATGGGTCAAATTCCCAGTTCCCCTTGGATGCTAGACTTTTGAAAAAGACAGTCGATGGTACATCCCTAATATGGGGTAAGCTACGTGAGGAATTGATATGTGAATCAAGCTTCATGAAATACTCAATTAACCTAGAGAGCACATAGATGTGCATGAACTCATTCCGGTATGAAAGTTTGATAAGGTCCCTGTGAAATTCGTGCACGGACTGTTAAGATCACAGAACGGAAACGATGCCGAGTGGGAGATCGTTGACTGATTTAAAAAATTATCGCACTTCATATCGAACAAAAAGGACGATTTCATGGAAATTTGGCTACGTTGTACGTAGACGACATAGTATGATTGCACGGTGTGCCCGTAGCATTGTTGGTGACAAAAACGGGCACTTTCCTACAAATGATTGGAGATTAATCCATTAGTGGTTGGGAACTAGGTTAAAGTTCAATACGACCTTTCATCCTCAAATGGATGGTTAGGCCTAAAGGACCAACAGAACTATGGAGGATACACTTGATGAGTTGTAAATATACCTACTTTTATAGTATTTTTATTAAGTTATTTTTACTTTATTTTAACCTTTTTTTGTTTGCTTTGTTTAATAAATATGCTTCTTTTTGTAAAAAAATAATTCTAACTTATCTTTTTTTTGTTTTCTGAAAAATTTCAGGAAAAGTCAAAATTTGACCTGTCACGCCCGTGACCATGCCCGACACGCCCGTGACAGGCACTCAACGCCATAAGCCAGTCGACACTTAACGATTTTACTATTCAACACTCAACGCCATCATATTACGCCCGTGTCCAAGACTCGTCACGCCCGTGTTCGATGTCGACACTCAACGCTTCGTCAACTGTCAACGCTGCCGACATCGAGCTGCCAACCATCCAAGTCACGCCCCCCGTCATGCCCGTGACTGCCACGTGTCACTTACAGAAGCTTCCAGATCATTGATCAGCGCTCAAAGCTCGTCGACCAATGCTCGACATGCCCTCTATCACGCTCGTGACCATGGCTGTCACGCCCGTGACCGCCACGTGTCACTCCCCGACCTTCCAGAATTACGCAAGCTCGTCGAGTTTGCCAAGTCAAAAACGCAACTGACCGACATGCCCCTTGTCACGCCCGTGACCAGGGCGTGTCAAACTCGAACTTTTTGTTTATAAATAAAAAAAATCTGTGAGGGCCAAGGGTTCACTTTTTTGAGCAAAATTTAGTGTCTTTTGTGGGCTGCCCTTGGTGCACTTTCATCTTCATGTAAGGAGACTTTCTCTCTCTTCCTTCATATGTTTGTTTTAGCTTTTCCTTTTGCTTTGTAATAGTTTGTAATAGCTTAAATTATGAAAATAAAAAATGTTTTTCCTCTTTCTCTCTCTACATGGAATGAATGTGTATTTGGGTGCTTCACTTTCCTTCATCCTTTTTATCCTTATGTTTAGCTTTGTTCATCTTTATGAAAAGTGTGTGTGTGTGTATGAGTGTAACTTGTCTTAATTTTTCATGCAATATGTTGTAATATTAAGTTTTATTTTAGAGTTTTATCAAAAAAATTTGAGCCGTTATAATGGCAAAATTTAGTTTAAGTCTTCTTTTTAAAGAATCAAAGTTGTATTGAAAACTTTCTAAAGGCTTATATTTTCATTCCTATGAAGTTGTAAAAGTGGTTTTAAAGTGTTTTTTTTTGTTTTTTTTTACTTAGCTTTGCTTTAGGATTGTAAAACCTGTTTTGTTCCTCTTATTTTTCTTTTCACTTTTTAATCACTTCTACGAAATCCTATGGATGAAAATGTAAACGTTTTAATTTTCAACAACTTTGATTTCAACTTTATTTTCAGAAACTTTTGCTTCAAACAATTTTTATTTCATCTTTATAATTGTTTTTGGCAAGTTCTAAGGGTAGAAAAGATGTAGTTTTAATTTTTAGGTAACTTTCATTTTGTGTTATTTTCATGTGTATGTGAGTGTATGAGAATAATCTTTTGTGCTTTCTTTTATTGCTTTATTCATTTATGTAGAGTGTGTGAGTGTAGGTGCTAACTTTTCATGCTTTCTTTTATGCTTTATTCAATTATATAGTGTGTGTGTGTGCATTTATTTCCGCCTACTCGTTAAGAGTTAAACGACGCTCTGCTTTAATTTACCGCCCCACTCATTTGAGTGGGACTTGTAATTTTCATTTTTTGTAACTTAGTTTCTTTTTATTTATGCATTTATTTCCGCCTACTCGTTTAGAGTTAAATGGCGCATTGCTTTAATTTACCGCCTATTCAGTTTTGAGTAGGACTTGTAGTTGCATTTATTTTCCCCTACTAATTTGAGTAGGACTTGCTTTATTTACTTTCTTTATGGTTTTGAAGTGTGCGTGAGTGCCTGCATCAATTAGCTTTCCTTCAATTTATCTAAATGTCCTATTTTTTCTATGTTTTCTCTTATAATTGTTTAGTGCTTAATTTCAAACTCACGATTCACTTAAAACCATAAAGCCGTCCCCATACCGATGAGTGGCTAATCTCTATTAGCCTTCAGCATCGAAGAGCATTGGGACATATAAAATGATTTGAAATAATTAAAGAACTTTATTTTTATTTTAATTAAAGGACTTAAGGTTTGCCCCGAGTTAACGATGCATAGGACCACATAATCGATGTGTGGGCTCTATTTCTGTTATACATACGCAACGCCGAGAGGCTGCACGTATGGACCGATCCCCCTTGGGTAAAGAGAACTGCATACGCCCCCTCGAAAGAGGAGAAGCGTAGTTCTGTCGGATTGGGTTCCCCACCCAATATCGGGGTTCTTAGCGTAATGCGGGCGTTAAGGGGAATCCTTCGTCGAACTAACGTTCGGTCGAATAGCCTTACCGCCCAGGTGAGCGATATCCCTAGACCAATGTGAGCTCATGTCAATGGAACCTCCACGACCAAGTGCCTTTTATTAATTTAAAAACAAAGTTCAATAATTGTTAAGAATTATTTTAATCTTAATCTGATTCGATGATGAGCGTTAACCCGTAATCAAACTAACTTAGTGAAATTCTGCTCTCTTTCTTTCCGTTTTAATTAAACTAAAAATCCCACCTTACTGATAGTAAGATAATAGTCTTCCTGGAAGAGTAGATATAATCAATGCGCTCCCGAGAACAATACGACCTCGGTATTCGGGATAATACTGAGTACTACGCGATAGGTGCACTTGCCTCCTCTCGTTAGAAAACTCGATCTTCTAACTCGGCCCGCGGAATCTGACCATTTCAAACCACCCACAGTCGGTCTCTATTCTGCGGCCATCAAGTTTTTGGCGCCATTGCTGGGGAATATGGCTGTTATGTTGAATCCGGGACTCTATTAATTTTACTTTATTTTTAAAAAAACATTTTATAACAAAAAAAAATCCTTCTCCTTTCGTTGTTATTTTTTAGGGTGTATGACCCGTGGACAACCTTCGAGTTCTAAAAATCTAGAATTCGACCCTGAGATAGACCGCTCTCTTGCGCGTATCCGATCTCTACATCGAATTCCCTTTTTAGACCCTGCAGAATCCACCGAAGAATCCTCTTTCTCTTCCATGGCCGACCCAAATAATGCCCAAGCGGCCGAGCGTACGATGTCTTACTATGCTCGACCCAACTTGGATGATACGGGGTCGAGTATTGTTCGGCCTGCTGTGGCGAAAGATAATTTTGAACTTAAGTCAAGTGTTATACAAATGATCCAAAATGTCGTGCAGTTCGACGGACATACGGGTAAGGACCCGAATAACCACTTGTCTAATTTTTTAGAGATTTGCGATACTTTTAAGATTAATGGCGTCACTGATGACGCCATTCGTTTGTGCCATTTTCCCTTCTCCCTTAAGTCCAAGGCCAAGGAGTTGCTGGTCTCCCTCCCGCGGGGATCCATAACGACCTGGGCGGAGTTGGCAGAGAAATTCCTTACTAAATATTTTCCGCCCATAAAAACTGCAAGATTGCGGGCGGACATATCCTCCTTTGTCCAAATCGACTCTGAGTCTCTTTATGAGACTTGGGAGCGTTTTAAGGAATTTCTCCACCGGTTCCCACACCACGCGTTGCCAACGTGGTTGCAGGTACAAATTTTTTATAATGGACTGAATAGCCAGACGCGTCAAATGATTGACGCGGCTGCTGGGGGCACTCTGAATAATAAGACCCCCGAGGCCGCCCAGGCTCTTTTCGAGGAAATGGCTATGAATGCCTATCAATGGAATGTCCCGCGGGCGCGCCATAAGCAGGCAGGCCTTTATGAAGTGGATGCCACTACTCAGCTAGCCCTTCAAGTCGAAAGGCTAACTAAGCGGGTGGCGGAGATGTCTGTTGCCTCCTCCACTCCGCCTTGTTTTTTCCCCCCTCTAACGTCTGCGTGGTCGACAAGTTCATGGACTACAGGTGAAATCCGGTGCGTCCCTCCTTTCAAAACAACCCTTATAGTAGCCACTATAATCCAAGTTGGAGGAACCACCCGAATTTCTCATGGAGTAACCCGAATAAAGCGCAGCGCCCTCCTCTCCCTCCTTTTGCGCCCAAGTTTCCTCCTCCCCCTCCTATGAAGCCGTCCCCGGTGGAGGAAAATTTTAATCGTTATGTCGTGTCCAACGAGTCAAATATCCATAACATCACCGGATCGCTTAAAAAATTAGAAATTCAGGTTGGACAGCTGGCGCGACTTATGTTGGAACGCGCTCTGGAGGCACTGCTAGGGAATACGGAGCCCAATCCAACGGAGAATGCCAATGCTATAACCCTCCGTAGCACTAAGGAGGTGGTCGATCCAAAATGGATCGATCCTCAGGTACATATTTCACCTCTGACCCCTCTTCCATCTTCTTCGATTACGCAGCCCTTACCGATTTAAAATGACAAAACTATTTTAAACAAGGCGTTGCCCTACCCGCATAAGTTAGATAACGAGCGAGTGAACGCGCAATATGAAAAATTTATTTTATTACTTAAACAAATTCATATTAATGTTCCTTTTTGCGAGGCCATCTCGCAAATGCCTAAGTATGCAAAATTTTTAAAAGAGCTTCTTTCTAACAAACGAAAACTTGAAGATGTTTCACATATTTCTCTTAACGCTGTCTGCTCGGCGGCTCTTACTAATAAGTTGCCCTCGAAACAAAACAACCCGGGATGGTTTTCAATCTCGTGCCTTTTTGGCGATGTATTAGTAAAATACGCCTTGGCAGACTTAGGCGCGAGCATTAATTTGATGCCGTTCTCGCTCTTCCTGTGATTAGGTTTGGGTACTCATGCTCCTACCAATATGTGTATCCAACTAGCGGATCGCTTGGTTAGGTTCCCCATCGGGATAGTTGTGGATGTCCTTGTCCGAGTAGACAAGTTCACCTTCCCGGTGGACTTCGTCATCTTAGACATCGAGGAAGACGCCCATGTACCAATAATACTTGGTCGCCCTTTCCTCGCAACCTCACGTGCGCTAATCGATGTAAGTAACGGTCATCTTCTCCTTCGGGTAGGAGACGAACAAGTTAATTTTTCTATTAACCCCTCAATGGAAGACTCGTCGCCGAGCGACGATTTCTGCTACTCTTTAGATTCTTTTTATGGAGTTTGTTCTTCTCCGGTTTTCGAGTCCGAGTTCTTAAACGAAGATTTTTTTTCACTCGAAAATTTTTATTGTGATGAGGATGCATCTACGGATTTGCCTTTTGAACCAATTGGTTCAAAAGACGTTAGCACTAAAACCTCGCTAGAAGAACCGCCTACCCTTGATCTCAAACCATTACCCGAATCCCTCAAATACGCCTTTTTGGGGAAAAATGATACACTCCCGGTAATCATTTCTTCGCATTTAAGCGATTCGGAGACCTCCGATATTTTGGAGGTTTTGCTTAAACATCGCCACGCAATTGCGTGGCAAATTTCTGACCTTAAGGGGATTAACCCTTCCTTTTGCACTAATAATATTTTCTTAAATGATAATTGCCGCAAAACCATTGAGCCGCAGCGACGTCTTAACCCAAACATGAAAGACGTCGTGAAAGCTGAGATAATTAAATTATTAGATGCGGGGATTATTTATCCCATTTCTGATAGTGCATGGGTTAGTCCCATTCATGACTTGCCCAAGAAGGGCGGTCTGACCGTAGTGGCGAATGAGCACAACGATCTCGTCCCAACTCGTACTGTTACGGGTTGGCGTGTGTGCATCGATTATCGCAAACTTAATGATGCCACCCGCAAGGACCATTTCCCACTACCGTTCCTTGACCAGATTCTCGAGCGTTTTCTGGTCATCGATTTTATTGTTTTCTCGACGGTTTATTGGGGTTTTTCAAAATCCCCATTTCCCCCGAAGACCAAGAGAAAACGACTTTTACTCTCCCCTTTGGCACCTTCGCCTATCGAAGAATGCCATTTGGCCTCTGCAATGCGCCAGCTATATTCCAAAGATGTATGCTAGCAATTTTTGGTGAGCTAGTAGAAGATATTATGGAAGTATTTATGGATGACTTTTCTGTATTCGGATGCTCATTCCTGGATTGTCTTCGTAATCTCGATCGTATCCTCCAGCGATGCGAGGACACGCATCTTGTTTTAAATTGGGAGAAGTGCAACTTTATGGTTCGGGGAGGTTTGGTCCTCGGCCATCAGATTTCGATTAAGGGGATAGAGGTCGATAAGGCCAAAGTAGAAATCATAGAAAAACTTCCTCAGCCGACTAACATAAAATCTATTATGAGTTTCTTAGGCCACGCGGGCTTTTATAGGCTCTTCATTCAAGATTATTCAAAAATAACAAAGCCGCTTACTCACCTCTTGGAAAAGGAATCACCTTTTGTCTTTAGTAGCGATTGCGAGTCTGCCTTCAATTTTATAAAACAAAAACTTATCAATTCTCCCATTCTAGTGGCCCCTAATTGGTCCCTTCCATTCAAAATCATGTGCGACGCGAGTGATATTACCTTAGGTGCCATTCTTGGCCAGCGCATAGAAAAACATTTTCATCCTATTTACTATGCTAGCAAGACGCTCACTTCCGCGCAAGTGAATTACACGACGATGGAAAAGGAACTCTTAGCCGTTGTTTTCGCCTTCGATAAGTTTCGCTCGTATTTAACGCTATCAAAAGTTATCGTTTTTACCGATCACTCTGCCCTTAAGTATTTGCTAGCCAAAACCGACGCGAAACCCCGCCTTCTTCGATGGATTCTCCTCCTTCAAGAATTTGACTTAGAGATCCGGGATAAGAATGACGCGGAAAATCTAGCGGCAGACCACCTCTCCCGTTTTGAAAATCCGGGTGCGGAAGCGCTCGTCGAATCTGAAATAAATGACAGATTCCCTGAGGAATGCCTTCTTGCCCTTCATTCGTCTTCATCATCTTCGCCTTGGTTCGCAGATTTTACGAACTACTTAGTCGCCCGGGTAATTCTATAAGAATTTTTGAGTCATCAAAAGAAGAAATTCTTTTCCGACTTGAAAAATTTCTTTTGGGAGGACCCATTTCTTTTCCGAATCTGTGCGGACCAAGCGGTCCGAAGATGCGTCGCAGGTGTGGAGTGCACGCAAATATTGAGGCACTGCCACGAGGGTCCAGCCGGGGGGCACTATCAAGATAACAAGACCGCTAGGAAGGCGCTAGAGGCGGGCTACTTTTGGCCCACTCTCTTCAAAGATGCGCACAATTTTGTGCTCGCATGCGATAGATGTCAGCGGTCGGGTAACATCTCACGTCGAGACGAGATGCCCCAAAACATGTTTTTAGAATGTGAAGTCTTCGATTTATGGGGCATAGATTTTGTAGGCCCCCTACCTCCTTCTTATAAAAACACGTATATTTTAGTGGCGGTCGACTACGTATCAAGGTGGGCGGAAGCGCAAGCTCTCCCCACCAACGATGTGCGAGTCGTCGTTACATTTCTAAAAAAATTATTTTCTCGCTTCGGCACACCTCGCGCTATTATTAGTGATAGGGGAACGCATTTTTGTAATGCTCTAATGGCTAAGACGTTAGCTAAATATGGAGTCACACACAAACTTGCCACCCCATACCACCCGCAAACAAGTGGCCAAGTTGAGGTAGTAAATAGACAGATTAAGCGAATATTAGAAAAAACCGTTTCACTTAATAGGAAAGATTGGTCCGTTATGCTTGACGACGCGCTATGGGCGTATCGTACGGCGTACAAAACCGCTACCGGTTGTACTCCGTTTCGATTAGTCTATGGCAAAGCGTGCCATTTACCCATAGAACTGGAGCACCGCGCACTTTGGGCATTAAAACTTTAAAACCTCGACTATAGCTTAGCCGCTCAGAATAGAAAACTGCAACTAAATGAGCTCGATGAATGGCGTGCGAACGATTACGAGAGCAATAAATATAAGACCCCCTTTTTTTCTTTTTAAAACCCGGCGTCTTAGGCCCAGAATAGCCGCTTTGCGGTGACACCTTCACGTCCTGAAGGGTCATCACCACAAGGCACCGATTCTGCCGGCCAATTCGATCACAGAAAGGTAGCACAATAATTGAAGTAAAAGCAAGTCCACTGAAAGTAAATCACATATATAGAATAAAATCTCCACGAAGGGAGTGTCCACAGAATAATACATCAGAGTACTAAAAATACGGGCTTATGCCCGGTACATCATTTCCTCACTACAAAACGCTCATGCGGAAGCAAAAACAAAAATACTCAAGGCCGAGACTCACGGTCCCGGCTGTATGAACTCTAGAGCTAGACTGCCCCATTTCCAAGCGCACCGGTCTCCGGGGCTGCTCCTCCATGCTGGGCTCCACGATCCCCTAAAATGATGCGGTTTGAAAACCGTTAGTCATAAAGACTAAGCCCTATCATCCCCTACCCCTTCCCCCATGGCTCCTAGGTACCGAGCGGAGAGGAAGAAAGGGAAGGACATGAAGGTGTAGATTTAATGAAAGAAACAGGTGGCAGCGAAACTAATCTAGCAATTCTATAAAAAAATATGTCAATAACAGAAAGTAGGAAAAGTAACCTTAACTTATGTGCGAAAGCGCATAAGCCAAGGGATCTTCTGCAAGGCTCCCATCGTATAGAGTGTCCCATACCACTTATACATTGGGGTATCGGTTATCAAACCACAATATATATATATATATATATAGAATTTAACCTTAATTTATAAACTTGTCCACACAAGCTTATAGACCAAGGGGTTGTTTTGCAGGTCCTAATGTATAAGCGTCACATACCACTTATACTTTAGGTATCAGAGTTAAATGAACCGATTATGCTATGACATGCAAGTGGGTATGATGAAACATGCAAGTGCAACTCACACACCCGACTCTGTGCACACAGACCTTTAGTTCCCCCTTACGGAGTCGTTACCTCCCAGGATACCTCCGTAGTGGCAGACAGAAGCGGTGGGTTGGGCCTCGCCCACCTCTAAACCAGTAAAGCACTACTGGTCAGACCTATCGTACGCCTCAATGCTTGGTGCACTAAGCAGACTCCTGCATACTCTTGCCGGCTGGCGCACCGGACTTCTTTTGGCGAAGTGCTAACCACACTTGCCGAGTCAGCGTATTGGCGTCGGTGCATCGACCCTCCAATACCGAAGACCCACCACCTTAATTTTCATTCCTTTTATGCACATGCAAATTTAATCGTAAACACACAAAAACCGAGCCGAAGCCCCCCGGACTAAAACGTCCGTCTCTTAACCAACCGAGCCGAAGCTCCTTGGACCATTCCGTCCGTCTCTTAACCCAACGAGCCGAAGCTCCCATAAATCTTCCTGTGCTAACAGTGTTTGTGAAAGGTGCAACCCTAATTACTAAGTTACTCTTGTCAGTTTGTTATTGTAGTTTACATTAACCCGGGACTGCCCCCGGTATTTCCCGTGAAGGGCTCTCAAAGGGCACTAGGAACTATGATGGTAGCTGAAGCCCATCGTTCCCTTTCGCAAGGCACTTATTGTTATTGGTTGATCCCCTTTACCCATTCCCTTCTCATATTACGATAGACTATCCTAGGGTGATTTTTAACCTTCCTCTCTTCGGGAAAGACGATCTTTCGTCGAACCTGAGCACCTCTTAACCCTAGCTATCACTACTTCTCTCTACTCTTCATATCATCCTATTGTGATATCATCCATAATTATCCACCCAGACAAAATGACTAACTCCAACAACTTTCTCAGATCATGTCCTATTGCAATTCACAAAGTTGCTATATGCAGACCAACCTAGACTATATGTCGAACCGGTTATGCAATGATGCCAAAACTCATCCAAATGCCCTAAACTATTTACTGGAGACTTATCATGATATAAATAGCCTAAATCCAGAATATGGTAATTTTCCTAATTTATCTGGCATTTAATTAATTTTCTCAAAAATTCCAAGGGCTACCGGTTTGAACATGAACTACCCTAAGTTCTCATGCAAGATGTCCAGCAATTTATAATAAATAGTAGGTTATCTCAGTAGGGTAAATCCAAAGCATCATAATTTTCTATCATCAAAAGGGGACTAAAACTATTTTAGTAATATTTACTATCTTCCATTATTTATGAACCAAGTACAGAGAATATTCTTCCAAAAATTATAAATAAATTAGAATATGCAGATAAAGCCTTAAAAATAGCATTGGCCCAATTTCATAATTTTTCAGTAATAATATCACCCCTAATTAATTTTCAAAGCATAAAACCCCTCTTTAACATTTGTGAAGGAAGTACTGTTTTTACTCAACTAAAAATTATACAAAAATTCAAGGGTAACCATTCTGTCCTAAAATATTTATTTCCAAGATTGCATGGGGTTTTAATGAACAGAAAGATCCAAATAATTAAAACAACAATTAGGGCTATAATAAACTTTACAAATGAAGTGCTGGAACTAAACATCATAAAATTCCAGTAAAATCTCTATAGCTTTTACCCACTCCAAAACTTACTCTACCCTAATTTCATAGCCTTTAGATAAAGTTTAGTGACGGATTGTGCTTAATTAGTATTTTACCTTAAAGCTAAGATTAAGGTTTTGAGGTATCTACTTGTCTCCAAATTCTCCAAGATTCCATTCAGATGATTCTTATCATGCTAATGTCAACTCTACATAGTTTCAAGGCAATACAAGAGCAATTGCTCCCATGTCCTTCTCAACCCTCAAAACCCTCCATTTAGGGTTTGAGCTTGGATCCTAGGGTAAATCAACCCTAAACCACACCATTTTCTCCAAGTGGGTTATAATAACCCCTCCAAGTCAGTGGTAAAGATATCAGTCTCTGTTGAGGTGATATGACCATTTTGACCTCTAGTGCACTTTTTACTCAAAAATGCCTCACTATTGCCTAGTTAAGAATAGGTGACTCCCTATCCAAAACTAATCCAAGTGAGTTGAAAGTTGTATAGAGCTAAGTTTTATAGCCAGGGACCACTCACCAAAATTTGGGATGGTTTGGAGGTCATTTGACCACTTAAATAAATTCCTCCAACTTAATTAAATTAAAATAAAAACTTTATGCAAAGTGTCTCCAAATATTCCCATTTTTGGACAGCCTCTAAATATGGCTAAGGGTAACCCTTTGCCAAAATTTCAGGTCATTTGGACAAAGGACGAAGAGTGGGCATCCATTTTAATTTCTGCCCAACTCTAGGTACAGCCCCCATTAAAACGGGTTCTGCGGTAGAACCGCTTACACAAACGAGTTGAAACAAATTTTAAATTAATCTAAACTCAAAGGGTTATAACTTTCATGACTGGTCATTTTTCCTAAATCGGCCTCTATGTGCCTCATTTTGCAGCCTCAAAATATACTCAATTAATTTAACTTTTCATTATGTACTATATACATTATTTATATATTATAAATTGATTTTACTGTTCATCTTCTACAGAATCCGAAAACCAGAACACAGAAAACTCATATTTCCGGTAGCTCTTCCGCGATCTGTCGCCGGCCGTCCGATCACTTCCCTGGCCATCCACCACCACCACCACCTCCGTCGAGGCGATGGCTATCGGTCGGCGGTGTTTTGGCCGCCGGAGGTGGCGGTTTCCGGCGTACCCGAAAATATATTTTTTCATGGTTTATCCATGAAAACTCGAGATAGGTTCGGCTTCGTTAAGCACGAACTTCATTTCTAAGATCCTAAGATCTACACATAAGAGAAGAAGTAGAGGAGGACCTTGTTCACGGTTTGAAGACGAGATGAACGTCGGATTGTCATGGCGTGGTGAAGGTGAAAGTGAGGGTAAGATCTATCTTAACTCTAGAGGGGGGTGAATAGAGTATTTTAAAGTAAATTTACAATTTAAAAATTGCACAGTAGTAAAGGCTTAATTTATGTATAGGTGTAAGGTGCTTTGATGTAGAAATAAAACTAAAGCAGTAAAAATAAAAACCACAGCATACAACAAAGAATATTCACAAGAAACCAGAAGACACAAGGAGCTATAGTGGTTCCCCAAAAACCTGGGTACATCCACTCTTCTACCACCCTTGGTAGGAATCCACTGCAGGATGAGTTGATCAGGTGTCCTGGACACCAATGAGCTTTTGATAAGGTGCACAAAAACCAAACTGAATTTTTTGATCAGGTATCTTGCCACCACTGAGTTTTGACAAGGCTCTCAGAACCAGACTCAAAACTTTTGAAGGGAGTCTTGATAACCCTTTTACAGCAGGAAAAGAAAAAGGAGGAGGTGAAGTTGTCTTCTTTGTCTCAATCACTGAGAGAAGACTTAGTGGATTGATTGTGTTGTCAAAGCTCCCCCTGAGATGTAGATGGTTCAGAGATGAGAGCTTTGCTAGGGTGATAGGTCTTCAGAAGCTTCAGATCTCCAGCAGAAGATGGTTTCAGCAGAGGCTGAAATATGAATTGTCTGGAGTCCTTGATGTTAAAGCTATGATCATTTTTCAGTATGCCAATATTCAATCAAACTCTTTAGGATTGATCACTTGATTTTCCTCTGAGTTTTTCTAACTATCTGTGTATGTCTGTATTGAGTGATAGATAGATTATCTTGATCTGTTGTAGGATGTTTTATTCTCTGATGATCCTTTATCCAAGATAGTCGTTAGCAGTCAATAAATGTCTTCCATAAATGTTTTGTCTTCTGGAGAAAATTCGAATAAACATTCTCTGATAAATCCCTTGAAACTTGCTCCAGAATAAATGAAAATGGCTAGCAGATCTCTTGAAATAAATGCTGAGAGAATTTAAAAAAACATTCCAAAAGCTGACTGAATTTGAATCCTCAAAGTGGTCGATCTCTCAGGAAAAACGTCGATCTGAGCTCTATGATCGTCGACCTGAGCTCAGAGATTGGATTGAACCTCAGACAGAAAACGTCGACCTGAGCTCGAAGATCATCGACCGGAGCTCAGCGACCTGAAGAATAAGCTGAAGGCAGATCGTCGATCTGAGCTCGAAGATTGTCGACCGGAGTTCAACTATTTAGCAGAGTTGAGCTCAGAGAGCGTCAAACGGAGTTCGACGTTTCGTCGACCTAAGCTCGACGATAATTGTCTTTGTCTCAGATCTAAGTCTGAATCCTTGAATGGTCCTGGGGGCAGCTTCAAACCTAAATTCTAAGCCCTAGACTCATTCTAACTTGACCTTTTCAACTATACATCTAGGTCAAACTGATTTCCTAAAAACATAGTGATCCTTGCCCAAATTAGTAATAGGGTGTTCCAACAATCTCCCCCTATTTGGGTTAGGATTACTATTTACAGAACTCAGTAATAAATACAAATTCAACATACAGAAAAACAAAAAAAATCTAACACAATAGAGCAGATCATGCAACATAGCAGCAATCAGATGGAATATCAGCAAATGTTCAAAAATGAGTATACTGTCTGCTTACAAATGTCATTTCTTTTCACTTCCCTTCTTAAATAAGATTTCCCTGTTGGGATTTAGAGCTTCTTTCTTTGACCTTCTATCATCCTCTGCACCTAAGGAGGTTTGAGATCTAGCCCTGGGAACCACAGCCTCAGGATGCAGCTTCATGTAGTCCACTGGGTCAAAGAATTTCCTTGATGCATACCTTTCCAGTTCTGCCTTTCTTTGATCTAACAAGGTTGTAATGTTGGAAGTATCTTTCCCTTGTTCTTCAGCCTTCTTCAGCTGATCTAAGGCAGCCAGTTCATTCATCCTAGCAGTCCAAGATAAAGGATTGTTCTCTAGATCTTCAAAAGGAACTGCAGGCTCATATCTATTGATAGTTTCTGAAGTAGTAGGAGTTCTTGTATCAACAGTTTCTCTGAGTTTATAAGGGAAAGGACCTTGAGTTGAGTCCATGTGTCTTTGTCCTTCCCTTGCTTGAAATCTGTATTCTCTTTGATTTCCTCTATATTATCCCCTTCTGGACTGATAACCTCTTTGGTATTGCCCCCTAGGATGATATCTTTGAGAGGATTGGGAGGAACTTTGCTTTGGAGCTGAGGTTTGAGAAGCTGAGCCTCCACCTGATCCTGAATCTGGAGGAGGAGGAGGAGGAGGCTGAAACTGGGATGAACCTTTCTCATACTTATCAAACTTTCTTTTCTTCTTCATGGCCTTTATTTGGTTTTTAGAATATTGCATCCATGGTTCAGTTATCTGGCAATCATGCAGAATATAGTAGGGTATATCATTAGCATCCTTGGCCTTAGCAGGAGGGACCTTCATCATGGCCTTGCTTCTGGCCTTCATTTTCTTTGCAATGGTACCAGAAGAGTCATCAGAGTCAGTGTGAAACTGATCACTTTCTGAGCTCTAGGGTCTATCATACAGATCATAAATGCTTTTGATGTACTTCTCTTGTTGTTTCAATTATTCAGGAGTCAGAGCAGGAGCAGCAGCAGAAACACAACTTATTGAAGCAGCAATAGGAGCAGAAGTAATTGGAGCAGCAGGTTCAGGTTCTTCCAGATAAGTAGCAAGTTCGTCAACAATAGCAGCATCAGCAACAACAGACAGCATTTCAATGTCAGAAGATCCAATAGATATAATAGCAGTAGCAGCAGTAGTAGTAAAAATAGAAGCAGCAACATCCTCAGTCTTGAAAGAGTTGACATATGATGCAATCAGGCTGGGATCACAATCTAAAATAGGCATAATGGCCTTAGTAAGGTCTTCAATTTGTTGAACTGGCATAGAATTGAAGTACACAGTATCAAAAACTGACAGCAGTCTCTGAAGATCCACTGCAAATACTGGAGCAGGTTCTGAAACTTCAGCAGCCTCAGGCAAATCCAGAGCTTCATTAGGCATCTCTCCCTGCCTGGATTCAGTGAAAACTGGATCAAGGCACCCAGAGGAAGGGATTTCCTGAGAGGAGAGGAAGGGAGTTAGCCTGGTAGATAGCTCCTGAACATTTTTCAGAAGTGGAGCCAAGGTGGTCTCCAGCAATGAGGCTAGCCTGGGGGCTAGCAGCTCATACAACCTATCTGCCAAGGCTGAAATATCTACATGCTCAAGAAGGGCTTTAGTAGAGGTAGGAGATGATGTAGCTGGAATGATGTTGGCTGGGACTGATGGAATGGATGGTGTGGAGGTAGGAGGTATAGGGATGGATGGCTCAGTAGTAGGAATTGTTGAGATTGATGTTACTGAAGTGGAGATGGATGATATGGGAGAGGAAAAGGATGGGGTGAAGGATGATTGAGAGAGTATGTCCTGTAGAAGTTGTTGGTAGGAAGATGTAGAAGGAATCTTAGGAGGAGTGGGAAGAGAATCATCCATGAAGGAGTCATCCAGAAGATGAAATGATGGAGTGGTGATAGGTGGATAGAAGTATAGAGGGTGGAATGGTTCTGAGGTAGTGGCTGGAGGAGGTGAAATAGGTGATGAGATTGTAATGGGGTAAGATATGGCTATGGTTGAGATGAGTGGTGTGGTTGATATGACTGGTGTGGTTGATATGGAGACTGAGGCAGAGATAGCTGGAGGAGGAGGAGAAGCAGGCAAATCTTCTGCTGGGATAGAGACCTGAGGAGGAGTGACTGAGGTAGTCCTTGTGCCTGAAGCAGATGTTACTGCAGCAGCCCTGTTGGGGTTGATAATCTGCCTGTCCCACCTGCTGAAATGGTCACAGGAGAGCCTTTTGGATGCATTGATGTGCATCCCACTTGAAACCAGCAGATCAGGGCACCTGTGATGTAGGTAAACCCCTATAATCCTCCCCAAACTGACACAGCTTTTGCTTATTTTCTTCTTGATCAAATTAAAGAAGATTGATCCCCAATACAGATGTTTCTTATCAACTAAAGCTCTCATAAAGCATAACTGATACCTTGAGATTGTATCATGAGCTGAGTGCTTTGCCAGAAGCACTTTCCCAACAACATCAGCCAAAAATTGAAATTCAATAGATAAATTCTTTTTCAGCAGTTTATTAGGGTTCACAGCAGAGTGACCCATTCGATCTAACAACGAATCATATTCCTCTCCAGACAAATCGATGGAGTCATTCCCAGTACTTAAGGCGAATACTTCAGTCAAAAGAGCGGGGGACATTGGTACCTGAGTTCCATTGATGGTAGCGACTATAGAGTTTTCATTCTCATTGGTGGCACTAAAAACCCATTTTTTTACTTCATCTGCTGCAATCTTTATTCTGGTGGTCATCAACTGAACTAATTGCTGTTCGCGAAAGAGATTCAGAATATCTTTGAACCGCTAATCGCTGTCATCGAAGGAGTTCATATCTATGTCAAATCCTGTATCAAATTTCATTTTGGAGAGAGCGGCGACCGACATTGCCATATGTACCTGCAAAGATTCAACAAACATGACCAAGTGTAGAGAGTTTGGAGGGAAAGAGAAAAATTTGTAGAGAGTATGAAAGCGTAAACGACGAGCGGCGGCCGAAAAATGATTTTATATTACGGTTCGATGCGAAAAAGGAAGGATTGTCGATCTCCGTTCGACGATCAGGACTCCTAAGGGAAGCGGAAAGGTCGTCAACATCATAGATCTCAGCTCGATGATCTAGAGAACGTCGAGCTCAGGTCGATGATCGAAGGCTTGAAAGAGATAGTATACAACTATCTGACAAGCTCTGAACTCCGATTGACGTTTTGGGAAAATGTCGATCTCTGTTCGACGTTTTTCGGGAAACCATCGATTGACATTCGACGATTTCTCGGGAAAACATTGAGCGCAGTTCAGAGACAGAAACTATCCTACAGACACAAAAAGAAATAAGTTTTTAGCCTAATCTTGGTCTGTTTTTAGCTTTTCAACATTTTGTAATTTATTTTAAGCTTCCTCCATCTAACATGCCTAACTGATTGAGGAAGAAGTTGTGTTTCTTTTCATCCAAAGGCTTGGTGAAAATATCTCCCCTTTGCAAATCAGTTGGGATATATTGAAGTTCAATTTTATTTTTGTCAACATTATCCCTTAGAAAATGATGCCTAATTTCTATGTGTTTTGTCCTACTATGGAGGACTAGATTTTGTGCAATGGAAATAGCACTGGTGTTGTCACAAAATATTTTAGACTTCTCTAAGTTGTAACCATAGTCTAGGAGTTGATTTTGAATCCACAATATTTGTGAACAACAACTGCCTGAAGCTATATATTCAGCTTCAGCAGTTGAAGTTGACAAAGATGTTTGTTTCTTACAAAACCATGAGACAAGTCTATCACAAAGAAACTGACAAGTTCCATTGGTGCTTTTCCTGTCTATTCTGCATCCAGCATAATCAGCATCTGAAAATCCAATTAAGTCAAATGCTGAATCTTTTGGATACCAGAGTCCTAAATTTGGACAGCTTTTAACATACCTAAGAATCCTCTTTACTAAAGTTAAGTGTGACTCTCTAGGGCTAACTTGGAATCTAGCACATATACATGTAGCAAACATTATATCAGGCCTACTAGCTGTAAGGTACAATAAAGAGCCAATCATTGCTCTATATGTTGTCTGATCAACTGGTTTCCGATGTTCATCAGCATCCAATACAGCATTGGTAGGCATGGGTGTTTTCATACATGATGCATCAGACATACCAAATTTCTTAACCAGTTCTTTTGCATACTTGGTTTGAGAAATAAATATGCCTTCAGCATGTTGTTTGACTTGCAATCCTAAGAAGAAGGATAGCTCACCCATGCTACTCATTTCAAATTTAGAGTGCATAAGCTTGGAAATTTTTTTGCACAAGTTTGAATCAGTAGAATCAAATATAATATCATCTACATAAATTTATACTAGTAGGGTATGGGACTTATGGGTTCTAATAAAAAGAGTTTGGTCTACTCTCCCCCTAATAAAATCATTTTCCAGAAGAAAGCATGCTAAGGTCTCATACCATGCTCTAGGAGCTTGCTTTAGACCATATAATGCTTTATGTAGTTTGAAAACATAATCAGGATGAGTTGGAGAGACAAAACCTGGGGGTTGTCTGACATAGACTTCTTCTTTGATCTCCCCATTGAGAAAAGCACTCTTCACATCCATTTGGTAGACTTTGAATCCCTTGTGAGCAGCATAAGCCAGGAAGATTCTTATGGCCTCTAACCTTGCAACTGGTGCAAAGGTCTGGTCATAGTCTATCCCCTCTTCTTGAGAATATCCTTGAGCAACTAGCCTTGCCTTGTTCCTTACAATAATTCCTTGATCATCCAATTTGTTTCTGAACACCCATTTTGTTCCAACAATGGAATGATCCTTTGGCTTAGGCAATAGTTCCCAGACTTTGTTTCTTTCAAATTGATGCAACTCCTCTTGCATTGCAATGATCCAGTGTAGATCTTGCTCTGCATCTTGAATGGATTGAGGTTCAATTTGAGAGAGAAAGCAAGTGTGCATCAGGTTTTGGTTGACCTGATTTCTGGTTTGCACATCAGTTGAGATGTTTCCAATCACTTGGGAGATTGGATGATCTCTTGATGTTACTAAATCAACAGGGGGTGTTGATTATTCACCAACTTGTGTTGTTGTTTCCTCTTGTGGAACAGCAACTGGCTCTTCAAGAAGATTTTCTTCCAGATGTTGAGCAGCTTCTTCATCTTCACTACTTTCATCCTTTTGAGTAACTTGCTATCTGTCCAAGTCTTCAGCTAGAGAATGTACCTGCAATTGTTCTATGGTAGAAGCATTCTTCTCCTTGAAAGACATATTAGTTTCATCAAAGGAAATATGAACAGATTCTTCTATTTTTAGAGTAGTTTTATTATAAATCCTATAAGCTTTACTGATCATGGAGTATCCCAGAAACACTCCTTCATCAGCTTTTGCTTGAAATTTTGCTAAATATCTCTTGTCATTATTGTGAATATAGCAAGTGCAACCAAATACTTTAAAATAGTCTACTTTAGGTTTCTTCCCTTTGAGCAATTCATAGGGAGTCTTGCCCTTCAATTTATGTATTAGACTTCTATTCAACACATAATTGGAGGTGTTCACTACCTCAGCCCAAAAGGATAGAGGAAGGTGAGCATCTGTCAATAATGTAGTTGCAGATTCAATTAGGGTTCTATTTTTCCTTTCAGCTACCCCATTCTATTGAGGAGTTCTAGGAGCTGAGAATGTATGCCTGATCCCTTCACTTTGACAGAACTCTTGCATAAGAAGAGAATCAAACTCTGTCCCATGATCACTTCTAATCAGGGCAATGTGAGTGTTGAACTCAATCTGTATGCATTTGAGAAACTCTGTCAAACACTTGAAGTTATCAGACTTCTTCCTCAGAAAGAACACTCATGTGAATCTTGAGAAGTCATCTACAACCACTAAAGTATAGGATTTCCCTCCTAAGCTTTGTACTATAATGGGTCCAAAAAGATCCATGTGTAACAGATACAAAATCCAAGGTGAATCACTCTTATTAATTGATTTAAAACTATTTTTCGTTTGCTTGCCTAATTAATAAGCCTTGCAAAGTCCTTCCTTCTTGTAGGGGCCAGAAGGTAGTCCTCTAACAAGGTTGTCCTTGGATAGCCTAGCAATGGTTCTAAGGTTAATATGTCCTAGTCTCTTATGCCATAGAATATTAGGTCTAGATATATAATTGAATAGACAAATATCTACTTTAGATGAATGAAAATCTACTAAGTAAATGTTACCTTTCCTGTTACCTGTCAACACAGTTGTGTTGTCCTCTATCTAGATCTTGCATATTGCTTTGTTGAAAGTCACTTGATATCCTTCATCACAAAGTTGACTGATACTTATCAAGTTATGCTTGAGTCCTTCAACATAAGCTACTTTCTTGAAGGTGACTGTTCCAATTTGGACTGGACCATATCTTTTTGTTGTTCCAAAGTTTAAATCACCAAAAACCAAGCTTGGCTTTAAAGGATGTGAAGTTGTCCTTGTTCCCTGTCAGGTGCTTTGAGCACCCACTATCCAGATACCATGGCTGGTTTGATGTTGGATAGGTCTTCACCTGCACATAAACAGCTTATATGTTTTTGACCCAGTTTACCTTGGGCCTAGGTTGATATCCCTTAAATTCAGAAATGAAAGACATCCCAGGTTGACTCTTATAACCTTCAGGATGGTATCTCCTAGGAGGTACTATCCATTCAGTATAGGGGTTGAAACCTTGTGATGTAGGACTTCTAGGATTGAATCTAGATGTACCTTTGAAGGATTGTTCAATGTCCTAATTTCTGTTCGACGATCGTCGAGCTGAGGTCGATGATCTTGGGTTAGATCGTCGATCTCTGTTCGAAGATCGACTGTCCTGGAGTTCAGAGATCAGGTGTCGTCGAGCTGAGTTCGACGATCGTTTCTTGGATCGTCGAGCTCCGTTCGACGATCGTCGAGCTTTGTTCGACGCATTCTGTTGAACTATATTTTTCTTTGGCAAATCTGCATTCTTCCTAGCTACCTCTACAACTTCCTTCCCATTATCAGAGATAAATTGGATTGGAGTTGTGAGTAGGGCTGATATTGAGTCGAGTTCGAGCGATTTTGGCTCGGCTCGAAATCGAAATTTTTGACTCGAACTCAGCTCGAAATCGACTCGAAATCAAAATTGATTTCGAGTCGAGTCGGCTCGACTCGAAATGGCTCGATTCCGAGCCGGCTCGAAATCGAATCGAGCCGGCTCGAAATCGAATAGAGTCAGCTCAAAATCGAATCGAGTCGGCTCGAAATCGAATCGAGTCGGCTTGAAATTTAGCAATATTTCGTTTTATTCCTAGTTTGCGGAAAATAAAATTGGGCAGCCTATAAATTTAGCAAATGAAACACTTAAAACCTTCATTCGTTTAAATTTTGTTATTTTTATTCTTAAAATAAGAATATATTAATAAATACTTATATTTTTTAATTAATTCGAGTTGATTCGAATCATATTTCGAGCGATTCAGGGCTGGCTCGAAATCAACTCGAAATCAGATTCGAGTCAAATTGAATCGACTCAAATTGAGTCGAATCAATTTTAACCGATTCCGATTCGGCTCAATTTTCAAATGATTTTCGAGCGATTTTCGAGTTTCGAGTAATATGCTCAGCCCTAGTTGTGAGAATTATAGGCTGGCTGGATGAAGTCCCAAGCCCAGTGTACTATTAAGTCTAGAGTTCACTGTGCTTGTGATATCCATCAGTTTGATACTTCTCCCATTAAGGGATTCTTCAAACTGCTTGGCCTTGGATAGTTCACTCTTCAGTGAAGCTATCTCCTCCCTATAGCATTCTAACTCTTCACAGAGTTTGAGGTTCTCTGATTTTAAAGTGCTATACTATGACAATTGTTTTCTGAGGGAAGTGATTTCCTTCTCAGACTCAAATAGATCTAGGCATAATACTTTAAACTCATGTCTAAAGTCCTCAGAACTGAAATCAAATGAATTGATTACCTGATCTTCTTCTAGTTGAACTTCTGAATCTGATTCTGGCTCTTCTGCTTCTGAATCTGTTTGAGAGGCATTGATAGCCATCATGCAAAATTCCTTTTCATCGGCATCATCCTCATCATCACTAGAGCTGGATGAGGCTTCAAAATCCTCTTCAGTTTCACTCCATGTCTCAGCAACAAATCCCTTCCTTGTATGTGTGTTCTTGTTGTAGGAGGGTTTGTCTGAGGTGTTCTTCTTGAGGTCTTTCTCCTTTCTTCTTTCTCTTCTATCTTTCTTATCCTTTTTTTGTTTTCTGGACAGTCAGGCACAATATGGCCTGGTTTTCTGCAACCAAAACATATAATTTCTTTGTTGTTATTTGATTTATCATACCTTGGCTTATCATGTCCCTTGTATGATCTCTTTCTTAAGTCTTTCTGGCCATTTTGTAGAATCTTTTGGCCAATAGACTTAGGAGCTCATCATTTCCTGTAGCTTTATCTTCAGGCTCCTCTTCTGTAGCTTTGAAGGCTATGGTCTTCTCTTTCCTTGTGGCTGGTGAGGCAGCCTTTTGTTCTTCATCTCTATTTTTAATGAGCAACTCATAAGATTTGAGCTTGCCCAGGAGAGCTTCATTTGTAATCTCATTTAGGCTTCTGGCATCTTTGATTGGCTAGATTCTTGAATCCCAAGTGCTGGGGAAGCACATTAGGATTTTGTCATTCAGCTCAGTCAATGAGATTTCTTTATCCAGAGTCTTTAACTCATTGACAATCAGACTTAGTCTATTGTACATTTCAGCCACTAATTCTGCTTCTCCCTTTTTGAAATTCTCATATTGGCTTATAAGATGGGATCTCCTGTCTTTCCTTTCATCAGCAGATCCTGAGACAATTTCAGAGAGTTTGTCCCAAATTTCTTTAGCTGAGTTGCATTCAGCTACCTTCTGAAATATCTCATCAGACATTGTCTGAGCTAAGATATTCATGGCCTTGGCATCTGCAGTCTTCCACTTCTTTATTTCAGCATCTGTTCCTGAAGGAGGTGGAACAGCACTTGTACTTGTGTTTGCTGGTGGACATGGGCACACTATCAAAAAAGAATTAAATATGTCTTCATCAATAGAATTCATATAAAGTCTAATCCTTGCTTTCCAAAGTGCAAACTTGGATAGATTGCACACTAGAGGCCTGGTGCTTGAATAATCTTTGTTTTGTGCCATGTCTTTATAAAAAAAATTAAATATAATGAAAATAACCCTCTTAAAAGATTGATCTTATCAAGGATCTTTTGGCTCAGGTGTTAGCCTGTATGAACAACCAACCTGGCTCTGATACTAATTGAAAGTGAGGGTAAGATCTATCTTAACTCTAGAGGGGGGGTGAATAGAGTATTTTAAAGAAAATTTACAATTTAAAAATTGCACAGTAGTAAAGGCTTAATTTATGTATAGGTGTAAGGTGCTTTGATGTAGAAATAAAACTAAAGAAGTAAAAATAAAAACCACACCACACAGCAAAGAATATGCACAAGAAACCAGAAGACACAAAGAGCTATAGTAGTTCCCCAAAAACCTGGGTACATCCACTCTTCTACCACCCTTGGTAGGAATCCACTGCAGGATGAGTTGATCAGGTGTCCTGGACACCAATAAGCTTTTGATAAGGTGACCAAAAACCAAACTGGATTTTTTGATCAGGTGTCTTGCCACCACTGAGTTTTGACAAGGCTCTCAGAACCAGACTCAAAACTTTTGAAGGGAGTCTTGATAACCCTTTTACAGCAGGAAAAGAAAAAGGAAGAGGTGAAGTTGTCTTCTCTGTCTCAATCACCGAGAGAAGACTTAATGGATTGATTGTGTTGTCAAAGCTCCCCCTGAGATGTAGATGGTTCAGAGATGAGAGCTTTGCTAGGGTGATAGGTCTTCAGAAGCTTCAGATGTCCAGCAGAAGATGGTTTCAGCAGAGGCTGAAATATGAATTGTCTGGAGTCCTTGATATTGAAGCTATGATCACTTTTCAGTATGCCAATATTCAATCAAACTCTTCAGGATTGATCACTTGATTTTCCTCTGAGTTTTTCTAACTATCTGTGTATGTCTGTATTGAGTGATAGATAGATTGTCTTGATCTGCTGTAGGATGTTTTATTCTCTGATGATCCTTTATCCAAGATAGCCGTTAGCAGTCAATAAATGTCTTCCATAAATGTTTTGTCTTCTGGAGGAAAGTCCAATAAACATTCTCTGATAAATCCCTTGAAACTTGCTCCAGAATAAATGAAAATGGCTAGCAGATCTCTTGAAATAAATGCTGAGAGAATTTAAAAAAACATTCCAAAAGCTGACTGAATTTGAATCCTCAAAGTCGTCGATCTCTCAGGAAAAACGTCGATCTGAGCTCTACGATCGTCGACCTGAGCTCAGAGATTGGATTGAACATCAGACAGAAAACGTCGACCTGAGCTCGAAGCTCGTCGACCGGAGCTCAGCGACCTGAAGAATAAGCTGAAGGCAGATCGTCTATCTGAGCTCGAAGATCGTCGACCGGAGTTCGACGATTTAGCAGAGTTGAGCTCAGAGAGCGTCGAACGGAGTTCGATGTTTCGTCGACCTAAGCTCGACGATAATTGTCTTTGTCTCAGCTCTAAGTATGAATCCTTGAATGGTCCTAGGGGTAGCTTCAAACCTAAATTCTAAGCCCTAGACTCATTCTAACTTGACCTTTTCAACTATACATCTAGGTCAAACTAATTTCCTAAAAAAAATAGTGATCCTTGCCCAAATTAGTAATAGGGTGTTCCAACAGATGGCGTTCCCGAACTTCCCCTACAGCAAGAGCAGAAATCTGAATTTGTTTGGACAAGAGTGTAACCTTCTCATCTTGTTCTGAGGAGGCTTTTATAGATCTCCAAGTGGGGAGGGGGAAGGGTGAATCATTCATGGTAATAAAAGCTCCCTTAACGAATGGCTTTTCGGTTATGGTGGAGAGAAGGAAACGTTGGAGTAAGAAGAGGCGTTTACCAGGTGGCGATTTCCTATTGGACCTCACTCTCTCTTTCTTATTAAGTAATTAAAGGAGGAAACAGCCCATAATTACTCCTGCTGTAAATTCCCATAATCAGAATTGATTATGAATCGGGTTACAGAAATTTCCAGTCTGGCTGATGTTTTGGCCTTTGTCACGGGCGTGACACGTGGGTCACGGGCGTGATAGGCCCGAGTGGCAAATTCTGAGTTCGACGATCGTCGAACTGAGATTGACGATCGTCGAAGGGTGGTCACGCCCTAGGTCACGGGCGTGACACATGGGTCACGGGCGTGACAGGGTCAAGACGCAAATTCTGCGCTTCGACGATCGTCCTGCTGAGATCGATGATCGTCGAAGGGGTCACGCCCTAGGTCACGGGCGTGACACATAGGTCACGGGCATGACAGGGCCATGACGGAAATTTTGCGCTCGACGATCGTCGCGCTGAGATCGACGATCATCGAAGGGGTCACGCCCTAGGTCACGGGCGTGACACATAGGTCACGGGCGTGACAGGCCCGGGTTGAAAATTTTGCGCTCGATGATCATCTCCCTGAGATCGATGATCGTCGAAGGAGTCACGCCCTAGGTCACGGGTGTGACGGGTCGGTCACGGGCGTGACCAACCCGTGACCCGAAATCTCGGTCGATGTATTTCAATTTTTTTGGGCTTCCTAGGGTTCTGTCATGACAAACCGACTCCAAGGGGTCTAGCCGGAAATGGGATGTTACAATAAATTCTATAAGGAGCGTTCTAAGTTATATAACGATCGAAAAATTAAAACCCCAAAACTTTTTTCTCCAGGCGATCTAGTCCTTCTGTATAATTCACGTCTTAGGCTTTTCCCAGGTAAACTAAAATCACGATGGTTCGGCCCCTTCATGGTTGAAGAAGTTTTTCCATACGGGACCGTACTCGTCTCCCACCCTGAAAAAGGCACTTTTAAGGTGAACTGTCATCGGTTAAAGTCTTATATAGCGGGCGACCCTGTGATCGGTAGGAGCGAAACTATAACCCTTCTCCATATATAATCCACGCCAATATAGTCAAGCTACGCGACTATAAACAAAGCGCTCCTAGGAGGCACCCCACGCTTATCTTTTTTACGTCTTTATTTATCGTATTTTCTATTTTTCTAAATAACTACAGGGTTTCTAATGGGCTTCCCCGAGCGCGGATCAGGGACGTTTTCTGCCCCCCCTTTCTTTGTACATATAGATGTTATCTTATTCCTCATGCTTAGACTACAACATTGAGGACAATGTTGGAACTAAGTATGGGGGTGTTTTCGTATTTTTGTACTTTCTTTTTCATTTACAAAAACCAAAAAAATTATAAAACACAAAAATAAAAATAAAAATTTGAAGTTTCATTTTTGAAATTTTGACTTTTTTTAACTCGGTCCGCGAGATCCGGTTCATCGAGCTATCCACATAACGAGTCATCTCGCGGCAACCTAGTTTATATTTTTGTAAATATTTTTTTTGTAAATATTTTTTGTAAATATTTTTTGTAAATATTTTTTTGTAAATATTCTTCCTCTTTCCCCTCTCCTTTTTTCTCTCTCATCCTTGTAAATAACTTCTCTTTTTCTCCTAATTTTTTCTAAATGGAATGAAAATTTTCTTAAAAATACAAAAAAAAAATTTCACAACTTAAAAATACAAAAAAAATTCGCAAAACTCAAAAATCCAAAAAAACTTTATTTTCGCCTTTTTCTTTCTTTAGTATGTATATATTAAAGAAATAAATACAAAAATACAAAAAAAATATATAATAACTTCAAAAATTCAAATATATATATATATATATATATATAATTTGTGAAACAAAAAAATCAAATATATCATTCTTAAGTTTCTTGCTATCCAAAACTTTTGTTTTGAGTTTATTTGTATGCGAATTTGATAAATTCTTTGTTCACTATTCGTTTGTTAATTATAGATTGAAAAATCTAAATAGCCGGAGTTACGTTTTAAAGAATTTATTACACTTTGTTAAAAATAGGGGATTTGCTTTAGGCACTACTTCTAATTTTTAATAGATAGGAGCACGTGTACTATGTTAGAAAATAACGACTATAGAATTCAATTATGCTTACTTTTAGCTTTCTGAAAAATTGGAACGTACAATTTATAAAGGTTGCTCTCAAAATTTTTTTTATTAAAAATCTAGTTCTCTTTTCTCCCCTTACATATCATTACCTACTCGGTATGATAAAATTCCCCCCCCCCCCAAAAAAAAATAAAAAGATCTTATGTCAATGGGAATAAGATTTCGTTCCGTAAACATAGGCACCCAATAATTTAAAAGATTATTTGTTATGGAGTAAGAGGATAAAATTCATTACTCCTATACATATATATTGGGTTAATTCTTATTATGAAGAAGAAAAAAGGAAAATAAGATTTCGTTTTCCTTTAACATTCAAATCAAAAAAAAATTGGAGGTTCGAGAAAAAATTATCTCGCCTCAAAATCCAAGCATCTTCATAAACCAACATCAACCCCCTTATCCAAATTCATGACTCTAAAATTAATTCAAAAATCTTTTTGAGTGCATAATTCGTAAATTAAAATATTTCTTGTAAAACTCCTATAAGCTAAAGTTCATATAACTCCAAACTATTTTCTATTAATCTAACCAATACAAATATTGCTTTCTATTTGATTACATCAAAAAGTCTTTTGGCCAAAAATTTTGCCCTGTTTAAATCATTTACAAAATTTTAGGACTTAACTCTTATACCCCGTATATTTATTCAAATCTCTCTGATAATTAATTCAAGCGGTAGCATAACTTAGAGTTCTTTATTATTCCTTATAAATTCACCTCAAACTTTTGCTCTGGAATAGCAAAAGCTTAAGTATGGGGGTATTTGATGAGTTGTAAATATACCTACTTTTATAGTATTTTTATTAAGTCGTTTTACTTTATTTTTACCTTTTTTTGTTTGCTTTGTTTAATAAATATGCTTATTTTTGTAAAAAAATAATTCTAACTTATCTTTTTTTGTTTTCTGAAAAATTTCAGGAAAAGTCAAAATTTGACCTGTCACGCCCGTGACCATGCCCGACACGCCCGTGACAGGCACTCAATGCCATCAGCCAGTCGACACTCAACGATTTTACTATTCAACACTCAACGCCATCATATTACACTCGTGTCCAAGACTCGTCACGCCCGTGTTCGATGTCGACACTCAACGCTTCGTCAACTGTCAACGCTGCCGACATCGAGCTGACAACCGTCCAAGTCACGCCCCCCATCATGCCCGTGACCGCAACGTATCACTTATAAGAGCTTCCAGATCGTCGATCAGCGCTCGAATCTCGTCGACCAATGCTCGACACGCCCTCTATCACGCCCGTGACCATGGTTGTCATGCCCGTGACCGCCAGGTGTCACTCCCCGACCTTCCAGAATTACGCCAGCTCGCCGAGTTTGCCAAGTCAAAAACGAAACTGACCGACACGCCCCCTGTCACGCCCGTGACCAGGGAGTGTCAAACCCGAACTTTTTGTCTATAAATAAAAAAATTCTGTGAGGGCCAAGGGTTCACTTTTTTGAGCCAAATTTAGTGTCTTTTGTGGGCTGCCCTTGGTGCACTTTCATCTTCATGTAAGAAGACTTTCTCTCTCTCCCTTCATATGTTTGTTTTAGCTTTTCCTTTTGCTTTGTAATAGTTTGTAATAGCTTAAATTATGAAAATAAAAAAATGTTTTTCCTCTTTCTCTCTCTACATGGAATGAATGTGTATTTGGGTGCTTCACTTTCCTTCATCCTTTTTATCCTTTTTTTTAGCTTTGTTCATCTTTATGAAAAGTGTGTGTGTGTGTGTGTGTATGAGTGTAACTTATCTTAATTTTTCATGCAATATGTTGTAATGTTAAGTTTTATTTTAGGGTTTTATCAAAAAATTTTGAGCCGTTATAATGGCAAAATTTAGTTTAAGTCTTCTTTTTAAAGAATCAAAGTTGTATTGAAAACTTTCTAAAGGCTTATATTTTCATTCCTATGAAGTTGTAAAAGTTGTTTTAAAGTGTTTTTTTGTTTTTTTACTTAGCTTTGCTTTAGGATTGTAAAGCCTGTTTTGTTCCTCTTATTTTTCTTTTCACTTTTTAATCACTTCTACGATATCCTATGGATGAAAATGTAAACGTTTTAATTTTTCAACAACTTTGATTTCAACTTTGTTTTCAGAAACTTTTGCTTCAAACAATTTTTATTTCATCTTTTTAATTGTTTTTGGCAAGTTCTAAGGGTAGAAAAGATGTAGTTTTAATTTTTAGGTAACTTACATTTTGTGTTATTTTCATGTGTGTGTGAGTGTATGAGAATAATCATTGGTTCTTTCTTTTATTGCTTTATTCATTTATGTAGAGTGTGTGAGTGTAGGTGCTAACTTTTCATGCTTTCTTTTATGCTTTATTCAATTATGTAGAGTGTGTGCGTGTGTGCATTTATTTCTGCCTACTCATAAAGAGTTAAACAGCGCTCTGCTTTAATTTACCGCCCCACTCATTTGAGTGGGACTTGTAATTTTCATTTTTTTTAACTTAGTTTCTTTTTATTTATGCATTTATTTTCGCCTACTCGTTTAGAGTTAAATGGCACATTTCTTTAATTTACCGCATACTTAGTTTTGAGTAGGACTTGTAGTTGCATTTATTTCCCCCTACTCATTCGAGTAGGACTTGCTTTATTTACTTTCTTTATGGATTTGAAGTGTGCGTGAGTGCCTGCATCAATTAGCTTTCCTTCAATTTATCTAAATGTCGTGTTTTTTTCTATGTTTTCTCTTATAATTGTTTAGTGCTTAATTTCAAACTCACGATTCACTTCAAAACCATAAAGCCATCCCCATACCGATGAGTGGCTAATATCTATTAGCCTTCGTCATCGAAGAGCATTGGGACATATAAAATGATTTGAAATAATTAAAAAACTTTATTTTTATTTTAATTAAAGGACCTAAGGTTTGCCCCGGGTTAACGAAGCATAGGACCACATAATCGATGTATGGGCTCTATTTCTGTTATCTATATGCAATGCCGAGAGGCTGAACGTATGGACCGATCCCCCTTGGGTAAAGAGAACTGCGTACTCCCCCTCGAAAGAGGAGAAGCGTAGTTCTGCCAGATTGGGTTCCCCACCCAATAGCGGGGTTCTTAGCGTAATTCGGGCATTAAGGGGAATCTTTCGTCAGACTAACGTTTGGACGAATAGCCTTAGCGCCCAGGTGAGCGATATCCCTAGACCAAGGTGAGCTCATGTCTATGGAACCTCCACGGCCAAGTGCCTTTTATTAATTTAAAAACAAAGTTCAATAATTGTTAAGAATTATTTTAATCTTAATCCGATTCGATGTCGAGCGTTAACCCGTCATCGAACTAACTTAGTAAAATTCTGCTCTCTTTCTTTCCGTTTTAATTAAACTAAAAATCCCACCTTACTTATAGTAAGATAATAGTCTTCCTGGAAGAGTAGATATAATTAACGCGCCCCCGAGAACAATACGACCTCGGTATTTGGGAGAATACCGAGTACTACGTGATAGGTGCACTTGCCTCCTCTCGTTAGAAAACTCGATCTTCTAACTCGGCCCACAGAATCTGACCATTTCGAACAACCCATAGTCGGTCTCTGTTCTGCGGCCATAAACGCTCCTTATGTGCGCCCTGGATTTCGGAAGATGTGGGAAAACCATGTCTATGTGATTGGGTTTGCCTACAATATTAGCTATCAAGCTAGCATACAGAAGACGCCCTTTGAAACTTATACGGTTGGAAGTGTCGTACATCTGTAGCTTGGGTGGAAACAGGTGATTCAAAGCTATATAAGCGTAAGAAGGTCGAAAATGCAAATTCGACCATACGTACTATATGAGCGCAACTATTGGTAGCCCAAGATATGCAAGCAAAGTACTACAACGCCAAGCACCGATACATGTCTTTTGTGGTTGGCGAGTGAGTATACTTGATGATTAAGCCATTTAAAAGTGTGTCCAGGGTTCGACATATGAAAAAGTTGAGTTCGAGGTATATTGGTCCGTGTAAAGTGGTTGAATGAATTGAGAAGCGGCCCATCGATTAGCTCTTTTTGCGGAGCTAAGTGGCTTGTCCGATGTGTTGCATATATCAGTGCTGCGTAAAGCGATGAAAGGGCCAACACAAGTGATTGTAGATGATCGAGTACCGGTCGAATAAAGGATGACGACGAAGGTTAAGCCCATTTGAATCAACCGTACAGAGAGTGAGCAGCTCCGAAAAATTACAATCGATTCGATCGAAATCCGTTGAGACAATGACGACCGTTGAGAACGGACGTGGGAGAATGAGCAAACCTTGCGTGATGAGTTTCACAAATTATTGTAACATTTTGTTTCATATTGCAACATGTTAGTTACTGTTTTTCCCTTATATGTGAATAAAATTTTGGGACGAAATTTCTGTAAGGAGGGGAGGGTTGTAACACCCTAAATTTGACAGCATATATTCTTGTCGATATCGCCAGGCGATAGTGGGTATCGCTGATGGTGATAGTGTTAACACTCAATGCCATGAAGCATCGAGTGAGCTTAACACACTCGATGCCTTTCGACGAATCGTTGAGTAAGAGACAATCGGGGAGCGATAGTGGGTATCGCGCGACAATAACCCTTCTCTCCATGCTCTCAACTCCTTGAAGCATTGAATGAACTCCACGCACTCGATGCCATGAAGCGTAGAGTGAGATGTCGCATGGCGACAGTTGATGTCATCAGGAGATAGTGCCACATCTACTAGACACGTTTTAGATGGTCGGATGACGGTCGATGAGCGGTGGTTGACGGGGGTCAAAGCGGTGGAAAAGCCGATATCGCCAGACGAAAGTCGATATCGCGCGGAGATATCATTCATTTTGACTGGTCAACTGATTTTGCGGCCATTCGTTCCTGTTGACAAGAGGATCATATGGCTGGGATTAATCCCAAGACCATTTAAGCAGAAGAGTGGAGATAAGAGTTGTCGTTCTCTTCTTCTCACTCTCTCCCCTCCTTTTCATCTAAGTACTTAAAAGAAAAAGTTAAGGGCTGGAGCTGAGATTGAATAGCTTGGTGAATAAGATTCTTTAGTCTGAAGTAAGAGTCGAGGCTAGATCCGCGAAGAGTGAAGTGAGATGCTCCTTTCCGTTCGAGTAGAAAAGCTTCGCCATGGCTCCGAAGAACACTATAAGGGTAACGATCTTCCTTCTTGGACAAGTGAAGTCCTTCTTTTTGGCATATACATGGAATCTCCAACCAAAAGGTGGAAAATTGAAGGGAATTCCTTTGGGTCGATTCATGAAATCCCTGGTTAGTCTTGCATATAGATCCGTAAATATGTTGTACGAAATAGGCATGCTCTGTGAAGTCCATCTTGATAGGTGGGTCTGGATTGGTGATGTTTTTCTTTACGTGCTAGAGAAGACTCCGAGTATAAACCGGTAGGTTATAGAGTCTACGGGGTTGTACCTGTGACTTGCGAGTAGCAAGAAGTACTGGAGTTGCACTCTAGGAAAATACCAATGAAATTTTGCGGTTTTAAGACCAGTTGGATATCGCAGGGCGACAATGAGAATCACCAATGGCGATAGCTCTTGCTGAGCTATTTGTGCTGTGTACTATGAAAGTCCAGTGTTTGTGCCATTGCAAGTTTCTATAAGGTTTTTTCATGGCCTGTGTAGAGAATGTGAGTTCTGTTATTAACGCCTGGAGACAGTGAGTATTGTCGGCGATAGCTCCTAGATCCTCTTTTGATTGGAAAGACAGTCTCTCAGAGACAGTGTGGCTAGTGTGAGCTACGAGTTCTTAAGGCCATCATGCTGAATGGGCAAGGGGAAGCCGACCCACGTAAGTCTTTTCTGAACTAACGATTTGAGCAATGGGCAAAGGCTGAACCGTACCCGCATTATGTCTGACTGACTCGAAGGCCTAGGTTATTGGTCTCATTGGAGCGCATAATGAGATTCATAGGCTTATGTGCCGTAAAGACTAGAAATACTCAAAGTTGACCGTCATGTCTTGAACCTCTGAACGGTGGTGCAATCCGCTAAACTGGCGCACCGAAAATGTGCCTTGAGTGCACGGAGCATCGACAGTTAAGACCGGCATTTATGATATATTGAAATGTGTGTGAGTGCACGTTCTTGATATATATCTGCTTGTGATAATGCTATGCCTGCAGGGAAGGAATACCACTGCCCCTGAAAAGGGGTAGGGTCATTATAAATTGGTCAGCTTAGTGCTGAAAGTTGCCTTGTTTGCGACCCTTGTGGTGGATTGTCCCTGTGCAGGTGTTGGAGAGACAAGAGGAAAGTAACGGTCTATGGCCACGAAGCTATGCCGGCCCTCGAAGTCCAAGCGAAGTTTTATTATTTTCATGTATGATGGCCTGCATTCCGATGTCTGTAATCCACACCTTATAAAAAGTAAATGTAAGGCCTTAAGGCCAGAATAGTATTAAACTACTTTTGACTATCGCCGAGCGACAGTGACTATCGCTGGACGATGGTAACTTTTGTGTATTTTATAATAATCATTCCTATGTTTATATAGTGGACATTACTATTGTACTTAAGTTCCAAACTTAACCCCTGAAGCTTCCGCTAGAATGCTCTGAGTTAGGAAGTGTGTAGTATTTTGATGTTCATATATAATCCCGCAGCCTGTTTGTGGAATATGGTGTGGGGCCCCGGCTGGACTCTCTATTATATTTCATATGACGGATGGAGATGTTACATGGGTACCTTGAAGTACCGCGGTAGATATTGTATTTCCGTTATTGAGGACATCTGAACAAAGATATGTAATTAAGCACATGGTTCTAGTGTTTTCTATCACCCTGGCTCTACAAAGAAGTATTAATATTTGAAGCAGATCATTGGGTGGTATGGGATGAAGAAAGATATAACTAAGTTTGTGTCTTAGTGCTTCACCTTAAAGCATGTTAAGGCAAATCATAGAAGGCTTAGTGGCAAGCTAACGCCTTTGGATATTCCAAGTTGGAAGTGGGAGAGAATTTCTATGGATTTTATTACCGGTTTGTCGAGATCTCCCTGAGGGCATGATTTTGTGTGGGGTCATAGATGATAGATTAATGAAGTGTGCTCACTTCGTGCCTTTTAAGATTAGCCATTCCGTTAAGAAGATAGTAGAATTATATTTGTATGAAGTCATCAAACTGCATGGAGTGCCGGTAAGTATTGTGTCAGATCCAGATTCTAGATTTATGTCACATTTTTGGCAAAGTCTATAAGAAGGATTGGGCACTAACCTCATGTACTCAACCGCTTATCATCCGCAGACCAATAGTCAAATAGAGAGAGTTAATCATATTTTGGAAGATATGATTAGATGTCATATTCTGGACCATGGTGGAGCCTTGGACAAGCATCTTAGACTGATGGAGTTTGCTTATAATAGTAGTTATTAGGAAAGTTTGTAGATGGCCCCCTTTGAGGCTTTGTATGGGAGACGTTGTCGAATGCCCTTGTTTTGGGATGAGGTTGGTGAGATACCACTATTAGTTTCGGAAGCCTTAGAGGAAATGAGTATTTCTATAACGCATATTCGTGAAAAGCTTCACGTGGCTCAGGAATGTAAAAAAAAAAGTATGCAAATTGATGTATGGTTGATCTAAAATTCACAGTTGGGGACATGGTTTTTTTGAAGGTTTCTTCGATGCCAAGTGTTAATACATTTAGAAGGAACCACAAGTTGGATCCCAGGTATAAGGGACCTTTCCAGATTGTTAAGTGCATCAGAGTGTCTGCCTATAGGCTAGGTTTGCCCACTACTCTCCCTGGTGTTCACGATGTGTTTCATTTGAGCCAACTACGAAAGTGTGTGCTTAGTGATCAGAATGTCCTTGACTCGGTGCCTCAGTTGTAACCTAATCTTTCCTACGTCGAAGAGCTTATTCGTATTCTAGAGACTCAGGATCGGGTGTTGCGGAGGAAGACAATTCCCATGGTCAAGATTCTTTGGTAAAACCAGGATGTTAAGAGTGTGACATGGGATTTTTAATCAGCTATGAGAGAGTCTCATCCTCATCTTTTCTTCTAGTTCCATTTGGTAAGTGTTTCTACCCGGTAACCATTGGTTATTCTTTTCTGTTTTGGATTCGATTTGGTATCAAGTTTAAGGACAGAACATTTTTTACGGGGAGTGGCTGTAATGACCCTGAATTTTCAATTATTATTTTGATCTCTTTAGTGGCGTAATAATTATATAGGGCATTACGTTGACGCATAGTAGATGGTGCACCAGCGTTAGTGCGGGATTTTTCTCGTTGGGGCGAGTCAGCCAGCTTTTAGACGCATCGAAATTATAGTTTTTGACTTGGGAAAATTTAAGTGGTTAATTTTAAGCGTGCTTGTCAAGTTTCATTGCGATCTGAGCTTAATTGGAGTCTTGGTGAATTTTATAAGGATTATTGTTGTTTTAGCTTCGAGAAATTTTAACTTGAGTTTAGTTTGTCGTATCCTTATTTCGACTTTGTCGTTGCATTCGTAGCACCGACACTTAGTTTTGGTGCGAGTTTCATCGAAAACCGAGGTGATTTAGTTGCACTGGTCGTTTGAGTTTTCCTAGTTATGATATTAATAACATAATATTATATATAAATATTATATAAATATATATTCTTATAAAAGAAAAGAGAGAAACCCTAATCTTCATCTTCCCCGACTTCGGACCTGAGTGCGGAAAGAAGAGTCAGCGTCCCCATCTCCGTGAAGCTTTTGGCCGCCGTATCGGGAGCCCTGGTGGGCGAAATCCTTGAAGTAGGTTAGATCCGGAAAGCCCTCGCCGAGCCCTTCAATGGTACTGTAAGTATTTTGGATTTCGGGAATTTTTGGAGTTAGGATTCTTATTTTAACCCTCATTTTTGTCCGAAATGTTTCATAGATTGTAGACGAGGGCTTCTCGCGACCGATTATTAAAGCAGAGTGCTTGAGAGGCCAGTTTCCTGAAGAATTAAGGCAAGTGGTTGTTTGTCACCCTCTCACCCATCTTTCCATTAGTTCTTCCTTATCTTTATTTCTTAGTAGGTCTCTTGAAACTGCCATTTTTACTTCTGAAAATCTTCGATCGAGTCGAATAGTTTTCGTAGGGATTGCGAGTGAAATTCGCCAAGTGTATCCAATGAGTTTGTTGAATGCCTTCTATTAGAGTCATAATCATTTAGAACTTCCTAGTAGTTAATTGTTAGTCTTGTAACCAAGTCAAATTCGTTGAGTGTTTCCGTGAACCTAAGAGTAATTCGTCTAGTATCGATATGCGGTCAAGTCCAATTTGTCGAGTGTCACTGAGTTTTATTTTAACTCGCATAGTAAAATTCATCGAATATATCCTTGGAGCCAAGTAAAATTCGTAGGGTAACCTGTTAATCAGCCGAATATACCTGTGGAATCAAGTCCAATTCATCGAGTGTCTTTGCATCCGTTGAGTAAATTCGTCGAGTCAGACCCTTTCATCAAGTAAAATCCGTTGAGTGTCATTGGGTTTAGTTAAATTTGTTGAGTAGATTCGTCAAGTCCGACCTTATTCATCAAGTGTAATTCATCGAGTTTTGATTTGAAGTAATGTGTAATTCATCGAGTATTCTCGACAAATCTGCGGGGACTTAGAAATTTTTATCAGGTGAACCCCAATTTTGTAGAGTATTCACGATGAATCTGTGTGGACATAGAATTTTTTTTTGTCGGGTGCTTACGCCAAATTCGTCGAGTATTTAAGGGTGTTATACTTAGAAATTTCTGGAATTTTCTTCCCTTGCTAATTCTTGCATACTTTCGAGTTATCTCTATATTATTGTTATTTTTTTATTTTGGCCTTTGGTTGGCAGTGGATAAAGGACCACCAGTGTACTGCCATGTTGAGATGTTTGGTCTAATGGTTTGGGTTGGACAATGTGGCCACCATCGCAGTGCCTTGTTGAGATGTTTGGTATGATGGTTTGGGATGGACAATGTGGCCACAACTGTAGTGCCTTGTTGAGGTGTTTGGTCTGATGGTTTAGGTTGGATAATGTGGCTATCGCCTCAGTACCATTTTAACCAGTGGTAAAGATTCACGTGTTTGACCTGATAAGTCTCTATTGCATTTAAATAAACCTGCATATCTATACTCATTTATGATTGTTGAAGTCTGAAGTTACTCGCACATAGTGTGAGTTTTAGTTATATCCAACCCCCTTGCAGCTTCTCTTATGCTTACTGTTTATATGACCTTGGATACTATGGTTTTCTTTCAGTTTGATTTGGGTTGATAACCCTTAAACTCCACCTATTTACTTACTTTTGCCTTTTACTACCACTTGTACATTTCTTGCTGAGGCATTCTTTTCTTTTGAATGCCTCAGGCTTGGAGCTATAGCGGTCTGAGCAGCTAGAGTTGGTGTTTTCAAGCATGGGCTTTGTAGCAGTGGTTTTCCTTCCCTCACCTTTATGAGGTAGTATTGTAGTTCTTACTTTGGTTCAGACATATATGTTGTTCTGTGGTTTTGTGTCAGGTTATTGATGCACACAGTGAATTATTTTAGATGATAGACTATTTGCTAGCTACTATGCTATTTTCTTATTGTTGGTCATACCTACTAGCTCTCTAGAAAGGATTTATGCTAGGTTGCATGTTAGTTACTTTCAAAGTATTAAAGGATCAATATTATTATCTCATGCTCATAACATCCTTTTAAAACAAATGTCACCTCAATTTAATGAACTTAAAGCTTTTTTAGTACATATATTAAATCTGGAGGTATGCATGTCATGAGTGGTTCTAATGGATCTTCATGCTCATATGGGATAATAACTAAACTAAATAAAGTATTTTCTATTGCGTATATGTATAATTTTACCCGTAGACTAGTTGATCCACTGAGCTGAGGGACACGATCATTAAAAACTTAAACTCAAACTATATTTTCATTATAATAAACTTGAGAATTTTATGAAAATTCTTAGGTTTAGGTTGTTTCCTGAGCGTCTGTAGTTATCCCCTACACGACGTTGCATCATGGTGCATATTTTCTCTTAATCTGATATATTATTTAATGTTGAGAAAATGCGAGTTGTGATAGCGGTAGCGCTAGCACTCAGGGGTAGGCCTCAGAGATCAATTCTCTCATTCTTTTGTACCTGTAAACCTGCAAATTATACCCCAATACACATCTGATCAAACACAACACAACATTTGATATTGTCAAACTAAAGAGATACAGACCATAGGTTCCAACATACTTTGCCCCTATTGCTCAATCTTTACCCTTGAAGTCATTTGAGCACTCACCCTATGATTTTATGAGTTGCACCGATTCTTCACTCCCTGTATAGGGCTTTACTCCTAGTGATGATGATCACTCATTTGATGGCCAATAGGGAGAGAATTTGGATCTCCTGGATGTACCAGAGTGGGATGATGATAGTGTTCTCTTTAGTGGGGAGGTTTTTATTGATCCTTCTATGGAGGAACATATTATTTTATTTTTGAGTGTGAAATTAATTGTGTTCCTCCAGCTTCTTTGTAAAATTATTCTACTCATATTTTTAATGATCTTGTCCAGGATTATTTGTAGGGTGGCGCTTTGAACCTCCAGGATGCACCGAAGTGGGATGATGAGGATGACCTTTCTTATGAGGAGTTGTGCACCTCTTCATTGGTGAAGGATATTTGGCGCACCACTATTACCTTTGAGTTTTTAGATGCTCCTCGTTATGATTCATACGACACAGATAGTGATCAGGCTTGTAAATTTATCGGGAGTGAAGCTGGGGCCACTATAATCTTATTTCAGGTGTACCCTTAAGATATCTTACAATTCTTTTTCTAGAACTAAGATGAGATTCTTTAGGATCAACCTAAAATCTTCCACAAACACCTTTTGCAAACATTATGTTTGGCCTACTAGCTATAAGATAAAGAAGAGATCCAATAATTACAATATATATTTTCTGATCAACAGATTTACCAGAAATATCTTTACCTAGAACATCATTAGAATGCATAGGTGTTTTCACGATGGAGGCATTTTCCATACCAAATCTCTTTATCGGTTCCTTTATGTACTTGGATTGTGATATAAAAATACCTTCATCATTTTGCTTCACTTGTAATTCAAAGAAGAAGGTTAATTCTTCCATGCTACTAATTTCAAACTTGGATTGCATTAAGTCAGCAAACCTTTTGAAAGATTCAGAGTCTGTTGAGCCAAAAATAATATCATCCACATAAATTTGGATAATTAACAACTTTTCCTTATGTGTTTTTATGAAATGTGTTTTATCCACCTTTGCTCTTGTGAAAGAGTGATCTGAGATAAAATTGGATAAAGTCTCATACCAAGCTCTTGGAGATTCCTTTAAACCATAAAGTGCTTCATTTAGTTTATAAACATATTATGGGTAAGTTGGATTGAAAAAACCTGGTGGTTGTTAAACATAGACTTTCTCTTGAAAAGTTCCATTAAGAAAAGCACTATTTACAACCATGTGATATACTTTGATTCTTTTATATGTTGTATTTCCTAGAAATAATCTGATTACTTCAAGCCTGCTTCTAGTGCAAATGTTTAATTATATTTAATTCCTTCTTCTTAACTGTATCCTTGAGCAATAAGTCTAGCCTTATTTCTTACTATCACTCCATTAGAATCAATTTTATTTCTGAATACCCACTCTATTCCAATAATTAGGTAATTTTTTGGTCTCTCCACTAGTGTCCAAACTTCATTTCTTTAAAATTATGCAAGCTCTCTTGCATAGTAACAATCCAATATGGATCATTATCTACTCCTTCAAATTTCATAGGTTCATACTGTGAAAGAAAGCATTGCAACATGAATTTTATTGATAATTGCTATCTAGTTTTTTACTCCTTAATTCACATCTCTAATTACTTGGGTTGATGGATGATTCTTGAGATTTTATCTCTCTAGATATATTCTGGCTTGAATAATTTGATGATGATCTCTTTGTTGTTCTACAATTTCTTCTATATGTTGAAAGTCAGCCACTTGCTCATTATTTTGATTAGTGACAATAGGTGGACTGAATATTCCTTCAATTGTTACTTCCACATCATAGCTTTCTATAATATCTTCTGACTAATGGATATATTTCTTAAATGATTTTTCTAAATTCTCCTCAACCTTTAGCTCTTTAAACTCATCATTTAAAGGAATATGTTCCTGTAAAAGATTCTTGGTGGAAGTTTTCTCCCCCTTAGAACAAGAAGTGTATCATGAAATAATACATGCATGGATTCATCAATTCTAAGGGTCCTTTTATTATAATACCTATAAGCTTTGCTTGATAAGGAATATCCTAAAAAAATATTTCATCATCAGCTTTCTTGTAAAATTTGACAAGATAGCTTTTCCTGTAATTAAGTATTTAACAAGCACATGCAAATATTCTAAAATAAGAGACTATAGGTGTTTACCTGTCAAATGTTCATAAGGGGTCTTTAACATGGTTTTGTTATTGAGACTTTTATTTAGAAGATACTTAGCAATGTTTAATGTCTCAACTCAAAAGGACCTAGGCAGATTTGACTCTACTAATAAGGTTCTACCAGATTAAATAAGTGGTCTGTTTTTTGATTCAGCCTCTCCATTTTATTGAGGAGTTCTAGGGGATGAAAAGGTTTGTCTAATTATTTCATCCTCACAGAATCTACAGATCAATTAATTTTCAAACTCTGTACCATGATCACTTCTAATCAAAGACACTTTAGTATTAAACTCAAATTGAATCTGTTTGATGAATCTTGTGAAGAATAAAAAGGTCTCAGACTTAGCTCTTAGGAAGAACACCCAGCTAAATCTTGAGTAGTCATCCACTATGACCAAAGTATAAGACTTACCCCCTAAACTCTGAGTGGTAAAAGGACCAAATAAATCCATATCTATTAGGTATAAAATTTTAGGGGAATCATTTTTACCAATTGGTTTGATTGATGATTTGACTTGCTTAACCTATTGACATTCTCTACAAGGATTAAGTTTAATATACTTACCTTTTGGTAAGCCTCTTACCAAATCATTCTTTGTAAGCTTAGCTATGGTCTTGTGATTAACATGACCAAGCCTCATGTGTTATAGCTCATTTCTATCTAATTCAGCATTAAACAGACATACCTGATTTTTGGTTGAGCTAAAATAAACCACATAAATATTACCTTTTCTAAAACCAGATAATACTACAATGTTAGTTATGGAGTTGACTATTTGATAGAAGTAGTGTGTGAATACAACTTTATATTCATCATCACACAACTATCTAATGCAAATTAGGTTATGTTGAAGTCCTTCAACATAAGCTACTTTTCAGAAAGTGATATCTCCTATTTTGATCATTCCATAACCTTTGGTTTGACCATACTTAGAATCACCAAAAATTACCTTTGGTTCATTTTGTCCTTGAAATTATCTAGCAATTTTTTATGTCCAGTCATATTCCTAGAGCAACCACTGTCCAAATACCATAGCTGGTTTGTATAAGGACATTCTTTTTTCCAGAACATGAAATAACACATCAATTGGGATCTAGGTTACCTTGGACCCATTACTTCTTTTTCCATTTTAAGGAGTGATGAAAGTATAGGATTGCCTTTCATAATACCCCTTGGGATAAAAGAGAGTTGGTTTATTAAACCTACAACTTCTAGTTTTATGTCCCTTGGAAAAACATTTTGTACAAACATTATTTACATAATAATAAGAAGAAGTAAACTATTATTCAGGGATATATGTCGAGTTGAAGTCGACATAACTTTCTGGAAGCATAGATTTGAAGTCGACGTTTCACATGTATTGCTTCAATATGAAGTTGATGCATATTTCTGATTTACTAAAACTTTTGATCTTTATTTACTATTTACTAATGGTTGTTTACCTATAACACCTTTTCTTTTGAATTTATCCTTATTAAATCTATTATCCTTTTTGAATCATTACTAATATCTATACTAAGTTATATTTCCTTTAATTTAATGAATGATACAATATATTTCCAAATAGGTATAATGTTAATTGTTACTATCCTGTGTGGATTGGCTCCTAATCCTAAATGAGTCAACCTTCTCTTAATATTTTATGTAATATTCTTAAGTTGTTGACTCCTTCCATTTAAAGAATCTTCAAAAACATTTGCTTTTGATAGCTCTACCTTCAATAAGGTGTTTAATTTTGTTAAATCTATAACCTGATTCCTCAGTTTTTCTACCTTAATTTCTAAAAATTTATCTTGTTCATCTTGTTCTTTATCACATGAATAACTCTTAATTGACTCTATTTATTTTCTCAAACTTTTATTTTTTTTAGTATCTAACTAATCCTTGCAAAATTCTTTAAAGCATAATTTAAATTCTTCTATTGAAAAATCAATAGTATCAAATAATTTACCTGACTTTCTTCAGTATCTGAGTTAGTTTTCAATGCCATCAAGCATGCTACTTCTATATTAGCTTCTTCTTCACAACCTAATGAAGTGCTTGACTCTGAACTAGTATCTGTCCAGGTTTTTACCATGAAACCTTCCTCCCATTTCTTATCCTCTCTCTTCAAAAATTTCTTCTGATCCTTTTTTTTATGTTTATCCTTTTGGTGATCTAGACATTCAGTTTCTATATGTCCAGGCTTTCTCCATAAAAACCAAATTATCTCCTTATTAGGAGTTTTGTCAAACTTTATCTTATTTACATTCCTATCTTTTCTTCTAGAGCTTTCAATCTTGATTCACTTTCTGAATCTCCTTACTATAAGATTTAACATCTGTTGTTCTATTATGGATGATTCATCACTTTAAAAGCAATAGATTTGTCTTTAGGTGTAATGACATTCTCCTTTACTTCTATTTCAAATCTACTTTTCAGAAGTTCATATGATTTGAGTTTTCCTAGCAGGGCATCTGTTGTAATCTCTTTATAACATCTTGCTTCTCTGATAGCCTAAATCCTTAAATCCCATTTACATGGAAAGCACATAAGTAATTTATCATTTATCACAGTAAGTAATATATCCTTATTCAAACCTTTCTGCTCATTCATAATCAAGCTAAATCTATCATACGTTTCAGCAATAGATTCATCAGATTTCTTTTGGAAATTTTCATACTGAGAAATCAAGAGTGATCTTCAATCTTTTCTCTCATCAGAACATCCATCAACAATCCTTGAGAGTGATTCCCAGATCTCTTTAGATGATTGAGATTCTGTAACCTTCTAAAACACATCATCTGGCATTGTTGAGACTAGTATATTCATTGCTTTAGCATCCCAGACTTTTATTCTCTTTTCTTCATCTTACACTCACATCTTGGTACCGGTATAAAAGGACTATAAGGATTGAAAGATAAACAAAGATATACACATACATATAGATATATACAAGTATTCATGGATTCACGTATTCTTCTCCAAGTCCTCACTGGCGGCTAACCCTAAAGAGCAATATTTCTAGGGTGCAATGCATCAAGATTTTTGTTGAAGATTACCCTCTCAATAAGAAGTATTCCTGATCCAGACTCAACCATTCCAAGAAAATACTTTCAGTGAACGAATTAAGGAAGAAGAAGCCTCATTTTTGTGCTTCTATAGAAGACTCAAGACAAGTTACTTTTGATTCAAGTGGCCTTGTAATTTTTCTTCATCATTCTGAAATAATAGGATCCTTTGGCTCTAAGTGTATTATACGATTCAAGTAGGAATCTAAAGTAAGGATCTTTGGAGAAGATCTTAGTGCATGGATTGAGATAGGGCTTTGATAGCCTGAGTATAAGACCATGCCTTGAAGGTCTAAGGTGTAGGATCGTGAATATGGATTTGAGGTAGGATCTATGTGCATGGATAGAGATAAGTCATCAATAGCCATAGTATAAGACCATGCCTTGAAAGTCTAGGTGCATGGATGGAGATAGTTATTTGATAGCTTGAGTATAAGACCATGCCTTGAAGGTCTTATGAGTAGGATCATGAATAAGGATCTGAGGTAGGGGACCTATTTTTGTTCCTGAGCTATCAGATTCAAGGACTCTGAGTTGTAAGATCTTTGATATTGATATTAGAGAAGTTGATTGAGTTTACCATGGTAATAAATAGTTGGAGGGGAAGTGGATGTACCCAAAAATAAGGAACCACTATAAATCATAGTGTGCTCTCTATAATGTTTTTTTTTTATTTTTTGCTGTGTTAGAAGTCAACAAAATTAAAATTCAAAAAAACTCTCAAACACATATTCATCCCCTTATAGATGATTAGACTACCCTTAATCTTTCAACATGTGTTTGTGCCAGATATCAAGTGAAACCCTAGGAATCTTACTACACCTCTGCTAAGAGGATCTTGAGATACCTCAAGGGTACACCTAATATTGTCTTATGATACCCTAAGAGTAATGATTTTGAGCTAACGAGCATTTTAGATACAGACTCTGTAGAATGCAAGAAAGATAGGAAAAGCACCTCCGTGACATGCCAATTCCTTGGAAGAAGATTATTCCATGGAGCAACAAAAAAGTAAACCTCCTACTAGAAAATATGCTTTTAGCCACACTTTTTTTCACATGTTAAAAATCATGGCTAATAATGAAGTATTAGTCAAGTCCGGCACACTTTTTTGGGTGGACACCGAATTATCCCTCGAATATATTATCTTCGAGAAGCTCATTTTTGCATGGATGCTGAAGAGTACGATATTTATAGGATTTTTCGAACTCATCTAGGCTAGATTTCATGCAAAGACACTTCACATTTGGCTCATAATTGCTTATATTTCACTTGTTCCTCAATTATACACAAGGTGCACCTTTTCCTCTACGTGGTGCGCAATTGCACTCACTTATGCTAGGGTAAGCACATGGTGCTCCCCGTTGAGTTTTTTTGTTCATTTTGCTATTTTAGACGTGTGGCGGCAAAGACCAAATTATCACAACCAGTATTTTCTCAATATATAAATATATTATCAGAGTGAGTGAAAATACACGTTATGATGGCACGTCATATAGGGGACAACTACAAATGCCCAGGTAGCTCTGACTCTTAATTTATTTTTATAAAAGACATATATTTTATGTTGAAGAACATGATTTAAGTTTGAAGATAAAAAATGTGTCCCTCAGTTCAGTAGATCAGCTAGTCTACAAGTAGATAAGTATATACATAGCAGAAAAATATAGAGTTTAATTCATTTTATCCTACATGAACATGAAGACCCAACAATGAACTAATGATATGCATGTTTTAAAATTTAGCATAAGTAGAAAAATAACTCTTAAGATCTTCAAAATATGGTGACATTTGGTTGAAACAAAGTTACGAGTATGTGTAAAATGCAGATTTGTATACATATAAATTAACTAATATGCATCCTAACATAAAACCTTCCTATAAAGCATTGTATCCACGGTAAACAGTAGTAGCAAAATCAGCAAATAAACAGTCTATACAAAAGAAACTACGCTATGGGCGCTAGCATTCTGACACGTACCCATAACATCAATAATACAAATCTGAGATATATTACAAAGTCAGTAAAACAATAGACTACCTCTCACTAATGAGAGGAAAAGAAATCAGCTATAGAATGTCTGGAAGAATCAAACTCGGACAGCTCTACCTACTACTGGTCCGCACTTGAGGCATTCAAAAAGAAGAGAATACCTCAACAAAAAGATGCAAAAGGCAGCTCAAACATATTTTAAAAGGATAATGAGTAAAGAGGTTACCAACCCAACAAGAGTAGCTATCAAACAATGGCAAATAGAGTTCATATGAACAATAAGCATAAACAATTCAACATGAATAGGCTATGTGAGGCAGAGACTTGCACCAAGTGCGATGAGTATACAAATAATTAATCACATATTTATATAATAAAAGAGAAGGATTGGCTCAAAAATTGAATCATTAACACCGGGCATAAAACGGTACTGAGATGGTGGCAATATTTCCAACATAAAACATCAGACCAAAAAATCTAAAAAGGCACTGTGGTGGTAGTCATCCGCTCAAATCCAACCAATAGTCCATAACAAAAAAACCAACCAAGTGCAATGATTCACCAATAGGCACTATGGTCATGGTCATCAACTCTAATCCAACCAACAGTCCATAAACATCATAACAACAATCTGGCACCACACAAGATTTGACATCGGATCACCACGACGACGTAGGGAAAACTAGGATTTCTAAGTAAAAACAGTCCTCACGAAAAATTCATCGAGTCCATATGTTGATTCAGCGTGATAACTTGACGAATCATCATAATAACTTGACGAATCTTACCAGAATACTTGACAAACTTGACGCAACCACTCAGTGAATTCGGCTTGACTACTCGACAAATTTGCCTAACCAATCGACAAATTTGACTTGATTACCCGACGAATTTGACTTGACTACTTGCTGCACTAGATAAAAGCACTCAATAAATTTGGCATGATCACTCGGTGAATTTGATGTAATGACTTGGAAGACTCTATGAACTTCTCGATTAACCTAACACACTCAACAGACTTTACATAACTACCCGCCGAACTTAATGTATCTACTCGACCAATTGACTTAAATTACTCGACGAATTGACTTCAACCACTCTACGGATTGTCTTAACTACTCGACAAATTTACTTAACTACTCGACGAATTTACTTAAACTACTCGACGAATTGACTTAAACCACTCGACGGATTATCTTAACTACTCAATGAATTCTAACTGAAAACCGAAAATCATTATCACCAGAAAGAAAACTAACACTAAGAAATACCAAATTAATGTCGTTGGTCTTGGAATTTTAAGGAAAAGAAGAAGAGGAACTAAAAGAAGATAAAGCAAGAGGGATAGTCCACCACTTGCCTTAAATCTTTCGATTTCTTGCCTCCTAAGCACTCCACGTCCAGGATTTGCTAACAGAAAACTATAACAACAAATTTTTGAAATGATTTGGATGAAAAGGAGGGTTAGGGCTACCCACTCCAACATCAAAAAACCAAAAAACTAGAAATAATCACCGCATACACGTAGATCTCTGTGAGAGCTTTCCAAATCTATACTTTGTCAAAGATTCTTGACACTAGACCTCCTACCACGGCTGTCGGAAAACTCTTGAAAGGATGTGTCTTCCTCTCTCTCGCGGCTCTGGTTTGGCAGAATAGGAAGAAAGAAAAAAGAGATTCGGGAAAACCTAAGTCTAAGGTTTTTGTCCGGCTTTTATAAGGAGATTATATATATATATATTATGGTATTTAAACAATTTGTAACATTTCATTTGATGATTTGGACTACGTCTAACTTGGTTTTCGACAAAATTTGCACCAAGGGTAGATATTGCTCCTACGAATCCAACGACAAAGTCAAAATCAGAGTTCGGCGAGCCGATAATGAGTTACTATTTATTTTAAAAGTTTACGTCAACAAAATTGACGATTGCGATTAAAATTAATTACTTTCATTTTCTAAACTAAGAATAATCTACGCTCCAGAAAGCTCGAAATTCAGTCGACTTGACTGAACGGTCAAGGAAACGCACTAACGACGATGCACCGCTAACCTTGCATTAACGTAGCTCCCTTACGTCACTATTATGCCAAAAGAAGATTGAAATAAATCATCAAAAATTAAGGGGCGTTACAACCACCCACCCTTAAAGGAAGTTTTGTCCCGAAACATGAAATGCAATCTGAACCTATGAGATAAAAAGGACAAATAAAGATTTTACTGGATAGAAATACTCACCAAAGAAAGATAGGAGTAAAGATATGGATGAGATTCCTTCATGGCAGATTCTAATTATCAAGTCCCGCTCTTGACATCCTGATTTTGCCAAAGAACCTTAACCATAAGAATCGTCTTCCTCCACAACACTTGATCTTGCATCTCCAGACGGACATGCTCTTCGACTTAAGAAATATTGGGCTGCAACTAGGGCACAAAGTCAAGGACATGATTATCACTAGGAACAGACTTTTACAACTATGAAAGTGAGTGTAAGATTTACCTTTACTCTAGAGGGGGGGTGAATAGAGTATTTTAAAATAATTTACAATTTAAAACTGTAAAGCAGTGGAAGTCTTGATTTATGTATATGTGTAAGGTGCTTGCAAAAAGGAAAACTAAGTAAGCAAGAAATAAGAAATCACAACACAAAACAAAAACAAAACACAGCAAGCCAGATGAAACAAGGAGCTATAGTGGTTCACCAACAACCTGGGTACATCCACTCTTCTACGACCCTAGGTAGGAATCTACTGTAGGAATAGTTGATCAGGTGTCTTGGGCACCAATGAGCTTTTGATAAGGTGCTCAAAAACCAAACCTAGATTTTTTGATAAGGTGTCTTACCACCACTGAGTTTTGACAAGGTCTCAGAAACCACCCTCAAAACTTTTGAAGGGAGTTTTGATAAACCCTTTTATAGGAGATAAAGGAAAAAGAAAATGAGTTGATGATATTCTTCTCTGTCAACAATCTGAGAGAAGACTAGTGGATGATGTTATCAAAGCTCCCCTGAGATCTGTAAGGGTTCAGGAAGATGAGCTTTGCTTAGGGTGATAGGCCTTCAGTTGCTTCAGATCTCCAACAATAGATGATTTCAGCAGATGCTGAAATGTGTGATGTCTGGAGTCCTTGATGAAGAAGCTTTTGAACACTTAATGCTTTAAGGAGTAGAATAGCAGATGATCTCCTTCACAGTAATGTTCCTTGTGTACTTGAAGAATTCTGACTCAGTAATTTTGTAAACTTTTGTCTACTGAGTCTATTCCCAGATGATGAATTCTTGATGAATAATTTTCTTGTTCTCTCTTCTATATTATTTTTCAAATCCTGTCTGTTCTCTTTTTCATAATGATTCTCTAGGGAGTATATCAGATTCTGACTTCTTGATAGCCGTTAATCAGTCATAAGTGACTACCTTAACTGATATCTGCCTCTGGAGGAAAGTCCTTAAGAAACATTCCAATTAGTCTTCCTTGAAACTTGCTCCAGAATGATTGAAACGGCTACAAAATCCTTTGCCATAAATGCTAAAAATAAGTCTGAATGAATTCTATAACTGTCCTGAATTTGAATCCATAAATCGTCGATCTCTCATAGAAATCGTCGATCTGAGCTCAATGATTGTCGAATACAGCTCAGAGATTGGATTTAAACTTGAAACAGAAATCGTCGAACTGAGCTCTATAATCATTGAACTGAGCTCAGAGACTTGGAAAACAACTAGAGACAGAGCGTCGATCTGAGCTCAAAGATCGTCTAACGGAGTTCGACGACTCGTTGAACTGAGCTCAGAGATCGTCGAATGGAGTTCGACGATTTGTCGACCTGAGCTCGACGAAAATTGTTTTGGTCCTCAGGACTGAATCCTGATCTTTAGAAGGTCTTGAGGGCAGCTTTCAAACCTAAGTACTAACCCTAAGACTCATTCTAATAGACCTATCATACTATACAGTAAGGTCAAAACAAATTCCTAAGCACATAGTGATCCTTACCCAAATTAGTAATAGGGTGTTCAAACAATCTCCCCCTATTTGGGTTAGGATTACTATTTACATGACAGAATATGAAATAATCAAGCATACATCAGAATTAAAAATCAAACAAAAACAACAATGCAGATAACACATGTTGAGCATTGCAGAATCACAGCAAGAATCACAGATTCAGTTAGAAATACGTATAAGTATCATCTTACACAAATTACTCATTGCCCTTTTTGAAAAGAATTTCTCTGTTGGGATTGAGTGATTCCTTTTTGGATCTTATATCATCATCTGCACCTAAGGAGGTTTAAGATTTTGTCCTAGGAACAACAGCCTCAGGATGCAGCTCCATGTAGCTCTCTAGATCAAAGAATTTTCTGGAAGCATATCTTTCTAATTCTTTCTTTCTCTGCTCTGATAGTGTTGTGATATTGGAGGTATCTCTGCCTTGCTCTCTTCCTTTCTTGATCTGATCTAATGTTGCAAGTTCTTTCATTCTTGCTGTCCATGATAGTGGATTGTTCTCAGGGTATTCAAATGGAACTGGAGGTTCATATCTGTTTAATTCCACTGAGTCAATAGGAGGAGCTCTAGTGACAACTGTATCTTTCAGCTTGTAAGGGAAAGGACCAGATGTAGAATCAGTAGGGCCTTGTCCTTCCCTTTTATATGGGTGTTGTCTAGCTTGATTTCTTGAGTGAGTCCTGTAATCTCTCTGTCTGCCTCTTGACTGATCTCTCCTTGACTGATATCCTCTTTGTTGTTGGCCTCTTGGTTGATATCTATCTTGAGACTGGTAAGAGCTTAGCCTAGAAGTAGAAGAAGACTGAAAATCTGAACCTCCACCAGATCATGAATCTGGAGGAGGAGGAGGAGGATGGAATTGGTAGGATCCCTTTTCATACTTATCAAGTTTTCTCCTTTTCTTCATGGCCTTAAGTTGATTTCTTGAAAATTGCATCCAAGGCTCAGAAATTGGACAGTCATGAAGAATGTAATAAGGTATATCATTGTCATCTTTTACTTTTTCTGGAGGAACTATTTTTAGTGCCTTGCTTCTTGCTTTCCTCTTCCTTGCAATAGTTACAGAGGAGTCAGCAGAATCAGTATGGAGTTGGTCACTATCTGAACTTGGAGGATTATCATAAAGCTCATCAATCCTTTGAATATATTTCTCCTGTTGTTTGGTTTGTTCAGCAACAGTGATGGAAGCAGCACTCTCAGATATAATAGTAGCAGTAGTAGGCTTAGTAGGAGCAGAAAGACTATCAGCAGCAGCAGGCTCAATAGGAGCATCAAAATCTATCTCATCAGAAACTGTATCAGCAATTGTATCAGCAGTAGCAGGAACATCACTAACAGCAGGCAACACATCAATTTCAACAGACTCAACAATTTCATCAGCAACTATATCAGCAGCAGCACAATCAGAAACAATAATTTTCTCAGCCTTAAGAGAATTGATATAAGAAGCAATCAGGGTGGGATCACAGCAAGCAATAGGCATAATGGCCTTAGTCAGATCTTCAACTTCCTGAGCTGGTGGACAACTGAAGTGAAGAGTATCAAAAACTGATAACAGTGACTTGAAGTCAACTATTAGAGTTGGAACTAGAGCTGGAACTAGAACTGTCTCTGGCAAGAATTCTTCTTAAGCAGCAGGCACTGTCTCTTCTTCACATGGCATCTCCCCCTACCTTGATTCAGTTAGAACTGTATCAAGGCACCCCATAGAAGGGATTGCCTGATGAGGAGAAACGGGGGAAATCTTGTCAGATAACTCCTATATAGACTTCAGGAGTGGAGCCATGGAGGTCTCCAGCAAGGCTACTAGCCTGGGAGCCAGCATCCCATAATGCTTATCTGCCAGGGCATAGAAATCCACTTGCTCAAGTGATACTTGATTAGAGGTAGAAGATGGAGTGACTGGGGCTGGTGATGGATGGGCTGCAGGAGGTGTGGTTGTGGATGGTAGGATGGTTGGTTGAGATATTATTGAGATAGAGGTTATGGTAGTAGAATTGGATGGAAGGAATGATGGTTGGGAAAGAATATCATGAAGGAGTTGTTGATAGGATGTGGTGGATGATGGAAGCTCAGTAGATGAGGAGGGGGAATCAACCATAAAGGAATCTTCCATGAGATTGAAGGATGGTATGGTGGTGTCTAGGTCAAGAGGTGGATAGAAGTGTAGGGGATGGAATTGGTCTTCTGTGGTTGGAGGTGGAGATGAAATGGTTATGGGGGAAGAGATAGAGATGGTTATGGTGGATGCGGAGATGTGATGGCGACATTCTCCAATGTGTTAAGATTGAAGAATTCTCTAATGTGTTAAGATTAAAGATGATGACGGCGATGGCGACGACGTTCTCCTACATGAAGGCTACATGTGATGAAGGCTACATGAAGAAGAAGAACTTTATTTCGTTTATGCCTATTTGGATTTTATTTTCATCATGTAATATTTAAAAGAGATTTAGTATTGCTTTTTTTATTTGGTGGGCTGCACATAGCCTATGCTTGATGTAAAGCCTATATATAGGCTTGGACTTTCATGATTTAATTTGAGTGAATGAAGAAAAACTAAAACCCTAAACCTCCTTTGTGATTTCTCTCCTCTTGGCCGCCCCCTCTCTCTTTCTTCCTCCCTTGGCATTCGGCCAACTCTCCACCTCCCTCCCTCTTCTTCTTGGACGCAGACCTTCCTACTCCCTCCCTCCTTTTGCTCGGCCTCCCCTCTCCTTCCTCCTCTACATCAAGCTCGACCTCTTCCTCCTTCCATAGCCGCCACCACCACTTACCCTCTTTGCACCTCCGACCAACCACCTCCTCCTCCTCCTCCAACCCGTGCCCTTCCCCCTCCACCAACTCCAAACCCGAACCACCTCAACTACTCCTCCCAAGATTCGGCCACCCTCTCTAGCCAACCTCCTCCACACCCCAAATCGACCACTCCTTTTTTTTCCAATCCAAAACCCAACCCCATTCAAGAGTCCCTTTCCCATAGTGACAATCGGCCAAGATCAAAGGTATAACATCCCAATGTTACTTCCAGACCCCTTAACTTAGATTGGGTTAGGCATGGGGTGGGTGTTAGGGTAATAAGCTAGGTTTGACCCTAGATAGTGGGTTGTAGCCATGTGGGGCCCACCGTGGGGCCAAAGTCAAATTAGGTCAAACTAGCCTAAACAGGAACCCTAGCCACACCATGACCCCACCATGATGACCTAACCCTAAATACAATCTAAGTGGACCCTAAGGTAGGCCAAGGGGTCAACCAGTTGACCCATGATGAGTCAAGTCAACACCTTTGACCTAAATAGTGAAAATGGTGCCCTAGCCCAATTCACTGGGTTGGGTCCACCCAAATCAACCCAAACTCATTAGGTGGGTCTAAAGTGACCCTATACCCCCTAGGGAAGAGAAAAATAGGGGCATGCAATAGTAATTTTGGGAAATTACCTAGGAGAGAGAAAAGAGGAGGAATAGGAGAGAGAAAATGTTAAGGAGTTATTTTGGGCCACTTGGGCTCATCCCACCAACCCACAATGGGTTGGCTGACCATGTAGGGGTATTAGGAGGAGAGGGGACCCACCATGCAGCCTTGGGTCAAGCCCAAGCCCAAACCCGAGCCTACCTAGCCCATTCCATGTATGTGAGCCAACTTCCCCCTTCTCTCCTCTCACCAACCCAGCTTCACCTTAGAACCCGACCCATTAGGGGTTAACTGACCCAGCAAGTGCAGTGGGGCCCATCTCCCAAGCAGCCAGCTAGCTCAACCCCCCAACCGAGCCCACCTTGGTGAAATCGCCCCCCTCACCTTGGTGAAGTCGCCCTCCCCTCTTAACATCAGCCCCCAAACCGATCCACACCCTCATTCCATTCATCCCTACCCCAGAGAGAGAGAGAGAGAATGAGGAATAGCAGCTGCCATGGCCAACAGAGGAGGAGCTCGCCGGAATTTGCATGCCATGGGAAACCGCCACCACCCTCAACCACAACCGCCGCCGATGCTCCGTATCCCTTCCTCTCTTACTGTGCTAGTATCCTAGATCCTTTAGGCTAGACATCGAGCTCAAACGAGCTCGACAGTAGGATTCAAAAGCTTGAAAAATCCTGTAAAAATGGCGTTTTTTTCTTCTGGAGTTTCGGATTGGTTGCGCCGCCGCCGTCCGCCGCTCTCCGCCGCCCAGCCGCCGGCCAGCTCAAGCCCCGACCACCGTGAGGCCGGGGAATGACTTGGCCGGAGGTCCCGCCGCCGGCGATGGCCGGGAACGGCCCCGCAAAACCCGCCTGCACGGGTTTGGCCCTGCATGCATGCATGGAGAAGACGACCCAGATGTCGTTTGATCTGCTTTAAAAATCGTGCGGCCTGATTGAATCCTATTATTAAATCCTGATATTATTATATGTAGAATAATGATGATTTTTGTCACACTTTAGCAGTCACTTTGCATGTCAATTTTAGGGTACCTAGAGACCTCACCATAGGTTGACCCCTGAATAAAAATTGTAGGTAGATGTGTTAACTTTAAGTTGCCACCCTAAATTCAAGTTTTGGTCCAGTAGTTTGTCCTGTAGGGCTGTTTTGCTAGGACTGCTCCTAAACTTGGGCAGAAATTAAAATTGATGCCCAAGCCAAACCAAGTATCATCATGACCTGAAATTTTGGTCATGAGTGTAATTAGGGCATGTCTAGGCCCTGCCAAAAATTTGGAATTTTTGGAAGAAATTGTCCTATAGTTTTTGCCATTATATCAAAAAGTAAATTAAGGGTATAACTGTAATTATTTGCACCCAAATGGCCCCAAATTTTGGTGGCATGTCCTTAGGGGCATTGTTGGTGTCTGGTAGAAATTGCAGAGCAATTGGACCCCTGCATGATGGGTTAATCCATGTGCATGTGTGGGCTAGGCATAACCTTGGTGTGCATTTAGCAAGAAATGATATTTTGTTTATTTAGCCTAGTTGAGGCATCCAAAAATTGTGAGATTTATTCCAGGGATTAATTATAGTAAAGTTCACCCCTAGAATTTATTATGGAATTTTTGGGATTAAAAATCCTATTATTTGGTATTTCCAAAATAAAAGCCTTTTTGGAAAATAAATTGTAGGAATAGATTTTGATCAAGGCAAGATTCCCAAATTCAGTCAAGTCAAAGAATGATGTTTTATTTGACATAGGAAAATTTTATACCTCTGTTTGAGAATTATTGGAGCAAATACCTTGAATTTACCATTCTACCCTTTTTGCAAATATTTATGATTTGGTATAAATACTTGTTGGAAAATTATGAAATTAATCCTAGAGTTGCATGACTGTCTTACTAGTCTTGTAGAATTTTATCAGAATTATGGGTACACTGTTAAATTATTTATTAGCATAATGGCTTTTTTGGTAAATAATTAGGAATGAATTTTGGTAGACCATTACACTGTGGAAATAAATGAAACTCTGCCATTAGTCATAAAATAGTAATATGAATCCTTAGTAATTTTCCTGGAATTTTGGTGAATATATTTCTTGTACTTCATTTGGAAAATGACACTTGTGTAGAAATTTTATTAATTATGGGATAAATAGATATATTAAAAGAAAAATTATGAAATCTTGTAGGCAGTAATATTTTACTCATATGCAACTCAGGAAAATTTCCATAGGTCAGAAGATTTTAATTGATGATACTTCATGTGTAAAAATGACCTAGGGAATAATTCTAAAAGATTTAATTAAAGACCTTAATGACCTAGGAAAATTATGAAAATCAACACACTCATTTTATTAGTCCATACCACCCTAGGATAAATGTTTGGAGTCAGTTGGACCAAGAATTTAGAAGTTCGATTTCAGGGTGGTGTTAGGTCATGGGGTGCGCATAGTAAAAGTAGGCCAGACTATAGGCCGTCAGGGGATGAATCAACAACTGAGTTAGAGTCTAAGTTCGGAAGTATAACCCTGGGTGGCAGATGCATTCTAGAGACGAGAGTAACAGTGCAATATTAGTCTTGCCTAGGTAGAGTTGACGGAAGACCGTCACTCCTTAATCCATACCTTAAATCACTAGGTCACTCTGTGTAACAGGAGAGAGAAAAAGGGGTTCGGGGTAGGCAACAACTAAAGTAAATATCCTTGAGAAAGGGAGCTTTGGGATTCAGCCCATCGTAGCTCCTAGTGCCCCTGAGAGCCCTTCACCGGGAATACCTTGGGCAGTCCTGGGATTAACCTTAAGATTCTAAGTATGATAAACTGTAGACAAGAGTAGTCTATTAGGTTAGGTGAACTGGACATGTGCTCACTCGTGCTGGGTTGGAGGGACTTGGAGTATTTTGACTACTTGCTCACCCGTGCAGAGTTGGAGGATGAGATTGGCTTTCATATACACTCACCCAGGCAGGGTTGGAGGTTGTGTAGCACATACTCACCCGTGACGGGTTGGAGAGTTTTGGGACTGGATAGTCCTTGGAGCTGGAGGCTCGATATATATATAATACTTGCATGTGCATATACTAGTGGCGGGCCATGCGGTATTGGCCGGTCGTCACACCGACGGCAGTACGGTGGACCAGGCGGGTGCGAGGGTTAGAAGGACCAGTAGGTTGTTTACACTGGAGTCTGGGGGACTTTTCCTAATGACGCGCACCCGGCCCAACAAGACTGATAGGTAGTCAGCAAAGTGGTACGCATAGACTCTAGAGTGCAGTTGTCGGTGTACAGAGGCGTACAAGAGAGGTCTAGGCCTGGTAGTGTGTATACCCGCCTAGAAGGCGAAAGCGCCCGTTCCGCTGCTGCCGTAGCCACAACGGTGGTACCTGAGAGTGATGCTAGCTCTCGAAAAGTGGGAACTAAAGGTCTGTGATCACGGAGTCGTGTGTGTGTGTTGCACTGCATGTTCATATCATACCCACCATATAGATGCATATCATTAACTTTCATAACAACTTAAGACACCTAATGTATAAGTGGTATGGGACGCTTATACATTAGGGCCTGCTATACGATCCCTTAGCCTATAAGCTTGAGTGGGCATGTTTATAGGTTGAGGTTACTTTCTTTTTATATATATGCTTGTGACACCTGACACCCCATTGTATAAAATGGTATGGGACATTTTATACAATGGGAGCCCTGCAGAAGACCCCTTGCTTATGCGTACCCGCATAAGTGAAGGTTACTTTTCATTATTTGCTTGATTACATATTCTGCTTAGTTTCCTGTCACCTGCTCCGCCTTTGTCACCCCTTGTTTGTCCTCCGCTTCGTCCTCCCGCGCGGTGCCTAGGAGTTGCAGGAGGAGGTGCTGAGGATACGACTTAGTCTTTTTGACTAATGGTCGGTGACCATACTATTTTTAGGAGCTCGAGGAGATGGACCAGCACGACGAGGAGGCAGGACTTGAGGAGCAGATGTCGACTACTACTACTACAACTGCAGCGCGTTCTCAGAAGGGACGAGATGTACGTGATAGTTTAGACTTCCGCTATTTGCTTTGTGAGGAGAGATTCAGTGATATAATGTAATGGGCATAAGCCCTTATTTCTCTCTTTGTTGTACTCATTGTGGACTATATTTATGTACTCATCATTTCTTTTATATGATATGTACTCTGTGGCTGTGGACTTGTGTAGTTTTGTTTACTATATACTTGCTTCTGTTTCTCATATTGGCCGAACAGGTTATGATCGTACTAGCCGGCAGGATCGGCGTCTTGTGGTGTCGACTAACCCGTGTGTTAGTGTCACCGTAAGGCGGCGGTCCTGGGCATAAGATCAGGGCTCCCTTGGTAAGGGGGAGGATCTTACAAAAGGTGCTCCCCCATTGTGGTTTTCCTCCATCCCGGCGTGAAGAAACGGAAGCGGATAAGTTTTCTCTCCGGTCGGCGGAACTCCGGCAGAGCCGTGGAAGAGCGATCTTTAAAAGTGAACCGGAATCATCCATTCCGGTTGGGTAACGAGACCTTCTACTTTTGTGTGTTTATTATTTTTGATTTTCATCTTGGTGGAATACCTTTGCGTTACCTTAGAATCGTTTTTCCGTTCGTGGCTTATCTTTCTGATTCCTTGTGTTGTTCTTTTAGTTGTTTAATTTTCCGAGAGGTTTGGCGAACCTCGTTTTAGTTTTGTTGGGGGAGATCTACCATTTCCGAACCGAACCTTTCGGTAGATCTCTTTTGGTACAACCATCGCTCGGTCGGACCCAATATTGGTCCTTTTAGCTTGAGAAAACAACGACCTATAGTCGTTTGTTTGATCTTTATTCGGCGTGGCTACCGTACGTTAGTGATAGTTGATAACGTTGTTCGTGAGTGTGCTGCATTTCATTTTCGTGAGAGCGTGATAGTGGAAATAGAGAGGCGTACGTACTATTCCCTTTGCCGCCATAGCGTCGAACACCGTAGCCTACATAAATTTGTTATCAGAGGGAGGTTCTTGTTAATTTTTTAATTGGCACCCTCCCCTCTTATTTAGCACGTTAACCCGCACGTCAGTTTGTACGTTAGTTGTCAAAAATCACAATAAAATTATTTTTTATGGTCTGCCAATAGCGGCTTAAAATTCTTATTTTTCAGCGAAAACATCAAAAAAAATATTAATAATCTTTATATTTTATTCAGCAAGAAAATCTATTTTACATTATTATTACCCTAGTGGTTAAGCAGGAACAATTTCGACAAACCTATTTTAATTGAACCAGAAGCATGTCTCCTTGTATGTGCACAAATTCCGGATCGAGTCTTCTCTCCAGTTATCACAATATGGCCTATGACGTCAATACTTCCCGAGAAAAATCTTTAGATTCCCTTAGGAATGGTAGAAAGCCATTCCACTGTCCGGTAGTGGACGATATTAAGGCGTTGATTGGCCAACTGAAGGCTAGTCAAGTTGCACCACTTCCCCCAAGGCAACACCCTAGTCACCCTACTGATGGCTATAGTTCCATACTGATCTTCAGGAATGAAGATAAACCTAACGCCCAGGCCAAGCGGCAAATAACTGATGATATGGCTACCCTTAAACAAGGGAACAAGTCAGTCTCAGATTATATGCAACTCTTTAAGGATATGATGGTTAAGAGCGGTGTGAAGGAACTGCCCGAGATGACCCTCTCTAGGTTTCGTAGGGGGTTAAGCCCCTACATCCAGGGAAAGTTATTGCTATATGGTCACACCGATCTAGACGCCACCTTTTGCACGGCGTTGGAAATTGAGAAGCACCAAATTCCTAGGAGTAAGGTTACATGTCAGACGATTACTATATGTGAGTCTATTGGCAAATCTGGTAGTGGCTCTATTGAGCGTCCTACCCCGAATACGCCCGTTGGACATTTTGAGTCTTCCCCTGAGTTGCCAGATTTAGTGGTTGATTCCCCTGTTGAGTCTAAGTTCGTGCCTAGGACTGTGCCCGTCACTGAGGGCGAGGCTGAAATTACTGATGATAGTATTGATGTGGAAGAGATGGGTTACCCGAGTGACCTGGATGATGATTTATCCTCTGAGGAATCACTCCCATTCCCTTTCGACGATATTTCGGAGCCATCTACCTTGATTTCCATGGAGTCTTCTGATGGCCCTGAGGCAGTTGATATTCCGGTTGAGTCGGAAGATTTACCTTATGCTGAGAGTTTACCCATTTATGATTTAGGCGATGAAGTGTTTGGACTCGAGCTAGTTATTATTAGTCTGATACATATTGTAGTGCCCACTTCTGCGATTTTCACATCTACTGATGTTGAGACTGATGTGTTGTAAGAAATTCCTAGTGAGAGAGTTACATTTTTGGAGGACGATATTGAGATAGACCCGGATGGGCGTCCCCTGATGCAAACTCCGTGGCGTGAATTTAAATGCAATCTTAACTCTCTCCCCATATTATTTTTACCGACTACCCCTCCCGTAATGTTGACCCGACCAGCGGATCCTTTCAGATATGAATTTATTTTGCCTGATTTGAGTCATTTTGTTTCTCCGTTCATGCTGGATCCACCTAGGGACATGTCACATCGTGTGTTATAGGACGATCCTTTGGTTTTCCCCCTGGCTGAAGGTTCTTGGGTGATAGCTTTGTTGGGTAAAAATAATTTTGATTTGGATTTTTCGGGTGTGATTTTTTTGACCTTTCCTCCTATTTTTGTGCCCTCGTTAGTCGATTATTTAGGTTGTGGAGTCGGTATTCCTAGGTTGGTTGTGGTGTCCGATTCTCATATTTATATACCCCGCCCGGTCACTCGCATTTATCCCCCGCCATTTGATGATCCTTTTTCCCACTCGTTAGTGACCTCGGCTAGGCCTCGTGAGTTGTGTAGCTCGCGCCTGTTGTCACACCCGGGAGCGTTCAACTTTACTAGTATTAGTGATGAGTGGCTTACTTTGACGTATCTTCTTGCCATGTGTGATTATATTAAACATGAAATTAGAACTGTGATCTTCAAGCCTTTGAAAATCATCTTTGATTTTAAGGATCCCGTTCCCCCGGACTTAACTCCTTTATTCACTATAATTGGGGTGACTCACATAGCGCATGGGTTCACACCACACGGTAACAAGTTAGTTAGGCGCACTTTTGAGAAATTACCCTACTTAGCGCATGATTTCATTATGCTAGTACCACCTTATATAGTTCCGTTATCACCACATTCTATGTCAAGTCAAAATGCACTACTAGTTGCCTCTCGCATTCTCATTTCACATCAACACGTTAAGGAAGCGCTTTTCACACAAATGTCTTCTTATCAACTTACCGCTAACTTACATAAGAGAGTGACTCCCTATAAGGTTTTCGGTTTACTCTTGGTGCGTCTCATCCCTAAATGGATGCCTTCGGGCACTAATGAAACGTTGGCGATTCGGCGAGTTAGAAATTTTCGGATTTTTAATCAATTAGGGGAAACAACATATCTATTGAAGTTAACCACTGAAAGGGGTAATACCCCAAGTTTAAATGTTTCAAATTTCACGTTTTGTGTTTTTCCACCATTTAAAATATCTAACTCTACGTTTGGTGCCACCATATTTTCATTTGGGTTGGGGGGTGAGCTTGTTCTTGGATCGTTCTCTCCGTTGGTCTCCAATGGAGGTACGCTGACTGTTGATGAAATTTTTCCTCTTTATGTGCTTAATGCTTTTCCCAGTTTCTCCAGGACAATCTTTTGGCCAGACAGGTTCAGCGTTGGTGTGTTGCTCTCCTCTCCAAGCGGTGGTATTCAGCGTTACATGACACGATGGTGTGATCGTTCGGTCTCTAGTGACTCTTGGATTCCGGACTCGACGATGGTTCTTTTGGATGACGTTCTTTGGCGCCAGCACCTCCATGCCAACTCATCGGTGATGAGTTCTTTCGAGCGAGGGAGGATTGATGGCGGCATTCTTCAATGTGTTAAGATTGAAGAATTCTCCAATGTGTTAAGATTGAAGATGATGACGGCGACGACGACGACGTTCTCCTACATGAAGGCTACATATGATGAAGGCTACATGAAGAAGAAAAACTTTATTTCGTTTATGCCTATTTGGATTTTATTTTCATCATGTAATATTTAAAAGAGATTTAGTATTGCTTTTTTTATTTGGTGGGCTGCACATAGCCTATGCTTGATGTAAAGCCTAATATAGGCTTGTACTTTCATGATTTAATTTGAGTGAATGAAGAAAAACTAAAACCCTAAACCTCCTTTGTGATTTCTCTCCTCTTGGCCGCCCCCTCTCTCTTTCTTCCTCCCTTGGCATTCGACCAACTCTCCACCTCCCTCCCCGTTCCTCTTGGCCGTCGGCCTTCCTACTCCCTCCCTCCTCTTGCTCGGCCTCCCCTCTCCTTCCTCCTCTACATCAAGCTCAGCCTCTTACTCCTTCCATAGCCGCCACCACTACTTACCCTCTTTGCACCTCCGGCCAACCACCTCCTCCTCCTCCTCCAACCCGTGCCCTTCCCCCTCCACCAACTCCAAACCCGGACCACCTCAACTCCTCCTCCCAATATCCGGCCACCCTCTCTAGCCAACCTCCTCCACACCCCAAACCGACCACTCCTTTTTTTTCCAATCCAAAACCCGACCCCCTTCAAGAGTCCCTTTCCCATAGTGACAATCGGCCAAGATCAAAGGTGCTCCCCCATTGTGGTTTTCCTCCATCCCGGCATGAAGCAACGGAAGCGGATAAGTTTTCTCTCCGGTCGGCGGAACTCCGGCGGAGCCGTAGAAGAGCGATCTTTAAAAGTGAACTGGAATCATCCATTCCGGTTGGGTAACGAGACCTTCTACTTTTGTGTGTTTATTATTTTAGATTTTCATCTTGGTGGAATACCTTTGCGTTACCTTGGAATCGTTTTTCCGTTCGTGGCTTATCTTTCCGATTGCTTGTGTTGTTCTTTTAGTTATTTAATTTTCTGAGAGGTTTGGCGAACCTCATTTTCGTTTTGTTGGGGGAGATCTACCATTTCCGAACCGAACCTTTCGGTAGATCTCTTTTGGTACAACCATCGCTCGGTCGGACCCAATATTGGTCCTTTTAGCTTGAGAAAACAACGACCTATAGTCGTTTGTTTGATCTTTATTCGGCGTGGCTACTGTACGTTAGTGACAGTTGATAACGTTGTTCGTGAGTGTGCTGCGTTTCATTTTCGTGTGAGCGTGATAGTGGAAATAGAGAGGTGTTCGTACTATTCCCTTTGCCGCCATAGAGTCGAACACCATAGCCTACATCGAGATGGTTGAAGGAACAATTGGAGAAGGTGGAGAAGAGAGGAAGCAGGAAAATCTTCCATGAGTGAAGTTGCCTAAGGGGAAGAGACTGCAATAGTCCTTGTGCCTGAAGAAGCAGTAGTCCTGGTTGGCTTAACAATCTGCCTGTCCCATTTGCCAAAAAGGGCACAGGTAAGCCTTTTGGAGGCATTAATATGCATGCCAGAGGACACCAGCAGCTGAGGGCACCTGTTGTTCAAGAACGTCCTAAGATCCTCCCAAAATTAACAAGGTTTTTGTTTACCTTCTTCTTAATCAGCTCAAAGAAAATTTCTCCCCAGTTTAAGTGCTTCTTATCAACCAGTGCACCCATCAAGCAGAATTGATACCTGGAAATGGTATCATGGGAAGAATGTTTGGCTAGCAGGACCTTGCCCATAACATCTGCAAGGAATCTGTACTCAACAGACAGATTCTTTTTCAGCAGCTTGTTAGGGTTTGCTGCAGAATGCCCCATTCTATCTAACATTATCTCAAATTCCTCTCCTGAAAAATCAACAGAATCTTGTCCTGAACTTAACTGAAAAACCTCTGTAAGCAGGCCAGGTGTTAGAGGTACTTGTGTTCCTGCTATTATACCGACCACTGTGGTTGAATCCATGTTCTGTGCAGTATATACCCACTCTTTTAACTCATCGGCTGTCAGCTTCATTCTTGTAGACATAATCAGGGCCAACTGATGTTCCTTGAAAAGTTCAAGTATATCCTTGAAAATTTGATCGCTGCCGTCAAAGGAATCCATGTCTATATCAAAACCTGTGTCGAATTTCATTTTGACGAGGGCGGCAACAGACACTGCCATTGTATACCTACAAAAATGAACAAACACGACCAAGTGGAGAGAGGTTTGGAGGGAAAGAAAAAGTTTGCAGAGAGTATGGAAGCGCAAAAGGAGAATGACGGTCGAAAAATGAGTTTTATATTAGGGTTCGATGCCAGAAAGGAAAGATCGTTGAACTTCGTTCGACAATCTGGGCTACTAAAGGAATCTGAAGAGTCTTCAACATTGTCGATCTCTGTTCGACGATATTGGAGAGCGTCGATCTCCGCTCGACGATCTCTGACCAGAAGAAGATAGCCTAGCTCTATCTGGAAAATGCTGAACTCCGGTCGATGCTTTCGGAAAACGTCGATCTCCGTTCGACGATCGTGGGGAAAAACGTCGAGCGCAGTTTAGAGACTAAAAATAGCCTACAGACACTAGAAAAATCAAGTTTTTAACCTAGTCTTGGTCTGTTTTTAGAGTTTTAAAAACTTGGGTTTTATTTTAAACTTCCTCCATCTAACATTCCTAACTGATTTAGGAAGAAGGTATGTTTCTTTTCATCCAATGGTTTGGTGAAAATATCTCCCCTTTGTAAATCAGTTGGGATATATTGAATTTTAATTTTATTTTTCTCAACATTGTCTCTTAAGAAGTGATGCCTAATCTCTATATGTTTTGTCCTACTATGGAGGACTGGATTTTGTGCTATAGATATAGCTCTAGTGTTATCATAAAATATTTTTGACCTCTCTAAGTTGTAACCATAGTTTAGGAGCTGGTTTTGAATCCACAAAATCTGTGAGCAACAACTACCTACTGCCATGTATTCAGCTTCAGCAGTTGAAGTGGACAAAGATGTTTGTTTCTTACAGAAAAAGGAGATAAGTCTGTCACCAAGAAACTGGTAAGTTCCACTGGTGCTTTTCCTGTCTACTCTACATCCAGCATAATCAACATCGGAAAATCAAGTTAATTCAAATCCTGAGTCTTTTGGATACCAGAGACCTAGATTTGGACAACTTTTTAAATACCTAAGAATCCTCTTAACTAATGTTAGGTGTGACTCTCTAGGGCTTACTTTGAACCTAGCACATATACATGTTGCAAACATTATATCAGGTCTACTAGCTGTAATGTACAATAGAGAGCCAATCATTGCTCTATATGTTGTTTGATCAACATGTTTTCTATGTTCATCAGCATCTAATGCAGCATTAGTAGGCATAGGAGTTTTCATATAAGATGCTTCAGACATACAAAATTTCTTAACCAGTTCTTTTGTATACTTGGTTTGAGAAATAAATATGCCTTCAGCATGTTGTTTGAATTGCAATCCTAAAAAGAAAGGAAGCTCACCCATGCTACTCATTTCAAATTTAGAATGCATTAGGTTAGAGAACCTTCTGCACAAATTTGAATAAGTAGATCCAAATATAATATCATCTACATATAATTGTACTAGTAGGGTATGGGACTTATGGGTTCTAATGAAAAGAGTTTGGTCTACTCTACCCCTTATAAAATCATTTTCCAATAGAAAGCATGCTAAGGTCTCATACAATGCTCTAGGAGCGTGCTTGAGACCATATAATGCTTTATGCAATTTGAAAACATGGTCAGGATAAGTTGAAGAGATAAAACCTGGGGGTTGTCTAACATAGACTTCTTCTTTGATGTATCCATTGAGAAATGCACTCTTCACATCCATTTGGTAGACCTTGAATCCTTTGTGGGCAGCATGAGCTAGGAATATTCTTATGGCCTCTAACCTTACAACTGGTGCAAACGTCTTATCATAGTCTATTCCTTCTTCTTGAGAATATCCTTGTACAACTAGCCTTGCCTTGTTTCTTACAATAACTCCATGATCATCCAATTTGTTTCTGAACACCCACTTTATTCCAACAATGGAGTGATCCTTAGGCCTTGGCACTAGCTCCCAAACTTTGTTCCTTTCAAATTGATGTAATTCCTCTTGCATTGCAATGATCCAGTGTGGATCTTGTTCTGCATCTTGTATGGATTTAGGTTCAATTTGAGATAGGAAGCAGGTGTGCATCAGGTTTTTGTTGACCTAATTTCTGGTTTGCACACCAGTTGAGATGTCTCCAATCACTTAGGAGATTTGATGATCTCTTGATGTTACTAAATCAACAGGGGGTGTTGATTGTTCACAACCCTGTGTTGTTGTTTCCTCTTGTGGAACAACAACTGGCTCTTCAAGATAATTCTCACCAGGATGTTGAGCATCCTCTTCATCTTCACTATTTTCACCTCTTTGTTGGATAGGTGAATGTGTTGAATCCTTCTCTGCAATATGCAACCTGTCCAAATTTTCTGAAAGAGAGTTTACCTGCAAGGGTTCTATGGTAGAAGTATTCTTCTCCTTGTAAAACATGTTAGTCTCATCAAAAGATACATGAACAGATTCTTCAATTTTAAGAGAAGTTTTATTATAAACCCTATAAGCTTTACTGATCATGGAGTATCTCAGAAACATTCCTTCATCAGCTTTTGCTTGGAATTTTGCTAAGTATTTCTTGTCATTATTGTGAATATAATAAATGCAATCAAAAATTTTGAAATAGTCTACTTTAGGTTTCTTCCCTTTGAGCAATTCATAGGGAGTCTTACCCTTCAGTTTATGTATCAAACTTCTGTTCAACACATAGTTGGAGGTGTTCACTGCCTCTGCCCAAAAAGATAGAGGAAGGTGAGCATCTGTCAATAATGTTGTGGCAGATTCAATAAGGGTTCTATTTTTCCTTTCAGCTACCCCATTTTGTTGAGGAGTTCTAGGAGATGAGAAAGTGTGCCTGATCCCTTCACTCTGACAGAACTCTTGCATAAGAAGAGAATCAAACTCTGTCCCATGATCACTTCTGATTAGGGCAATGTGAGTATTGAACTCAATCTGTATGCATTTGAGAAAATCTGTCAAACACTTAAAGTTATCAGACTTCTTCCTCAGAAAGAATACCCAAGCGAATCTAGAGAGTCATCTACAATCACTAAAGTGTAAGATTTCCCTCCTAAGCTTTGTACTGTAATGGGTCCAAAAAGATCCATGTGTAACAGATACAAGATCCTAGGTGAATCACTCTTATTTAGTGACTTAAAACTATTTTTAGTTTGCCGTCCTAATTGACAAGCCCTGCAGAGTCCTTCCTTCTTGTAGGGGCCAAAAGGTAGTCCTCTAACAAGGTTGTCCTTGGATAGCCTAGCAATGGTTCTAAGGTTTAGATGTCCTAGTCTCTTATTCCAAAGATCATTTGGTTTGCAAACTGAATTAAATAAACAGATATCTATATTGGTAGAAAGGAAATCTACAAGATAAATATTACCTTTCCTTTTACCTGTTAACACTGTTGTGTTATCCTCTTACTTGATCTTGCATAAGGATTTATTGAATATCACTTGATAGCCTTTATCACACAGTTGACTGATGCTGATTAGATTGTGCTTCAGTCCTTCCACATAAGCCACCTTCTTGAATGTGACTGAGCCAATCTGAATAGCACCATATCCTTTTGTTTGACCAAAGTTTGAATCACCAAATATCACTTTGGGTCTAAGTTTGGTTTTGAAGGATGTTAGATTCTCCTTGTTCCCTATCATGTGCTTTGAGCACCCACTATCCAGATACCATTGTTGGTTCATTGCTGGATAGGTCTTAACCTATACATAAATAATTTATATGTTTTTGACCCAGTTTACCTTAGGTCTAGGTTGATAACCTTTAAACTCAGAAATAAAAGACATCCCTGACTGACTCTTATATCTTTCAGGATGGTATCTCCTAAGAAGTACTATCCATTTAGTATAAGGGTTGAAGCTTTGGGATGTAGGACTTCTAGGATTGATTTTTATTTACCTCTGAAAGATTGTTTAAAGCTCTGAGCTCCGTTCGACGATCGTCGATCTGAGTTCGACGATCTTGGGTCAGATCATCGAGCTCTGTTCGAAGATCGACTATGCCAGAGTTCAGAGTTCAGAAGTCGATGACCTGAGTTCGACGATTCAGCCTGAGATCGTCGAGCTCTGTTCGACGATCGTCGAGCTCTGTTCGACGTTTTCTGTTGAACTTTGTTTTTCTTAGGTAAATCAGGATTCTTCCTAGTTACCTCTACAACACCCTTTCCTTTATCTGAGATAAATTTAATTGGGGTTGTTAATACTATAGGTTGGCTGGATAAAGCACCCAAGCCCAGTGTATTATTATGTCTTGAGTTCACTATGCTTGTGATGTCCATCAGTCTGATGCTTCTCCCATTAAGGGATTCTTCAAACTTCTTTGCCTGGAATATTTCACTTTTCAGTAAAGCAATCTCCTCCCTACAGCATTGTAACTCCTCAGAGAGTTTTAGGTTGTCTGATTTTAGAGTGCTATGTTCAGACAATTGATTTCTGAGAGAGATAATCTCTTTCTCAAACTTTAGCAGGTCTAAAAAAAGTGCTTTAAATTCAGATCTAAAGTCCTCTGAATCTAAATCAAAAGAATCTATTACCTGATCTTCTTCATTTTCATGTTCAGATTCAGATTCTGACTCATGTTCTGTATCAAAATTATGTTGGGAGGCATTGATAGCCATCATGCAGAACTCCTTTTCTTCAACATCATCTTCATCATCACTTGAGCTTGATGAAGCCTCTGATTCTTCTTCAGTTTCACTCTAGGTTTCAGCTACAAATCCCTTCCTTGTGTGTTTATTCTTGCTGGAGGAGGATTTGTCATTGTTGTTTCTACTGGAGTCCTTGTCTTTTCTCCTATCTTTCCTGTCCTTCTTGTCCTTATTCTTATTTTCTGGACAATCAGACACAATGTTGCCTGGTTTCCTGCATCCAAAAAAATAATTTCTTTATTATTGGATTTGTCATACCTTGGCTTCTCATGCCCTCTGGATGACCTCTTTCTGAAATCTTTCCTGGCCATCTTATAGAATCTTTTGCCCAGTAAGCTCATTAATTCTTCATTGTCTGTGACCTTGTCTTCAGGCTAATCTTCTGTAGATTTGAAGGCAATTGTCTTCTCCTTCCTGATTGCTGGAGAAGCAACCTTTTGTTCTTCCTCTCTATTCTTGATGATTAGCTCATAAGACTTGAGTTTGCCCAACAAAGCTTCAGTAGTAATCTAAGTTAGGCTTCTGGCATCCTTGATTGGCCAGATCCTTGAGTCCCAAGTGCTGGGGAAGCACATTAGGATTTTGTCATTGAGTTCAGTTAGTGAGATCTCCTTGTCCAATGTTTTTAACTCACTGACTATTAGGCCGAGCCTGTTGTACATGTCAGCAACTGACTCAGTTTCTCCCTTTTTGAAATTCTCATACTGGCTAATGAGATGGGATCTTCTGTCTTTCCTTTCATAAGCAGATCCTGAGACAATTTAAGATAACTTGTCCCATATCTCTTTTGCTGAATTACATTCAGCCACTTTCTAAAATATTTCATCAGACATAGTCTTAGCCAGAATATTCATTATTTTGGCATCTGCAACTTTTAATTTCTTGATTTCTGCATCAGTTCTTGAAGGAGGTGGAACAACACTTGTACTTGTAATTACTGGGGGTCTTGGACACACTGTCAAAATAGAATTGTAGATGTCCTCATCAAAAGAATTCATATATAATTTTATCCTTGCCTTCCAAAGTGCAAACTTAGAAAGATTGCACACTGGAGGTATGGTGCTAGCATAATCTTTGTTTTGTGCCATAGTTTTGTATGAATATAAATATAATACAAAAAGTAATAACCCTCTATAGAAGATTTATCTTATCAAGGATCTTTTGGTTCAGGTGTTAGCCTGTTCAACCAATCTGTTGAAGATTCAGTTGTTGAGTAACCAACCTCCCTCTGATACCAATTGAAAATGAGTGAAGATTTATCTTTACTCTAGAGGGTGCGTGAATAGAGTATTTTAAAATAATTTACAATTTAAAACTGTAAAGCAGTGGAAGTCTTGATTTATGTATATGTGTAAGGTGCTTACAAAAAGAAAAACAAAGTAAGTAAGAATTAAGAAATCATAGCACACAACAAAAACAAAACACGGCAAGCTTGATGAGACAAGGAGCTATAGTGGTTCCCCAACAACCTGGGTACATCCACTCTTATACCACCCTAGGTAGGAATCCACTGCAGGAATAGTTGATCAGGTGTCCTGGGCACCAATGAGCTTTTATAAGGTGATCAAAAACAAAACTTAGATTTTTTAAAAAGGTGTCTTACCACCACTGAGTTTTGATAAAGTCTCAGAAACTAGCCTCAAAACTTTTGAAGGGAGTTTTGATAAACCCTTTTACAGGAGAGAAAGGAAAAAATAAAATGAGTTGATGATATTCTTCTCTGTCAACAATCTGAGAGAAGACTAGTGGATGATGTTGTCAAAGCTCCCCCTGAGATCTGTAAGGGTTCAGGAAGATGAGCTTTGCTTAGGGTGATAGGCCTTAAGTTGCTTCAGATCTCCAGCAATAGATGATTTCAGCAGATGCTGAAATGTGTGATTTTTGGAGTCCTTGATGAAGAAGCTTTTGAACACTTGATGCTTGAAGGAGTAGAATAGCAGATGATCTCCTCCACAGTAATATTCCTTGTGTTCTTGAAGAATTCTGACTCAGTAATTCTGTAAACTTTTGTCTACTGAGTCTATTCCCAGAAGATGAATTCTTGATGAATAATTTTCTTGTTCTCTCTTCTGTATTCTTTTTCAAATCTTGTCTACTCTCTTTTTCAGAATGATTCTCTAGGGAGTATATCAGATTCTGACTTCTTGATAGCCGTTAATCAGTCATAAATGACTACCTTAACTGATATCTGCCTCTGGAGGAAAGTCCTTAAGAAACATTCCAATTAGTCTTCCTTGAAACTTGCTCCAGATTGATTGAAACGGCTACAAAATCCTTTGCCATAAATGCTGAAAATAAGTCTGAATGAATTCCATAATTGTCCTGAATTTGAATCATAAAATCGTCGATCTCTCAGAGAAATCGTCGATCTGAGCTCAACGATCGTCAAACTGAGCTCAGAGATTGGATTTAAACTGGAAACAGAAATCGTCGAACTGAGCTCTACGATCGTCAAACTGAGCTCATAGACTTGGAAACAACTAGAGACAGAGCGTCGATCTGAGCTCGAAGATCGTCGAACGGAGTTAGACGACTCGTTGAACTTAGCTCAGACATCGTCGAATGGAGTTCGACGATTCGTCGACCTGAGCTCGATGAAAATTGTCTTGGTCCTCAGCACTGAATCCTGATCTTTAGAAGGTCTTGAGGGCAGCTTTCAAACCTAAGTACTAACCCTAAGACTCATTCTAATTGACCTATCAGACTATACAGCAAGCTCAAAACAAATTCCTAAGAACATAGTGATCCTTACCCAAATTAGTAATAGGGTGTTCCAACAAACTAGCTCACATGAAACACATCATGAACACCAGGGAAAGTATCAGGAAATTCCATCCAATAAGTAGACACACTGATGCGTTCAATAATCTGGAAAGGTCTTACATACTAGGGATCCAAATTGTGGTTCCTTCCAAATATTTTAACACCTAGCATTAGAGAAACTTTCAAGAAAACCATGTCCACAACTGCGAACTCAAGATCAACCCTTCTCCGATTTGCATATATTTCATAATGCTCTTGAGCCACAAAAAGCTTCTCATGAATATGCGACACAGTAATGCTCATTTCTTCCAAGGCTTCTAGACCTAACAACGGTATCTCACCAACCTCAGCCCAAAATAGGGGAGTTCGACAACTCCTTCATACAAAGCTTTAAAGGGCATCATCTACAAACTCTCCTGATAACTGTTGTGGTAAGCAAACTCCATAAGTCCAAGATGCTTGTCCCAAGCTCCACTATGTACAAAATTTAACATCTAATCATATCCTCCAAAATCTGATTCACTCTCTTTGTTTGACCATTATTCTATGGATGATAGGTGATAGAATACCTAAAGTCAGTCCCAAAATCTCCACGCAAGCTTCAACAAAAACATGACATATATCTAGAATCCCAATCTGACACAATACTTACTGGCATACCATACAATCTGATGACCTCATCTAAATAAGCTCTGATACTTTCTCCATGGAATTGTCAATTTTGAAGGGCACAAAGTGAGCACAATTTATCAATCGGTAAACAATCACCCACATATAATCATGCCCTCGGGGAGACCTTAGAAAACCCATAATGAAATTCATAGAAATTCTCACCCACTTCCGGCTTGGAATATCCAAAGGTGTCAACTTACCTCCAAGTCTTCTATGATTTGCCTTAACACGTTGACAGGAATAGCATTCTGATATGAACTTTACTATATCATTCTTCAAACCTCACCACCAAATATTTGGCTTCAAATCCCAGTACATCTTCGTAGAACTAGGATGATAGGCAATACTAGAACCATACGCTTCAACACAATTCTTTGCTCGAATCTCCTCAACAACAAGAATACAATATCTACCCAGATACTTCAAGGTACCATCTCCATCAATAGTGATGTCCGGTAGTTCTTACCTTTCAGATCTACTCTTAATATGCCACAAATCAAGATCATCTTTTTGGTGTAACCTTGTAAGTGTAATCCATGAAAGCTCTCCAACTTCTAAGCTAGTCGACGTAACGCTACTTCCAACGGTTATGTTCATCAATAAGAATTCCTCCTCCAAAGATTGCACGGAATGACAAAAGACATGCACGGCTATTCTTCTCAAGGTATCGGCCACCATATTAGCCTTTCCCGGATGATTAAGGATTTCAACCTTATAGTCCGCAACATTCTCTAACCATCTGCACTAGCGCAGATTCAGCTCCTTCTGAGTGAAGACGTACTTAAGACTTTTGTGATCCGTATAACTCTTACATGACACCCCGTACAAAAGATATCTCCATAACTTCAGGGCATAAATGACTGCTGCAAACTGCAGGTTATGTGAAGGGTGGTTCATTTTGTGAACCTTCAGATGTCTAGATCCATATGCAATCACCTTTCATTCTTAAATCAAGACACACCCGAGTCCAACTTTTGATGCATCCACACAAACAACATACTCCACTCCTTCAGGAGTTTAAGTCAAAATAGGAGCAATGCACACTTGCTTCTTCAACTCCTAAAACTCTTCTTCATTGGAATCACTCCAAATGAACATTGCATTCTTCTGCATAAGTTTAGTCAAAAGTGTAGACAACACTGAAAATCCTTGCACAAATCTCCTATAGTAACCTTCAAACCCTAAGAAACTCCTTAACTCCTTAGGCATTGTAGAACTCTTCAAGTCCAAAACAACAGCTATCTTTGTTGGGTCCACAAAAATTCCATCTTTTTTCACAACATGACCCAGGAAAGACACTTGAGATAGCCAAAATTCACACTTGCTCAGCTTTGCATACAACTTGTGTTCCCCTTAGAGTGGACAACACTAAGCACAAATGCAAAGCATGCTCCTCAGCACTTCTAGAATACACCAGAACATCATTGATGAAAACTACCACAAAATGGTCTAGAAAATCCTTGTATATTTTATTCATCATATCCATAAATGCAGAGGGTGCATTCGTCAATCCAAATGACATTATTAGGAACTAAAAATGCCCATATCAGGAATGAAAAGTAGTTCGCGAAACATCCGACTCATGAATCCTTAACTAATGGTAGTCTGAACGAAGGTCAATCTTCGAGAACATAGAGTTACCCCACAAAGGGTCAAACAAATCGTCAATCTAAGGCAATAAATGCTTATTCTTGATAGTTACCTTATTCAGTTCCCTATAATTTATGCACAATCTCATCGTACCATCCTTTTTCTTCACAAAAAGAACTAGGCCTAATAAAGCAACACTGCAACAATTTGTCTAAGTACGTAACTCCTCCAACTCACGCGGAGCCATACGGTAAGGTGCCCTGGCAATCAAATGAGTACAAGGCTCAAGGTCTATATTGAACAATACTTACCACTTAGGTAGGAGACCAGGAAGACTAATAGGGAAAACATCGGGAAACACCCTCACCACAGAAATTTCCTCGATGCGTGACAAATCACAAGTAGCTTCAAAAATAGAAACAAGATAAACAGTGCAGCCGGACACTAAAAATTTATGAGCACATACTATTGATATAATTAGGGAGTCCTGGCGGGGAAAGACAAACACGCTCACTGGTTGGCCGTTGTCCATCCTGAAATCTAAATGCTTGACTTTGCATTGAATGATAACATCATATCTGGATAACCAATCCATGCCCAAGATCACAATAAAGCCTTCCAAATTTAGTATCTTCAGATTGGCATACGCTAAGAATCCACTTAAAAGAATAGGGCAATTCTAGATACCTTGCTTCGACACCACTAAATCACCAGATGGAAACTTAACACCAAGCGGGTCTAAAACTCAATTGATGGCCAAACGATGCTGGTCTACATAATTCCTAGCCACGAAAGTGTGAGTAGCACCCGAATCAAAAAGACCATACGCCCAACAATTCATTACCTTAAACTCGCATATACAATTATACACATAACTAATATTGTAGAAACTGAATCCATAATTACTAGTTAACAACTAGAGCAGAATATAATCTGAGATCACCTGGGTGGAAGACTGAGCTTCTTTCTTGGTCATCACATTCAGTTTACCCTTTCCCCTGTCCAGTTGCTACAACTGTGGAGTCGGCAAAGCCTGAAGTGGAACTGGCTATATCATGGGATGGGACTGCGGGCACCTAGACTTCACATGTCTTTCTTCCCATATTATAAGTAAGTATTATCTTTTGACCAATAGTGGGCAATATCATACCACTTCCACTTATACAAATCACAGGTCAGATCTCCCTTGGGTGTGCTATAAATCGCAAGCACTTGCTGCTGGTTCTTAGCACCCAACCTTTTGAAATATTTTTTTAAAAGGGTGGCCTAGAAAACAACAAAAGCTACACGCCACTTTGCTCCCTTTCTTCAGATCATGGCCAAATATCTAAGGGATTCCACTCTCCTCAGCCTTTCTATTTCCCTTTCTCAGCATCATGCCATGGTTCTTGGCATTATTAATAGCCTCAACCTTCAAAGCAGCTTCCACTACTTTCAAATAATTCTAAGATCGGTAATCGCTTACTAACAGCTGGATGTCACTACGAAGACCACCTAGAAAACCCTTAACTCTGCCCTCCTTAATGGTTCCAACACAAGAGCAAACCTGCTCAACTTACTGAACTTGATATCATACTCACCAACTATGAGTTATCTCTGCTTCAAATGAAGAAAATTATTCATCAGCTTTTCTTACTCGAACGATGACAAGAACTTCTTCAACAACATCCCCTTGAACCATTCCCACGAGCACCCATCCGTGAGGGATTCATTTTCTCTTATCCACCAGCCTTTAGCAAGGACCTTCAACTGATATGCAACGACCATAACCTTTTGGTTCGCAGAAATTCCCGAGTAGGAAAACATCTCCTCAATAGCTATGATCTAGTCATTTAATATCATAAAATCATCCCTCCCATCATAGCTCGGGGGTCCTGACCATTGGAAATATGAGATGAAATTCACCTCAGGCGGCAACATAAATGTATACATCACGGGAGCAGGAGGGATTGGAATTGCTCGACCCACTACAGCGTCCTATACCCCAGGTTGCTGTCCTAAAGTGGCTGTCAACAACATTTGCATCTATGCTTGCATCTTAACAATCTGCCTCGATAGAGTATCATTACTCTGACATAGCTCCTAGATCATTGCTTCACTATGCGTACCTGAAGACTCGCCCTTAGACTTGGGATCTGACCTCAGTATATGACGCTTTAGAGACATCTTCTACGAATACAAGCGGTCATCTTATCAAAATATAGCTCAATGCTAGAATTTCCGAACTTAGATCAAACCGGAAATGTGTAAACACTTGCTCTTGTTATTATTTTACTCTGGGATTTTCTATGAATGATGTTATGCTTACTTAGGATGATATACCATCATCCCCCGACTCTCGTGCATATAATATAAATGCATGAATTCTTAAATCTTCATTTCAAGTCATGTGAGTATGAGTGTCATCATGTAAATCTTAACTTGGCAGGCGTGCTTATGCTATGTTATGTTGTGCATGTTGTGTTATACATTCTAAAAAAAAGTTCTTAATGGATATCATGAGCGACGTACATTAAGAACATGAAGACCCAATAAAAATGGGATGCTTAATATGTGTTTGTACATGGATTTTCATAAGCATAGCAAAATGTGTCTGTTAAGTTAAAATGGGCAACTTAACATTATCACATTGATACTCATTAGATTTTATGCTATGTTATGTGGGCATGCGTGCTTATGTTATGTTATGTTGTGCATGTTGTGCTATCACATGAACATGAAGACCCAATAATGAACTAATGATAGGCAAGTTTTTAAATTTTGTATAAGTAGAAAAAGAAATTCTAAGATCTTCAAAATAGGGTAACATTTTGTAAACAATGTTATGAGTATGAGTAAAATGCATATTTTTATACATATAAAATAACTAATATGCATCCTAACATAAAACTTTCCCAAAGAGCAATGCATCCACAACAGACAATAGTAGTAGTTGAAATAACAAATAAATAGTCTACACAAAAGAACCTACGCTATGAGCACCAACAATCTAACACGAACTTATGGCATCAACAATACAAATTTGAGATATACTTCAAAATAAGTAAAACAACAGACTACCTCTCACTGATGAGGGGAAAAGAAATCAGCTATAGAAGGTCTAGAAGAATCAAACTCAGACAGCTCTAATTGTTATTGGTTCCCATTTGAGGCATTCAAAAAGAAGTGAATTCATCAGCAAAAAGGCACAAAAGGCAGCTCAAATAGAATTTAAAAAGATAATGAGTTAAAGAAGTTTCCAACCCAACAAGAGTAGTTGTGAAACAACAACAAACAAAGGTATTATGAACAATATGTATAAATAATTCAGCACGAATATGCTATATGAGAGAGAGACTTGCACCAAGTGCGATGAGTATACAACTAATTAAACATTTATTTATATAATAAAAGAGATGGATTGGCTCAAAAATGTTCTTCTTTAACACAGGGCATAAAACGGTACTGAGGTGGTGGCAATCTTTCCAACACAAACCAACAAACCAAAACATCCAAAAAAGAACTATGCTGGTGGTCATCCACTCTAATCCAACCGACATTCCATAACAAAAAAACCACCGGGTGCAACGAATCACAAATTGGCACTATGGTGGTGGTCATCCACTCCAATCGAACCAACAGTCCATAAACATCATAACCAAAATCTGGCACCACACAAGACTTGACATCGGATCACAACGACGACGCAAGGAAAAAACTTGAATTTAGTCCTCACGACAAATTTGTCAAGTCCATCCGTTGATTTGGTGTGATAACTCGACGAATCTTCATAATAACTCGACAAATCTTACAAGAATACTCGATGAACTTGACACAACAAATCAGCGAATTTGGCTTGACTACAAGAAAAATTTGGCTTAACTACTCGACAAATTCAACTTGACTATCGAAGAATTTTACTTGAATACTCGACGCACTAGAAGAAATCACTCGACAAAATCACTCGACGAATTCGGCGTGATCACTCGGTGAATTTGACGTAATCACTTGATGGAATCTATGAACTTCTCGATGAACTCGACGGACATTACATAACTACCCGTCGGACTAAACGCATCTACTCAACAAATTGACTTAAACTACTCGATGAATTGACTTAAACCACTCGACGGATTGTCTTAAATACTCAATGAATTTAATTTTAACTACTCGACGAATTTACTTAAACTACTCAACGAATTGGCTTAAACCACTCGACGGATTGTCTTAACTACTCGACGAATTCTAACAAAAAATAAGAAATCATTTTCACCGAAAAGAAAATCAACACTAGGAAATACCAAATTAAATTCATCATTCTTGGAATTTTAAAGATATGAAGAAGAGGAACTAAAAGTAGAAAAAGCAAGAGGGGTAGTCTACCACTTGCCTCAAATCTTTCGATTTTCGGCTTCCTAAGAACTTCACATCCAAGATCGGCCGACAGAAAACTATAACAAATTTTTGAAATGATTTGGATGAAAATGAGGGTTAGGGCTACGCACTCCAACAAAAAAATCCATAAAAACGAAAATACTCATCACACATGCATACATCTCAGCGAGATCTTTCTAAATTAATACTTCGTCGAAGATTCCGGACAAAAGAGCTCCCGCAGCAGCCGTCGGAAAACTCCTAGAAGGACGCATCTTCCTCTCTCGCGCGGCTTTTGTTTGGCGAAATAGGAAGAAGAAGAAAAGGGAATCGGGAAAACCTAAGTCTAAGGTTTTGGGCCGGATTTTTTAATGAGACTATATATATATATATATATATATATTATTATATTTAAACAATTTTTAACATTTCATTTGAAGATTTGGACCAAGGCCAAATTGGTTTTCGACGAAATTTTTGCCAAAGGTAAATACTAATCCTACTAATCCAACGGCGAAGTTGAAATCAGAGTTCATTGAGCTGATAGTGAGTTATGATTTATATTCACAGTTTACAGTAACAAAACTTGACGATTGCGAGCAAAATTAATTGCTTTATTTTTCTTATCTCAAAAAAATCTACACTCCAAAAAGCTCAAAATTCAGTCTACTTGACCAAACGGTCACGGAAACGCACTAACGACGATGCACCACTAACCTTGCATTAACGTAATGCCCTTACATCACTATTATGCCAAAAGAAGATTAAAATGAATCATCAAAAAATCGTGGGCGTTACACAAACCCTCTTTGGAATTTTATGTATTTAGCATGGTCGTGTGATTTTCCTTCATGTACGAGTGTTTTGCCTGTGTGTTCCCTCATCCTGGATTGAAGTATAGATTTTCATGATCGCACGACCTTGTGAATTCCTTCTCGCAAGGGATTTTTGCCTATGCGTGACCATTTTGATGAAATTTGGGGTTCTGTCGCCACTCGTGCATTTTGGTCATGCATAGTTGATTCCAACCGAGCAAGAGTGAGTCGCACGAGCGACCTGCTTTGTTTACAATTTTTACAATTTTTATTGGTCATGTGTTTCCTTCATGCGTTGTTGGATTCAACCATACGAGAGGAAAATCACATGAGCTGATGTTTGGCCTTAAAATTATAGTTCTATTTCTACTCAAGCATTTTTTGTTCACACGCAGTTATTGCAACCGTGAGTAAGGAGAAATTGTACGGGAGTGACCTATTGCCTATAGCATAATTTTTATCATAAATATCGCACGGTTCGATCATACGATTGTGTGTTTGAGTGTGTGTGGCTATTTTCACACGACTTTTCTATTTAAGCTGCAAATTTCTCTCAGTTCTTGATCTCTTCTTCATTTCATATAGTTCTAACGCAAGCCCTAGGAGAGAGCTTGTCTCCTTCTTCATCACCCATTCATTAGAGCTTTTTCCCTAGGCCTCCTCCATCATCCAAGAGCCTTCAAGGAGGAGATTCTAGTCCTTTATTCATTACCCGACAAGGAGAGCTTTGCACTAGAGAAGATTAGATTGTTAGACAAAGAAGACGGGTCAATTAGGAGCAGGTGATAACCTTCTTCTACCACTAACGTATTTATAAACAAAGCTAGAATGCAGATCGACAAGCCAACGATTCCTACCATGAGACTCAATGATTCTTTGGATATGGTCGACTCCCTCGCTTCTCTCCTCTTTTTTTGATGATTTTAACTAGTAGTCTTCATTATTTTGATGATGTGCGCTATAAACTCTTATTATTAACTTTTTTCATTTATGAATGTATTTGCTTTATATGTGTGTATGAGGTGCGCCCATTTCGCCATCACCCTCCACTCTATTTTGCAAGCCTACTCCTCCACTTTATGAGCCTACTCTTCCAACCAGCAATCCTACTCTTCCATTCTGTGTGCTTACTCTTCCATTCGCCAAGTAATGTGGTGCTAATAGCCCTTGTAATCATCCATCTTATGAAGCAGTGCCTAGCGGCCTGCATAATCCACCTCATTGTGAAGCGATGTCATTTATCCCCATTGGTAAATTACCTTTTCTTTTATTTTTTTGCAAATTAAACAAGGCCTTCTATAACCCATCTGACTGCAAGGAATTCAATCTCAAGTCCATTCTCAAAAATTAACTCAATCTTATTGTGTTGCATGTGAGATCGATACTTGGGGAAATTCGCCCATTTTTTATTACTTATGCGACCGGTGCACTTGTCATCCAATGCATCAAGTTTTTGGCGTCGTTGCTAGGGAACATAGTTGTGTGAGTTCTTAAGAAAAGGTCGAGAGGTAGAATTTCTGTCATGTTGTTAATAGCACCATTTTTGTTTTAATTCTTCGTATTTTTTTTTTCTTGTTTTAATTATAGGTTGCTTTAGTCATTTATTGTTGGGTATAGTATTTTGCACTAAGGTTTTTATCCTGTTAAATCTAGCTCTCTTCATACCATGTTTGCTGGACTTAATATCCACTATCGTTGGTGGGGAGATGCCTCCTATTTATTGATAAATGCCCTACTGGAGATGGTGGACATAATTCTCGTGGCCCAGTATATGGAACACTACTTTCATATGGTCCTTTATACTTCGTTCCCAAGTCTTATGGCCACTCATTCTCATCACATTTATAGTTTTTGTATTCCCATTTATCCCCATAAGGACCGAGGAGTAATGTAAAATAGTTCTTGTTTTGTCAAAGAACATACAACACACTAAAGGATTATGTTGAGTATCTTTGCCAATTGGATAAGGATGACGAGCTGGATATCAGAATCATCTCGACTCCTGTTCCCAGCAGCACTCCTTCTACCTCTGGTTACGTGTCCATGTTATCTTCATTTTTCTAAGGTAATGATGTGGATATGCCTTTTAGAGTTGTGGTGGATCTATGTTCCGACATGGTTGCCTCCATCCCCTCTTTTAATACATCGCTATATGTGGATTTGATTCTTTGTGAGGGCTCATTGCTTGATTTTTCTCTAAGCACTATTTTTCCCCCTCCTGTGCATAATACTGCATTTGTTTTGATGATATTGTTGAGGATGTTATGCAGGATGAGGTGGGTAATTACGGTGTTGCGTCTATTCTTAGAGAGGAGGAAATTTTACAGTGTGAGGAGGAGACTACCTCAGCATCGGGGGAGGAAATCAAAATCATGTAGGAGGTCACTTAAGTTCTTGCTTAACCTTGTGGTATTGTTGATGATGCCGACAATGCTTTGCTGCTCCAACCTGATGGGAGTGAGACCGCGAACACTCCCAGTTTGATGATTATTTATGTACCTCGTCTCTTTTATTTCTCGATCCCGCTTCTTTATATGAGCTTGTGCAGGTTGAGCTTTCATGGGTACTCCAGGAGAACATAGACCTCCTCCCTATTGATGGCACCTTGCTCAAGAAGGATATTTTTGGTGAGATGAGTGAGGCTTCCACCTCCTCTTCTTACTACATCTTCCATCTACCTGTGAGGAGCAGGTATTATTGTTTAGGTAGATGGGTAATTGTTTTATCGTTGTATTGATACCCGTTACTGAAATAGTTATTAGAGTAGTTGCTTGTCCACCTTTCCTTCCATACTCCTATAAGTTAGAACTGTTAAAAATCTGAATAAGTTGTACTGGGAGGACAATAACCCCAGCTGTTATCTTACTTTTATTACATTTTTTTAAAAAAACAGTTTCAATTTGCCTATTTTGTTTTTGTTGTAGCTAACCCCTGCATGTACCTATTGTTGAAGGTGGGGTTTGTGATTCTTTGTATTTTGGCATATCTTCTAGTATGCTCATTTCTAAGCATTGGGTAATCCTTTCTGTAATCTCTTTTTAAATCATGAATGTTATATCATGTTTAGTATTGCTTATTTTAAGCCTGGGGTAGTGCCATTCTGTTTATTGTCCATTGCACGTGCACATTTTCATTTGCATGCATGAAGTGCATTTTAATTCATTTTTATAATTGATGCTTCTTACCACACCACATCACTTACATGAGCGCGGGCTTAACTGTTGATGCATCGCTAGTTAGATTTGTTTTTTGTCTGTGATTTGGAAAAATATGTGTGTTTGCATGGGATTGTGAGATAGAGTAAATGTTGACACTTAAAGTGCTCTTAGTCGATCACTCATATCTTGTGTAGAAATCTGTGTATAATTAATTTTTCTTCATGCTTATAGATTTATACTTTTTCTATTTGCGTAAATATTGTTTATTCTACTCAAAATTGGAAAATCTGGTGAATTTGACGGTATAATTGGGATGTGTGCAGACGATCGTTAGCCTTATATTGCTCGAGTAGGGAGGAAGGATAATCTTTATTGGTGGCTAATAACTTGCCACAAGCTATTTTAGAAGCATGAGAATAGGTTAGTTCAGTGCACAAGTGGTAAGTAGGCCATCATTTCGGCCCGGTTGAGCTTGTGTACCATTCCTATTTTTCATCCTCGCTAACCCCTTTATGCTTACCCTGCCTTTTGCTTAATCTTTATCGATATCTCACCAAAGCCAAAAAGTCGATCATGGCCGCGCACCCAAATTCAAACTTTAGTTGTTTCATATTCTTATTTGGGGTGTTGATGCGGTGATTTTATACTTTAGATATGCAGATGTGCTCTAATGAATAAATTTGCTGAAATTTTTGTGAAAAGAAATAAAAAATAATGTTTTGAAAAAAATGAAAAGAAACAAATTGTGAAAAAGGTGGAAATATGAAAAAAAGCTGAAAATGAAAAACAAAGATTGTGAAATTTTTATTGGGAGTAGGCGGTGCACACACTCATGTTGTTAAGTCCAAATCTGGGGGTGGGATGTACCCACACTATATTTTTGGTGCATGGATAGGTCTTTTTATGCTAGTTCATTTGGGTTAGGTGCATAGCCTCAGTGTTTATCGTTATTTACCCTACCTTAACCTAAGCCCCATATCTAACCAAAAGTCCTACTATTTCGAGCATTGAACCAAACTTTTTAATCTCTATTTCCGGATCATTGGCAATGCACGCCTTAGTAGTCAGTTAACTTTCTCCTTATGCACGCCTTAGTAGTCTAAAATTTATATAATTTTTATTGGTCATATGTTTCCTTCACGCACGGGCTTGTGTATGGCCTGAAAATCATTATTCTGTCGCTACCCATGCATTTTTTGTTCACGTGCAGTTGTTTCAGCCGAGCGTAAGGAGAAATCAAAGGTGTGGGACCCTTAGACTGTAGTGTAAGTTTTATCATAAATATCGCACGGTTCGATCGCATGACCGTGCATTTGACCATGCATGACTATTTAACCACGACAATTCTATTTAAGCTGCTGATTTCTCCCACATTATGATTGCTTCATCATTCCCTAAAGTTTCGCCGCAAACCCTAGGGGGAGAGCTTCGACTCCCTCCTCCCCCAGCCATTAGGCCTTTTGCCCTAGACTGCCTCCATCATCCAAGAGACTTCAATGAGGAGATTCTAGCCCTTTCTTCATTACCCAGCAAGGAGAGCTTTGCACTGGAGAAGATCAGATCGTGAGGCGAAGAAGATGGGTCTTTTACGAGGAAGTGATATCCCTCTTCTACCCTATACATAGTTGCAGACTAAGCAAGGATCTGGATTGACAACTCGATGATTCCTTTCGTGAATCTTAATATGTCTTTGGATGTGGTTGATTCCTTCACTTCTCTCCTTTTGTTTTGATGAGATTAACTAGTAGTCTTCATTTTTTTAATGATATGTGGTATAAACCATTATTCTTAACTTTTACTTCATTTATATGAATGCATTTTTTTTATATGTGTGTATGAGGTGAGCCCATTTCTCCATCGCCCTTCACTCTATTCTACAAGCCTACTCCTCCACTCCATGAGCTTACTCTTCCATCCCGCAAGCCTACTCATACATTCCACGTCCCTACTCTTCCATTCGCCAAGGGATGCAGTGTTAATGGCCCGTATAACCATTCGTCTTCTAAAGTAGGCATAACGGCCTGCATAATCCCCCTCGTTGCAAAGCCGTGCCCACGACCTGCATTGGTAAATTAGGTTTATTTTATTTTTTTCGCAAACAAACAAAGCCTTTAGTAATCCATCCGACCGCAAGAACTTCAAACTCAAGCCTTTCTCATAAGTTAACTCCACCTTACTATGTTCCACGTGAGATTGATACTTGGAGAAGTTTGCCCATTTTTTATACTTATGTGATCAGTGCACTTTTCATCCAACCCATCAAATTTGCATTTTTATTTCTCTCTTAGCCATAAATTCCAACCAAAATGTATGGAGGGAACTAAAAATTCCCCCTAAATTTTAATTCATTATTCTTTTACCCCTCCCCTCTAAATATCACACCATTTCTTGCGCCCAACTCCAACACAATCTTTTAGTTTCCTTACTCAAGACCCATCTTCCTATCACCCTATCACCATACCCTAGTCATTTTTCTCCTATTGTTATCCTCCCATCGCGATCCTCACATCGCCCTCCTCCCATCTCCCCTCTAGTAGAAGAGTCGCCTAGCTTCCCCTAAGAAAATCTCCAGTGCCGCCATTCTCAAGTGGTCTCTAGTGTTATCATTCGCAAGTTGCCTCTATTTACCCCTCTCCAACTTTCTACAGCTCCCCTATCTCTCTATTTTCCAGACATAGATCAAACAAATCTATTGCAAAGACGACTTCTTAGGGCAAGCGAGGAATGAAAATATTTTTGCTCATAAATTTTTTGAAGTGGGATGGCACCCCGCGACGGCCATGCAAGACCTCCAGTGCATGATACCTGAATTTCTACAACCATGCAACTGTAAACCTCAATGTAAGCTGTGCTCATGCTCTTCTCCAGCTCCCTTATTAGGAAAAACCCTTAGGAATTACCTTAACAAATTATATAAAAATTAAGTGATTTTATATCCTAGGTTTATTACCCATAATTTATTGAGAGGGTAATGTTGTCTTAAAAGTCTGAGATATCAGTAGAGACTAGTACATGAGAAAGGCATACTGAATTCTAGAGCATAGTCAAGAAAAGTCAACAAGAGTCGACTAGAAGTCGATGCAATATTGACTTGATATTGACATAACTTTGAATAGAAGTCAGAGCAACATAATAAGCTCAGTCAACGTTACTTCAAGGTACATATCGACATATACTTTGGCATGTTGTCGACGTAACATCAATTATAAAGATAAGTTGACAGACAATCAATATGAAGCAAAATTTCAACGTTACTATTTTATGAAATTGACATTACGTCGAATAAGAGTTCTGAACAGGATTATTTGAGAATCACTTCATGATTTTTTAAGAAATATTTAATGGAATTACAAATTCATGGAGACATTGGAAGATAGTTACAATAAGGATATTATTTTATGCCATATATATATATATATATATATAGTGTGTGTGTGGGGGGGGAGAGAGAGAGAGAAAGAGAGACATGAATCAAAAATAATAATGAATTACATAAAGTGATTTGGCAATTTGAATAGATAGAACTGATTTGGAAGACAATTATTCTATTCCTAATGAATAAGTTCTTCCAAGAAATAGTCGATCATCAATTTTTCTGAATCAGATCAGAGAGCCTGTTCTTCTTCTTCACATGGTCTCTTCATATGCTATTATAGATTTAGTGAAAGTAGAAAGAGATCATTTGGACAAATGGACAAATAATCCTTAAAATCTACTCCAACAAGGATTCATCGGAGATCTAGGATTCAATTCACTATGTGCCTAAAAATCCTTAGAATTCTTGCTGAGAGGACTCATTAAGAAGGTCAATTCTTGTACATTTATCTTCCCAATCTTCATATATTTTTCTCTTATTATTTGAGAAAAGAGTTTTGAGAATCCCTCTTCAAAGGATTTAGACTGTGGTTTTGAGATTCTCCCTGTAAAAAGATTTAGACTGTATTGGTTCAAGATCTACTTATCAAAAGATCTTGAGATTGGTTTTGAAAATCTTCATATCAAAAGACTCTAGCACTGTAATAGCGAATTACTACAAAGGTGGTAAAAGAGTAGACTTACCAAAATTTTGTGAAACTACTATTATTTTGTGTCCTCTGATTGTTTTTATTCTGTGCTTATTATTTTATTATGTGCTTTGATTTTGTGAGTTATTTATATTCTAGTCAGAAATCTGTGTGTATGCAAATTATGTGAAAATTATAATTAAAATAAGGATAACTTTTTAATCTCTATTTACCCCCTTCTAGATAATATTCAGAGGATTTTTATCAACTGTTCACACGTTCAATTGGTATCAGAGCTAGGTTAATCAAGAAAAGGTTAATACCTTGACTATAAAGATCTAAATAGTTGTAAAGTTATATTTGTATATATAAATCTATTTTCAAAATGTCATCTAATACTTTCAAATGATTTGTATCCACAGGCACCTAGCATATAATCTTGAAAAATTTACACTCTGGAAGACAAAAATTAAGTTATATATGAATTTTATTAATGAATGTATTTTTTATTATATTTTGATAGGACCACATATGCCTTACAGGAAAGGTTCAAATGGAAATACCACCTCAGAACCAATAACTTAATATGAATGGTGAGATATGAAAAAGTGAATAAAGGATTTGGACGCAAAATCCATGAACATTCTGTTGGATCTCGTGGCCAACCTTAGAGGGGGGGTGAATAAGGATTTATGCGTTAATAGAAATTTAAAAATGTTTTCCTCAGAAAGCCGAGTTTTGTAAGCTACTTCGGGGCGTTGGGTATCAAACGTGCGGCAGTAAGTTTGTGAAATCATTTTCCTGTGCAAGTTCGTTCGCAAGCCCTACAACACAAGCGCTCACTTTAATAAACCAGAACAATCACATAGTTAATCAAAACAGAAACTGGAATTCCATTGCATGAATCAGAATAACTATTGTTCTAGATGATTACAAAAAAGGTGATCTCCGTGACGCCGGAGATCTAAGGCGATGAGAAATAAAAACACTTTTTGTTTCTATACTGATCTGCTCCACAAACCGGTTGGCTCCCTCGTTTTCCTTCCAAGAAAAGTCTTTGAGCCGACTCCTCACCTCCTCACAAGGAAGGGTCTTAGAGCCCTGCTAGATCCTCCCCATCTAGACGTCCTTTTCCCCAAGGCAATTTCCCACGGAGTCCTCCCCGGATTCCGATGACCCTTTCCAGTCGATTTTCCTCTCCATAAGATTTAGAAACAAAGAAAGATTACAAGAGTAAAAGATATAAATGTTTTAAAGATGAAGTTCTCCATCTTGAAGACTTCTCTGTAGTGCGATTTACGGCCGGTGCTTGAGATCTCTATTTCCTGGCAATTATTCGGCCCTTCGTAGTCGATGCAGATCTTGGATCGCCGGAGTCTTTCGATCGCGAGCGATTGGGAGATGTCTTTATTCCTTTTAAACGAAGATGATCGAAATGGATGCAAGGAGGCAGCTGAACCATAGAATGTAGGAACTTCTGTCTATCTTTCATCTGAATTCTCTTGTTGGTTAGGGTACAGAAACCAAGGCGTCCTTTTATATGTCTTCGTGAAAACAGGCTACCGCTGGGTGTAAGACTAGCGCCCGGTGGTAGGTTCACGCGCTTGTTGTGCCAGCTGTCGTCCAAATCTGGAATAATAATTAAATGAATATTTTTCGTTTCATCGTTACTAGTACCGTGCGGTAACATCTACTGCCACGTGGTAATATAGGACACGATGATTCAAAAATAGCGTGTCGATATTCGTCGAGCGGCTAGCGCGGCACGATAACTGCTATCACTTGTGGTAGTTTGATTTCTCAAGAAATCAATCTCATCACTCATCGAGAGGTTAGCGCGGCGCGGTAACTGCTATCACCTGCGGTAGTTTGATTTCTCGAGAAATCCTCCTCATCATTTGTCGAGAGGTTAGCATTTCGCGAGAAGTCCTTCTCGACATTCGTCGAGAGGCTAGCGCGGTGCGGTAAGCACTACTGCTTGCGATAGTTTCCCGAGAGGCAGGCCAAATTAATTACTTTCGTTAGCGCATGTTGTAGGACTAGTGCGATATGATAGTTTCCCGAGAAATCTGTCCAGTTAATTCATCTGCCCAGCAGTAACTTCTACCGCTCGGCATTAGTATCCATACAAGTCTTCTTCTTCACTTGTACCTGTCAACCTGTACACTCTATCAACACAAGACATGATCAAATATAACCTGGGAGTATCAATTCTCAAACACAGGGCATGTGAAACATCAGTTCCAACAAACTCCCCCTTTTGATATTATCAAATCCATTCATAAGAAATAACAATGTGATAGAGTGCAGATAAAGAATTAGAGTTATAAGCTACCAATAGGTGGCATGTTCGCTATGTAGATCCCCTACACACACGCTCCCCCTGTTTACATGTTTGACATGCTCCCCCTATCTATGTGCACACATTGTTAACATGCTCCCCCTATCTATGTGCACACATTGTTAACATGCTCCCCCTACATGTGACCTCTCCTAACCCGTGAGTGATACTCATGAACATACATACTCATGAACCATTTATTCTCCTGCTTTGATATTAGCAAAAGTGCAGGCGAGGCCAACAAGACTTGCAGGATCAAAAATAGTAGATATGATGAGCGTTTAGACAAATAGCATATAGTGCACACACAAAGTAAAGTTAGAGATGGTAATATTAGAGGGGACTCAAAACGGAATACATATCAGAAAATTATAAGCACATGAGTAACAAAGTAGAGCAAGGTACACAGACAGAGAGATTCATTTTTCAGAGTTCATATGAATTGGACAACACAGACTAAACTAAGCACACAACGAGTACGTCTACAATGCTATAAGAGTAAGGAAGTAATCAAGTGAGACAAACATTGAAAACATCATGAGTGTAAATTGTGTGCTAGTACGTATTGTGATAAAAAGAGATAGTATAGTTGCAATCCAATTCTTATGTGCGGAAGTCTTAGACAAGGCAATAACATGTGTACGTGTAGCATCAAAAGTGAGATAACACCAAGGGAAAAATAACATATTGTCCATGTGAATCTTGATCGTATAGGAACCTAACACAAGAAAAATAAGGTGAATAATCACCTCACATATCATTCGATGTCATACCTAGGAAAAAACTAGGGGCACTAAGCTAAAGATATAGTCCATGCACAAGATCGAAGTGACTCTTTAACCATGGTGATAATCCTCACAATGCTCATGAAGACTTATCAAGAGGAATGAGTAGTGCTTGGGGGGGACCGTGACAAGAGATGTGATAGCTTCAATATTTTTATTTTGTTACATAGATCTATCACTTTAATCATTTTTTTTAAAAGGTTCACGGAGCCCCGAGTCAATTGAAATCTATTCACCTAGATAGATACACTTTAACTTGTATACATACGACTTTTGTACTAGAGTTTTTGCCCAAAGTTTCACACCTAGTATAATCACAACTATTTCGTGACATTGATTATTCAACGTATTTCTAGCGTGTTAGAATATAGTGTCATGATTTATAGCATGTATGCATATTATTTTTTGTCTTAAGTGCACCAGCTAAGGATGTGTGTATCATGTGAAGTCATTCAAGTATCTCAGTCCTCACACATACCTAGAGGCATAGACAATAGACACGACCCCGTCTTATCGCCCTCAATAGCTAAGAACTTATAGATTCAACCCACTATGACCAGAGGACAATATTTGCATAGATTAAGAGTCTGAACTCAAATATTGTACGTACGCATTATAGTCTAAGTCGCAGTCATGTGAGCCCGTTAGCATTATAAATCAACAATCGTTTTTTTTTGTTTTTTTGTGTTTATTTATATATATTTAATTTTTTTGTTTATTTGTTTTTTTTTAAATGACAAGGAAACTCAAGTAAAAACAACTCAAAAGCAAGTATATGAAGAAAAAAGGAACATAAAGAAAAAAAAACTACACACACAGAACTGTTAAACATAAATAACTCTAACTAGGATGAGAGATCCATAATGCCAAGCTCGAGTCGAAGTAGAGAGAAACGTGCATCTGGGAGTGGTTTAGTGAATATTTTCACTAGTTGGTCATCGGTGACAATGAAGCTTACACTGACGTTCTTCTTTTTTATATGATCGTGAATGAAGTGGTGACACACGTCAATATGTTTTGATCTAGAATGGTGTACTGGATTATTTGTCAAGTCTATGGCACTCTTATTGTCGCACCTAAGTGTAACATTCCTACAAGATAAGCCAAAGTCTTCTAATGTTTGAGACATCCATAGTACTTGAGCACAACAGCTTCCTAAGGCAATATACTCGGCATCAGCGGTGGATAGTGTAACCGAGTTTTGTTTGTGGCTTGACCAGGAGACTAGTGCAGGGCCTAGGAAATGACATGTACCACTTGTGCTCTTGCGATCAAGTGAACACCCTATATAGTCAGAATCAGAGTACCCGTGTATTGTGAAATCGGTGGTATGTGGGTACCAGAGTCAAAGGTTCTGTGTTACTATAAGGTACCTAAAATATGCTTTACTGTATTCAAATGAGACTCTATTGGATCGGCTTCGTACTTAGCACACATACCTACCACAAACGTGATATTTGGCCTAGGGGCACTCAAATATAATAATGATCCTATCATACCTCTAAACACAGTCTGATCGACGTAAATGCCACTTTCATCTTTTCCTAATTTAAGAGAGGCACTCATAGGATTTTTGACTTATTTCAGATTCTCATACCCAAAATTCACAAGCATATCTTTAATATATTTTGATTAACTTATAAAAATCCCGTCTTTGCGTTGAGAAATCTGAAATCCTAGTAAATAGTTAAGTTCTCCTACTAGACTCTTTTTGAATTCAGATTTCATTAGGGTTATAATTTCTTCACACAACTTGTCATTCGTGGCCCCAAAAATGATATCATCCACATAGATTTATAGTATAATTAGATCTGAGATCTCATTCTTTACAAATAAAGTGGTGTCCGCACTCCCATCCTAAATCCATAAGCTAAGAAAAAGGTGGTGAGCCTATCATACCAAGCATGGGGTGCCTGCTTCAATCCGTACAAGGCCTTCACCAACTTGTATACGAGGTTTGGGTAGGAGGCATTCATGAAACTGGGTGGTTGCTCTACATATACCTCTTCCTTAATGTATCTATTTAGGAAGGCACTCTTAACGTCCATTTTGTATAATCTAATTCGCTTATAACTAGCAAATGTCAAAAATGTACGGATGGACTCAAGACGAGCAACCAGGGCAAATGGCTCCTCAAAATCCACACCCTCTATCTGAGAATATCCTTGAGCCACCAACCTAGCTTTGTTTCTTGTTATCCAAGACTCACCATCAAGTTTATTTTTGAAGACCCATTTTAAGCCTATGACTGGATTGTTATCTGGACGCTCCACAAAAAACCATACCTTGCTTTGCTTGAATTGGCTCAGCTCCTCATTCAACGCCAAGAACCATGATTCATCTTTTAAGGCTTTAGAAACATTCTTGGGTTCAATATCAGATAGGAAACACAAGTTTGAGAATTCCTCATGAAGTAAGGATCGAGTTCAAACTCCATGAGATGGCTCTCCTATGACTAGATCTCAAGAGTGTTGCTTGGAAAAAATTAAGTTACTAGGAGGCCTATATCCTTGTTCCAGAATTTGAGTTTCACTTTCCATAATTCTCTCCTCACCTTCATCCCATATTGGTACACTCTCTTCAATCTCCTCTTCATTTGCCTTAGGCTCGTTAATTGGTGAATTTTCATCGAAATGCATATGAGTCGATTCTTCAACCACTAAGGTCCTATTATTGTAGATCATATAGGCCTGACTCGCACTCGAGTATCCTAAGAAGATACCAAGATCAGATTTTCATCAAATTTTCCAAGATGATCCTTAGTGTTTAGAATGTAGCATGGGCAACCAAAGACCCTAAAGTACGATACAGAGGGTTTCATTTCGAAATACAGCTCGTATGGAGTTCGCTTTAAAAGAGGGGGAAGCATGACTCGGTTCATCACGTAGCTTGCCGTGTTAACCGCTTCAACCCAAAAAGATCGTGGTAAGCCAAGCTCGGCGAGCATTGTGCGGGCTAATTCTCGAATTATGCAGTTCTTTCTTTCTACAACCCCGTTATGTTGTGGAGTGCGAGGGGCAGAGAATTCGTGCTTAATTCCTAAGGAGTCACACAGGTTTGAGAAGTCCTCATTCTCAAACTCTCCTCCATGATCTGATCTAATACATTTTATCTTTAGCTCCCTCTCATTTTGAAGTCACGTGCAGAGATTGGAGAATTCGCTAAAGGTGAAAGATTTATTTGTTAGAATGATCGTCCAACAATAACATGAGTAATCATCTATGATAACGAAGGTGTATCATTTCCACCTAGACTACACGTACTTAGAGGTCCAAACAAGTCCATGTGAATCAGTTATAGTGGTCTTGACGTGGAAACTTCAGTTTGCTTTTGAAAGAGGTTTTGATAAAATTGCCTTTTTGACAAGGAGCGCATAAGACATTTAGACTACCGCTTAAGTTTGGAAGTCCCCGAACAAGTTTATTTTTTTGATAGTTTTACAATAAGCTTACTTCCAGAATGTCCTAGACTCCTATGTCAAAGATCTAGTTCCTCATTTTTTGTAACTAGGCATTTCAGATCAGATGCAGATATATCATCAAAACTAACAGTATAAACATTATGATTTCCATGAACTACAAGCAGTATATTGGTAGTTTTGGCATCAATAATTTTGCAAGTGTTTGTAGACGACTCAAATAAGACATTTAGACCTTTATAACACAATTTGCTAATAGAGATGAGATTACGCTTAAGTCCATCTACATATAGAACATTAGAAATAGAAAATGCCTTGTTACCTATAGTGTCGCTTCCAAGTATCTGTCCTTTGCTGTTGTCCCCAAAGGTCACCATGCCACCCTTCTTCTTCTCTAGGCTAAGTAACTTGTCTTTATCTCTCGTCATGTGCTTGGAGCACACAAAGTCCAAGTACCACACGTTCTGTGTGTCCTATGCCTGCCAACAGACCTAAAAAGAAGATTAGGGTAAAGTTCTGGTTACCCAAGTTATCCCACCAATATGATAGGTAGAAGACTTTGGTAGCAAGACTTGCGTATTTTGTTTTGGCACCTTTCCTAAAACACGAGCCAGATTTGTTACCAAACTGTTAGATCCCAAGTTTTAATTTGGGCTAGGTTCACTAATTAGGATGAGTTTTACCCACATTGTATAGCTAGGGTCAAGCCTATGAGTCTTAGAGTTTAGGCTAGTCATTAGGTTCAACCTTCATAGACTAGCCAGCAGAGGACCTCAGTTGACTCAGACTTAGAAGAATTCAGAGTTCAAAATTATCAGTTCGAAGTTCTTTGAAATCAGCTCGACAATAGTCGATCTCAGATCGACAAACTCAGAAATCTTTCTCTGAGTTGAGCTCAACGATATTCGAGCTCAGGTCGATGGTCTATTCTTTCAGACAGATTCTCAGCTCGACGAACTTAGAGTGCAGAATTGGCAAGTTATTTCCAGAATGCAGTTCGTAGAGCTCAGGTCGACAAATAGGAATTCTCAGGTCGATGAACTTGGAACTCCAGTCTACGAATTCTGTTCTGAGGTTGACGAATTTTGTCCCGAGCCAGAATGAGAGTTTTCCTTACTTCAATCCCTTATTCATTATATTATTTATCAGTGATTTCCTAAGTAATTAATGCTTATATTCTCTTGAATATAGCCATTATTGGTAGCATTAATTATGGTCTTCATCAGGGTTAATTACTTGCTTATTTTAATGGGACAGTTGAAGAAACTCATTTAAAGCAATATTTCAGCCGTTTCATTTTTCAGATGAGTCAGCAATTAATGCTTGGAATTCAAATTTCAAAAGAGAATTCTGATAGCAGAATACAAAAGAAATTTTCTCTTTTCAGACGGCAAGAATAATCACTGCAAGCATACACAGACCAGACAGTACTGAGAATACATAGAAGAGATACAGAACACCAACATACAGAACTTTCTCTCTATGAAGAAATTATTCTGTTTTCTCCCTTGATCTTTGTGAATACTGAAGAAGAAGAACCATCAAATATCAAAAAACTTCTTCTACTTCAACTCGAGGAACATTTAAGGACAATAACTTTGAATTAGTCAGAAAGTTTCAGGATCTCTCAAGACAAGGCATAAGACCTCCACCCTGAGCAAGGCTCCAAGTTTCTGAACCATCTCTATATTTCAGAAGGAGTCTTGACAACAGAATCCACAAGTCTTCTCTATTGTACAGAGAAAAAAGACGACATCATCACCTCTCTCACCTCCTATAAAAGGGTTTATTAACTCCCTTCAAAAGTTCAATCCTGGTTTTTGGGTACCTGATCAAAATCCTAAAGGGTTGTGGATCTCCCTGGAAATAGATCTTGTGGTGGCAGACACCTGATAAAAAACCTGATAGTGGATTCCTACCAGGGTGATAGAAGAGTGGATGTACCCAGTTTGGGGAACCACTATAAAATTCTTGTGTTGTCTGTGTGTGATCATTTTCTTTCTTGTTCTTGCTGTACTGTGATAGATTAGCTTAGCCTATTTTCATTTCCTTTTTATATTATTATTGGTATCACTTATTTTACTCTGATAAATTTAAAAACAGCTAAAAGTTTTAATTACTCTATTCACCCCCCTCTAGAGTAAATAAGGTCTAACCCCTATCTTTTAATTGGTATCAGAGAGGTGTTTCTTTGGTTATACAAGCTAACACTTGAACCAAAAGGTCCTTGTTAGATATGATTTCTTTTCCCTAGTTTTATCTATTTATTTTATATCATGGCACAGAATAAAGATTATGCAAGCACCAAACCTCCAGTCTGAAACTTGAATAAGTTTGTTATCTAGAAGGCAAGAATCAAGTTGTGCATGAACTTTATTGATGAGGATATTTTTAATTCCATTTTTATAGGACCACCACCTCTAGTGGCTACAACTACTGCAAGTTCCAGCACTCATATTATTCCACCACCTGAGTGGATAGATGCTCAAAAGAAGGCCAAAATAGCTGATGCCAAGGCCATGAACATTCTGGCCGAGACAATGTCTGATGACATCTTCCAGAAAGTGGCAGAGTGCACATCAGCCAAGACCATTTGGGATTCTCTTAACCATATGGTTGCTGGTATAGTAGATGAGAGAAAGGACAGGAGATTCAATATTATCTCTCAATATGAGAACTTCAAGAAAGATGAGTCAGAGTTTGTAAGTGACATGTACAACAAACTAATCTCAATCATCAATGAGCTAAAGACTCTGCACAAGGACATAACTCTCACATAAGTCAATAACAAAATCCTAATGTGCTTCCCCAGCTTATGAGATTCCAGAATCTTGCCAATCAAGGAAGCCAAAAGTCTGAATGAGATTTCCACTAAATCTCTACTTGGAAAGCTCAAGTTCTATGAACAATTGATAAAGACTAGAGAAGCTGCAGAGCAGAAGACTCCTACATCAGCATGAAAGGAGAAAAGCATTGCATTCAAAGCATCTGAAGAATCAGAAGCTCTAACAGTTAGTGAAGAATTTCTCAGTCTCTTAGCCAAGAGATTTTACAAGATGGGCAAGAGGGATTTCAGAAGAAAGTTATCTAGGCAAGATGACAAACCAAGGTATGATAAGACACCAACTTAAGAAGTTGTGTGCTTTGGTTGCAGCAAGCCTAAACACTTCATCTCAGAGTGTCCAGATAACCAAAAGAAGGAGAGAAGAAAAGAAAAAGAAACCAGGAAGCAGCACTGCAGCACGCCCTCCTCCAGCAAGCATAAAAGAAAGGAGAAAGGATTTGTGGTTGAGACATGGAGTGAAATTGAAGATGAATCTTCATCTTCTAGCTCTAGTGAAGATGAAGATGAAGCAAAGGCAAAAGGAGATTTTCTTGATGGCCATTGATGCGTCAAGCAGCCTATCTGAAGATGACAAGTCAGAGGATGAAGACACTGAGTTTGAGGAAGCTCAGGTACTGTCTTCTTTTGACATCAATTCAGACAATTTTAGAACTGAGTTTAAATCCTTGTGCATTGATTTAATTAATTATAAAAAGGAAATTAAACAACTTAGAAAAAAATTGACTGAAAAAGAAAACTTGCTTTCTGAAAATATCAAATTAAAGGATGAAATAACTCTAGTTAATGAACAGATCATCGCATTAAAAACTGAATTAGCTGAGGCAAGGCAACTTGAAGAATCCCTAAATGGGAGAAGTATCAAGCTGATGGACATCACAAGTACAGTGAATGCCAGGCTCAATGGCAAGCTGGGCTTAGGTGCTTCATCAAGCTAACCCTCACTGATTTAGAAAAATATTCTAACAACTCCAATAAAATTTGTTTTTGAAAAAGACAAGGAAAAGAAAGATGATAATCACGTTAACCAAACAGAAGTAAAAAAGAAGAATAATAAAAAGGGAAAGAATAAGAAAAAGCCTAACTATAACAATGTTCAGCAGATTTCGTCGAACTCAGATCGACAAAATATGTACATTTCGTCGAACTCAAGTCGACAAACTCCGAACGCATACTTTTATTATAATTATTCTCTGAACTGCGATTGACGAAACCAGTATGGTTCATCTACCCGAGATTAACGATATTGGGGCCCAGAAAATGAATATTTTCATTCTCTGAGTGGAGTTCGACAAACTCATCCCCATTCGTTGACCTCAGATCGACGAACGTACCAGAATTCGTCGACCCCAGTTCATTATAACAGAAACTTTAATTCTAACAGAACATTTAATCAACCAGGGCAATATGTTAATCCATTTAATCAGTGGATAATTCCACCTAGAAAATTCCACCCCTAGGCTATAAAAATCAACCAGAATACTCTTACATTTCCTGTTTTAATTATATAAATAAACAAGGACCCAAGGTGACCTGGGTCAAGAATAGCCAATCTGTTTTATTGCAGGTGAAAGACTATCCCACCACAGAGCAATAGTGGTATTTGGATAGTGGTTGTTCAAAGCATATGATTAGAAATAAGGACAACTTAATCAACTATAAGTCAAAGCTAGGTGCCAAAGTAATATTTGGTGATTCCAATTGTGGCCAGACTAAAGGATATGTAAATGTCAAAATTAGAGCAGTCACCTTCAGGATGGTTGCTTATGTAAGTGGACTAAAGCACAACCTTATATCCATAAGTCAGTTATGTGATGAAAGGTTTCAGGTATTATTTAACAAAACTTCCTATATTTTTTACTTCTGTAGATAATCAAGTAGTGTCAACTGGTACTAGAGAAGGTAATATCTATGTAGTTAACTTTAGGTCTACTAAAACTGAAATATGCCTGTTTAACCAAACTACTAACAATAATGAACTTTGGCATAGGAGATTAGGTCATGTAAACCTGAAAAACATTGTTGAACTCTCTAGGGATAATCTTGATAGAGGATTTCCTTCTTGCCCATACAAGAAAGAAAGCCTTTTCATGGCTTGTCAATTAGGCAAGCAAACTAAAAATAGCTTTAAGTTACTTAATAAGAGTGATTCACCTAGGATTCTGTATTTGCTACACATGGATCTTTTGGGACCCATTACTATACAAAGCATAGGAGGGAAGGCTTATACCTTAGTAATTGTTGATGACTTCTCAAGGTTCACTTGAGTGTTCTTCTTAAGAAATAAGTCAGATAACTTCAAGGTTCTTACAAATTTTTTTAAGAGCATAAGGATTGAGTACTCTACTCCAGTTGCATTGATCAGAAGTGATCATGGTACTGAGTTTGAGTCTCTTCACATGCAAGAATTTTGTGAGAAGGAAGGTAGCAGGCATTGCTTCTCTACTCCTAGAACTCCTTAACAAAATGGGGTAGGTGAAAGGAAAAACAGAACACTCATTGAAGTTGCAGGAAAATTACTTGCAGATGCTCACTTACCCCTATCCTTTTGGGCAGAGGCTGTGAGCATGACAAACTATGTCATGAATAGAATTTTGATTCATAAGCTTAAGGGAAAGACCCCCTATGAACTACTCAAAGGGAGGAAACCTAAAGTAGATTATTTTAGAGTCTTTGGTTTCATTTGTTACATTCATAACAATAACAAGAAATATATTAGAAAGTTTGAAGCCAAGACTGAAATTGGAATTTTTCTTGGATATTCCCAAGTAAGTAAGGCTTATAGGGTATATAATAAATAACCTATGAAAATGGAAGAGTCTATTCATATTTCTTTTGATGAGACTAATATATTTTACAAGGAGAAGATAGCTTCTACCAGTGAGAATTTGCAGGAACCTCACCTATGTCAGAAGTTGGAAGAATTGACCCTCACTAATGAGGCTATTACACATCCTTCTCCACAAGTTGCTGAAGAAAGTGAAGATGATGTCACTAAACTCAGTGAAGAGCCAGCAATAGCCATAATTCTACAAGAGGAATTAACTCCCCAAGCTGTTGCTCAACCAGCTCCTCCTACTGAGATAGTCACACTTAGATATCATCTTGTATCTCAAGTGATTGGAGACATATCAGTGGGTGTGCAGACAAGGCATCAACTCCACCAGAACATGGGGCATGCTCGATTCATTTCTCAAACTGAGCCCCAATCCATTAAAGATGCTGAGTAAGATCCATAATGGATCATTGCAATACAAGAGGAGCTCAACTAGTTTGAGAGATGTAGAGTCTGGGATTTAGTTCTAAGACCGAAGACTATCCAATCATTGGAACTAAATGGGTATTTATAAACAAACTAGATGCTCAAGGTACTATCATAAGGAACAAATCCATATTAGTTGCTCAAGGATACAGATAAGAGTAAGGCATAGATTATGACCAAACATTTTCCTATGTTGCAAGGTTAGAAGCAATAAGGATATTTCTAGCTTATGTAACATATAAGAAGTTCACAGTATACCAAATGGATATCAAAAGTGCATTCCTAAATGGTGAACTCAAAGAAGAGGTCAATGTGGAAGAACCACCAGGTTTTATCTCTTCATCTTATCCCTCTCATATTTTTAAGTTGCATAAGGCTCTCTATGGTCTAAAGCAAGCTCAAAGAGCTTGGTATGAAACTTTAGCTAGCTTTCTCTTAGAGCATAACTTTTCTAGAGGCATAGTAGATAGGACTTTATTTATCAAGCATCATCATGATAAAATTTTGTTAGTACAAATATATGTAGATGACATTATATTTGGTTCTACTGATTCCAAACTATGCAAAAGTTCTCTAACCTTATGCATTCCAAGTTTGAAATGAGTAGCATGAGTGAACTCTCCTACTTCCTTGGTATCCAAGTGAAGCAGTCCCCTGATGGCATCTTCATATCCCAATCCAAATATGCTAAAGAGCTGATAAAAATGTTTGGGATGGCTGATGCTTCAGCTAATAAAAAACCTATGACTGTTAATGTTGTGGTTGATTCTGATGAACATGGGAAACCTGTTGATCAGAAATTATATAGGGTCATTGTTGGGTCACTATTATATCTCACAGCAAGTAGACCAGACAATATGTTTGCTACTTGTCTTTTTACTAGGTTCTAGGTGAACCCTAAAGAATCTCACCTTATTTTCTTAAAAAGAATTTTAAGATATATAAAGAGTTGCCAAAATTTAGGACTCTGGTATCCAACTGATTCAGAATTTGAGTTAATTAGATACTCAGATGTTGACTTTACTGGATGTAGAGTGGACAGAAAGAGCACCTCAGAGACATGCCAGTTCCTTGGTGCTAGACTTGTGTCCTAGTTTTGCAAAAAAGCAAACATCTGTGTCTACATCAACAACAGAAGCTGAGTACATAGCAGCTGGCAGTTGTTGTTCATAGATGTTGTGGATTCATAAACAACTCCTAAATTATGGTTTCAACTTAAATAATTCAACTCTACTTTGAGATAATACAAGTGAAGTTTCTATTGCACAGAATCTAGTGCATCATAGTAGAACTAAGCATATAGAAATAAGGCATCATTTCATTAGAGATTGTGATGACAAAAAGAAAATTAATCTTGTCTACATTACACTGATTTGCAAAGAGCAGACATCTTCACAAAACCCTTGAATGAGAGAAACCATCTATTCTTTCTGAATCAGCTAGGTATGATCATTGGATAAGCATTAATTTAATTTCTGTCTATGGTCGAAGAATTTGTCACTATTCGTCGAACAGAGATCGATGATCTGAGGACAGTTCTTGAGAAAATTTGTCGACCTGAGATCGACGAACTCTCTGTGTATGAAGTTTTATTTGTCGACCGGAGATCGATGATATTGCTTCAGAAAATTTTTGTCGACTTGAGAATGACGAAAAGTTTTCCTTCTTCAGACTGAGATCGACGAACTCTTTTATTAATAAAAAATTTCGTCAACCTCAGATCGAAAAATTTTGTTTATTTCGCGGGATGGAGTTTGATGCTTCATATTCTGAAAACATTATATCTAGGTTTTCTCCGAGCTCCATCCTGCGCTTTCTAATCCCCTTGCACTTGATCTCTATGTTTTCTTTTGCATGCGATCAATGGTAATTCTGGCGATCTCTCTTGCTGCAATGAAATTCGACATGGGATTCAACATTGACTTTGAATCATTCCAGCATTCTGATCAAATTTTCTTGGATATACTGATATTATTTGAAGAACAATAGTTAAAGAACTTCATGACAACCAGGATTAAGATTGTTGTTATAGAAATCAGAGAATGGGTGTTCACCTCCACTCCAGACACCGACACAATGACAGGAACAATATCTGGTAATCAAGTTTCCTTAACCCCCGCTGCTTTGACTGAAATTTTTTGACTGATAAATGGTGAAGAATATTTGGATATAGATAGTTCTCAATTTGATTAAATGGTGAATATAATGGGTCACACTAGAGAGAACCCTAATAAGCTTTTAAAGAAACATTTATCTTCTGAATATAAATTTTTAGCTAATATGGTGGGTAAGGTATTGCTGGGCAAGCATACTGCCCATGATTAAATCACCAGGAAACAGTTTCTAGTAATGTGTGCAGTGGTAAATAATAAGCCAGTAAACTAGGCCAAGATATTGTTTGATTTGATTAAGAAGAACAGTAAGAAGGAAGTGTGTTTTGGAAGGATCCTTGGAATCTTCCTACAGGAAAAGGCTATTGAATCCCTGGTCTCACAGACCATATTCATTAATGCTTCCAAAAGGCTTATATGTGCCTTATTTGGAAGGTAGGATAGGACTATCTCAAAGCCTTCCTCGGCTTCCACCCCTTCCAAAGCATCTGAGGATACCAGAGCTGTCACACATGATCCCCCACCCTCTGAAGATGTTCCCTCCATCAGCATTCCATCCACCCAGATTCTAACACCTCCATCTCAACAACCTACCCCTCCACAAATTTCAATTCCTTCATCAACCCTCCAACAACCATCAACATCTCAAATTCATTCTCCAACACCACCTCTTTCTCTAGATCATCAACCTACACCACTTCAATCTCCTGAACAAAAACAAACTCCACATCAATCTCCAGAGCATAACACACCACCTCAATCCCCACATCCCCAACATATTGCTGACATTCCCCTATATAACCTCTCATCCTTTCCATCTTTTGATCTCTTATCATCATCTCCCATCAATACTCCATCACCTCATTACGAGCCCATGACAGACACCACTCCTTTCCCCTCATCATCCATCCTTCATCCTTCTGAATTAAATCAAACACCTTCTGAGTTAATGCAAATGGATTCCCCTTCCATTCCCTCTCTTCTGGAACTCATCACTCCCCTTCTCAAAACCTTATAGAATAGGACATTAAACATCTTGCTGAATCTATCTCATCCCTATCTTCTCTCATCTCTACTGCCCCTACTATCCCTTCTTCTAGGGGGCCTAGCTTCAGAACCCTCTGAAGCCAGGCAAGGGGAGATATCAAGTGAAGAAGCTCTATATAACAACCCTCCAGAATCCTCCAGAATCCAAGCTGATTGAAGAGATTGATGCTCTATATGACAACCCTCCAGAATACTCTGATGAAGAAAATGATGAAGAAGATTCTGATGAATCAGATGATCCAAAAGCTAAAAATAAGGTTGTTATGAAAAGGAAAGATATTCCAAAAGGTTCTCCTAAACTAAACCCTACCCATGAGACTCTTTATTATATACTGCACAATATTATTCCTTATCAGGGTATGCCACAATGGATGTGGTTATAAAAGAATGAGCAAAAAGAAAGGAAGAAGAGAAGAAGGTACAGGTCTCCTTCTAAGAAATTCAGGAAAGACCCTCGTCCTCCTCCTCCTCCATCTTTTGGGGCCTCTGGAAGTGTATCTCAAAGATCATCACCAATTACTAAAACCTATAAGAGACACTCTAAGCCAGATAGCAGCCAGCAGTTCTCTCAAAGCAAGCCTCCTCCAGCTACAGATAAGAGAAGTACTTCAGTTTCTATTGATGATTCATAGAAGTACTCCAGTCCTATAAGGCCAAAATCTCCACCTATTACTTTTGTAGATCAAGAACAGGAAACATCTGCAAAAAATGGCCAGATTTCATGAGCTGATAGGACTTTCTTAGATCAACAAAGCTGAAGCTGAAGGAAAAGATCCTTCTCAATACTCAACAATGTCATCATATAAAAAAGAGAAACTTAAGAGTTATGCTAAAGATAACAAGTTTTTCAAAGTTGATGATTATATGAGCTTACATCCAGATGCAGTAGTTCCAAGAGCCACCTCTTGCAATATAATTGGAGCATCAGACATGACCATGACAAAAAGAGAAGCTGCTAATCCAAAAAGAGAGATTATGTTCAAACAGCCTTCTGATAAAGCTAAAAAGGAGAAGCCAAAGAAGAACAAGTCACTGTTGTGTTTAACTCTTTTTTTTTAACTCTATTTATTTAATCATGAAGCACCTATGTAAATATCTGCTAGATGTTTTTATTTCTTCCCGATATATGTTTTTATGCTTTATGATTGTTTTCTTTTATTTGTATTAGTGACCTCACCCAAATAGGGGGAGATTGTTGGATCTGTAGTTTGGATTTGGTCTAGGTTCACTAATTAGGATGAGTTTGACCCATATTTTATAGCCAGGGTCAAGCCTATGAGTCCTAGAGTTTAGGCTAGTCATTAGGTTCAACCTTCATGGATCAGCCAGCAGAGGACCTCAGTAGACTCAAACTTAGAATAATTCATACTTCAAAATTATCAGTTCAAAGTTCTTCGGACTCAGCTCGACGATCGTTGATCTTAGATCGATGAACTCAGAAATCTTTCTCTGAGTTGAGATTGACAATATTTGAACTCAGGTCAACGATCTATTCTTTTAGACAGATTCTCAGCTCGACGAACGTATAGCGCAAAATTGGCAAGTTATTTTCAGAATGCAGTTTGCAGAGCTCAGGTCGACGAACAGGAATACTTAGGTCGATGAACACGGAACTCCAGTCGATGAATTCTTTTCTAAGGTCGGCGAATTCTCTCCCGAGCCAGAATAAGAGTTTTCCTTACTTCTGTCCCTTATTCATTATATTATTTTGTAGTGATTTCCTTAGTAATTAATACTTTTATTCTCCTGAATATAGCCGTTATTGACACATTAATTATGGTCTTCATCTGGATTAATTACTTGCTTATTTTAATGGGACAGTTGAGGAAACTCATTTAAAGCAAAATTCCAGCTATTTTATTCTAGATGAGTTAATAATTAATGCTTGGAATTTAAATTTCAAAGGAGAATTCTGACAGCAGAATATAAAAGAAATTTTCTCTTTTCAGTCGGTAAGAATAATCACTGCAAGCATACACAGACCAGATAGTACTGAGAATACAGAGAAGAGATACAGAACAACAACATACAAAACTTTCTCTTTGTACAGAAAACATTCTATTTTCTTTCTTGATCTTTGTGAAGACTGAAGAAGAACAACCATCAAATATCAAGAATCTTCTTCTACTTCAACTCCAGGAACATTCAAGGACAACAACTTTGAATTAATCAGAAAGTTCCAGAATCTCTCAAGACAAGGCTGAAGACCTACACCCTGAGAAAGGATCTAAGTTTCTGAACCTTCTCTACATTTCAAAAGGAGTCTTGACAACAGAATCCACAAGTCTTCTCTGTTGTATAGAAAAAATAGAAGACATCATCACCTCTCTCACGTCCTGTAAAAGGGTTTATTAACTCCCTTCAAATGTTCATTCTTGGTTTTTGGGCACTTGATCAAAAGTCTAAAGGGTTTTGAGATCTCCCTGGAAATAGTTCTTGTGGTTGCAGTCAACTGATCAAAAACCTGATAGTGGATTCCTACCAGTGTTGAAGAAGAGTGGATGTACCCAGTTTGGGAACCACTATAAAATTCTTGTGTTGTCTGTATGTGATCATTTTCTTTCTTATTCTTGCTGTGTTGTAATAGATTAGCTTAGCCTATTTTCATTTCATTTTTATATTACTAATGGTATCACTTATTTTACTCTGATAAATTTAAAAATAGCCAAAAGTTTTAATTACTCTATTCACCCCCCCCCTCTAGAGTAAATCAGGTCTAACCCCTATCTTTCATAAACTTATGACAGTTTACACACAAAGTGTAAACAGTGGATGCTGCTTTTATCGAGTTGCTTGAGCTCTTGCTTGAGGATAGGGATAGCCCTCCAAAATTCTTAACATTTTCTTTAGATTTATTAAAGTTGCATTTAGGCTTGGAATGATAATGATTCCCACTCGGTGGTGATGTTGGACTCACGTATCCTAATCCAAACTTCTGATCCATGACACTGTGCTCCCAACAGCATATCCAATGATTTTTGGCCTATTTCAAACTTTTGGATAGCATAGTTGAGATCATGGATCCTTTCCTTTAAGGCGGTGTTCTCAGTAACTAGCATCACGCACCGATTGCAAATTACTTTTTGCCTTCCTCTATCTTGGACAGAGATATTTTATGTCTTTTCTCCAAGGCATTCTTTTCATTGATGATACTAGTTGTTCTCAATGTTGCCTTGGAGAGACTTGCTTTTAGTTCTTTGACCATTGTCATCGAGTGAGAAAACTCTAGACATTCGATCTTCTCTTTGCCAGTTCTAATTACTTCACTTTTTAATTTTTCTAAGTCCTTTTTGATTTTCTTATTTTCGGCTCTCAAGGACTTTTTCTCAGAAATAACGCTTTCTAATTTATCAACTAAATTTTCATAAATTTCAAGAAGTTCAGTATAAGTAGGTAGAGTTACCTCAGTGTCACTCTGAACACTTGACTCATCGTTAGATTCTTCTTGATTCTTTCCCATCAGGCATAGATTTGCCTCATCTTCACTGCCAGAGTCTGTGGTGCTTTACTCGTTCGATCCATCCTCATCTCAAGTGAGCGCCTTCAGCACCTTCTTATTCCCTTTATGCAAACTTTCCTTTCCTTTTTCCTCCTTCTAGAGTCTTGGGCATTCACTCTTTAGGTGCCCAGGCTTGTGACAGTGATAACACTCCGGCTGAGTCTTTTCATCAGTGCTTTCTGTCTCTTTCGATGGCTTGTTCCACCTTCTGCCTTCTTTAGCTCATCTCTTCAAGATTTTCTTGAATTTTCCCTACTTCTTGGGATTCTTCATGAATATTTTGAACTCCTGAACATAGAGGCTCTCCTCCTCATCTTCCTCAGAATCTTCAGCAACTTTTCTCTCCTTTACGGCCTTCAATGCCAGTCTCTTCTTCTTTACTTCCCTGGAATATTCCTCAGCTTGAATCTTCAATTCAAGTTCGTGTTTCTTCAGATTGCCGATGAGGCCCTCTATCTCTAGGGTGCTGATATCATGAGACTCAGTAATAGTTATCACCTTCGGGTTGAAGCGAAGAGGCAAAGATCGCAGGATCTTCCTCACTAGGTCACCATTTGGAATGTTTTTTCCGAGAGATCTTGAGGCGTTGACGATCTTAGTAAATCGTGTGTACATACTATCCACATCGTCGTCAATCTCCATCCATAACTGTTCATATTCAGATTCGAGTCGGAATAGCTTCGACTCCATCACCTACGAAGTACCTTCGTGAATGATCTGAAGAAGACGCCATATATCATAAGCAGTCTCGCAGTTATATATTCTATTGAATTCAGTTTTGTCCAAGGCACACAATAATGAGTTCTTGGTCTTGGCATTATTCGTACATCTAAGCTTGTCTGCTTCATCCCACTTATCACGTGGTTTTTCTAAGACTTTATCCCCAACTATGATAGTGGGTGCAGTGTACTTTGTCTCTATCATGGCCCATACATCAATGCTTTGAACCATCAGAAAGATTCTCATGCGTGTTCTCCAGTGACTATAGTCACTCCCCATAAAGAGTGGAGGTCGACTTACACCTTGTCCCTCATTGAATGCATGAATGGAGTTGGACATCTTACTTTAGGTTTTACAGCCTTTTAGAAGTAACCTCGCTCAGATACCATTTGTTGGATCTCATGAGCAACCTTAGAGAGGGGGTGAATAAGGTATTATGTGTTAATAGAAATTTAAAAATGTTATGCTCAAAAAGCCGAGTTCTGGAAGCTACTGCGGGGCGTTAGGTATCTAACGCACGGCGGTAAGTCTATGAACTCATTTTCCTGCGCAAGTTCGTTCGCAAGCCCCACCTCACAAGCACTCACTTTAACAAACTAGAACAATCACAGAGTTAATAAAAACAAAAACTAGAACTCCATTGCATGAATAAGAATAACTATTGTTCTAGATGATTACAAAAAGGGTGATCACCGTGACGCCGGAGATCTAAGGCGATGAGAAATAAAAACTCTTTTGGTTTCTATACCGATCCGCTCCATGGACCAGTTGTCTCTCTCTTTTTGCCTCCAAGAAAATTCTTTGAGCCGCCTCCTCACCTCCTTCCAAGGAAGGGACTTAGAGCCCTGCTAGATCCTCACGATCAAGACGTCCTTATCCCTAGGACGATTTCCTACGGAGTCCTACCCAGATTCGGACGACCCTTACCGGTCGATTTTCCCCTCCACAAGATTTTGAAACAAAGAAAGATTGTAAGAGTAAAAGATGTAAATGTTTTAAAGAATAAGTTCTCCCTCTTGAAGACTTATCCCTAGAGCGATCTGCAGCCGGTGCTTGAGATCTCCATTTCCTGACAATCGGTCAGCTCTTCGTAGTCGATGTAGATCTTGGATCGCCGGAGTCTTTCGATCACGAGCAAGAGGGAGACGGCTTTCTTCATTTTAGACGAAGATGTTCGGAACGGACGCAAGGAGGCAGCCGAACCCTAGAGTGTAGGAGCTTCTGTCTATCTTTCATCTGAATTCTCTTATTGATTAGAGCACAGAAACCAAGACGGGCTTTTATACATCTTCGTGAAAACAGGCTATCGCCGACGGTATGATTGGCGCCCGACGGTAGGTTCGCACGCTTGTTGTTCCAGCTGTCGTCCAAATCTGGAATAATAATTAAAATGAATATTTGGCATTTCATCGTTGCTAGCACCGCGTGGTTACAGCTACCGCCATACGGTAATATAGGACACGACGATTCGGAAACAGCATGTCAATATTCATCGAGTGGCTAGCACGACGCGTTAACTACTTTCGCTTATGGTAGTTTAATTTCTCGAGAAATCCAACTCATCACTCGTCAAGAGGTTAGCGTGACACGGTAACTGCTATCGCCTGCGGTAGTTTGATTTCCCGAGAAATCCTCCTCATCATTCATCGAGAGGTTAGCGTTTCGCGAGAAGTCCTTCTCGACATTCGTCTAGAGGCTAGCGCGGCACCGTAAGCACTATCTCCTGCGGTAGTTTCCCGAGAGCCAGGACAAATTAATTCCTTGCATTAGCGTGTGCATTAGGAGTAGCACGGCACGATAGTTTCCCAAGAACTTTATCTAGTTAATTCACGACTACCGCCCAGCGGTAACTTCTACCGCTCAACATTAGTATCCGTAGAAGTCTTCTTCTTCGCTTGTACGTGTCAACCTGCACACCCTATAAACACAAGACATGATCAAATACAACCTGTGAGTTGATATTCTCAAACACAGGGCATGTGAAACATCGGTTCAAACATATTCTAGTTTAAATAATATCTTATGATATATTCTAGAAAGTGGCTGAATTCCAGTCAGTAAAAGAAATATTGAAATTTTAATTAAGGATTATTGATGAAAGTTCTGATGAGAGAAAAGATAGAAGATCTCTACTAATATCTCAGTATGGGAATTTTTAGAAGAAAGCTGAGGAATTTGTAGATGAAATGTATAACAGATTCAGTATTATTATAAATGAACTCAAAGGACTTGATAATGATATATCACTCACTAAGATAAATGATAAACTACTCATGTGCTTCCCAAGTACATGAGATTCTTGAATCTAGTCTATTAGAGAGTCCAGGTACCACAAGGAGATTACTATTGTTGACTTATTAGTCAAACTCAAGTCATTTGAGCTTCTTCTGAAGCGTAGGGTAGAGTCAGAAGAAAAGGATAGTGTAACTACCCCTAGAGACAAATCTATTGCTTTCAAATATATTGATAGTGGACCTTCCATTTCAAAATAAGAAATGTTCAATCTCTTTGCAAGGAGATTCAAAAGGTGGGTTAAGACTAAAGACTCCAGAAGGAGAGACAAGAATCTGAACAAGCCTGGGTTTGACAAGACTCCAAATAAGGAGATAATGTTTTTTGCTTGCAGAAAACCTGGGTATATAGCAACTGAATGTCCTAAAGAACAAAAGGACTGTTCCAATAGAAAGAATAAGAAGAAGAAATTTCTTAAGAAAATGGATAAGAAGAAGGGAAAAGGTTTCATTGTTGAAACGTATAGTGATATTAGTTCAGAATCATGCTCTTTATCAAGTAGTGAAGAAAAAGTTATTGTTGATGAAGTATGTCTTATGGATTTGGAAACAAACTCAGATAATGAAGAAAATCAAATATGTTATTTTGATGATATTGATTTTTCTTTTGAAGAATTTAAGGAGTGTTTCAAAGAATTCTATAAAGATCAATTAAAAGAAGGAAAGCAAATAATACAAATGAGAAAAGAAATTAAATTAATTAAGAGTTATCCATGTGACAATGAATAAACTGAACAGGAAAAACTTTTGAAAATTGAGGTAGAAAATCTGAAGGATCAAGTAGCTAAAGAAAGAGCTAACAAAGGCAACGGCCTTTGAGGACTCCTTGAATAGAAGGAGTCAACATCTTAGAAATATCACAAAAAACCAAAAGAAAAGATTTAATCACTTAGGATTGGGTGATGATCCTACAAGGATAACAATAATTACCAATACACCAGCATGGAAAAATCAAGTACCTTTCATTAGGGAAAGTGAAACTCAACCTATAACAAATTTAGATAATGAATCCTGAAAAAATCACAACTTTTAATAAAGTAATTAAATCAAAAGATAAGGGTATTCTAAAACCACCAGTGATATTTAATGTACAAATGTCTATAGTTTTTGCATGTCGAGAACATGCGTCGACTTTATATCGACGCAACCTATGTGATATGTCACCTCAAATCGATGTAACCAAAAAGTTTTGTCGAATACTACTCGATGCATTTCCCTTGTTAATAGTTTTGCATCATCATATGCTTATCATCCTATTTATCTTTCTTATACAAAATACTTTATAAGAGGACATGAAACTGGAAGTTGTTGGTTTAATAGACAAATACTCTTTTATCACAAGGGGTATCATTAAACACTTACTTATACATTCATCACCCCTTATAATGGAAAAAAGAATTAATGAATCCAAACTAACTTGGATCCCAACTAATGTTTGATTTTATGTGCAAGAAAAAGACTGTCCCTCCAAAAACCAGTTGTAGTATTTGTATAATGGTGTCTCCAAACAAATGAATGGGCATAAAGAATTGCTGGAAAATTACAAGGCCAAAAATGGTCCCAAGGTAAATTTTGGTGACTCCAATTATGGTAAAACCAAAGGCTATAGTGTGATCAAAATTGAAGATATGACTTTCTCCAAAGTGATTTATGTTGAAGGACTCCAACATAATCTCATTAGTATTAACCAGTTATGTGATGGTGAATATAAAGTTATATTTACTCACAACCTGTGTCAAATAGTCTACTCTAAAACTGTTGTTATTATGCTATTTGGTTTTCAAAAAAGTAATATTTATGGAGTTTATTTTAGCTCAAATAAAAATGAAATATGTCTGCACAATGCTGAAATAGATAGGATTGTGCTTTGGCACAGGATGCTTGGTGATCTAAACCACAATATCATAGCTAAGCTTTCAAAGGATGATCTAGTTAGGGGCTTACCAAAAGTTTAATATAGGAAACTAAATCCTTGTAAAGCATGTCAGCAGGGAAAATAAATCAATTTTTCATTCAAACTAATTGGTAAGAATGATTCTTCAAGAATCTTGTATCTACTACATTTGGATTTATTTGGTCCACTTACCACTCATAGCTTAGGAGAAAAATCCTACACGTTGGTCATTGTAGATGATTTTTGATAAAATCACCAACGTGTTTTTATTCTGTAATATTTTATGTTATATTTAATTTAAAATGATACTTTATATGGTATTCTTAGTTTGTGTGTGCAGATTGCAAAGAATACACGTCTCAATCAAAATTGGAACAAATTTGTTAAACGTCTAGCTTCAAATGACCATCAAAAATTACATTGCATGTTGATTCATACACCTACAATAATAAAACTCGCAATACCATTTATCCAAGCGCCAATGATCGGCGCGGAGAAAATCAGCACTAAAGGGTGTGGCTGATAAAACAATGCCAATATAGGCACTGATTTAATCAGCGCCATGTTGGCACTGAACTAATTCAACACCAAGTATTGGCACTAATTTATTCAGCGCCTATACTTAGTCACAAAATTATTAAGCACCAAGTATTGGCGCTGATTTATTCAGTGCCTATACTTAAGCACTGAATTATTCAACACCAAGTATTATCACTGATTATTCAACGCCTATACTTAGGCGCTGAATTAATTTAGTGTTGGGATTTAAAATGCTATACTTTAAGGCTAGCATAATTTTAGAAATTAAATTGCAGCCTTAAAGGATGTCGTTACTATTATTTTTAATTAGTTTTTTGTTCATTTTTTTAGAGGGAAAATTTTGCATGAGTCATCTATAAATTCATTTTATTGTGTGAGAAGAGGGAACATATAATTTTAAGCTGAAAGTGAGAGTTAACTTACATTATATTTGTGAGTTTTTGAGAGATATTGTATGAGAAGAAGGAGACTTGAAGGAAGCCCATGTTTGCACTCCCCGCAAGTTTGTAATTCTTCATTGTTGGATTAATAAAAGTATTTCTTTGGTACATTTATCTTCTATGATTATCTCTCATATACTTTTTGTAAAACGAATCATGCGTAAGTAATCATCTTTTGTCTCATGTGAAATGTAATTAATCATGAGATTATATTATTATAATGATTCATCATTTTATTAGAATATATTTTTGTCCGAAAATTGTATTGAATAACTTTGATTTTTTGTGTAGCGTGAATGCACATGTTACATTACTATCAAAGTTCAATATAATTTTGAGCGAATGCACACAAAATATTCTTAGTTTTTAGCAAGAATTTAGGCTCAATCTTGAAGATCTCAATCAAGTTTTATCACTCAAGATTTTATATTATTTTGCTCGTATATATCACATGCTTAAGAAATTTTTATGTAATATGTGGAAAGCAATATATGAGTATTTTGGTGACTTGTTCAAAAATAATTTTTTCTGTGCAACTGAGCTTCTATAAATCTTTTTTATTTAGTGATGAATCCTTATACAATAATTATGTACTAATCATTTTTATAAAAGTGCACCCCAGAAATATTTACCCAAAACATACTTCTTAAAATTAAGCCTTTCAAATTACTTTTGTATATTTACAACCATTCAAATCTTTTATTTAAAATTCGCCTAGATTAAAGTAGAATTTAGACCTTCTCTGTGAATCGACTCACACTTGCTTGGATATTACAATCATACACCGTGCACTTGCGGTTTTTATTTCGAAATTTTATTGCACTATATATCATATTGTATTATTATTCTAGTGCTTTGAAATTTCTCATCAAGTTCACCGTTACCGGGAAGGTTAATATTTTCTTCTTTAATTCTTCAGATAATTTAGATTTAGGATTTATTATTAAAAAAAAATATTATAATATATAATTAACTATTTCATAATTTATGAAAATCTATCTTGCTCTAAATTTTTATTAAAATCAACTTTGAATTTTTTAAAAAGTAAGAAAGATGAATTTTTAGCTTGCTTGCTTATTTTTAAATTACTATCAATTATTCAAACTAATAATTTTTAATGAATCTTGTTATCAAAATCAATTTTATTACCAAGAACATAAAAATGAGTATAACCTTCTAGAATATAAATTCAATCATTATCATAGTGAACAATATTTTAATAATGATCAGAAAAATATAAATTTCGAACTTCAAAATTTAATTAAAAGTAGTGTGCAAGTTTCCGAGAATCTAACAATATTTTAAAAAACTATCGAACGTGTAATAGCTTCAAATTCTCAAGTCCTGCCTTGATTAAAAAACATGCCAAAAAATAACCTCTTCAAATAATAATAATAATAATAATAATAATAATAATAATAATAATAAGATTTTAAGTAACTCAAATAAACAAACAACTAATAATTTTGACTTTGATGACTCTATGAATGTTCCGAGGAAGAATTAGATTGTGATGAATTGAATTATATAAAAGAAGAAAATTTTGATAGAATTCTCCTATTATATAAAATCGAAGCTCAAAATTTAAATGATAAATTGATAAGAAAATTGATGGGTTACACCACCATTTATAAGGAAGATTCCCCCATGATCTCCTCCCAAAAGGGGTTGGGAGGAGATCATGAGGTTGACTAGTCAACTCCACCTCCCATGAACTCCCCGTAATGAGGGATGAGGGAAACATGGGGGGGCCACTCCCTCTCTCCACCAAGAAACCGGCCCCCATTAAGGGAAAACCGCCGCTGCCGCTGCCGCCGCCCGCCCCCCCCCCCCCCCCCCCCCCCCCCCACACCGTCGACGGCTTGCCCGCCGTCCGATCATGGTGGGTCTTCCTCGCCATCCGATCTGGTGGGTAACCACCCACTAACCCACCAAGTTAGTGGTGGGGCCCGCCATAATTTTCTCCCGGAGGATATAAAAGGAGCCCCAGGGCCTCCTCATAATTCACCTTTTGGCTCCCAGTCATCTTCTTCCTCAGGCGATAGCTCTGCCAGACTCCTCCCTCGGATCATCCTCCAGCCACCTTGAGCCACCAGTGGGCCACCAGTGGGCCACCAGCAGGAAAACACCTAAGTCTCGGAATGAAGGAAAGAAGGAGGAAGACGACCACTGCAAGCGGACAAGCGCCGAAACCGCGCTCCAAGCTTGCAAGCACCAGAATCACTTTTCGGATTCCAGTGTCCAAGTCGCTCCCGCAGCGCAGTCTATTGCCCGTCGGAAGAGAAAATCTCTCTCGCCCCCAGGTTGTAACGAGGAGCGGCCTGTCGTCCCCGATTCTCCAAGTAACTTGTAACCGCAAACAACTAGTGGACTTTGACCGACACAGATCCGGTCACGTGATTTTTTACCCGATTGAGAGGTTTTTTCACGTCATCACATCTTGTATCAACCTTTAATTTTTATTGACTGTGTACACGCTCGACCGCTCCGTAAGCTAAGACGGTCCAAGTAAATCTGATTCGACCGGGGCATCGAGTTAGTACGCAACAAAAATAGTTTTATCAAAAAATTGAAGAAAATATTATGGATACAAAAATTGATAACTTATAATGAAATTATAAGGCAAGAGCACGATAAGGTAGAATTATCAAAGAAATCCAGGTAGAAAATTTTGATCATCTTACAAAATCTATTGATAAAATTTTAGATGTTGAGATTAATCATGAAGACAGTAATATAGAATTTGAAAGAAATTCAAAAATTAATGCAGAAAATATTATAAGTTGTGAAACAAATCAAAGTGATGATTATGAAATGATGGAAAGAAATAATTTGGAAGAAAAATTTATTAAAAATCATGAGGAATTATAAAATAAAAATTTTGGAGATTAATTTTGAAAGAGTATTTAAAGATGATTCTTATGGTATAAAATACTCTAATATATTACAAAAAGATCTTGAATATTTTGATAAAAGTTTTGAAAAATTAAAATTATTAGAAGATTTTGATCGTCTTGATAATAAAATGATATATAAGAAAAGATATTTGAGCTTAGAATGAGTGGCCACTGGCCGGTATCTTTAATACGCTAATATTTTCATCTTAGTCACCAATTAAGCGTCAATTTTTGAAACTCTCTAAATTATAGAAATTAAAAAATTAGGATTGTCATGTGTTTTGAAAAAGAAGAGATTTATTTTGATAAATTAGAAAATAAAAATTATAAAGTTAATAAAAAAAATATTTCACTTTTAAAATATTATTATTATAAATAAAATTCTGAAAACATATGGAAAATTTAGATTTTATCAATCAAAATTGCAGCAAATATTATGGACCGGTCCTTTTCATATTAAGTTTATCTTTTAAAATTTAAAAATAATTGAATGTGTAGCCTCATACATACATGATCATACATAATTCATCTTAGAAGTAATCTCTTTATTTAAAAAATATGTTACTCTAATTTTATGTTTTATTATTGTTTTGCTCGAGGACAAGCACAAAAAGAAATGTGGAGAGGAAGATTCACTTCATACTATTTTATAAAAAAAAATACATTTGGCATCTCTCTCTCTCTCTCTCTCTCTCTCTCTCTCTCTCTCTCTCTCTATATATATATATATATATATATATATATATATATATATATATATTAATATTCATGGACAATAATTTATATCATTAAAACAAGATTTACTAACACATGTTTAAATATAAAGTCAATAATAGTCATTAGTAATCACGTATTAGTAAAGTGTAACTTATTTATGTGTATTGAATTCTTTGTTGGGAAGAACTCACATGAGATGATTTAAAATGAAATAGTCAATTGAATATTATGATTACTTTTATTTCTAGTAGACCTTTATTTGAATTCTTTTTATGACTTTTATATTCCCGGTTATTGCTTAAGATGAAGATGATAAATCTTGTTGATTAATCCACTTAAGATTGATTTAGAGAACAATTATATTTTATTATTTGACTCTCTAACTACATTAGTTAGTTATCCCAGTTAAATAATTTATTTGGCTTTTGTTCCCTTATAATAGTTTTTCATCTGTGTTTTCAAAATAATATGAGAACAAAAAAGTCAAAATTGATAAAGTCCTAGCACTATCATGGTCCCTGATAAGCCCTTATAGGCATTGTGGGATATGACACCTAAGTAACTAATGATCTCCTCTAGCACTACTCTAGTTCCCGAAAAGTCCTAATAGGCATTATGGGTTATGACACCTAGGAATTATTTTTGAAACTTAAATAAATGTTATTAGAACTATTTGATTTACTCCTTCACTAGCTCTACCTTAATGTTTGATAAGATCTAATGGGCATTGTATGATGAGGTGCCTAGGGAGCTATCTTATATTATTATTGGGGAACATTTTGATTTTAGCATTTCTGGAATCAAAGCTTACATTAACGTATTCATGAAGCTCATGTAACAAAACGATAATCTTTATGACTTTAATATACTTATTCAATGATTTCAATATTAAGAGAATTTTTTATTATGTCTTTACAAATTTGTCTTTTGCACTAACGTAGATTATTTTTCTCATAAATTGAGTTTATTTATAACCACTAGATTATGAGAATGAATAAGAAAACAATTGAGCTAAAAGTACTTTTCTCTCTCTTAGAATTATGACCATATTATCTAAGATATATTTTTGAATAATATTTGTTTAAAAGGTGAGAAAATTTGGTCATGTATTTATAAAAGTGTGTAAGAATCTAATTCCATAAAAGTTGAAATTATTTGTCAATATTTATTAAGGAATTCCAATATTCTCTAAAAAATATTTATATAGTTATGTACTTGTAAATTTAGGATAGAATTTTGTGGTTGCAATTCTATGAAAACCCACATAAGACTCAACACATCCACTAGGGCAACTTAGGAGTTTAAAGGCATATTGCAGGTGTTAAGTGCAATTGTAAAATCTATGAAAAGAATATTTATCTAGTTATTTTTTGCTAGGGACGAACAAAACGTTAAGGTGGAGGGGTGATGAAATCACCAAAGTGCTTTTTTATAATATTTTATATTATATATTTTTTAAAATGATACTTTTAACGGTATTTTTGGTTTGTGTGTGCAGATTGCAAAGAATACACGTGTCAATCAAAATTGGAACAAACGGGTTAAAGGTCTAGCTTCGGATGACTATCTAAAACTGTATTGTACATTGATTCATACACCTACAACAATAAAACTCGCAATGCCATTTATCCAAGCGCCAATGATCGGTGCTGATTAAATCAGTGCTAATGGGTGGGTCTGATTAAACCAGTGCCAATATAAGTGTTGATTTAATCAATATCATATTAGCACGGAATTCATTCAGCACCAAGTATTGGAATTGATTTATTCAGTGCCTATACTTAGGCACCGAATTATTCAACACCAAGTATTGAAGCAGATTTATTCAGCTCCTATACTTAGGCATTTAATTAATTCAGTGCAATAATTTAAAATGCCACCCATTAAGGCTGGAGTAATTTCAAAAATAAAACCTCAGCCTTAAAGGCTAGATTTACTAATATTTTTAATTAGTATTTTTGTTCATTTTTTAGATGGAAAATTTTGTATGAGTCTTCTATAAATTCATTGTATTGTTTGAGAAGAGGGAATATCATATTTTTGAGCTAAAAGTGACAGTTTACTTACATTATATTTGTGAGTTTTTGAGAGACATTATATGAGAGGAAGGAGACTTGGAGGAAGCTCATGTATGCGTTCTGCGCATGTTTGTAAGTCTTCATTGTTGTATCAATAAAATTATTTTTATGCTTCAATTCTCTTCTATGATGACCTTTCATATAATTTTAGTAAAACAAATCATGCGTGAGTAATCTTCAATTATCTCAAGTGCAATGTAATTAATCATGAGATTATAATTATTATAATGATTCATCATTTTATTAGAAAATATTTTTGTCCGAAGATTATATTGAATAACTTTGATATTTTGTGTAGCGTAAAGGCACAAGTTACATTCCTACAGAAGTTTGATGTAATGTGGAGCGAGTGCACACAAAATATTTTTAATTATTTAAGAAAGAATTTTGAGCTCATTCTTGAAGCTCTCAATCAAGTTTTATCAGTCAAGATTTTATATTATTTTTCTCGAATATATCACATGTTTAAGATATTTTTAAGTAATATATGGAAAGCAATATAAAAGTATTTTGGTGACTTGATCAAAAAGAATTTTCTATGCATCTAAACTTTTATAAATCTTTTTTATGCAGTGATGAATCCTTATACAATAATTATATATTAATCATTTTAATAAAATTGCACCCGAGTCATATTTACCCAAAATATATTTCTTAAGATTAAGTCTTTCAAAATAAGTCTTGTATATTTACAACCATTCAAACCTTTTATTTATAATTCACTAGGATTAAAGTAGAATTTAGATCTTCTCTGTGGATCGACTTGTACTTGCATAGGTATTACAAGCGTATATCGTGCACTTAAGGTTTTTATTACTTTAAATTATAGTGCACTATATATCATACTATATTTGTTATTCTAGTGCTTTGAAATTTCCCATTAAGTCAAGATTCAGTTGGGTGTTCTTTCAAAAAGCAGAGTTCAATACCTTATTAATACTCTCAAGATTCATTAAACAGGTTTGATCTAAATTTAATACTAAAGTTTCTTTGATTAGAAGTGATCACGACATAGAGTTTGAAAATCAATTAATCTGTAGATTTTGTGAGGATGAAGGAATAAGACAAAGCATTTCAGCTCCTAGAACCACTCTGTAAAAAAGAGCTAAAGAAAGGCAAATTATATTGCTCCAAAAAGGTAAATAATACAAAAGTATACCCCCTTGTTTATAGAAAATTGGGAGAGAAAGAGAGGAATACAACAAGCGATGTGAGATTAAATACAAGCTGCGCGACCTATATGGTTTGATGGTGTCAAACAGTAACACTATACAAAGAACTGAGATAACCTAGTGATAATAGAGGTAAGCGGCCTCTAGACCGCCACTACATGCCGCCAGATCGTAACTGCGGGTTGCCACTAGATCGTAGTTATGGGTTTCCACCAGACTACCACTATATGTCGCCAGACCACCACTTCAGGTTTCCACCTGTTCACAATTGCGGGTTGCCACCAGACCGCTACTATAGGCACCTAGACTGCAACTACATGCCACCAGACCGCCACTACAGGTTTCCACTAGACTACAGTTGCGGGTTGCCACCATACCACAAGTTTCGGCTGAAAGACCGCAACTGCGGGCTACCACCAGACCGCAGTTACGTGTTGCTACTGCGGATAACCATCAGACTGTAGTTGCAGGTAGCTCTTAGACTGCATCTGCAAGATGTCCTCCGAGACTAGAATGCCCTACGGGAAGCCAACAACTAAACTGCTAAACCATTCTAAATAGCCAGACTGCCAATCTGCCAAGACAAGTCGCCAGACATAACCATTGCATCCTATCATGCTACAACACAACAAGACCACAGAGACAAACCTCCAAACCGCTTGAACAACAAGTCATCGAGACCAGTCTTCCAAACCGCCAAACTCTAACACTCCCCCTCAATCTAAAGCATATATATCAACCATGCCCAACTTGCTACAAACATCTGAAGTGAAGAGGAAACTGGTTTCGTGAATATGTCTTCCAGTTCTTTATCAGAAGTGACAAATGGAGTGCAGATTTGATTTTTCAACACCTCTTCTTTAATGAAATGGCAATCAACTTCAATGTGCTTTGTCCTCTCATAGAAGATAGGATTCTTCGATATATAAATAGTAGCTTTGTTATCACAGAACATTGGAAGAGGATGATCATAGACTTCTCCCATGTTAAGCATAAATGCTTGAACCATTTCAACTCACAAGTTGTTGAAGCCATGCTCTTATACTCAGCTTCAACACTTAACCTTGAAACTACCGAGTGCTTCTTGCTTTTCCAGCTAACAAGATTTTCTCCTACAAAGGTGGGAAAACCTGATGTAGACTTCCTATCTTCTTTGTTATCAGTATAGCTGGCATCAAAATATGCTACAATCTTCAAATGATTTTGCTTTTGAAAAAACAAGCCCTTTCATGGAGACCCTTTCACAAACTCCACAATTTTCATGGCAGAATGCAGATGACACTCTCAAGGAGTTTGCATAAATTGGCTAACCATCACAACTGCATAACAGATATCTGGTCTGGTAACAGTCAGATAGATGATTTTTCCTGCAAGTCTCATGTACGCAGTATAATCTAGGAGAAGAGGAGAATCTTCAGTCCATCCCGTATCATCCCTAATAGCTATCGAGCAATGAATAGGTCTTGTGCCAAGAAGACCTATTTCCTTTAAGAGATCTAGCGCATACTTTCACTGCAAAAGAACCACAGAGCTGTGCTTTCGTGAATTCTCAATTCCCAGAACATACTTCGGAGTTCCCACATCCTTAGTAATAAAATGTTATCGAGGATGTCATTTTGCCAGATCAATGCCTTCCTTATTATCACTAGTAAGAAGGATATCATCCATATAGACAGCAAGAACCATAAAGCCTTTAATAGTCTTGCGTATAAACAGTCAATGAACATTAGAACTTCGATTGAACCCAATAAGAGAAACAACGCCACTAAACTTGTCAAACAAAGCATGTGGAATCTGCTTAAAGCCATAAATCACCTTCCAAAGCTTGCATACCTAAGACTCCCCCTGAGAAATATACCCAGGAGGTTGCTCCATAAAACCACTTCCTGCAAATCCCCATAGAGGAAGGCATTCTTCACATCTAACTGAGATATCCCCTAGTCTTTATTAACCGCGACCGAGAAAAGAATACGTATAGTGCTGATGCGAGCAATGGGGGAAAAGTATCAAAGAAGTCTACACCATATATTTGAGTAAATCCTTTGGCAATAAGCCTTGCCTTATAGCGTTCAATAGAACCATCTAGAAGATACTTGACAACAAAGACCCATCCACAACCAACAATATATGTGCTTAGAGGTGTGGGAACAAGTGTCCAAGTACCTCTCTCAGTTAAGGTTTTCATTTCTTCATCAATAACGACTTTCCACTTTGGAATTGTAAGAGTCTCTTGAGAGGTGGTCGGGATGACTATAGAAGATATAGCAAGAGCAAAATGCTTGCCAATCTAGGAAATCTGTGCATATGAGACAACAACATCACTATGATGCTTAGTGTATTATCAGACATCCTTCCATAGGGCAATGGGAAGATCAAGATCACTCTTGTCTATAGGAGTAGATCCACTGCCAGAAAAAGTAAGAGACCTGAGAATAGGCAAAGAAGGCCCCAAGGGCAAAGAATCACTCTCAAGAAGAAAGAGATTGTGCAACAAGAACAGATGTAAAAAATAACTAGTGCGGCAGAAGTACCGAAATAATGGACATTGAAGAGGAAATATCAGAGTGCAAGATAGAAGAAGCAGGAGAAAAATACGGTGTATCCTCAAAGAAGTTTACATCAGTAGAGATATATTATTTACAGAGAGGAGGATCAAAACATCGATATCCCTTCTGATTCAGACAATAACCAAGGAATATGCATTTATTAAATCGAGGATAAAGTTTGTCATGACCAAGAGAAGGTATGTGAACAAACGTCGTACATCCAAAAACTCTAAGAGGTAAAGGAAACGGCTCAGCCCAGGGATACAAAATGGAGAATGGAGTCTTCCCAAAAGAACAGACAAGGGAATACGATTTATGAGATAGCAAGAAAGAAAAAAGCATGACCCTAATAAGACCGAGAAACATTCATTTGTAAGAGAAGGCTATGAGAAACATCAGGGAGTTAATGATTCTTGCGTTCAACAATGACATTCTATTGAGAGGTATATGGGCAAGTAGTTGATGAATCAAACCGTGGCTCGCACAAAATTCAGAAAATTGATGACTGACAAATTCCTTAGCATTATCAATAAAAATAACCTGAATAGGCACATTAAACTGTGTGGAAATCTTATGATAAAAGGTAGTAAACATAGATTAAAGGTCAGAATGCTCTTTCAAGAGATACAACCAAGTACATCTGGAGAAATCATCAATAAATATAATAAAGTACATGCTCTCTCTATAACTAGTAGCAGTACGTGAGGGTCCCCAAATGTCTGAGGGAACTAGTTCAAAAGGACACGAAAAACTACGTCTCGTCTAAGCTAGGAAAGAAGAGCGATGATGTTTACCAGCTGATATGCTTCAAAATTCAAAGGGAAATTTTCTTGAGGAAGATCTGGGAGAAGTTGGTAGATGAGGTGAGAAGGAGGATGGACAAGATAACTATGCCATTGCTGAAGGGAAGAAGATGTAGAAAGAGCAATGACATTTTTAAGAAAGAAGAGGCCACCACTCGCAGTTCCAGTAGCAATCGTAGCCTTTGAGACAAAATCATAGAAAGAACAAGTAGTTGCAGTAAAAGTAACCATGCATGAAAACTGTGTGTAGAGAGCATGAACAGAGAGTAAATTGCACAAAAAAGTTGGAACATATAGAGTTTCCTCAAGCTACCAAGACGGAGTAAGGTGCATAGTGCCAACACCTTGTACAGGATAAGAAGCTCCATCTGCAATAATGACATGAGATACCCATTTCTGCTTATTCAAGTAGGTGGACAAATGAGAATTATCGGTCATGTGATAAGTGGCATAAGATTCAATACGCCACTTATCGGAAGAGGCCAAAAGAGCATGGTTAGACACAAGAAAAACCGACTTCATGGAGTGAGAAATCAGATAGAGAAAAAGCTAACCACATGGTTAGACACAAGCCCACAAAAGAGGATAAGAAACTGTGCGAATAAAAAAACTGCACGATCAAGTAGTTAAGAAAAGAAATCACAAAAGACTGCTAGAAGAGCGCAAACAGAAAATGAACAGGTTGCGGAAAGAACATGACCAAGGAAAGAAGACAGGCAGAGAGACTCAAACCGCACAGTTGAGTGAGAAGCCAGAAGAGAACAAGGAAGGAGAACTTGCCACCAAAAAAGAATAAAATTGAGAAGAGGAAGAGACCACACGAGTAGAGAAAAGAACCCGCGTAAGAGGAGAAAACAAACCGTACAAGTAGAGAAAAATAACCCGGGCGACCACAACAACCCGCAAGAGCACGGGAGGCGAAACAAGGATGCGCGAACACCAGCGATGCCGTGTGAACTGAATAGAACACCAAGACTAAAGAAGTCGTAGGATAAGCGACTATCAAGGGAGGGTAGGGTAGGAAGAAGACCAGAAGTGGTTAGAAAAATAAACTGCGAGCAAATTAGAGAAAAGGATCAGTTGGCTCTGATACCATGTAAAAAAGAGCTAAATAAAAGCAAATTTTTTTGCTCCAAAAAGGTAAATAATACAATGGTATGTCCCCTTATTTATAAAAAATTAGGGGAGAGAGGAGAATACAAAAAGCGATGTGGGATTAAATACAAGCCATATGTCCTATACGGTTTGACAGTATCAAACCGTAACACTATACAAAGAACTCAGATCACCAATGATAATTGAGGAAAGACGGTAGACAGCTACTACAGCCTTCCAGACCGCAAGAGTGGGTTCCACTAGACTGTATTTGTGAGTTGCCATCAGATCGCCATTGTAGGCTGCCAGACTGCCATTACAGGTTTCCACCAAATCGTAGTTGTGGGTTGCCACCAGACTGCCACTGCAGACCGCCAGACTGCCACTACAGGTTGCCACCAGACCGCAGTTGTGGGTTGCCACAAGACTGCCTGGCCGCAACTGCGGGTTGCCACCTGTTGGCAGTTGCGGGTTGCTGTTGTAGATAACCATCAGACTGCAGTTACGGGTAGCTCTCAGACTGCATCTGCAAGAAGACATCCAAAATTGGAAATCCCTGTGGGAAGACGACTACTAAACCACCAAGCCCTACTAAATATCCAGACAACCAATCTTCCAAGATAAGTTGCCAGACATTACTGCTTCCTTCTATCAAGTTGCCACACAACCAGACCGCAGAGATAAATCGCCAAACTGCCCGAACAATATTCCACCGAGACCAGTCCGCCAAACTCTAACACACTCAACAAAATGGAGTGGCTGAAAGGAAAAAATAAAACATTAATTGAATTTGGAAAAACATTATTGGTTGAGTCAAACTTTCCAAGGTCCTTTTGGGCTGAAGCAGTCAATATTGCCAACTATATATTGAATGTAAGTCTCATTCACAAAACAAAGATGAAGACTCCTTATGAGCTTCTAAAAAGGACACCTATAGTATTATATTTTAGAATATTAGGATGTGCATGCTACATTCTCAATAATGGGAAGAGTTATCTTGCCAAATTTGACAAGAAGACAAATGATGGAATATTCTTTGGGTATTCCTAATCTAGTAAGGCATATATGTATTACAATAAAAGAACTCTCAAAATAGAGGAATCCATGGATGTATTCTTTCATGAAACTCATTCATTTTCCAAGGGGAGGAAACTTCCACCTAGAACTTTTTGCAGGAATAGATTCCCCTGAATGCAGATTCTGAAATGTTAGGAATTGAAGAGAATTTTAAAGAATCATCTTAAAAACATCATTAGTTGGACGGTGTTATAGAAAGCTCAGATGATGAATTCTTTGCTAAAGGGATTTATAACCCAACTACAGTCACTATTCAGATTAATGAGCAGGAAGCCGACTTACAACATGCATGACAAGATGATGAAAATTAAAGAGAAGAGCAGCAAGGAAACATTGAAACACTTTTGTTCAAACAAGAGTAGATTCAAAGAGATCAATACTCATGGATCATCCACAAACTCAAGTAATTCGATATGTAAATGTGTGTGTGAAAACTATGAAACAACTATTAATAGAGGACATGCTATAATATTTTCTCTCATAATTTGAACAAAAGAAATTTGAAGAAGCGGACAATGATCATTATTGGGTTGTTGCTATGCAACAAGAGCTTGCTAAATTTTAGAGAAATAAGGTTTAGACATTAGTGGAAAGGCCAAGGAATTACCCAATTATTGGAACTAAGTGGGTATTTAGAAATAAGTCGGATTTAAATGGAGTAATAGTCAGAAAGAATACTAGATTAGTTGTTCATGATTATAGGCAAGAGGAAGTAATGGATTATAATAAAACTTTTTCCCAATAGCTAGACTAGAGGAAATCAAGATGTTCCTTGCCTATGCAGCATATAAGAAGTTCAAAGTATACCATAAGGATATCAAAAGTGCTTTTCTTAATGGCACTCTTTAAGAAGAGATTTATGTTGAACAACCTCCAAGTTTTGTCAATCCAACTTATCCATCTCATGTATATAAACTAAAAGAAGCATTGTATATTCAAAAGCAATATCCAAGGTCTTTTAAGATATCTTGAGGGTACACCTGAAATAGGATTATGGTATCCTGCAGAATCAGAATTTGAACTTTATGAATATTCAGATGTTGATTATACTGGATACAAATTGGATAAGAAAAGTACCACGGGAACTTGTCAATTCTTAGGTTCTAGACTGATATCATGGTTTAACAAAAAGAAAACATCATTTTCTACTTCTATAGTAGAAGCTGAATATATAGCTGTTGGAAGTTGCTGTTCACAAATATTGTGGACGCAAAATCAATTACTTGATTATGATCTAAAGTTCACAAATTAAAAAATATTTTGTGACAGCTCAAGTTCTATCTCAATTGCTTCTAATCCTTTGTTGCACATTAGGACAAAGCATGTAGAAATAAGGCATTACTTTCTCAAAGACAATATAGAAAAATGGGAAATTTCTTTAGATTATGTGTCTACTGAAAATCAAAGGGCTTAAATTTTCACTAAGCTTATTTATGAGATCAAGCACAAACACTTTATCAATGCTTTGAGCATGCTTGATAAATCACAATAAATCATCTTACTACTAACACAACATGCAATTTTTCTTTGAAATTTATTGCTGGGAAAAACCAGCAGAAGACTTAAAATTTATGTATGTACTTAACATCACGTTGAATACAAGTCGACGACACATCAACTTATATTCGACACAATGTCTAGATACGACGACTATGTTGATTTTTGAACCTTGTCGATGAAAAGTCGATATAAATCAATGTCTGCGTTAATTTCATATCTGATATAGAATTTTCATGATATGTCAAATAAAAGTCGACATCACGTCAACTAAAGAAACACGCACTAAAGCTTTAAGTCCTAATTTGTCGAGGTTTCTTCTTCTTATATTAGACTTCATATTCACTTAAAACTCTTCATCTTCCCCACTCTATTTTACTAAGTTCTCCCTCTCCTATTTTCCTTGTGGTGTTACCTGTACTTAAATGGAAACTAAGACCAACTCAGGATTCAGTGTTGATCTTAATTTTTTTGTAGCTGTAGTAGATTCCTTAAAAGAAATTTTACAACTCTTATCAAATGCTAAGTTAAACAAGTTAATCACAACCAGATGTCTGTTATATTCTACAAAGCTGATAGAGTTCATAAATACTGTCATGATTGATGAAGATAGAACAATGTTTTGGCAGATAAACGGGTCAGAGGTTAATATAACTGCAAGAATGATTCAGGAAACTTTTGAACTGCCTTCTATTAAAGATTACGCAAATCTTTCTGATGTAGAGATAAAAGAAGCACTGAAAAAGTTGAATTTCTCTAAAGATAAACCAATTCATCTTAAAAAGAAAGACTTTTCTAAAGAATATGAATTTTTAGCTGATCTTGTCGGAAAGGTGCTGATGTGCAAAATTTTAGCACATGATAATGTCCCTAAGGCCTAAATACATTGGATAGGGGTCCTAGTATTAGAAAAGAAAATTGATTGGAGCAAATGTATTTTGCATCTTATAGGTCATAGGTACAGTCACAAGGATAATGTCTATATGACCTTTATGAGTCAAATTCTCAAACAACACTATCCCACATTGTGTAAATCAAAAGCAGTAAATATTCCTCATGACAAAAGACTTTCTATAACCTTGTTATCTAAGAAGACCAGAGTAACACCCCCATCTATCATGTAGAATATAACAAATGGTCTGGCCAGGGCTCCATGCCTTATTCCAGGAATAGTTAGTGGAGTTATGCATTGAAACCAAGATATACACATGCCCTAACTCAGAGTTGCATTCTAGCGGAAGTATTTAACATTTACTTAGAATCCAATACATGAATGTCCACTAATAACACCATACGAATGATATTCAAAATACACAAAGTATCTTGGCCTTAAGTCTATACAACTATTTTCTCATCAAAAGTGTTTTACAAACATCGGCACACAGGTCGGCCACACATGAAAATAGTAAAAGATTCGTCTTTGGGCCTTTGAGGGCCAACCAACACAGCATAAGGGACTTCAGCCTGCTACTTTCCACTTGGCTCTCTAGTACCCGCAGAAGCACGACCACCAAGATATGGCAAAACAAGACAATCGTCAGCTTTAGCTTACCAATTTATAACGATCCCACCGCCTTCTCGGGGCATTAGAGTTCCTTCCCTTCCACATGCCTCATGCACTCAGGGAACATTTTTGGTGTTCTGGAATTTCCCAGGCCCACCACCATCCTCAGTCCCAGACCGATGGTCAAAATTCGCTGTTCTGGACTTTCCCAGGCCCACCACCATCCTTATTCCTAGAACAATGGTCAAAATTAAGCATTCTAGTCTTTTCGACTCATAGCCTAAGGCTCTAACTATGCCAACGATGAAATCCAAGTCTTTAGCCAATCATGTACAAGAATGACATAACGAAGGTATAGATCAGCTATTTCTTATTTCTTAAATCTCCATACCAACGTCAAAAGATAAAGCAATCAAAGCGGAAGACAAGACATGGGTCTGCCCTCCCTTTCCTATATCAAACATACATTACCCTGTTATGTTTCAAGGATGATACTTATGACCACCACAACTGGACAACTTCAGGTTTAACAACTTAACTTGCCACCCATCTTATATCCAAGAAATGGGCTCATAATCATCATAATATAGCTCACTGAGAGCTAATGTTGGGTACATTGATCACAATGTCGAAGATTTGAAGAAGGCCCACAATCCAATAGTATACACAGGATTATATTTGATATATGTTCAAGTTAAATATATATATAAGATGTTTATTGTTACATGATTAGACATGTTTTCAGGGTCAGAATGCTATTTAGAGTCAATACAGGATGCTAGAAAAGCAGAAATCTGGTTAAGTCTAGAAGTGTTGAGTGAGTTCACTTCACACAATTTCAGGAGGCTAAAAGTGTTGACAGAAGATCATGCATTCAAAGACTCAGTGTTGATGGACTAAAATCATGTTTAAGTCCAGAAGCATTGAGTGAAGGCTGTTCACTCAACGCCTACTCAAAAGGAAATCTGTCTTAGTATAGAAGCATTGAGTGAAGAAGGCTCACTCAATGCCTTATCAATAATTCAGCAGAGTCCAAAATCATTGAGTGAAGGCTATTCACTCAACATCTTTATTTAGAAATTCAGTGCAAGTCCAAAAGAATTGAGTGGAGAAGGCTCACTCAATGCCTTCAGTTAGGATGACTGCCAAGTCCAGAAGCGTTGAGTAAAGTGTCTTCACTCAACACCCTCAACCAAAAGAATTCTGCAAAGTACAAATGCGTTAAGTGATGAAGGTTCACTCAATGCCTTATCAGTTTAGATGTCTGAGACAAAAGCATTGATAGACTAAGGCTCACTCAATACCTCAAGAAGCAGATTTTCTACTAAGTGTTTTTGCATTGAGTCACATAGATACACTCAATGCCTTTGTAAATTAACTATGAAAACTGCTAAGTACACAAGTATTGAGTCATGCTGACATCATCTAATTTCAAATTAAGCAGTGTTTGTGCACTAGAAGCCAAATGGCGCCAAATGCTTTCTGAAAAGCAGTTAAAGGTAAAGTAACTTTACAACTGCTATTTTGGCTTGCCCATACAGATCAAAGAGCCATTGGATGGCAGGATATAAAAAGACTTTACAGATAAAATAAGAAAGGAGAGCTTTCTGGTCTTCATCTTTAGATCGATCATTCTCATTTTTACAGAAGAGTTATAGAAGACAATTGCTTGCTGATTGAAGTGAAATATGTAAGTCATTTCAACAAGAACAAAAAACCTAATTTTTTGTATAAGGTGGAGTAGTAGAGCCCCCAAAGAAAGTTATTGTTCATGTTCAAGGCTACTACTTTCAACTCTGATATATTAAAGCTTGAAGATACAAAGCTCCATATCAGGTCTTCTCAACACAAGTAGAACTACTCTGAAGATCTATAATCATGTGGTTGTGAAGAGTTAGGACTGAGTTTACTCAGTTTTGGGATGTGACATAGAGGAACATTTCTCTAGAGTCAATTATCACAAATCTTTTCTATAACTGTAGGATCATTGTTTATCTGAGTTGTACGCTTGATTTATAAAGGCTAAGTGTAGGAGCTGTGTCTCTGAGTTGTAGGATCCTGTTCAGGATCTAAGGTAAGGCTTGTGCTTGAGGTAGGATTTTTGTGTAGATCTGAGGTAGGAGATCTGTGAATCTCTAAGTGCACGGCTTCTAAGCCTGAGATAAGATTTATTATACTCTGAGTTATTGGAGTGAGTTTCACTCTAAGGTGTAGGATCCTAAGGGATCTAAGGTGTAAGCTCAAGGAGCTGAGTAAAAGGAGGAGTTAGTCAAATCTATCTCACTGCTAGATAGGTGAAGGGGGAAAGTGGATGTACCCTATATAGGGGAACCATTATAAACTCTTGTGTGTTGTGGTGTCTCTTGAAAGCAAAATAACTAAATCTAACACACAACTTAACCTAAGCTCAAAAGAATCAAAATAATTTAAAATATACCTATTCACCCCCTCCCCCTCAAGGTATATCGCTACTCTTGAACAAAGACTTTCAAGTGGTATTAGAGGGAGATTGTTCAAAAACGACATAACTTTCGGAACAGATCTCCAAGGGTAGCAGAAGATTTTCTCTATGGGTTCAGGTGAGAACCATAAGGAGTTGAGCTCTATGAAACTTCCTAAATGTAGGAAGGAAAATTTTAGGATCTGGAAGGAAAGGGTAAGGCTATTTATGGAAGCATTAGAACCTAGAATATTCATAATAGTTCAGGAGGGACCTTTCATTCCCATGAAGGTCTCTACTATAGATGTCAATATCAAGATACCCAAGAAGTACACTGAAATTACCAAGGATGAAGTCACTCTGGCAAGCATAGACAAAAGGGCTCAAAACATTATTGTTAGTGTCATAGATGACTCCATATTCTAGAAATTGGTCCACTGCTGAACAAATAAAATATGTGGGATTCTCTAATAGTATATATGGAAGGGACAGAGGAGGTGAGGAATGACAGGAAATCCCTCCTGAATTAGCAGTTTGAGGCTTTCAAGTAAGGCAAGAAAGATTCCATAGTTGATTACTATAAAAAGTTCCTCATGATAGTGAACATTCAGATCATTTATGGCAGATAGTTCACAAACTATGAGCTGAATGACAAGTTGTTGAGATCTCTCAACAAGGAATGGGATATTAAGATCTATTTAAATAGAGAGGTCGGCAACTTGTCCAACACTTTGCCTCAAAACTTATATGGGAAACTGCTATCTCATGAGATGCAGCTGAACTACAGAAGTGCAGAAGAAGATGCTGCTAGAACTCTCAATAAAGAGAAGGTTATGGCCTTCAGAGCTGAAGCAACTAGGAGGAGCAGAGAAAAGACTACTTCTCCACCAAGAAGAGCTGCAGAGTCTGAGTGCTCAGATCCCAACTCCTCAAGCAATGAACTATCAGATGGAGAACTGACTCTATTCAATAAACAGTTCAAGAAAATGTTGAGCAGGATAAGACAGTGGAAGAATAAGGGCTCTTCAAGCTCTACCTCAAGAAATCCTTATTTCAGCATGGGCAACTCCAAAAAAGTCCCCTCTGGGGAAAGGTATGACTCTAAGCAGAACAAACACATTAAGACTAATGTTGTTTGATATTATTGCAATAGAAGTGGACATGGCATTGCTGACTGTCCAATCAAAAGGAAGGAGCAAAAGAAATCTGATGAAAAGAAGCATTACAAGGACAAGAAGGCTGAAAAGAGCTTCTTGGCAAAACAAATCAGCTTGTCATATAGTGATTCTGAGTTTTTAGAATCAGAGGAAGAAGATGTCTACATTTGTCTCATTTCAGAATCAGAGGAAGAAGAGCTTCATGGCAAGGGTGAGTCTTCTTGTCAGGGCTGTAGTAGGTAGACATAGTCATTCTCAGGCTAACATGAACTAAGGACCCAAACCCTTTTGGGTTCCTAAGGTAAACTAATCTGTGATTGCAGGATAGTCCAAGTACCCATAAAATACCAATATGGTACTTAGACAGTGGATGTTCCAGACATATGATTGGAATAAGGAGCCTTCTAAAGGATTATACTACATTAAGGAATAGACCTAAAATCATCTTTGGTAGTTCAGACAGAGGAGTTACCAAAGGCTATAATATGATTACCAAAAGCATAGTCTCCATTACAAAAGTAGCTTATATCGAAGGATTGCAACACAATCTGATAGCATAAGCCAACTATATGATATTGGCTATATAATTATCTTTCACAAGGATAAGTGTCTGATCAAAAGGTCAAGTGACCAAGAGGTCATTTTGATAGGCACTAGGAGTGGAAATATTTACTGTTTAAATTTTTATGTATCAGTAGAAGCTCTTTAGTGTGACTTGTTGCAAATGAAAAAGTTTCTTATTGTGTGCAATGACATAAGAGGCTTCCTCACTTGAATTACAAGGAAATCAGCAAGCTCTTCAATGAATGGTTAGTAAAAAATGGACCTAATTTTAAGTGCACCAAAGAGGGCATTTACTTTGCATGCTAAAAGGGAAAATAGACAAAGGCCTCCTTTAAGAGCATTGGGGCCAAGGATTCTGAGAGATGTTTATATCTCTTGCATATGGACTTGTTTGGTCCTATGCTAATTCATAATCTAGATAGGAAAGTCTACACACATGTGATAGTTGATGACTACTCCAGATTTGCTTAGGTATTCTTTCTTAAGAAAAGTCAGAAACCCTTGACATCTTTATGACCTTAATTAGGAAAGTTCAGAATGAAAAGGACAGTTCTGTGGTAAAAATCAGAAGTGACCACGGTACTGAATTTCAGTTTGAAGGCATGAAAAAGTTCTGTGGAGAGCAAGGTTTTCTTAAGAAGTTTTTTTCTCCTAGAACACCCCAACAAAATGGGATTGCTGAGAGGAAGAACAGGACTCTCATAGAGGATGGCAAGACATTACTCAGTGATATTTCGCTCACAGAATACTTCTGGGCCGAGGCATTAAACACTGCTTGTCATGTTCTGAATAGAGCATCTATCAATATATATCACAAGAAGACCCTCGATGAGATTATGAAAGGAAGAAAACCAAATCTTTTCTATCTCAGGATCTTTGGAAGCAAGTGCTTTGTGCTCAATAATAGGAAGTCCTACTTTAAAAAGTTTGCTGCCAAATCTTATGAGGAAATTTTGTTGGGTACAATAACCATAACAAAGCCTATTGAGTCTATAACTTGAAGAACTTAGTTGTAGAAGAGTTTGTCAATGTAGTCTTTGATGAGTCTTCCATGATTCACAGTGAGCAGCCAAGCTCTTCTAGATCTGTAGGCGCATAATTGAAGTTAGACAAGCAAAGCTTCAATGATACTCCTCCTAATGTAGAAAAGGAAAGTGATGGTGGGATCATTCCTGAAGAAGGTCCAAATGCACTGGACATTGATGAAGATAATCAGGATCCAGTAACTGAAGTTCAAGAAAAGGAATAAAAGTGTTGAGGCACTCTTCAAAATCTAGCAATGAGTAAAGGAGTCACTAGCCAGCTACATAGACAGGTTCCAAAAGGTGATCTTGCTCATTCAGGAGGTGACATGATTCTCCCTCCAACTCACATTCACCATTAAGATGTGTGAGGGATTCTGTAAAATGAGCTTTATCGGAAGCCACTTTTGCCCTTTGAAGAGTTGATGGAAAGGGTGGCAAAGGAGATTGAAGGAGAGGCGGTGAACCCGGCATTCACCAAGAAGTTAGCAAGGTTTAGTAACTCAAAGTCAAGAGAGTAAGGAGGATCTAGGTAGCAAGAACCAAAAAGGAGGGAGGAGATGAAGGCTCGGGAGCTAGGATGGAGGCACTAAGGAGGGGTCGCACAGGGCCAAGGAAGAGGGTTTGCCCAAGGAGGGGGAAACCTCCATAGAGGTCAGGGGAGGTTCAAACCCCTAGGATGGAGTCAAGGCCAGAGGCCACTACTACCCCCACCATGACAAGCTATGATGATCGGCTGGAGAAGAGGTAGAGGGAGAGGAGCGGGAGCAGCGAGAATAGGGTCGAAGAGAGGGGTGGCGTTGGCATACTATGACTTCGATCAGGAGGTGGATCACGTGACAGCTGCATGCCCTGGGTTCTTGGAGATAAGGAGGGAAAGAGTCCCAGGGGAGTAGTAGCTACCGGTGAGGATAGAGGAGATAATCGGGGGGTAGAGGAAGAGGACTGGTGTGTGGATAGGGAGGATGTGGGAACTCGAGGAGGGATTGGGGTGATCCATGGAGGGTGGGAATTGAGGCCACCTGTAGGGCAAGACTCCAAACCAAGTACCGCCAAAGCGTAGCTTCGACATCCCAAGCCCCATCAGTAGAGGAGAAGATTATCTTCTCTCATAAGGACATGCCAGATCACAAGGATCCATTATGCGATGCGCTAGTGATTTATACCGCCATCGAGAACTTCACCGTCTCTCGGATCCTCATCGACAATGGAATTTCATTCAACGTTATCTTCAAGAAGGTATTCAATGAGATGAAGATGGAGTCGAGGAGGGTCTTATCCTTGGATGGTCCATTATTTGGGTTCATAGGAGAGAAGAGGAAGTGGAGGAGGGGTCAGACTTCATGTTACTTGGGGGGGGGGGGGGGAATCCCGAAACTCTAGGATCGTCATTATCGACGCTCCGAGCAGCTGCAATGCCATATTCAGGTGTACCCTCATCAACTCGTTTAGATTCATCCCATCCTTGTTCCACTAGGGCTTGAAATTTAGATTGGGAGGAGTCTAGATCAGGGTGAAGGGAGACCCGAAGGTAGCTAAGCAATGCTACGTAACAGTCATAAACACCATCTCCTAGCAGGCAGAGGCTGAGGAAATCATAAGGGAGATGTAAGAGCGAGCAAGGCTGGAGGGAGATGTAGAAGATGTAGAGGTTGAGGTGGTTGGTGGAGTGGTAAAGGGTGAGGAGTTGGAATAAATTATGGATGAGGCAGAGGAGGCTGAAGAGGGGGAGGTCTGCGCCTAAGTGGAAGGGGCAGATGAGTTTCTAGGAGGTTGGGACTAGGAGATGATAGTTAGATATGCGGAGGAGGAAGATGAACTCATCTAAGGAGAGAGGGCCAAGGGTGAGCGGGAGGAGCGGTCTCGGCTGGATTCCATGGAAAAAGTTGTGGAGATAATGGTTCTTTCTTGGGCAGGGAGGTTGGATAAAGTGAAGTTTAGTAGGCAGCTCAACTCAGAGGACTTGGAAAGGATCCTAGTCTGCATCCAGTAGAACATCGACATCTTTGCTTGGAGCATGTCAGATATGCCAGGGATCGATTCAGACGTGGCTCGCTACCATCTCAATCTTGATCCCAGCGCACACCCCATCTGACAGAATAAGAGATCTGTCGCTAACAAGCTGTTCGAGCCCATCCAGGAGGAGGTGGCTTAGCTTCTCAAGGCTGGGTTTATATTGAAGATCCAGTATCAAGGATGGATCTCCAATATAATGATGGTCAAGAAGGGGGATGGGCGTTGGAGGATCTGTTTTTATTTCTCACTATTGAATAAATCATGTCGTAAGGATTATTATCCTCTCCCTCGAATAGACGAGCTGGTTGACTCCATCGTTGGTTTTTCTACAATGAGTTTTCTAGATGCTTTTTCAAGTTACCACCATATTCGCACGCACCTGCCCGACATCAATGATGTCTCTTTCATCACGAGGTTTGGGTGTTACTGCTACAAGATGATGTCATTTGGGCTGAAGAATGCTGAGGTAACATACCAAAGGATGATGGACCGTGTCTGTTGGGAGAAAATGGGCAAGAACCTAGAGGTCTATGTAGATGACTTTATGGTAAAAAGCAAGGACATCGGGTCTCACCTCCAAGATTTGGCAGAAATGTTTAACACTAAGAGGAAATTCAAGATGACGCTCAACCCCAAGAAGTGTGTCTTCGAGTCTGGCAGGGTCAAGTTCTCGGGCCACCTTCTCACCCCAGTGGGAGTATAGACTAACCTTGACATGGTAAAATCCATATTAGAGCTGGAATCGCCAAAGGACGTGAAGAAGATCCAGCGCCTCAGAGGGAATCTAACCAGTTAAGCAGGTTTCTCTCCCGGGCAGGAGAAAAATGTTCACCCTTCTTCAGGGTGCTGCGCGGAAGTAAGAAGTTTGAATGGACCCCGAGTGTGAGGGGGCCTTCCAGGCTTTGAAGAAGCATCTCAAATAGGCCCCACTACTCAAAGGTCCAAAGGAGGGGGAGGACCTAGCCCTATAACTAGGAGTGGGGGCCAAGTAAATGAGCTCTGTATTGGTTTAGGAGGAAGGTAGAAAGCAACTCCCAGTTTATTATGTCAGCAGGGTCCTGAGGAAGGCAGAACTCAGATACCCAATCCTTGAGAAGCTAGCATTCACACTAGTTGTTTCGGCTACAAAACTCTGTCCTTACTTCCATCCACACTCCATCTGGGTAGTGACCTATCACCCCCTTCGCAACATCTTGAATGGAGTAGAACACTCAGGGAGGTTTGCAAACATGTTAGTAGAGTTGAGCGAATTCAATATCTCATTCGTCCCCAGACTATCAATAAAGGCACGAGTGGTGATGGATTTACTGGCAGACTATATGACCGAAGTTGAGTAACCCGAGACTTCCCACCCAGTAGTATGGGAGATGTTGGTGAACGGAGCTTCGGGGAAACATTCCTTTGGGGAGGGGTGATCATAGTAAGCCCACAAGGGACGATGATCAAGCAAGTGATAGACATTCACTTCCCACTCACCAACAACCAGGCCGAAGAAGAGGCAGTGATCGTAGGGCTTCGCCTAGCCAATGAGTCGGGGGTGAAAGATGTAAGGGTATCGATGGACTCAATGGTGGTGGGTTGTTAAGTCAGAGGGGTGTTCGAGGATATAGATAAACCTCTCCAACGCTATCTTGTAAAGGTCAAAGGCCTCATAGGGCAATTTCGCACTTTCTCAATTCAACATGTACCAAGGGAGGAGAGTGCATCAGCAAACCATCTGTAACGCCCCAATTCGTCACATGGAATATAACAGAGGGTCCGGCCGGGGCCCCACGCCATATTTCACAGACAGACGAGAGAGTCACTTGAGAGTATCAAAAACCTTTATACACGCATCCTAACTCAGAGCATTCTAGCGGAAGATTTTAAGTTATAGAACTCATATCAATGAATGTCCACACTATATAAATATCACATTTATATATAACACCAGGAATGTTTACACGAGTACACCGCACACGGCCTTAAGGCCTTACAAGTTACTCTTTACAACACATATAATTTCATACATCGGCACGCAGGCCGGCCACACATGAAATCCAACACTTCGCACAGCCTTCAAGGGCCTACCAGCAGCATGGGCTTCTGCCCGCTCAATCCAATCAGCCCGCAACACCTGCATATGGACGTCCACCCCATGGGTGATAAACAAAGCAACGGTCAACTTTCAGCTGACCAATTATAACGACCCCACCCCTTACCCGGGGTAGTGGTTCCTTCCCTGCATGTATAGCAATCACAATATATATAGCACACACAACATCACAAACGCCGGCCTCAATGCCAGGCGCTCCGTGCACTCAGGGCACCTTTATGGTTTGTACTTGGTAGGCGGGCATAAGCCTCCAAACCCCTGTTGAAGACCTCACACACCCGTCTCACTCAGAGGTACGCACCTCACCAAAACCCGTGAGCACTACCAGTCGACCTACCACCGTAGTGTAACAAGCCTAGGGAATTCGCCCTGCTGCTTTGCTACCAATCGACCGCTCACCCGATCTTAACATCGCCACTTGGTGAAATGGGCATAACCCTCCAAACCCCTGTTGAAGACCTCTCGCACCCACCCACTCAGAGGTGTTCTCATATAGCGACTTGGTGGAATGGGCATAAGCCTCCAAACCCCTGTTGAAGACCTCACGCGCCCACCCACTCAGAGGTGTCCGCACTCCAACAACCAGCTCTTAACAAGCATGCAACCAAAGGAGCTATGCAAAGCATCCTTCACACCAAGCACATCGTCCTCACCATCTCCGTAGGCTAAACGATGAATACACGGAGTCTTCTCCGGTTCGCAATAAACATCACCAATCCCGACATACGTTTGGATGGGCTTCACACAGCATGCCTATACCGTACTACATACTTCCGGCTCTAGATGCAGACTCACCTGCTGGAATCGCTTACGCTTTTCCATCTCTTGATGGAGGATCCCATGCACATGCATAAACAAAGGGCTTCACCTGCCCAAGGAAGAAAGATCGTTACCCTTGACGATCGCTTCGGTGCCATGGAAGAACTAGCCGGATGGAAATCACCGCAGCGGCCTTGCCTCCGCAACGCTGAACACGGCTCTCGATTCGGATCGACGAAGCTCCACCGGCGGCCGGAAAGCTCTTCCTCCTCCTCCTCCAAGCTCTCCTCTCTTAAAGGCTAAGTGAGAATGAGAGTTTATCTCAATCCACGGCCTTATAGCAGCTGGAAAGGCTTTGGACCACAGGATCCAAATAGAGGGAAACGAACGGCCGAGATCTGCTCTGAAAAATATTTCAACAGGCCTGACACGCCCTGTGACAGGCCCGTGTCACAGGCCGTGTTCCCCAGTCGGTTAGCAACCGACTCGAAAGATACCAGAACACGGGCTTTGACACGCTCGTGTCAAACCTGACACGGCCGTGTTCAAGGCCGTGTTCACGGCCGTGTTCAAGGCCGTGTACCACTCTGACTCAAACAGGCCATTTTCCGATTTTATTGAGTGACACGCCCTGGGACACGCCCATGTCCCAGGCCGTGTCGCCGCTTGACGACCGCTGACCGTCTAATTGACACTGCGATACGCCCAGAACGGACACGTGTCGGACACGCCCTGGGACACGCCCATGTCCCAGGCCGTGTCGACCGACACGCCGCCCGACCTTGCCGCCTGCAAGTCACTGGCCACCCAACACAACACCTGGCTGGACATGCCCTGGGACACGCCTGTGTCCAAGGCCGTGTCCCAGGCTCGACGATCGTCGACTATCAAACGTCGACTAAGCTGAACACGCCCTGGGACACGCCCGTGTCCCAGGCCGTGTACCCCCGACACGCCCTGGGACACTCTCGTGTCCCAGGCCGTGTCTAACAGCCTCCAACCCAAAACTATTTACAAACATATTTTGAGATTTCTGGGGTGTTACAATCCTCCCCTCCTTATAGAAATTTCGTCCCGAAATTTAGCGCAACGCACAAGTATCAACACAACCACGCTATGTGATACAAACACAAACGATCCAGGTTTAGAGCTCAGAGGCCGCAGCTTGTCTCGCCCCATGGAATCGTACCACCACAACTGTTTGTCACAAACAGAAATACATACATACATACAACAAAAGATAATAAAGTGCAACTCCACTTTATTTCGGCTTCTTCGCATCTCGCAGAATCCGTTTCGCGGTTTCCATTAATTCCAAAGCACGGATTTGCTGTTCTGCTTGATTTGCACTTTGCGGCTCCTGCAACTCAAGAGTGTAAATTCGAGGTTGCGCCCGCGATGCAGATGATTCTACCACGGCTTTGCCCTTTTCGTCATAGGACGCTCCTGCCTTCTTCTCACCACCACTCCAGCAAAATCGGGCGATATGCCCCGACTTCCCACAAATGAAGCATGTCCGCGGCCCATTTCGCCCTTGCTCAAACGTACCTCCTGACGCAACATCCGAGTTTTGTTCAGCAGGCCTGAACCGCTTCTTATCACGTTTCCTCAAATCTGATTGCTCTGATGGCGGAACTTTGAATTCGGACTTTTCCACTGCCGCATTCTTCTTCTCCCGTACCCGCTTCAAATCCTTCTCCAGCGCACTAGCGGTATGTACCAACGCTTGAAATCCTTGGTTCACTGAACTCGGGAGAGCCAACCGCAGCTCATCACGCAGTCCTTCATAGAACCTATTCGTCTTTCGCGCCTCTTCCGAAAACGTCGATCCCGCATACCGACCAAGTCTGGTAAACTCATGCAGGTAATCGTCTACGGACTTATCACCCTGCACTAGACGCTGAAATTCATTTTCCATTGCAATTCTCTGCGACATTGGTAAGTATTTCGCAAAGAATAATCCGGAGAATTTGTCCATCGATATGTCGCCCAGGTCTCTACCTCTCAACTGGTGCAACTCGATCTCATCCCACCAAAGCCTCGCCTCTCCTTCCAGTAGGAAAGTGGCTAACGGGACTTTCTGCTCCTCACTAATCCTGAGCGCAGCTAGGATTCGCTTCACTCTGGAGAGCCAATCCTCTGCCTCGGTTGGAGACGTCGTCCCGACAAACATAGGCGGATTAAACTCCATAAATTGCTTCAGTTGCTCGTCCGCAGCTTGCACAGCAACCGGAACCTCAACATGCTCTTGCCTCGCACCAACCTGTACTGGCGCCACAGCAGGCCTCGCTTGCCCGAATGGTTGTGCTTGAAGCATGGCAAAGATCACCTCCGCAACTAAGCGCACCATTTCCACAGAAGGGGGAGGTGTAGGCACCTCAGCTGGTGCCGCACTCTCATCCGAACGCTGGGGCTCCGACTGCCCAGCTCCACTCCTTGTCACCTATAGGTGAACAAGAAAGCATTACTCTCCATGCTAAAACGGCAAACAAACCGAATAGACACACACACATTCCTAGTGGACATTCTTGAGTTCAATTATGCGCTCCCAACTCAACCCTAACCTCTGATACCAAATTGTAACGCCCCCATTCGTCACATGGAATATAACAGAGGGTCCGGCCGGGGCCCCACGCCATATTTCACAGACAGACGAGAGAGCCACTTGAGAGTATCAAAAACCTTTATACACGCATCCTAACTCAGAGCATTCTAGCGGAAGATTTTAAGTTATAGAACTCATATAAATGAATGTCCACACTATATAAATATCACATTTATATATAACACCAGGAATGTTTACACGAGTACACCGCACACGGCCTTAAGGCCTTACAAGTTACTCTTTACAACACATATAATTTCATACATCGGCACGCAGGCCGGCCACACATGAAATCCAACACTTCGCACAGCCTTCAAGCGCCTACCAGCAGCATGGGCTTCTGCCCGCTCAATCCAATCAGCCCGCAACACCTGCATATGGACGTCCACCCCATGGGTGATAAACAAAGCAATGGTCAGCTTTCAGCTGACCAATTATAACGACCCCACCCCTTACCCGGGGTAGTGGTTCCTTCCCTGCATGTATAGCAATCACAATATATATAGCACACACAACATCACAAACGCCGGCCTCAATGCCAGGCGCTCCGTGCACTCAGGGCACCTTTATGGTTTGTACTTGGTAGGCGGGCATAAGCCTCCAAACCCCTGTTGAAGACCTCATGCACCCGTCTCACTCAGAGGTACGCACCTCACCAAATCCCATGAGCACTACCAGTCGACCTACCCCCGTAGTGTAACAAGCCTAGGGAATTCGCCCTGCTGCTTTGCTACCAATCGACCGCTCACCTGATCTTAACATCGCCACTTGGTGAAATGGGCATAAGCCTCCATACCCCTGTTGAAGACCTCTCGCACCCACCCACTCAGAGGTGTTCTCATATAGCCACTTGGTGGAATGGGCATAAGCCTCCAAACCCCTGTTGAAGACCTCACGCGCCCACCCACTCAGAGGTGTCCGCACTCCAACAACCAGCTCTTAACAATCATGCAACCAAAGGAGCTATGCAAAGCATCCTTCACACCAAGCACATCGTCCTCACCATCTCCGTAGGCTAAACGATGACAACACAGAGTCTTCTCCGGTTCGCAATAAACATCACCAATCCCGACATACGTCTGGATGGGCTTCACACAGCATGCCTATGCCGTACTACATACTTCCGGCTCTAGATGCAGACTCACCTACTGGAATCGCTTACGCTTTTCCATCTCTTGATGGAGGATCCCATGCACATGCATAAACAAAGGGCTTCACTTGCCCAAGGAAGAAAGATCGTTACCCTTGACGATCGCTTCGGTGCCATGGAAGAACTAGCCAGATGGAAATCACCGCAGCGGCCTTGCCTCCGCAACGCTGAACACGGCTCTCGATTCGGATCGACGAAGCTCCACCGGCGGCCGGAAAGCTCTTCCTCCTCCTCCTCCAAGCTCTCCTCTCTTAAAGGCTAAGTGAGAATGAGAGTTTATCTCAATCCACGGACTTATAGCAGCTGGAAAGGCTTTGGACCACAGGATCCAAATAGAGGGAAACGAACGGCCGAGATCTGCTCTGAAAAATATTTCAACAGGCCTGACACGCCCTGTGACACGCCCGTGTCACAGGCCGTATTCCCCAGTCGGTTAGCAACCAACTCGAAAGATACCAGAACACGGGCTTTGACACGCCCGTGTCAAACCTGACACGACCGTGTTCAAGGCCGTGTTCACGGCCGTGTTCAAGGCCGTGTTCACGGCCGTGTTCAAGGCCGTGTACCACTCTGACTCAAACAGACCATTTTTCGATTTTATTGAGTGACACGCCCTGGGACACGCCCGTGTCCCAGGCCGTGTCGCCGCTTGACGACCGCTGACCGTCTAATTGACACCGCGACACGCCCAGAACGGACACGTGTCGGACACGCCCTGGTACCCTAGTTTTGATTTGAGTTTAGTCCTCTCCTTTGTGCCCCCTTGACCCAAGAAATATCTATGGTCAATGGTTAGTAGTCTAGTTGTAGAGTCCTCACTTTTCCAGATTGAGAATTTGGTTAAGTAGGTTTTTTCGTTCGACTATGGTCGAACGCCGCTCGACTATCGTCTATCGGCTGATCGACGATCGTCTATCAGTTGGTCGACGCTTTGTCTGCGCTGATAGTTCGACTATCTGCTTGATAGGTCGACTATCTGTTCCGCGCTGATAGTTCGACTATCTGCTTGATAGGTCGACTATCTGTTCTGCGCTGATAGGTCGACTATCTGTTGATAGGTCGACTATCTGTTCTGCGCTGATAGTTCGACTATCTGTTGATAGGTCGACTATCTGTTCTGCGCTGATAGTTCGACTATCTGCTTGATAGGTCGACTATCTGTTCTGCGCTGATAGTTCGACTATCTGCTTGATAGGTCGACTATCTGTTCTGCGCTGATAGGTCGACTATCTGTTGATAGGTCGACTATCTGTTCTGCGTTGATAGGTCGACTATCTGTTGATAGATCGACTATCTGTTTTCTGAGGTAGGTCGACTATCTGCTTGATAGTTCGACTATCTGCTTGCGCTTGATAGTTCGACTATCTGTCCTGATAGATCGACTATCTGATAGTTCGACTATCTGTTCTGATAGGTCGACTATCTGCCGAGGTAGTTCGACTATCTTCTTCGATAGGTCGACTATCTGGATCGTTCGACTATCTGCCCGATAGATCGATGATCTCCGTGCGTCGGTCGACGATCTCCGAAGGTCGTTCGACGCTTTCTGCCTGCCTTTATATTTTGTATTTATTTATTATATTTAATTAATTAATATATTTTCTGGCACATTATTTTAAGCTGTATGATAAAATTACCAGGCAATATTTGCTCCATCTCTTTTGCCTGTGTCAAATCTTTTTAAGATAAAGTTGTTTGTCTTATTAGCTGTCTTTATAAATTACTTTATCTGCTGACAGCCCTTTATAGCCGTTAGACTGAAAAGTCTTCTTCTTTGTTATAAAGAGATTATTTCTGATGTGACTTTATTTAGTCCTTTGTTTTTTGATTTGGTCCTGCAGCTTCTTAGAAGAAGGGTTATTCCTTTTATAGAATGTTTTGCTGCAGAGATGTTTCTGTCTTCTTGATATTTACAGCCTAGGTCTCAAGGCTCAGAAGAAGACAAATAATTCAAATGGAAGAGAGCCGTTGCTTGCTGCTAATATATAAAGGACCCTCTGAAGAAGGATTCAAGCTAGCTAATAGCTAACCAGTTGTTCATTCAAGCTTTCAAGCGTTCAAGCTTTCTGCTCTCAGCAAACTCCATCTAACTGAGAAGTGTTAAGATCTTCATCTCTTCTTCAACCTGAGTTCTCCTGCTTTCAGGAAGTTCAAACTCAGAGATCCTTTGAAGAAGAAGAAGAAGAAGAATAGCTGCTTGAAGATCTTCATTTTATTATTTATTTTCTTCCTGTAGCTTTTTCCTTCAGAACTTTCTGAAGAGTTTTCTGCACTGAAGCAAGACTTCACCTGGACATCTTTGAGCCAGGGGGAGCCTTGATTCTTTAGAGCATTCTAGCTCAGTGCAAGCTTTTGTGCTTCTCTAATCTATTTTAAAATAGAGAAGACATCTTAACCTTCTTCCCCCTCCTGTACAGGGTTATTACTCCCTTCAAAAGTATCCCTTGGTGGCAGGGCACCTGATCAAAAACCTGTGCTTGGTTTTTAGACACCTGATCAAAAGTCTAAAGGGTTTCTGAATCTACCTGAAGCAGATTCTGTTGGTGGCAGGGCACCTGATCAAAAACCTGAGTGGATTCCTACCGTGTGGGTAGAAGAGTGGACGTACCCAAGTTGTTTGGGGAACCACTATAAATTTCCTTGTGTCGTCTGGATTCCATTGTTTAATTCCTGTACTGTGGCTGTGATTAGATATAACTAGGTTGCTAGTTGCTGGTTAGGTTTTCCAAGCCTTAACTGTAATTACAGTTAGCTTGAGTTTGTGCACTCCACTTGTGTTAGGCTCTAGGGTTAAATCTATATCTATAATCTTTCATTCCGCACTTCACTCCAAGGGAGTTGGGTAGACCATTAAGTTTTGTCTAGTGCAAAATTTGATAACTCTATTCACCCCCCCTCTAGAGTAGTATCTATCCCTTCACTTTCTATTGGTATCAGAGGGAGGTTGACTGACTGAATAGGCTAACACCTAAGTCACAAGATCCTGATAGATACCAAAGCTTATAGATATTCACTATCATGGCCCAGTCTAAGGATTATTCAAGCACCAGACCTCCAGCATGCAACTTAGCTAAGTTTGGCATCTGGAAGGCAAGGATCAAACTATATATGAATTCTATTGATGAAAGTATTTTTGCTTCTATTTTATCAGGTCCCCCAAGAGCACCTGCTGCTGCCACTGCCTCATCATCTGATATGAGTGCAGTGCCTCCTCCAGATTATAATGATGAGTACAAGAAGGCCAAAATAGCAGATGCCAAGGCAATGAACATACTGGCTCAGACAATGTCTGATGAGGTGTTCCAGAAGGTTGCTGATTGCTCTTCAGCAAAGGCCATGTGGGACACACTGAACCAGATTGTAGCTGGTTCAGCTGATGAAAGGAAGGACAGAAGGTCCAACCTGATCTCACAGTACGAGAACTTCAAGAAAACTGATGCTGAATCAGTTGAAGCTATATACACCAGGCTCAGCTCAATCATCAATGAGCTGAGGACCCTGGACAAGGACATATCATTGACAGAGGTCAATGATAAGATTCTTATGTGCTTCCCTAGCACATGGGATCTAAGAATCTGGCCCATCAAAGAAGCCAGAAGTACTAATGAGATCTCCACTGAAGCTCTCCTCGGCAAGCTCAAGTCTTTTGAGCAAGTGCTGAAGACCAGAGAAGCTGAAGCTGAAGCAAAGACCCCCACTCCAACAAGAAAAGAGCAATCTCTAGCTCTTAAGACTGCAGATGTTTCTGAAGGCAGCCAATCTAATGAGGAACTTATGGCACTGTTTGCCAAAAGGTTTCTCAAAATGGGTAGAAAGGAGTTCAGAAAGAAGTCTTCACGCTATGAAGACAAACCAAGGTATGATCGCTCTCCTGCTAAAGAAATTATATGTTATGGTTGCAGGAAGCCTGTACACATCTTGCCAGAGTGTCCAGAGGAGAAGAACAAAGAAAAGAGAAAAGATAAAGAACAGCACAGGAAGCACTCCAAGCCATCCTCCTACAAAAACAAAAAGAAGGAGAGAGGTTTCATTGTTGAAACCTGGAGTGATTCTGATGAAGAATCCTCCTCATCAAGCTCCAGTGAAGATGAGGAAGAGAAGAAGGCAAAAGAAGTTTGCCTCATGGCAATAGATGCCTGCAGCAACCACTCTGCTGTAGAGAGTTCTGATTCTGATGAAGAGATGCCTACAGAAGATGAGGTACTTTCTTCTTATGATTTTACTTCAGAAGAATTTAAAGTAGAATTTAAATCTTTATGCTTAGATTTAATTAGCTCAGAAAAGGAAATAAAAGAACTTAGAAATAGGTTAGCTGACTCAGAATCAATAGCCTCTGAAAACATTAGGTTAAAGGAAGAACTCACTACTTGTAGTGAAGAAATCAAATTTCTTAAAATAGAGTTAGCTAAGTCTAAGAGATTAGAAGAATCCCTTAATGGTAGAAGCCTTAGGCTGTTAGAAATTACCAGCATGACTAACACTAGGTCAGGTAATGATAAACTAGGCTTAGGAGCTTCTCCCAGTGAACCCCCAGTCCTTCTTAAAAATAACCTTTCAACTCCAGTGAACTTCATTTCAGCTAGTGGAAAGAAGAACACTGAGCAAGTAAATCTGGTTAATAAAACTTTAAATAAAGCTAAGAGAGAAAAGAGAAAGAAGTTTTTTAAAGAAATGCAAAGAGCGTCGAACGCCGCTCGACGATCGGAAGCTCAATGGTCGAACGAAGGTCGACGATCTGAGCACCCATCGTCGAACGTCGATCGACGATTTCAATATGATTTTCAAAATCACAATCAATTCCATAGAAACCTAAATGAGAATAGAAACCCTAGGTTTGTTGACCCATCATCAGCATGGAGAATCCCACCTAGGAGATCTCACCCACTAGGTTATCACCCTCAGCCTGCATTCTCATACATTTCCAGTTTTTCTTATGTGAAAAACAAGGGACCCAAGGTTACCTGGGTCCACTCTGTCTAAATAATTGTCTTGCAGGTGAAGGCCTATCCAATCACTCAAAATAAGTGGTATTTGGATAGTGGATGCTCTAAGCATATGACAGGAAATAAAGATCTACTGTCAAAGTTCAAAGCTAAGCTCGGCCCAAAGGTTATCTTTGGAGACTCCAGCTGTGGTCAGACAGAAGGCTATGGCAAGATCACAATTGGAGCAGTTACTTTCAAGAGAGTTGCTTATGTCAATGGACTGAAGCATAATCTGATTTCAGTCAGCCAGCTGTGTGATGCTGGCTACCAGGTTTCATTTTCTAACTCCTCTTACAGTATTACTTTAAATAATAATATTGTTTTAGTAGGTATTAGAATAGGTAACATTTATTTAGTAGATTTCAATTCATCTCAATCTGAAATCTGCCTGTTTAATGAAGTAACCCTTAATAATAATTCCCTATGGCATAAAAGGCTTAGTCATGTAAACCTTAAAAATATATCTAGGTTATCTAAGCACAACCTTATTAGAGGTTTACCTTCTTGCCCCTACAAGAAGGAGAGCCTATGCAAGGCTTGTCAGCTAGGCAAGCAAACCAAGAATTCTTTTAAATCTGTAAATAAAAGTGATTCTCCTAGGATCCTGTATTTATTACATTTGGACCTTTTTGGCCCAATAAATGTACAGAGTTTAGGAGGGAAGTATTACACATTAGTAATTGTAGATGACTTCTCTAGGTTCAGTTGGGTTTTCTTTTTGAGAACTAAGTCTGATAACTTCAAAGCCCTTACAGACTTTCTACTATGTGTGCAGACTGAGTACTCTACTCATGTGGCCTTGATCAGAAGTGATCATGGTACTGAGTTTGACTCTCTTCTCATGCAAGAATTCTGTGAGAGAGAAGGTATCAAACATAGCTTCTCAGCTCCTAGAACTCCTCAACAAAATGGGGTAGTTGAGAGGAAGAATAGAACACTCATTGAAGCTGCTAGCACATTGTTGGCAGATGCTAACATGCCTCTATCCTATTGGGCAGAAGCTGTTAGTACAGCCAACTATGTCTTGAATAGAAGTCTGATACATAAACTTAAGTGTAAAACTCCTTATGAGTTGCTTAAAGGAAAGAAACCAAAAATTAATTATTTTAGAGTTTTTGGCTGTATTGTTTATATTCATAATAATAATAAAGAATATATTAGAAAGTTTGAAGCAAAAGCTTCAATGGGAATCATGCTTGGATATTCCCAAGTAAGCAAAGCTTATAGGGTTTATAACAAATCAACCTGTAAGATTGAAGAATCTGTGCATGTGACTTTTGATGAGTCTCAGATGTTTTACAAGGAGAAAGAAAATTCTCCTTCCTCAAGTTCTTTGCAGGTACATGATGCCCCTCAAGAAATTCTTCAACTTTCAACTCTTCAGATCACTGAATCAGACAGTGATGAAGACATTGCTGAAGCTGTTGAAGCTGTTGTTGTTCCACCAACAGTAGATCAAATTCCTCCTGAGGAATTAATCCCAACTGTAGGTGAAGATCACATCCCACCTGCTGATATTGTCACACTTAGAGATCACCCCACATCTCAAGTGATTGGAGACATATCAGCTGGTGTGCAAACAAGACATCAATTAAGACAGGATGTGATGCATGCTTGTTTCCTCTCACAGGTTGAGCCCCTCACCTTTAAAGATGCAGAGCTAGATCCCCACTGGATCATTGCAATGCAAGATGAGCTCAATCAGTTTGAGAGATGTAAAGTTTGGACTTTGGTTCCAAGACCTAAAGGCCAACTGATCATAGGCACCAAGTGGGTGTATAGAAACACGTTGGATGCAAATGGAATTATAGTAAGGAATAAAGCTAGGCTTGTAGCTCAGGGCTACAGACAGGAGGAAGGTATAGACTATGACCAAACCTTTGCTCCTGTTGCAAGGCTAGAAGCAATAAGGATCTTCTTGGCCTATGCAGCCTTCATGAAGTTTAAGGTGTTCCAAATGGATGTCAAAAGTGCATTCCTGAATGGTGAGCTTAAGGAAGAGGTGTTTGTTGAACAACCACCAGGGTTTGTTTCTTCAACTCAGCCCTCACATGTGTTTAAGTTGCAAAAAGCTCTTTATGGACTAAAGCAAGCTCCTAGGGCCTGGTATGAGACCTTAGCTAGTTTCCTGTTAGAGCACAACTTTACTAGGGGAGTAGTTGATAGAACCCTTTTCGTCAAGCATCACAAGGACACAATCCTGTTAGTTCAGGTGTATGTAGATGATATTATTTTTGGCTCCACTGATCCCAAACTTTGCAAAAGGTTCTCTGACCTGATGCACTCTAAGTTTGAGATGAGTAGTATGGGTGTGCTGTCTTACTTCCTTGGTCTCCAAGTTAAGCAAGATGCTGATGGTATCTTCATCTCCCAATCCAAATATGCCAAGGAATTGGTAAAGAAATTTGGGATGGCTCATGCTTCAGCAATGCCTACACCCATGGCTACTAATGTAGTTATTGATTCTGATGATCACGGCAAGCCAGTTGATCAAAAGAATTATAGGGCCATTGTTGGTTCCCTATTATATCTAACTGCAAGTAGGCCAGATATAATGTTTGCTACATGCCTTTGTGCTAGATTCCAGGTCAACCCCAAGGAATCTCATCTGATTCTTCTAAAGAGAATCCTGAGATACCTGAAGGGATGTCCAGATCTAGGACTTTGGTACCCAGCTGAGTCAGAGTTTGAATTAATTGGATATTCTGATTCTGATTATGCTGGTTGCAGAGTTGACAGGAAGAGCACCTCAGGAACTTGCCAGTTCCTGGGAGAGAGATTGGTCTCTTGGTTCTGTAAGAAGCAGGCTTCTGTCTCAACTTCAACTGCAGAGGCTGAATATATAGCTGCTGCTAGTTGTTGTTCACAGATCCTGTGGATTCAAAACCAGCTTATGGATTATGGTTACTCACACAAGAACACCAAGATCATGTGTGATAGTACCAGTGCTATCTCAATTGCACAAAATCCAGTGCACCACTCTAGAACGAAGCACATTGAGATTAGGCACCATTTCTTGAGAGATTGTGTGGAAAAGAACAAGATTTGTCTTGAGTTCATATCCACTGAGTTTCAGAGAGGTGATATATTCACCAAGCCTTTAGATGAACAGAAGCATCTGTTCTTTTTAGTTCAACTAGGCATGATCAATGGACGAGACTAAGTGTGACTTTATCTGCCTATGTTGAAATCTGTTTGAAGATAGTCGAACGATGATCGAAGATCGTCGAACGGATTAAGCCTATCGTCGACCTCGGGTTAATGATAGCTTATCTGTTTGAAGATCGTCGATCGACGTTCGACCATCGTCGAACAGGTCGAGCTCATCGTCGATCTCTGGATGACGATAGCCTGTTGTTTGAGAAGCCAGAAATAGTCGAACGGCAGTCCGACTACTCTGCTTCTGAGCCGATCGTCGAACGACCATTCGACCATCGGGTCTAGATCTTTTTAATAGACCGACTATATCCGGTCTGATATAAAGTCGATAGTCGACCTAGGTCAAAAGATCTTTTGCTTTATCGTCGACGGAGCGTGCCCTTTCGCATTCTGCTTTCCCGCTTGCGATTTTCTGCCGCTTCGTCCCCTTCGTCTTCTTCGTCCTTCTCGCGTTTCTCCAGCGAATCCATGGCGGTCTCTCCAGCAGTTCTGGCCATCGTGAAGTTTGATGCAGGATTTAGCGTGGATTTTGACGCGTTCAGCAGCTGTGATGCAGGAATCGTAGAAGTTCTACAGCTGTGCAGGGATCAAGGATTAGAAAAGTTAATGTCTGCAAGGATTAAGATCAACATTCCAGAAATTAAAGAATGGGCTTTCACGTCGTCTTCCACAGACGAATCGATGACTGGTACCATCGGCGGAGAGGAGGTAATCCTGACTCCGGCCGTTCTATCTGATGTTTTTGATTTAGTTAATGGTGACGAGGATTATGAGCAAGATGCTCAGGAATTCGGAACTATGCTTGTTGAGCTGGGACATGCAGAGGGCATTCCCACGAAGCTGCTCAAAGTGAACTTTCCTTTCAAAATCAAGTTTCTGGCTGAGATAGTAGGAAAAGTGCTCCTGGGCAAGCACTCTGCCCACGATAATATAACAAGGCAGCAATTCGCACTCATGTGTGCAATTGTTAATCGAAAAAGGATCAATTGGGCAGTAGTGATGTTTGATTTAATAAGAAAAAAGAATGGCAAGAAAGAAGTCACCCTAGGAAGGGTTATCGGAATTTTCCTGAAGGAAAGGTATCCCCATCTGCTGAGTTCAACTGCAACTACAATCAACGCCAGCAAGAAGATGGATCCCCATCTGTTCTCAAAGTGGAAGAGAACGTTTGTGAAATCTGCTCCAGCAACATCTGAGGACACAAGGACTGAATCAGTCGCTCCTCACCCTGTTGAAGCAGGCTCAGCTCTTTCTTCCTCCTCCTCTGCAGTGCTGTCTGCCTCAGTTGAAGTTCCATCAACTTCAGCTGAAGTAAGACCTTCTTCCTCTGCTGCTCCAGAAACAACTATGGTTGTTCCTTTTTCCCCTCCAGCCTATCCTCTACCTACTCATCTGGCTAGGATATCTGCTCCTAGCTTCGATTTGTTAGGATCAGAGAGAATTCCTACTCCTCCTGTATCTCCCGTTCATTCCCCAATTAACTCTCCTGCTCCATCTCCAGTTCGATCCCCTGTCCACATCATTTCTCATCCCAGCACCACTCCCATATCTGCTGCAGCTCCATCCACCTCTCATCCTTCATCTATTGAGATATCTCCTGAACTTATCTCCCGCATTGTGGAGCTGATTACCCCGTCAATCAAAACCATGATTGAAGAGGCAATCGCTCCCCTTGCAGCCTCCATTGATCTCTTAACTACCTCCATCAAATTCCTTTCAAAATCTGCTGAGCCATCTTCCTCTAGGGGCCTGGTTTCAGTAGCCACTGAAATCAGGCAGGGGGAGATGTTCCATGAAGATGCCTCAGACCATCCTGCCTCCCCTCTAGCTATAAAAGATGCAGTCATGTCTGCCCAGGAAGAATCTGCTCCTGCTGAGATAGAAAAAGCCCCAGTTTTGTCTGATAAGGAAATAACAGATGGAATCATGTTGTCTGAATTTGCAGTGAAAGTCTGCCTGGAAGACCTTACCACTCCTGTGATTGCTAGATTCTTAGAAGGAATTATAACTTCATATCTGAATGAATCATGGGAGATGGTCAAATATGAAGGTAACTCATTTATTCGTTTTGTTGATGAGTCGATTAATTTGTTAGCTTGTGAATTCCTGGAAGGAATGATTTCTGTTTATTTAGCAGATCTATATTCATAATTCTACAGATGATATTAGAGAAAATTTATCTGCCCAGATAATAGAAATTGTTTCTGAAGCTGCCCCAAGTATTCCTAATATCCCAGTAGATCCTGAACTAGAATCTTTTCTAGATGATAGAGATGAATCTGAAAATCAAGATAAAGTCAAAGAAGACACTCCCGTTCTGAGTGTGGAAGAAGTTCAAGCAAGAGCCTCCTGGGTTTTAAGAGTACAATCTTTGTTAGAAGAGAAAGAAAAGGAATTGCTAGTTGAAAAGTCAACCATCTGGGATGACTCTCCAGGGTTGGACTTAGACTCCCTTCTGGCTCTGGATGCCATGGAAGAGGAAAGAGAAAAATCTGCTCTTAAGCTTAAAGAAAAGGCTGTTTCTGAAGCCTATGACCCGTATGAAAATCCTCCATCATCTCCTTCTGATGATGAGGATGATTCTGATGTTTCTGAGAAGTCAAAGAGAAAGAAAGCTGTTTCAAAGAAAAGGAAAGCTGCTCCTCCTCCTCCAAGCAAAGATAATGACACTCCCTATTATATTCTGAAGGGCATTGACCCTAAATCCAAGGATTTTCAGCACTGGATGTGGTTTTCAAAGAATCAGCAGAAAGAAAGAAAAAGGACTAAGAGGTATGATAGTCCTGTCTCTAGATGGACTCCCCGAGGTCCTCCTCCTCCTCCTCCAGGTGCAGGAGCCTCTGGGAACCTATCAACTAATCCTGCTGCCTCTTCTGGAAGATCTGCTTCTTTTCAGCCCCAGCAAAGACAAAGTTATCAAAGCTCGCAAGGCAAATCGCTTTCTGGTTCTCAAAGACAAGTGAAGGAGGCTGTGGTTCAAAGACCAACCTTTTCCCCTCCTCCTTCTCCAAAGAAAAGAATTCCATCTTCAATACCAGTTCTGTCTGAGAAAAGTGATTCGGAAGGTAAATAGTTTATTTTGTTTTAAAATTTCTAGCAAGAATCTGTTGCTAAGTATTCTCTAATATCTTATCTAGATAAAGTATCTGAGGCTGCTCCTCCTGAGCCTGTTTATGAAAATCCTGAGCTTGATCCTAATTTTAGGATGGCTCGTTTCCAAGAACTAGTAGGAGCAGCTCAAATTAGAAAAGCTAGAGCCGAAGGAAAAGATACGACAGGTTTAACTACCATGTCTGTTTACAGAAAGAAAGAGCTTGAAAAGTTCCAGGTTAATCCTGAGGTTTTTGACCCATCCAAATACATGGAAAAGCATCCGGAAGCAGTAGTCCCAAGATCTACAGAGCTGAAGATCATTGGTGCGCAGGACCTGAAATTGTCAAAGAAAGAATCAGATGATCCGTTAAGGAAAATATCTTTTGTTTCTAGTTCTTCTGTATCTAAGCCTGACTCTGTTGATCCATAGTTTAATTAACTGCTGTGCTATATTTGTTTATCTATTTGATAATCTGCTAGTTATTTACTGTATTATTTTATTGTTCTATAGCTAGCTGTTTGTTTTAGTTTTTGAGAGACTTAACTCAAATAGGGGGAGATTGTTGGTACCCTAGTTTTGATTTGAGTTTAGTCCTCTCCTTTGTGCCCCCTTGACCCAAGAAATATCTATGGTCAATGGTTAGTAGTCTAGTTGTAGAGTCCTCACTTTTCCAGATTGAGAATTTGGTTAAGTAGGTTTTTCGTTCGACTATGGTCGAACGCCGCTCGACTATCGTCTATCGGCTGATCGACGATCGTCTATCAGTTGGTCGACGCTTTGTCTGCGCTGATAGTTCGACTATCTGCTTGATAGGTCGACTATCTGTTCCGCACTGATAGTTCGACTATCTGCTTGATAGGTCGACTATCTGTTCTGCGCTGATAGGTCGACTATCTGTTGATAGGTCGACTATCTGTTCTGCGCTGATAGTTCGACTATCTGTTGATAGGTCGACTATCTGTTCTGCGCTGATAGTTCGACTATCTGCTTGATAGGTCGACTATCTGTTCTGCACTGATAGTTCGACTATCTGCTTGATAGGTCGACTATCTGTTCTGCGCTGATAGGTCGACTATCTGTTGATAGGTCGACTATCTGTTCTGCGTTGATAGGTCGACTATCTGTTGATAGATCGACTATCTGTTTTCTGAGGTAGGTCGACTATCTGCTTGATAGTTCGACTATCTGCTTGTGCTTGATAGTTCGACTATCTGTCCTGATAGATCGACTATCTGATAGTTCGACTATCTGTTCTGATAGGTCGACTATCTGCCGAGGTAGTTCGACTATCTTCTTCGATAGGTCGACTATCTGGATCGTTCGACTATCTGCCCGATAGATCGACGATCTCCGTGCGTCGGTCGACGATCTCCGAAGGTCGTTCGACGCTTTCTACCTGCCTTTATATTTTGTATTTATTTATTATATTTAATTAATTAATACATTTTCTGGCACATTATTTTAAGCTGTATGATAAAATTACCAGGCAATATTTGCTCCATCTCTTTTGCCTGTGTCAAATCTTTTTAAGATAAAGTTGTTTGTCTTATTAGCTGTCTTTATAAATTACTTTATCTGCTGACAGCCCTTTATAGCCGTTTGACTGAAAAGTCTTCTTCTTTGCTATAAAGAGATTATTTCTGATGTGACTTTATTTAGTCCTTTGTTATTTGATTTGGTCCTGCAGCTTCTTAGAAAAAGGGTTATTCCTTTTATAGAATGTTTTGCTTCAGAGATGTTTCTGTCTTCTTGATATTTACAGCCTAGGTCTCAAGGCTCAGAAGAAGACAAATAATTCAAATGGAAGAGAGCCGTTGCTTGCTGCTAATATATAAAGGACCCTCTGAAGAAGGATTCAAGCTAGCTAATAGCTAACCAGTTGTTCATTCAAGCTTTCAAGCGTTCAAGCTTTCTGCTCTCAGCAAACTCCATCTAACTGAGAAGTGTTAAGATCTTCATCTCTTCTTCAACCTGAGTTCTCCTGCTTTCAGGAAGTTCAAACTCAGAGATCCTTTGAAGAAGAAGAAGAAGAAGAATAGCTGCTTGAAGATCTTCATTTTATTATTTATTTTCTTCCTGTAGCTTTTTCCTTCAGAACTTTCTGAAGAGTTTTCTGCACTGAAGCAAGACTTCACCTGGACATCTTTGAGCCAGGGGGAGCCTTGATTCTTTAGAGCATTCTAGCTCAGTGCAAGCTTTTGTGCTTCTCTAATCTATTGTAAAATAGAGAAGACATTTTAACCTTCTTCCCCCTCCTGTACAGGGTTATTACTCCCTTCAAAAGTATCCCTTGGTGGCAGGGCACCTGATCAAAAACCTGTGCTTGGTTTTTAGACACCTGATCAAAAGTCTAAAGGGTTTCTGAATCTACCTGAAGCAGATTCTGTTGGTGGCAGGGCACCTGATCAAAAACCTGAGTGGATTCCTACCGTGTGGGTAGAAGAGTGGACGTACCCAAGTTGTTTGGGGAACCATTATAAATTTCCTTGTGTCGTCTGGATTCCATTGTTTAATTCCTGTACTGTGGCTGTGATTAGATATAACTAGGTTGCTAGTTGCTGGTTAGGTTTTCCAAGCCTTAACTGTAATTACAGTTAGCTTGAGTTTGTGCACTCCACTTGTGTTAGGCTCTATGGTTAAATCTATATCTATAATCTTTCATTCCGCACTTCACTCCAAGGGAGTTGGGTAGACCATTAAGTTTTGTCTAGTGCAAAATTTGATAACTCTATTCACCCCCCCTCTAGAGTAGTATCTATCCCTTCACTTTCACAAACTCTTATACTCGAGTAGCTCTTCAAGTTTTATCTGAGAAATTTTTCCAAGTGTTTATACTCGAGTATATTTGCTCATACTCGAGTAGGTTCTCTAAGTAACTCGAGTATTGATCCCTGCAGCACTCGAGTAATTTCTATCTTTAGACTCGAGTATATCCCTCATATCCACTCGAGTATATAACCTCTTACTCGAGTATGTCTCTGTCTCTCGAGTGTGTCTGTTCGAATTCCTGAATTTCTCTAAGTCAAGTTTCTTTGTGTATTTTCAAAAAGTCCTTTCTGATTGGTCCACGTGTCATCCTTAATTATGCTTATGACCGTTGGAGACCGCCTATAAATAGGTCTTTTCAGACTTGACTAAATACACGCGTTTATAGAGATTATTTTTTTAAGAAAGAGAAAATCCCGAAAACCCTAATCTTTCAATCCGCCGCCATTAAAGTTTTCGGAAGAAGCTCTGGATCATCTTCTCTCTGTCGCAACTATCGATCTCTAATTCTCAAGCGATCCAGACTCAAGAAGAATCATCCGATCTCTCCGTGCTTCATCGTCTCTGATTTATTTTCTTGATCGTGGTGATTCCAGATCTCAGAATCGTGGATCTCTCTCAAGTCTTCTTCAACTGTTTCTGTTCAAATCGAAAATCTCTCAAGAAGAAGAAAAAGTCAAAGATCCAGATCTGTGCTAATTGTTGTTTGTGTTTTTCTTTTCAAACAAATTTCATTGTAGGAGATCTATCTCCGAGTGGTAGGAAGTTTTATCTTCCGAATGTAGATCCATTTGGGATCGAGTTTTATAGGAACATAGTTCCGAGGTGTAGGATTGGTTTGCAATCCGAGATAGTGGAGTAGCCGAGTCTAGTGATTTGCTTGATCGGTGAGGAAAGTGGGCGTACCCAAGATTGGGGAACCACTATAAATCTCTTGTCATCTGTGTGATTGCTTGATTACTTAACTGTGCTGTGTTAATTTTTTTTATTCCGCATTTGGCACACATTTCACCTATTCACCCCCCTCTAGGTGATTTAGGTTGACAACTTAGTTCTCACAATGCATGAATAGCCGGAGAAGACTCCGTGCCGATGGTTGTTTTCGGATTTTCTACGTGGTATATTGCAATAGGGAGTCTTGGGGATTAACCCCAAGGTGCACTCGGAAATCTGGGCGAAAGAAAAGTTCTGCAGTTTTGGTGGCCTGGGAGCCAGCCTGGTACATAGCGGGGCTATATACCGTGTATGATCGATAGTTGGGACTGGGGGAAGCTTGGCCCGCATCAAAGGCCAAATGGTCATGGCAGGGTGAGCAACGGGCTTGTGGAACCCTACCCGCTCAATCTTCTTCGGTTAAAGCTACCTAAGGTATATGAGACTTACCGATAATTTGGAGAACGACTCTAAGCTACGACTGAAAGTACTAAATGCACACGAGGTTTGTCGTCCTGGGGGCAGTGGTGGAGGTGTGGAACAGACAAGGCTCGGACCGGCTTCACCTAGTAAGTGCCCTGAGAGGATGGGTTGTGTGGTCGTACGAGCCTGCACCTATGGTGTATTGTGCAAGTGTGTACTTTCACTTAAATTTTTGTTTATAATAATGCATTGCAGGGAAGGAGCACCGCCACCCCAAGATAAGGGGTGGGGTCATTATAATTTTGTCTGCTTTAGCTGAACGTTGCTTTTGTTTGCCACCGTTGCGGTGTATTGTGCTTGCAGGTGCTGCGGAGCCTAGTGGCAAATAGCGGGCAAAAGCCCATGTTGCTGAGCCGGCACTCAAAGGCCATGTGATTGTTTACTTCTTTTAATCATGTGTGACCGACCTACGTGCCGATGTTTGTAAGACACGGTTTAATTGAGTAAACCCTTGTAAGGCATTAAGGCCAGTACTTTGTGTATTTTGTACGTTCATTCCTATTTGGGTATCATAGTGGACATTCATGCATTTGGCTTGGGTTCTTAACTTTGCAACTTATAAATTGCTTCGGCTAGAATGTACTCTGTGTAGGACGTATGTTGTTGGTTGAATGGTTTTATTTAGTAACCCGCCGGTCTATCTGTGGTATATGGCGTCGGGCCCCGGCCGGACCTACTGGTATATGCAATGCGACGGATATGGGTGCTACAATTTGGTATTAGACTACCGATTTCAGTCATGCTTATTGGAATTCGTGGACAAATTCTTTTAAGGGGTGGTGAGCACATGTGTGTGCGTCATTGTTATAACATAAAAAGAACCCATGAATGTCCACTTAGGAATTAAAATACACATGTTTGAGGAACCTACGTGTTCCTATAATTGCTTTTTGAAATATTGTTCGGTCACTTAATGGTGTTTTGTACGACTATAGGTGTCCGGTAGTGGAGCGTGGTAGTCAGAACGCACGCTATCTGAGAAAAGTACTGCACCCAGCGACGTGGCTGAGACCCCTCTTTCTATTGAAACCAGAAGAAGGGTAGTTGAGGCTGTGTTGGCGGTAACCAACGCACAACATGGAAGGAATGTGCAACCCTCTGTCCCTGAGGTGGCCTCGACATCGGGTTGTGTAATGGAGTAAATGGAATTTAGAGGACCATTGGGTCAGTAGGTGAACATGCTTTTAGTGCAGGGAGCGCAATCAGTTGATGAATATTTGCAGGCGTTCCTTATGATAAAGCTCTACCCAGGATTTGAGTTGGAAAGCGGGTAGTCTATAGTCGATAGATTTTATGTTTATTATCGTAGCGAGTTGCGAATCCTACTGCTAGGACCAAAGTTATTGGGATTCCGAGCCTTGGTTGAGTCGGCCAGATCTTTGGAAGTAGAGTTGGGGAAAACTAACATGATACCAGTGAGTAGGGTACCAAACTTTTCAGATCCTATGAGGGCTTCCTATCGCAGAACGCTGAGAAAAGAGGCTAAAACATCTACTATCAAAGCTACTTACACGTGTCATACTTGTGGCAAGAAAGGGCACTTTGCCCGAGATTGTCGGGAGGGTGATCAGAAGACAAAGAAAGCTATGTCAGGAGAAGTTGAGGACTCTGGCGCAAAGGAAATAGTGTTCAAAATGCCGAGCTCCTCAAAATATGGGTACCGTAAGTGGTATAAGAAGGCTAGGACTTTGGGTCTAGTCACTTCTTCTGGAGCATCCGGGGCGACTACAGGCCGATCCCCAAACGCATACAACCATTGGGGGAAGCCAGGGCACTTTGCCCGTGATTGCTGGAGCGGACGTCCAATGTCCGAGAAGAAGCCGGGAGAGACATATGAGTAGAAGGGCAAGGCGGTGGAGTCCACCGCATCGCCCTATACTCCGGCATAACCTAGAGTGTACATCCTTGGCAAGTAGGAGGTCATGTGGCAGACTGTCGGGATGATAGGTTGTAATGACTCCACCTGTTAAACAACATATAATAGAAGGTCCGGCTGGGGACCCACCTTGTATGTCGCCAACAGATAGTGAGGTTACAGGTTAATGCCACCAACGCATCCTAACTTAGAGCATGCTAGCGGAATAATAAACAGTAGGCTGAACTCATACTAGGAATATCCACTATATATATATTACCAAGGTTATATATACAACCACTCAACCGAGGGGATAGCAAATATAACAGTTTGGCCTTAAGGCCTTACAGTTCCTCTTTATACAGTATGGATTACAGACATCAGCGCGCAGGCCGGCCATATATGAATAAAAGAAAATACATTATCTAGCCTTCAATGGCTAGCAGCAACAGCAGCGGCAAGAGCAGTAACAGCAGTAGTAGGGGCATCAGCCCGTCACTTCCCGCTCGGCTCTCCAGCACCTGCACAGGGACAATCCACCAAGAAGGTGGCAAACAAGGCAACGATCAGCATTTAGCTAACCAATTTATAACAATCCTACCCCTTTCCCGGGGCAGTGACATTCCTTCCCTGCAGAGCAATACATCAATAGATAGATATCATACATATTGTGCTTGTGCATGAGCTTCAATCTGCCTACGTTCACGGGACTAGGATCCCAAACGAAGGCAGAGGACTGGTTATCGTGAGTCAAGCGTATCTTGACGGCGATCAGGACGGAGGAAACTCAAAAGGTCACTTTGGCCACCTTCTTAATAGAAGGAGAGGCGAGGTTATGGTGGGATGAGGTTGAGTTACACCATTTGGCGGGCAGGCAATTGAATCAAGTATTGATTGAGGAGTTCTCTCACATGTTTTTGGCAAAACATCTACCAGCGGCACAACGCATTGCTATGGAGAATGAGTTCCATTGGCTAACGCAAGGAGAAAATAGCGTTGATGCGTATTTGCATGACTTTACAATATTGGGACGGTATACAGGATCAATCTTCGTCGATGAACAAAGATAAAAGAATCAGTTCTATGAAGGATTACGGGACGAGTTGAGGTTCTTGCTTTCTAGTTCAGTGAACCAGGGATTTCAGGCTTTGGTTGATACGGCGTGTGTGCTGGAGAAGGACATGAAGCGGGTGCAAGGCAGGAAGGACTTGGCTGTGGAAAAGCCCGAGTTCAAAGCACCTCGCTCTGGCAAATCATATTACCATAAGAAGTGGGGCAAGAGGTCCAAGCCTTCTGGGCAAACTTTTGTGATGGTTGCATCGGGAGCAACGTCGAGGCCGGAGTCTCGTACATGCTTTACCTGTGGCAAGGTGGGGCATATAGCCTGTGATTGTCGGGTTGCTCAACCCAATGGAGAAAAGAAGGCGGGTGTGTCGTATGCTAAGAAGGGCAAAGCAGTGGTTGATTCCTCTGCATCCCAGGCATAGCACAGAGTGTAAAATCTTATCCAACAGGAGGCTATCAAGCAAAGTGAAATCGTCACAGCTATGAGTTAAGATAATGCTTGTTGTATTGATTGCATCTTTTGTCTGTAGCTTGTGCATGATGTGTGTGCTGCATGCTTTGTCCTGATTTGGAACAATCCGGCGAGAGCCCTGTTTAATACGAGTGCTTCACATTCTTTTGTCTAAGGACTTTATAGCTCGAATTGGAGTATCGAGTCACGTGACGACAGATTGTGTAAAGGTGCTATTACAGAATGGTTGTATCATGCTTGCGGATAGGACATGCGATGTGGAAGTGCATAAAGGAAATCGGGATTTATGATTGAGGGCATCTGTGCTACCGCTATCGGAGTTTGATGTGATCTTTGGCATGGACTGGCTCTCAGAGCAGCATGCCTTTATTGATTGCAACTCCAAGGAGATCACACTGGGCCAGAATACCGAACTTGAGACGAAGTTCGCTTGTACGCGAGGAGTAGGCGGGACCTTGTTGTCTGCACTCCAAGTCGTCAGTGCTGTTCGGAAGGGTGCAAAGTTATTCTTCGCGATTATTCAGGCTGTTGAGCCAAAGGCCAGTGTAAGTGAAGTTCCAATTGTGTCGGAGTTTGCCGATGTATTTCCTACGGATCTTCCTGGGTTACCTCCCCAGCGGGAGATTGACTTCTCGATTGAGTTGGTGACAGGTGCGAAAGTTGTGGCCCGCTCACCATATCGCGTCGCGCCAAAAGAAATGGTTGAACTTAAAGTCTAATTGCAAGAGTTGTTGGAGCAGGGATACATACGCCCAAGTATGTCACCTTGGAGCGCTCCTGTTCTATTTTTGAAAAAGAAAGACGGTAGTTTGCGATTATGTATTGACTATCGCGAATTGAATAAGCTGATGGAAAAGAACAAATATCCGATTTCACGAATCGATGACCTATTTGATAAGCTAGCGGGGTCAACCATCTATTCGAAGTTGGATTTGAAATCGGGATATTATCAATTTCGGATTCGGGAAGGTGAATTCCTAAAACAACGTTTGGGATACGCTAAGGTCATTATGAATTCACGGTGATGCCGTTTGGCTTATGTAATGCGCCTTCGGTATTCATGGATCTAATGCACCAGACGTTCCGAGATTACTTTGATCTATTCATATTTGTGTTTATTAATGATATTCTTGTGTACTCTCAGTTGGGAGATGATCATGCAAACCATTTGCGGTTGGTATTGCATACCTTGCGGAGGAATAAGATGTATGTCAAGTTCTCAAAGTGTGATTTCTGGCTATCGTCAGTGGATTTTATGGGCCATGTGATAACTGGAGATGGCATAGCAGTAGATCCGGCAAAGATAAGTGCCATACGGGATTGGCCAGTGATGTCTTCAGTGGCCGAAGTTAGGAACTTCTTTGGACTGGCAGGCTACTACAGACGGTTTATGGAAAGCTTCTCACGGATTGCTTTACCTCTGACCACGTTGACGAGAAAAGATCAGAAGTTCGTTTGGATGCCGGAGTGTGCGCGAGATTTTGAAGAGCTGAAGAGTCGTTTAACCACAGCGCCTGTGCTGATATCGCCATGTGGTATAGACGGCTATGAGATCTAGAGTGATGCTTTAGGGAGCTGCTTAGGCTGCATTCTTCTGCAATTTGGTAAAGTGATTGCTTATGGCTCATGCCAGTTAAAGGTGCATGAATGAAACTACCCCATCCATGATTTGGAGTTAGCGGCAGTAATCTTTGCGTTAAAGTTATGGCGGCACTATCTTTATGGCGTTAAAGTGGATATCTATACAGATCACAAGAGCCTAAAGTATTTGTTAGATCAGAAGCATCTGAATATGCGACAACGAAAGTGGATGGAGTTCCTTGGGGACTACACTTTTGATATTCACTATACTCCCGGAAAGAGAACTATTGTCACAGATGCTTTGAGTCATAAGACGCCAGTACGAGCAAAATAGTTACTGAGACATGATGAGCGGCTAATCAAGGAGATGGAAGCATTAGAGATATCTTGTGTTGACAAGGATGCTACGACCGACTCATGCTTGAATTGGACCGAGGTACAATATGACCTTGCAGATAGAGTTCAGCGAGCAACGGAGCTTGATTAAAGTCTCCAACGCTATGCAAAGGATGGTCCTGATGACCAATTCTCCTGGGAGCACAAAAATGTACAGAGACATGAAAAAGTTGTTCTGGTGGCCCGGACTAAAGAAAGACATGGCACGTTATGTGGTGGAATGTCATACTTATGCTTTGGTGAAAGCGAAATGCAAGAAGCCTGGTTGTTTCCTGAAGCCGTTACCGATTCTGGAGTGGAAGTTTGATGATATTTCAATTGATTTCGTGTACGAGTTTCCAAGATCTCAACGCGGTCATGATTCTATCTGGGTGATTGTAGACCGGTTGACAAAAGTGGCTCACTTCCTTCCAAACAAGAGAGATGATTCAGTGGAAACCTTGGCTAAGCTCTATGTGGAACAGATTGTTCGGCTGCATGGTGTTCCTCGAAGCATTATCAGTGATCGTGATGGGCGATTCACTTCAACTGATTGGAGGCTAATTCATAAAATGTTGGGCACAAAACTAGCATTCAGTACGGCCTTTCATCCCCAAACAGATGGTCAAACTGAGCGGACCAACAAGACGATGGAAGATATGCTCCATATGTGCGTCCTGAATTTTTGTAAGAAATGGGAAGAGTATATTTATCTGGTATAATAACAGATACCAAGCGAGCATCGGTATGGAACCGTTTGAAGCTCTATATGGTCGTAAATGTCGTACACCATTAGCTTGGGCAGAAGTAGGCGAGTCCAAGCTGAATGGGAAAAAGAAGTCAAATAAGCTACCTCGATAATACGCTCTATTCGGGAGAGGCTATTGATAGCCCAAGATCGACAAGCAAAGTACTACAATGCCAAGCATCAGAACGTGGAGTTCGTGGTGGGTGATTGGGTCTATTTGAAGAGCAAACCCTTTAAAGGCATATCTAGGATTCAGCATTTGAAAAAGCTAAGTCCTAGATACCTTGGTCCATTTGAAGTAGTGGAGCGAATCGGGGAAGCTGCCTATCAGCTAGCGCTTTCAACAGAGTTTAGTGGATTGCATGATGTATTCCACATCTCAGTACTTCACAAAGCCGTCAAGGATCCAGCTCAAGTAGTAGAGAATGATCGTGTACCGGTCGAATTTGGGCTAACGACGAAGGTTAGACCCATTCGGATCGAGGATCGAGCCGAGAAACAGTTGCAGAACAAGATAATCAGGATGGTCAAAGTCCGGTGGGACAATTGTGGTCGTAAGGAGCTAACATGGGAGTGAGAGCAGACCATGCGATCTGAGTTTCCCGAACTTTTTGTATAAACTGTTGACCGTGTACATTTTGTTATAACATATCTTTTAACGTTATAGCCTTGTGATTCTTGTTCCCTTGCTGAGTACAAATTTCGGGACGAAATTTATCTTAAGGAGGGGAGGATTGTAACACCCCAAAAACCATAAGTCCCAAAATGGGGTCAGGCTGGGTGACACGACCTGGGACACGGGCGTGTCCCAGGGCGTGTCTAGTGCACACGGCCTGGGACACGGGCGTGTCCTAGGGCGTGTCCTGCTCGGGTGAATACCGAATAGCATTGAGTGAAGTTGAGAGGAATGGCGTTGAGTGGCGTTGAGTGGAATGGCGTTGATTCGAGCCCCCAAGCTCTCCCTTTTTCTCTCTTGGTATGAATGAGAGAAGAGGCCAACCCTCAGCCTTATCACTGCAGGAAAGCACCTGGTCCATTGGATCCAAATAGAAATAATTGGATGGCCAAGATCTGCCCAAAAGTCCAAATTTGACTTGACACGGCCTGTGACACGCCCGTGTCCCAGGCTGTATACTCCAGGCGGTGTACGAACTGACTCAAACCAAACCAGAACACGGGCTCCAACAAACCCGTGTCACAGGGCAGATATGCCCATGTCAACTTTGATACGGCCGTGTGACTGGCTGTATCACCCTTTCAACACAGGACCAAATCACCCGAGAAGAATATGGCTAAGGCACACGCCCGTGTCCTTGGTCGTGTGCCCAACACGCCCTTATGACACGCCCGTGTCACAGGACGTGTTCCACACTCAATGCCATTCCACTCAATGTCATTCGGTATTCACCCGAGAAGGACACGCCCTGGGACACGCCCGTGTCCCAGGACGTGTACAATGGACACGCCCGTATCCCAGGCCGTGTCACCCAGCTTGACCCCATTTTGGGACTTACGGTTTTTGGGGTGTTACACAGGTATGGTTTAATTGATAGTAATTTCGGTTTATATACCTGTTACCGTATGCGAGTTAGCTTAGGACTGGAGGTATTAGGCTTTGTTTTGATTTTCGGTAATCCGGCGAGAGCATTGTTCGATACGGGAGCTTCGCACTCCTTTTGTTCGAAGGATTTATGTCGCGCATCGGAGTACCTTCTTCGATGGCAAAGGACAAATTGGATGTGTTATTGCCGAATGGGTGTTCAATGCACGCGGATAGAGTCTGCGGCATAAAGTTACGGATTGGGAGTCAGGAGTACGACTTGCTAGCATCGTTACTACCGCTGGTGGAGTTCGACGTAATTTTTTGGTATGGATTGGCTCTCGGAGTAGCAAGCATACATCGATTTGAATCGCAAGGAGGTCAAGTTGGGAACTGGTCGTGGGATGACTTTTGTAGGCTTGAAAGGGTCGAGCAAGACGTTGATGTCTGCTCTTCAGGTGGATAAGGCAGTTAGTGCAGGTGCAGAACTGTTCTTCACATTAATGGATGCTTCGAAGCTTAAGCCTTCTTTAGACAGTATCTCAGTGGTATCTGAGTACCCTGACGTATTCCCTGACGATCTCCCCGGAGTCCCACCGCAGCGAGAGTTTGAATTTACAACTGAGCTAGTGTTAGGTGCCAAACCTGTGTCACGCTCTCCGTATCGGTTAGCGCCTAACGAGATGGCGTAACTGAAGGTTCAACTAGAAGAGTTTTAGGAACAGGGTTATGCGCGTCCAAGTTCGTCGCCTTGGAGCGCACCGGTCCTCTTTGTTAAGAAGAAGGACGGAAGTTTGTGGCTCTGTATCGACTACAAAGAGCTAAATAAGTTAATGGAAAAGAACAAGTACCCGATCCCAAGGATTGATGATCTGTTCGATCAGTTAGTCGGGTCATCGGTGTACTCTAAATTGGATCTTAAGTCCGGGTATTACCAATTGAAGATACGAGAAAGTGATATCCCCAAGAATGCATTCAGTACGAGATATGGGCATTATGCGTTTATTGTCATGCTGTTTGGGCTGACAAATGCGCCATCAGTGTTCATGGATCTAATGAACAGGACATTCAGAGAGTACCCTGACCATTTTGTGATTGTCTTTATCGACGACATATTGGTATACTCGCAGTGCAAAGAGGATCACTTCAAGCATCTACATTTGGTGTTGGAGACGCTGAGGAGGAACCAACTATGCCATGTTCTCCAAATGCGAGTTTTGGCTGTCCTCGGTGGCATTACCTAGGTCATATAGTTAGTGGAGAGGGAATTGCTATGGATCCAACGAAGATAGTTGTGATACAGGAGTGGACTGTATTGTGTTCGGTAGTGGAAGTCCAGAGTTTTCTGGGGCTGGTCGGCTACTACAGGCGCTTCGTAGAGAACTTCTCGCGGATAGCGTTACCCCTCATGACTTTAATGAGGAAAGATCAAAAGTTTGTGTGATTGCCAGAGTGCGAGAAAGCTTTCGTGGCGCTGTGGAGACACTACCTGTACGGGGTGAATGTCGATATCTATACCGACCACAAGAGCCTGAAATACTTGTTGGATCAAAAAGAGCTAAACATAAGGCAGCTGAGATGGATGGAGCTCCTGGGGGACTATACATTCAAGATTCATTTTATTCTTGAGAAAGGCAATGCAGTTGCGGACGCATTGAGTCGCAGGGCCCCTGCGCGGGCCAACTGGTTTTCGGTTCTTGACGAGCGGTTGATTCGGGAGCTGGAGGCATTAGAGATCTCTTGTGCGGACAAGAAGACTAGTGTCGAAGCACAGATGAACTGGACAGAGGTGAAATATGACCTGGCTGATCGGGCTCGACAGGCTCTGAAGCTGGATAACAACATGAGGCAAATCTTGGATGAGGCTCTTGATGGGTCAAATTCCCAGTTAAATGTTGTTTATGCACTGTTATGGAAGGACAGTCGTTTGTGCGTCCCTGATGTGGGTAAACTACGGGATGAATTAAAGTACCTGGCACTTCATACCAAGTACTCGATTCACCTGGGGTGCCCGAAAATGTTTCAGGATATGAAGAAGTTATTCTGGTGGCCAGGACTGAAGAAGGATGTGTCACTTTACGTGGCAAAGTGTCAAACGTGCGCCTTGGTGAAGGCGGAGTGCTAGAAGCCCGGAGGTTTCTTGAAGTCTTTGTCTATCCCAGAGTGGAGGTTCGACGACATTTCTTTAGGTTTTGTGCATGGTTTGCCAAGATCATAGAAGGGGAAACGACGCCATCTGGGTGATCGTAGATCATTTTACGAAGGTGTCGCACTTCATTCTGAATAGGAAGGATGATTCGGTGGAGAAACTGGCAAAACTCTATATGAATAACATTGTTCGACTGCACGGTGTGCCCCGCAGCATCGTTTGCAACTGAGATGGACGATTTATGTCCAATGAATGGAGGTTGGTGAAGCAGATGTTGGGGACCAAGCTGAGTTTCAGCACGGCCTTTCATCCGCAGACGGATGGTCAGACCGAGAGGTTAAACAGGACGATGGAGGACATGCTTCGCATGTGCGTCCTGGATTTCAGGAAGCAGTTAGAAGATCACCTGTACTTGGTGGAATTTGCATACAATAACAGCTACCAAGCGAGCATTCAAATGGCGCCCTTCGAGGCCCTATATGGTAGAAGATGTCGCACTTCGTTGTCATGATTGGAAACGAGCAAGTCGAGGTAGTACAAAAAGGCAAGAAGTGGAAAGCACCACTTCATTGGTACGAACTATTCGAGAACGATAGCTGATCGCTCAGGACAATCAGGCAAAATACTATAATGTCAAGCATCAGAACATTGAGTTTGCTGTTGGCGACTGGGTGTATTTGAAGTTAAAGCTATTTAAGGGTGTTTCATGGGTACGACGCTTGAAGAAGCTGAGCCCGAGGTACCTTGGACCATTTGAGATCCTGGAGCGAATTGGTGAAGCAGCTTATCGACTAAAGCTATCGGTGGAGTTGAGTGGTCTACACGACGTATTCCATATTTTGGTGTTGTGGAAGGCGGTGCAAGAGCCTTCACAAGTAATTTTGGTTGATCAAATACCAGTTGTTCTTGGGTTGACGACGAAATTCAAGCACGTTTGAATTGAGGACTCTGAAGTCAAGCGACTTCGTAATAAGGACATCAGGATGGTCAAAGTCTGATGGGACAACTGCAGTCGTGAGGAGCTTTCGTGGGAGCGATAGCAGACCAAGCTTGAGGATTACCCAAAGTTATTCCACTCAGGTACCATTTTGTTTTGTGTATCTTTTTCTTTCGTTAATTTCGTGGACGAAATTATTTTAAGAGGGAGAAAATTGTAATGCCCCGAAACTCAAAAGAGGAACGGGAAGCGTTTGAGCAAAGTTTAAAACTTAGTAAGGTTAACACGGCCTGTGACACGGGCGTATCACATGGCCGTGTCATGCTCGGGTCGTCGAGGCAAGGTCGACGATCGTTGAAGGCTAGGAACACAGCCTGGGACACGGGCGTGTCCCAGGGCGTGTCAAGCACACGGCATGTGACACGGGCGTGTCATATGGCCGTGTCCTCTTCGGGAGGTTTTGGGTCCTGTGTCAACTGAGTGACACGGCCCGGACCATGGGCGTGTACTAGTTGACACAGGCATGTCAAGTCTAACATGGGCATGTCAAGTCTAACACGGGCGTGTCTTAGCTCGTGTCCTGTTCAGGACGTGACAGTTTTAGCGCAGATTGGAGTACACGGCCCATGATACGGGCGTGTCCAAGGGTGACACGAGCATGTCACAAGCCGTGTCACAGGCTGTGTCATATTCTGAAATTTCCTGATTTACAGTGAGTGTGGAACACGGCCTTGGACACGGGCGTGTCGCAAGCCGTGTTCGGCCCAAAAATGTTATTTTCAGGACAAATCGTGGCCGTTCGTTTCTTTCAAAAGGGATCCAAGGGCCCTGGCTTGTCTTGGTTTTTTTTAAGGCCGGGAATAGGGTTTTCAAACCCTCATTCCATTTGACCATTCTCTTTCTAAAAGCTTAGAGAGAGGGGAGAGCTATGGGGAAGAAGGAGGTCAACTCCGACCGTCGGTGGAGCATCGGAGCTCCGATTCTAGATCCGAGTCCAGATCTGCGAAGGTAAGGCTGGTACGGTGCTTTCCATCTGACTAGATCATCATGGCGTTGAAGAGAAATGCTAGGGTAATGATTTTCTACTTGGACATGTGAAGTCCCCTTTCCCTTTTGTATAGGATGCCCGCTCTCGCGAGTATGGGGTGAGTTTGAGGTATTCCTTCGGGTAGACATGAATATTCCCCGTTGTTTTGCATGTAGAGTCCGGAATCGAAGTACGAACATAGGTATGGTGTGTGAAGCCTACCCGGACAAGTTGGTCTAGATTTGTGATGTTTCATTATGCATGAATAGACGGTGAAGACTCCGTGCCGATGGTTGTTTTCAGGTTTTATACGTGGTAGATTGCAACAGGGAGTCTTTGGGATTAACCCCAAGGTGCACCTGAAAATTTGGGCGGAAGCGAAGTTCTGCCGTTTTGGTGGCCTGGGAGCAAGTATGGTACATAGCGGGGTTATGTACCGTGTATGATCGATAGTTGGGACTGGGGGAACCTTGGCCCGCGTCAAAGGCCAAATGGTCGTGGCGGGGTGAGCAACGGGCTGGTGGAACCCTACCCGCTCCATCTGCTTTGGTTAAAGCGACCTAAGGTACATGGGACTTACGGATAATTTGGAGAACGAGTCTAGGCTATTGTTGAAAGGACTAAATGCTCACGAGGTTTGTCGTCCTGGGGGCGGTGGTGGAGCCGTGGAACGGACAAGGTTCGGACCGGTTTCACATAGTAAGTACCCTAAGAGCACGGGGTGTGTGGCCGTACGAGCCTGCACCTGTGGTGTATTGTGTAAGTGTGTACTTTCACTTACATTGTTGTTTATAATAATGCATTGTAGGGAAGGAGCAACGCCACCCCAAGATAGGGGGTGGGGTCGTTATAATTTGGTCAGCTTTAGCTCACCGTTGCTTTTGTTTTCCACTGTTGCGGTGTATTGTGCTTGCAGGTGCTGCGGAGCCAAATGGAAAATAGCGGTCCAAAGCCCATGTTGCTGAGCCAGCCCTCGAAGGCCATGCGATTGTTTACTTGTTTTAATCATGTGTGACCGGCCTGCATGCCGATGTTTATAAGACACGGTTTAATTGAGTAAACCCTTGTAAGGCCTTAAGGCCGGTACATTGTGTATTTTGTACGTTCATTCCTATTTGGGTATCATAGTGGACATTCATGCTTTTGGCTTGGGTTCTTAACTTTACAACTTATAATTTGCTTCCCCTAGAATGTACTCTGTGTAGGACGTATTTTGTTGGTTGAATAGTTTCATTTAGTAACATGTCGGTCTGTTTGTGGTATATGGCGTCGGGTCCCGACCGGACCTATTGGTATATGCTATGCAATGGATAGGGGTATTACAATTTGGTATTAGACTACCGGTTTCAGTCATGCTTAATGGAATTTGTGGACAAATTCTTTTAAGGGGTGGTGAGCACATGTGTGTGCGTCATCGTTATAACATAAAAAGAACCCATTAATATCCACTTAGGAATGAAAATACACATGTTTGAGGAACCTGCATGTTCCTATAATTGCTTTTTATAATTTTGTTTGGTCACTTAATAGTGTTTTGTACGACTATAGGTATCTGGGAGTGGCGCGTGGCAGTTTGAACACACGCTTTCTGAGAAACTTACTGCACCCAGCGACGTGCCTGAGACCCCTCCTTCTGTTGAAACCATAAGAAGGGTAGTTGAGGCGGTGTTTGCGGTGACCAATGCACAACATGGAAGGAATATGCAACCCTCTGTCCCTGAGGTGGCCTCGACACCGGGTGGTGTGACGGAGCAAATAGAATTTAGAGGACCATTGGGTCAGCAGGTGAACATGCTTTTAGTGCAGGGAACGCACTCAGTTGACAAATATTTGCAGGTGTTCCTTATGATAAGACGCTACCCAGGCTTTGAGTTGGAAAGCGAGCAGTCTATAGTCGATAGATTTTATGTTGGTTTGCGTAGCGAGTTGCGAATCCTACTACTAGGACCAAAGTTATTGGGATTCCGAGCCTTGGTGGAGTCGGCCAGATCTTTGGAAGTAGAGTTGGGGAAAACTTACCAGATACCAGTGAGTAGGTTACTGAACTCTACAGATCCTATAAGGGCTGCCTACCACAAAACGCTGAGATAGGATGCTAAAACATCTACTATCAAAGCTACTTATACTTGTCACACTTGTGGCAGGAAAGGGCACTTTGCCTGAGATTGTCGGGAGGGTGCTCAGAAGACAAAGAAAGCTATGTCAGGAGCAGTTGAGGACTCTGGCGCAAAGGAAACAGTGTTCAAAATGCCGAGCTCCTCAAAATCAGGTTACTGTAAGTGGTATAAGAAGGCTAGGACTTGGGGTCTAGTCCCTTCTTCTGGCGCATCCGGGGTGACTACAGCCCGAACAACGGGCGCATGCTACAATTGTGGGAAGCCGGGGCACTTTGCCCGTGATTGTTGAGCAGACTTCCAAGTTCAGAGAAGAAGCCGAGAGCAACATATAAGGAGAAGGGCAAGGCGGTGGAGTCCACCGCATCGATCTATACTACGGAATAACCGAGAGTGTACATCTTTGTCCAATAGGAGGCCATGTGTCCGACTGTCGGGATGACACGTATGGTTTAATTGATAGTAATTTCGCTTTTTATACCTGTTAACGTATGCGAATTAGCTTAGGACTGGAGGTACATGGCTTTGTTTTGATTTTCGGTAATTCGGCGAGAGCATTGTTCGATATGGGAGCTTCGCACTCCTTTTGTCCGAAGGATTTATATCGCGCATCGTAGTACCTTCTTTGATGGTAAAGGACAAATTGGATGTGTTGTTGCCGAATGAGTGTTCAATGCGCGCGGATAGAGTCTGCAGCATAAAGTTACGGATTGGGAGTCAGGAGTACGACTTGCAAGCATCGTTACTACCGCTGGTGGAGTTCGACGTAATTTTTTTGTATGGACTGGCTCTCGGAGCAGCAAGCATACATCGATTTCAATCGCAAGGAGGTCAAGTTGGGAACTGGTCGTTAGATGACTTTTTCAGGCTTGAAAGGGTCGAGCAAGACGTTGATGTCTACTCTTTAGGTGGATAAGGCAGTTCATGCCAGTGTAGAACTGTTCTTCACACTAGTGGAGACTTCGAAGCCTTAGCCTTCTTTTGACAGTATCTTAGTGGTATCCGAGTACCCTGACGTATTCCTTGACGATCTCACTGGAGCCCCACCGCAGCGAGAGTTTGACTTCACAAATGAGCTAGTGCTAGGTGCCAAACTTGTGTCACGCTCTCCGTATCGGTTAGCGCCTAACGAGGTGGCAGAACTGAAGGTTCAACTGGAAGAGTTTGAGGAACAGGGTTATGTGCGTCCAAGTTCGTCGCCTTGGAGCACACCAATCCTCTTTGTTAAGAAGAAGGACGGAAGTTTGCGGCTCTGTATCGACTATAGAGAGCTAAATAAGTTAACGGAAAAAATAAGTACCTGATCCCAATGATTGATAATCTGTTCGATCAGTTAGTCGGGTCATCGGTGTACTCTAAATTGGATCTTAAGTCCGGGTATTACCAATTAAGGATACGAGAAAGTGATATCCCCAAGACAACATTCAGTACGAGATATGGACATTATGAGTTTACTGTCATGCTGTTGGGATGACTAATGCGCCATCAGTGTTCATTGATCTGATGAACAGGACATTCAGAGAGTACCTGGACCATTTCTTGATCGTATTTATCGACGACATATTGGTATACTCGTAGTGCAAAGAGGATCACTTCAAGCATCTACATTTGCTGTTGGAGACGATGAGGAGGAACCAACTACGCTAAGTTCTCCAAATGCGAGTTTTGGCTGTCCTCGGTGGCATTCCTCGGTCATATAGTTAGTGGAGAGGGAATTGCTGTGGATCCGGCGAAGATAGTTGCGATATGAGAGTGACCTATGTTGTGTTCGGTAGCGGAAGTCCAGAGTTTTCTGGGGCTGGCCGGCTACTACAGGCACTTTGTAGAGAACTTCTCGTAGATAGCGTTACCCCTCACGACTTTGACGAGGAAAGATCAAAAGTTTGTGTGATCGCCAGAGTGCGAGAAAGCCTTCGTGGAGCTGTGGAGACACTACCTATACGGGGTAAAGGTCGATATCTATACCGACCACAAGAGCCTGAAATACTTGTTGGATCAAAAATAGCTAAACATGAGGCAGCTGAGATGGATGGAGCTCCTGGGGGACTATACATTCAAGATTCATTTTGTGCCTAAGAAAGGCAATGCAGTTGCGGATGCATTAAATCGCAGGTCCCCTACACGGGCCAACTAGTTGTCGGTTCTTGACGAGAATTTGATTCAGGAGCTGGATATAACGCCCCTGAATTTCTGCGATTATTTAATTCTCATTTGGCGTTAAGTCGACGCGTTTTCTTGGCTTGTGTCATCAGTGGAGTGTGGTCATAACTCCTTAGAACTGGGTGGCCTATTTTGTAGCCTATTGGCAAGATCTCCCTAGCAAGCCGAGTCGTTTTGGGTGACCCGGTGTGGCCCCTCAGGGGATGCTTGTGTTTTGGCTTCGGGTGGGTATAACTCGTGTTCTGTTCGTCGAAAGTAATTTCAACTTCACTGTTGTGTTTGTAGCGTGGATATTTAGCTACGGTGCGAATTTCGTCGAATTCCGAGGATGTTCGATGTTCGCGTCGTTTTGTATTTTATGAAAAAATAAAACTATTTAATAAATATTATATTAATAATTATTTTGAAAGGGTGCGGATGCTTGGCTGTTTTGCCTTGTCATTTTTAGCCTTAATTAATTGATTAGTAATTAAGATTAAGAGGATGCTATATATAGGATTGTTTAGACTAAAGAGGAAACCGCTCATGTTCATCTTCCCGAAAGACCGAACCTGTCCGCGCCTGTTCGCGGAAAGCAGAGAAACCGCCAGAACTGCTCCCCTTCGGACGCCGATTCCGGGAGCGTTTGTGGACGGAATTCGATTCCGAAAGTGGATTTGGATTTCTCTCGCCTAGACCATTCCTACGATAAGAAATTCAGTTTTCGTGGTGTTTCTAGGGGTCTCGATTTTCTAGGGTTGTCCGTTTTCGCCATTAAAGCTCCAGATTTCTGCTTTAGGTGTTGCTGCTGTTGGTACCGAGTGAGGATAAGGGAGGCCGACCAAGCTCCACTGGAAAACGAGGCAAGTGGTACTCTTTCCCTTGCCATTTAGTTTTTCTGTTTTCTTATATGCCCTGTTAGCCTATTTGATACAACCGAGCATTGCTTTAGCCATAGTCAGTTTCCTTTCCTGTACAATAGATGCTTTCTTTTACTGTGCAAGAACCGGTGATGATGCCTAAGCTTGCTGTTAGAAAATTCCCTGAACAGAACCTTGCCCAAAACAGTCGTGTATGTCCTCTTATCTTTTTCCCTCGCTGTAGCTTGTTTGTTCTCGGGCCGGGGAAGGAAGTAAGGGTTAGGTTAGCATTTTCCTGTGCCATAGCTGTAGCCGGGTAGGAGTTAAAAGCTTTAACTCGAAAATTGTGCTAGAAATGTGTTTTGCTGTTAGATTAATATAGACTTGCTGGAGTTAGCGATGGAGGATTCAGGGCTTGGCGTTGAGTGTGGTACACACACTCAACGCCGGGTCTGCTTGGACTTGGCGTTGAGTGTGGTGCACACACTCAACGCCGGGTCTGCTGGGACTTGGCATTGAGTGTAGTGCACACACTCAACACCATTGCCCCTTGATCTGTTCTTTTGTGGCTGAGTAGTGTGGCGTTGAGTGAGAATTTTCTTCTAAGTCAAGATCGATGGGAATCACTAAGTTATTCTCGCCGACTTCGACGAGAATCGTTAGTGATTCCCGCCGATTCGGCGAGAATCAATCTGCATTCCCGCCAACCTCTTCCGGATGGCGTTGAGTGAGTAGGCCTCACCCAACGCCATGGCGGTTTAGGTGCTTAGTGAGGTGGGCTCACTCAACGCCGCAGCCCTTTCTTCGTGGTAAGTACTTTGGCATTGAGTGAGTTGACCTCACTCAACGCCAAAGCTGTTCTATCGTATAGAATGGTGGACGCACTCAACGCCGCAGTTTGTTTTCGCGGCTAAGTACTTTGGCGTTGAGTGAGTCGACCTTACTCAACGCCAAAGCTGTTTTGGTGTTGAGTGAGGTTAGCTCACTCAACGCCACAGCCTGTGTTGCCGAAGGCATTGAGGGAGTGGACCTCACTCAACGCCATAGCTGTTTTGGCGTTGAGTGAGGTTAGCTCACTCAACGCCACAGCTAGTGTTGCAGAAGGCGTTGAGTGAGTGAACCTCACTCAACGCCATTGCTGTTTTGGCATTGAGTGAGGCTAACTCACTCAATGCCACCGTCTGTTTAGGCGTTGAGTGAGTGGGGCTCACTCAACGCCATGTCGTATTGAGTCATCTCAATGCTTTTTTCTTACCTTGATTTTCTCCCCCGAGTGAATTCCTTGATTTAGAGGTTCCTTGTCGGCTATTTTCTTTTTTTTCCAAAAAGGCCGAATCGTGGGTCGTGGTTAGTAGTGGTGGTTTGAAGCTCTTAATGGGGAAGGTGTTGTGTTATTAAGCCGAGGCCACCCTTTTTCTTTTATCTTGCTCCAGGTACGGGCTGAGAAAGGGGGTGGGAGGTCCCTAGTACTTTCACATGTAGACCCCTGAGCTTTGTTTCTTGGAAATGGTGGTTGGGGGACTGAGTTTGCCTCCAACCCGGATCCGTGTTGTTTTTACTACTACCATCTCTCACAGCTTAGGGTGTTAGACGTTTCTTCCTTTGTAAATTTGCAACGTTTGGGCTCATGGTAGCCTGGTAAACTTTGCAAGATTTTGTTTTGGGCAGGGTTGTTATTGTTTCCTCGCACTTAGTGCTTTTCTTTTGTCTTGCCTTGGACAGTGGGGCTTGTTTTCGGTTTAATTACTCTTCTTGCTTAACTTATAACCTAACATTTTCCTACAGCTTACTTGTTTATCTTGCTGAGGTATTCTTTTCTTATTTGAATTCCTCAGGTTCTGGTTAGTAGCCGATTAGGCGGCTTGTTGTGCAATGTTGTTGCTGGTGGTCTCTCGTACTGTGGAGATTAGTTCCTTGGTGTTGTGAGGTAGTTTTACTATTTTTCTTACAGACATACATATTTTCCAGTGGGTTCGTGTCAGTTTGTTGGCGCCCACTGGTAGTTTTTACCTTGATACTAGATATGTTACTTTTTGCTGCTACCTTTCTGGAGTTAGTGTACTTGCTCTTGGGATGATTTATGCTTGGTTGCTAGTTACTTTTAAACCTAAAAACACTATTATTTGTATACCTCATGATCAACATGTTTTATAAAACTCATCACTATTTTCCAAATAACGTAAAAAGATCGTTTTCCTATATATATAGTATAAATTAAAAAGTAGGGTCCTGCATAGTATAAGTTGTCCTCTGGAGACACTTATGCACTCTTTTAGGATGTCGAACCTGAACAAAGTATTTTCCGCAGCGTATAAGTATAGTTTTTTAATTTTGGACTAGGTGATCCACCGAGCCGAGGGAAACGGCCTTTAAAAATATAACTGATTTTCTAATCATGTAACTTATGAATTTTCATAAAGTATAGTTGATAGTTGTTTGCCTGAGCATCGGCAGTTATCCCCTGCTCGACGTGGCATTATGACGCATGTTTTCTCCTACTCTGATAATCTGTTTTCCTCGGAGAAAATGCGGGTTGTGATAGTTGGTATCAGAGGGAGGTTGCTTGACAAGTTAGTCGGGCAACCTTCCCTTTTTATTGCATTAGTAGTTTAACATCATGTCATTCACACACCGATATGTCATCAGCACGTCTTAGTAAAAGCACAAACACTACGCTCATAGCATAACATGAAGTATACGGGACATATTATGTAGTATGGGATGCATAATATGTGTTCGTATATGGATCCACCATAGGGGCAACATGTGAGGGTTATGAAGTATGGGATGCATAACCTCACCACATGGCTGCGACTAGCTCGTTTTCTTTTTCGTTGCATGAGGATGTTATATAGTATGGGATGCATAACACTATCATGTGTATGCCGCTCATAACATGCATTAGGGCCTTTTTAGAATGCATAGCACAAACATGCATAGCATAACATTACATAAGCACAGCATGCCAAGCTAAAGACTGGCAGGATGACATATGTACACACATAAGTTTTTGAGTCAAAAATAATATAAGTCATGCATTCCCGATCTAGGCACAAGAGTTAGTATGGTGGTGGTTAACAAGCCTAGGTTAGGTCATAACATCAAATCTTGTAAAAAATAAACTCCCAGAGAAATTTTAGCAGCTTTAAGTTCATATTTATGTATGTATTGTCTGTACTTGTAGTTAGTTGCAGTTGTTGTACTAGGATCTGACTAATGTTGCTATGATTTTAGGATGGCGAGACGCCCTTAGACTAGATCGACCCCCTATCTGAAGGTGAGTCATCAGGAGCACGGAATGATGCGATGATCGAGAGCCTGTGACAAAGTAGCGATTCCTTGAGCAGACAGATGGTGGAGGTACAAGCCCAGATCCAGTCTCTGGTGGCAGTTGTGGCTGGTTAGACTCAGGGAGTGCAAGGCCCTGTAGGGGGGTTAGCTGTTCCTCCTCCTCCTGCACCCCTGAGACCTCCAGTGGTGGTGCCAGCAGAGATGACATTCATCTCGCAGTTTCAGAGACTTAGCCCTCCTACTTATGATGGGAAGGCAGATTTCATGGTCATAGACGATTGGTTGATCTCCATGGAGGAGATGTTCTCGTACTCCGGTATTTCAGATGATCAGAGAGTGATGATAGCCGCCTTTCAGCTCAAGGGTTTGGCTAAGAGTTGGTGTCTTAGAGAAAAGGAGAGCTTGGTAGCTGGTTGCTCGTGGGAAGTGTTCAAGGAAATGCTGCTGAGGAAGTTCTTGCCTTCGATCGAGCGTGACCGTCTTATGAACGACTTCCTCCACCTGAAGCAACACAGATAGTCGACCTATCAACAGATAGTCGAACTTTCAACGCGGACAGATAGTCGACCTATCAACAGATAGTCGACTATCTGTCCTGATAGTTCAACTATCTGATAGCTCGACTATCTGTTGATAGGTCGACTATCTGTTTGCTTTGGTAGTTCGACTATCTGTCCTGATAGTTCAACTATCTGATAGCTCGACTATCTGTTGATAGGTCGACTATCTATCCGCGTTAATATTTCGACTATCTGTTGATAGGTCGACTATCTGTGTTGCTTTGATAGGTCGACTATCTGTTGATAGGTCAACTATCTGTTTTCTGTGATAGGTCGACTATTTTTGATCCTAACTTTAGGATGGCTCGTTTTCTTGAACTGGTTGGAGCAGCGCAAATTAAGAAGGCAAAAGCAGAAGGAAAGGACACTCCAGGATTGACTACAATGTCTAAATTCAGAAAGAAGGAGCTCGACAAGTTCCAGGTTAGACCTGAGATATTTGACCCTTCAAAGTATATGGAAAAGCATCCCGAGGCAGTGGTCCCAAGAACAACAGAATTGAAAATTATTGGAGAACAAGACCTGAAGCTATCGAAAAAAGAAGCTCAAGATCCCACAAGAAGATTACTTTTGTTTCTAGCTCTTTTGATCCTAAGCCTGACTCTGAAGCTCCTTAATTTCTCATTTATTGACAGTTAATTTCTTATCTGATTGATTGATGATATCTGCTTAGTTGTTTCTCTTTATGCATTTTATTTTACTTTCTGTAATTAGTTTTGTATGTTTTAATTGTTGAGGGACTTAACTCAAATAGGGGGAGATTGTTGGAACCCTAGGTTTTGATTTGAGTTCAGTCCTCTCTTTCTGTCTCTTGACCCAAGATTTATCTATGGTCAAAGGTAAGTTGATAGGTTAGATTCTCTAGTTGTGTAGAATTGCTTTTCCAGATGAATATTTGGTTAAGTAGTTTTTCGTTCGACTATAGTCGAACGTCGCTCGACTATCGTCTATCGGCTGATCAACGATCGTCTATCAGTTGGTCGACGTTCTGTCTGCGTTGATAGCTCGACTATCTGTTGATAGGTCGACTATCTGTTTGCTTTGGTAGTTCGACTATCTATCCTGATAGTTCAACTATCTGATAGCTCGACTATCTGTTGATAGGTCGACTATCTGTTTGCTTTGGTAGTTCGACTATCTGTCCTGATAGTTCAACTATCTGATAGCTTGACTATCTGTTGATAGGTCGACTATCTGTCCGCGTTGATAGTTCGACTATCTGTTGATAGGTCGACTATCTGTGTTGCTTTGATAGGTCGACTATCTGTTGATAGGTCAACTATCTGTTTTCTGTGATAGGTCGACTATCTGCTTGATAGGTCGACTATCTGTTTCACATTGGTAGTTCGACTATCTTTCCGGATAGATCGACTATCTGATAGCTCGACTATCTGTTCTGATAGGTCGACTATCTGCTGAGGTAGTTCGACTATCTTCTTTGATAGTTCGACTATCTAGATCGTTCGACTATCTATCCGATAGGTCGACGATCTCCGTGCGTCGGTCGACGATCTCCGAGGGTCGTTCGACGTTTTGCTGTATGTTTTAAAATAGTTTTGTCGTCTTCTATGATGTGACTAATTTCATATTTATTTTGGCATATTTTATAAAAGATTATCTGAATAAATTGTGATATTATTTCCATGCAATATCAATTCAATTCTTTATGCATGAGCTAATCTTTTCTGACAAAGTTGTTTGTCTTATAGCTGAGATATGATTTCTGCCAGGCTGTCCTTTATAGCCGTTAGACTCAAAAAGTCTTCCTTGGCTGTAAAGAGTCTTTTCTGATGTGACTTTCTCTTATATTATTTCATCAGAAGTATTTGCAGCTTCTTAGAAAGCTTTATCCTAATATAGGATATCTGTCTGCAGTATTTTTGTTTTGCTTTATGCTTTTTGCAGCCCAGCTTGTAGAGTTCAGAAGAAGACAAGTTTCAAACTCAAGTAAGAGCCGTTGCTGCTGCTGCTATATAAAGACCTCCTTGAGGAAAGAAATAAACTAGTCCACATAGCAAAAAAATCAAGTTCATCCAGGAAAAAGGAATTCAAAAGCTAACAAGCTTAAGAACTTACAGTCTCCAAACTGCTCTCAGCTCTTTCACACCTAACTGAGAAGAAGTTCAAGTTCTTCACTCTTCTTCAACCTGAGTTCTCCTGCTTACAGGAAGATCTTCACTCAGAGCCTTTTGAAGAAGAAGAAGAAGAAGATAGCTGTCTGAAGAAGAAAATCTTATTTCATATTGTCTAAGGGGTTTCTTGATCTACCTGAAGCAGATCTTGTTGGTGGCAGGGCACCTGATCAAAAACCTGAGTGGATTCCTACCTTGTTGGTAGAAGAGTGGACGTACCCAAGTTGTTTGGGGAACCACTATAAATTCCTTGTGTCGTCTGGATTGGCTTGTTTAATTACTTGCATTGTGGCTGTGATTAGATCTTAACTAGGTTTGCTAGTTGCTGTTTAGGTTTCCAAGCCTTAACTGTAATTACAGTTGGCTGCCTTTTTGTGCACAACACTTGTGTTAGGCTTTAAGGTTTAATCTCAAATATCTATTGCATGGAAATAATATCACAATTTATTCAGATAATCTTTTATAAAATATGCCAAAATAAATATGAAATTAGTCACATCATAGAAGACGACAAAACTATTTTAAAACATACAGCAAAACGTCGAACGACCCTCGGAGATCGTCGACCGACGCACGGAGATCGTCGACCTATCGGATAGATAGTCGAACGATCCAGATAGTCGAACTATCAAAGAAGATAGTCGAACTACCTCAGCAGATAGTCGACCTATCAGAACAGATAGTCGAGCTATCAGATAGTCGATCTATCCGGACAGATAGTCGAACTATCAAAGCGAAACAGATAGTAGACCTATCAAGCAGATAGTCGACCTATCACAGAAAATAGATAGTTGACCTATCAACAGATAGTCGACCTATCAAAGCAACATAGATAGTCGACCTATCAACAGATAGTCGAACTATCAACGCGGACAGATAGTCGACCTATCAACAGATAGTCGAGCTATCAGATAGTTGAACTATCAGGACAGATAGTCGAACTACCAAAGCAAACAGATAGTCGACCTATCAACAGATAGTCGAGCTATCAGATAGTTGAACTATCAGGACAGATAGTCGAACTACCAAAGCAAACAGATAGTCGACCTATCAACAGATAGTCGAGCTATCAACGCAGACAGAACGTCGACCAACTGATAGACGATCATCGATCAGCCGATAGACGATAGTCGAGCGACGTTCGACTATAGTCGAACGAAAAACTACTTAACCAAATATTCATCTAGAAAAGCAATTCTACACAACTAGAGAATCTAACCTATCAACTAACCTTTGACCATAGATAAATATTGGGTCAAGAGACAGAAAGAGAGGACTGAACTCAAATCAAAACCTAGGGTTCCAACAATCTCCCCCTATTTGAGTTAAGTCCCTCAACAATTAAAACATACAAAACTAATTACAGAAAGTAAAATAAAATGCATAAAGAGAAACTACTAAGCAGATATTATCAATCAATCAGATAAGAAATTAACTGTCAATCAATGAGAAATTAAGGAGCTTCAGAGTCAGGCTTAGGATCAGAAGAGCTAGAAACAAAAGTAATCTTTCTTGTGGGATCTAGAGCTTCTTTTTTCGATATCTTCAGGTCTTGTTCTCCAATAATTTTCAATTCTGTTGTTCTTGGGTCCACTGCCTCAGGATGCTTTTCTATATACTTTGAAGGGTCAAATATCTCAGGTCTAACCTGGAACTTATCGAGCTCCTTCTTTCTGAATTTAGACATTGTAGTCAATCCTGCAGTGTCCTTTCCTTCTGCTTTTGCCTTCTTAATTTGCGCTGCTCCAACCAGTTCAAGAAAACGAGCCATCCTAAAGTTAGGATCAAGCTCTGGGCTTTCATAAACAATCGCAGAGGAAGTATCAACTGGTTCTTTATCCTGATTAACTAGATAACAAGAGGGAGCAGACTTAGCAAAGTTCTTGCTAGAATTTTCAGTTAAAATAAATTGCTTACCTTTTGGAGCATCCTTCTCAGAGAGATCTGGCTTAGAGATTGAGCTTTTGATTTCTTTAGACTGAGGAGGAGAGAAGGTTGGTCTTTGATATACTACCTCCTTAACTTGTTCTTTAACAGCATCAGGTCTTTGATGTCCAGTATGACTTTTGCCTTGGAATCCTTGCGAACTTCTCCTTTGAGCAGATTGAGATGGATTTGATCTTTCAGATTGAGAAGCAGGTTTAGAAGATAAATTTCCTGAGGCTCCTGCACCGGGAGGTGGAGGAGGAGGACCTCTAGGATTCCATCTAGGTACAGGAGAGTCATACCTTTTTGACTTTTTCCTTTGCTTTTGCTGGTTCTTAGAGAATAACATCCAATGCTGGAAGTCTTTTGACTTTGGATCAATACCTTTCAGTATATAATAGGGTGTATCATTATCTTGATTGACAGGAGGAGGAGCTACAGCTTTTCTTTTCTTTTTAGCAATCCTTTTTCTTTTAGTTTCAGCAGATTCATCAGAATCGATTTCATCTTTAGAATTAGAAGAGATAGGCATATCATATGGGTCAATAGCATCTTTCAAAGCTTTTTCCTTTTCCTTTAAAGCAGCTTTCTCTAGTTCTTCTTCCATGGAATCCTGTGCCAGGAGAGCATCTAAGTCCAAGCCCGAGGAATCATCCCATACAGTTGATTTTTCAATCTGGGCTTCTGTAGCTGATTCTTGAATCTCAGAAACTGTCATAGTGACCAGTTCTGCCTGTACTTCTGGCTGAGCAACTTCAGAAATTTGAGCCTCTGGTTCTAGTTGAGCTTCTAGATCAGGTTGGATAGCAAGCTTTTGAACATCTAGAATTTCTTCCAATTTATCTGTAGTATTATGAATAAAATTGTTCTAAATGACATCTAGCCATGCCTTCCAGATATTCCCAAACTATCATATCAGTTATCAAGTCTAAAAAATAAGTAAATGGAATACCTTCAGAATCGACCACAGCATGTCCTAACTCCCACAATTCATCTAGAAAGGAGGTGATGATTCCTTCTAGGTACAGGGCAACCAAGGGAGTAGACCTTTCTTCTAAACAAGCTTTAACACAGAATTCAGATTTCAATACTGCATCAGAAATCTCTTTTTCAAATAAAGAAGGAGGAGGAGCTGAAACTTCTATTGCTTTCTCTATTACAACAAGATGAACTGCTGGAGGGGAGGCCAAGTGCTGCTCAGAGACGTCTTCATCAAGCATCTCCCCCTGCCTGATTTCAGTAGAAACTGAAACCAGGCCCCTAGAAGAAGAGGGCTCAGCAGACTTTGAGAGTTTCAGAATGGCAGCAGTCAGAGAGGAGATAGAGGAAGCAAGGGGAGCAATTCCCTCATCAATCATAGTTTTGATTGAAGGGGTAATTAACTCCACAATGCTAGAAATAAATGCAGGAGTAATTTCAAAAGATGATGATGATGATGGAATTTCAGAAGATGGAAGATCAGCAGGGATGGTATATGCAAGATGAGCTGGAGAATGAACTGGAGATGTATGAGTGGATGCAGGGTGATCAATGTGATTAGGAGAGGGAGAGTGAACTGGAGTAGAAATTTCAGACACCAACAAATCAAAACTGTGATGAGAAATCCCAGCAAGATGAGTCGGGAGAGGAGATACAGGAGGAGAAGCAGATTGTCGTACTTCAATTGAAGTTGAAGGAACTTCAACTGAAGTAGACGGCATAGTAGATGAAGAAGATGGAAGAGATGGATTTGCTGAGCCAGCTGCTAGAAGGGGGGAGTGACTGAGACAGTCCTGGTGCTCTCAGAAGTAACTGGAGCAACCCCTGCGGGAGCGGGCTTCAGGAAGGTCCTTTTCCACTTTGAGAATAGCGAAGGATCCATCTTCTTGCTGGCGTTGATGGAGGTGGCGGCTGACACTAGTAGATGGGGGTATTTCTCCTTCAGAAAAATCCCAACTACCCTTCCTAGGGTAACTTCTTTCTTTCCATTCTTTTTCCTTATCAAATCAAAAAGAACGCCTGCCCAATTTATCTGCTTCTTATTAACAATTGCACACATTAGTGCAAATTGCTGCCTTGTAATATTATCGTGGGCGGAGTGCTTTCCCAGTAGCACTTTTCCAACTATTTCCGCAAGAAACTTGATCTTAAACGGGAAATTCACTTTGAGCAGCTTAGAGGGAATGCCTTCGGCATGTCCCAGCTCTGTTAACATCCTTCCAAACTCAGGAGCATCTTGCTCATACTCTTCTTCACCATTAATCAATCCAAAAATTTCAGTCAGAATAGCGGGAGTTAATATTACCTCTTCTCCGCTAATTGTTCCAGTCATCGAGTCGTCAGTTGAAGACGAAGAGAAAGCCCACTCTTTGATCTCTTGAGTGTTTATCTTTATTCTGTAGGACATGAGTTTCTCTAATCCTTGATCTTTGCACAGATTCTGAATCTCCACTATTCCTGGTTCGCAGCAGCTGAAGGCGTCGAAATCTACGCTAAAACCGGCATCAAACTTCACTACTGCAAGAAGCGCTTGAGCAATCGCCATCGAAAAATCTGGAGAAGATGAGAGAGAGATGGCGAGGGCGGAGCGGCAGAAAATGCGAGACAAAGAGCAAGTGGGAAGACGGAATGCGAAAAGACGCTCTCCGTCGACGATAAAAGCAACTATCTCTTAACCTAGGTCGACCATCGGCTTTATATTAAAACAGCGATCGTCGATCTATTTAAAAGATACTGGAGACGATGGTCGAACGGTCGTTCGATGATCAGTCCTGAAGCAGAGTAGTCGATCAATCATTCGACTATTTCTGTCTACACAAACAGCAAGATGTCGTCAACCATAGATCGACGATAGGCTCGACCTGTTCGACTATCTTCGAACGCCGGTCGACGATCTTCAAACAGATAAGCTATCTTCAACCATAGGTCAACAATAGGCTTGATCCGCTCGACTATCGTCGAACTTCGTTCGACTATCTTCGAACAAGTTTCAACAAGGCAGACATCACACTTAGTCTCTTCCATTAATCATGCCTAGTTGAACCAAAAAGAATAGATGCTTCTGTTTATCTAAGGGCTTGGTGAATATATCACCTCTCTGAAGGTCTGTGGATATGAACTCAAGGCTAATTTTGTTCTTTTCCACACAATCTCTCAGGAAATGGTGTCTAATCTCAATGTGCTTCATTCTAGAGTGGTGCACTGGATTTTGTGCAATGGAGATAGCACTTGTACTATCACACATGATTTTAGTGTTCTTGTGTCAGTACCCATAATCCAAAAGTTGGTTTTGTATCCACAGGATCTGTGAACAACAACTAGTAGCTGATATATATTCAGCTTCTGCAATTGATGTTGAGACAGAGGCCTGCTTCTTACAGAACCAAGAGACCAATCTCTCTCCCAAGAACTGACAAGTTCCTGAGGTACTTTTCCTGTCAACTCGACAGCCAGCATAATTAGAATCAGAATATCCAATTAATTCAAATTCTGACTCAGCTGGGTACCAAAGTCCTAGATTTGGACATCCCTTCAGGTATCTCAAGATTCTCTTGAGAAGAATCAGATGAGATTCCTTGGGATTGACCTGGAATCTAGCACAAAGGCATGTAGCAAACATTATGTCTGGCCTACTTGCAGTTAAATACAATAGGGAACCAACAATGGCCCTATAATTCTTTTGATCAACAGGCTTTCCCTGATCATCAGAATCAATAACTACATTAGTAGTCATAGGTGTATGCATTGCTGAAGCATCTGCCATCCCAAACTTCTTTACCAATTCCTTGGCATATTTTCATTATTGGAAGTCAGGATTAGTAGTGTGAGAGTGGCTAGTTTTAAGTGATGTTCGGGAATGATGAAAGATCGTCCACCCCGGGTAGGAGAGGAAGAGTCTTAATTCTCTAGAGCTAGGTCTAAAGTAATTTAAAAGGGATCGGGTAAAGGGAGATTAACCAATAACAGTAAGTGCCTTGCGAAAGGGAACGATGGGCTTCAGCTACAATCATAGTTCCTAGTGCCCTTTGAGAGCCCTTCACGGGGAATACCATGGGCAGTCCTGGGCTAACGTAAACCGTAGGAATAAAAAAAAGAGAAACTAGTATAACTAGGTTTGCACATACACACACCCCGATAGCTAGGGAGGTAGAATAAGTTAGTTTGGTTGTCATTCAGACGATAGCTCTGAAGGTAGATGCATGGACGGGACAGTCCGGGGAGCCGAGGGCTCGAGGGTTTGAGTACAGAATAAGGTGGTGGGTCTTCGGTATTTGATTGTCGTTCACACCGACATCGGTACGTTGACTCGGTGGTGTGGGACACTTAGCCAAAAAAGTCTGGTGGATATAGCTAGCACTAGTATGCGGATACTCTAGGTTGTGTTCTTCTAGGGCGTACGGAAGGGCTAGGCCCAGTAGTGTGGATACCCGCCTAGGAGTGGGGGGCCCGACCCACTGTCTCCGTTTGCCACTACGGAGGTTCCTGGGAGTGAAGCTAGCTTCCCGAACAGGGGGAACTAAAGGTCTGTGCGCATAGAGTCGTGTGTGTGAGTTGCACTTGCATGAATCATGGCATAGCATATCACTATACTCATATTTACATATAACCGACACCCCAACGTATAAATCGGTAGGGGCCTTTTTATACGATGGGAGCCTTGAAAAATACCCCTTAACTTATAAGTTTGTATGGGCATTCATATAAGTTAAGGTTACTTACTTATTTACTTACTTTCTTTCTATTTGTCTTCTTATATATTTGCTACTTACTATATGTCTATTTTATTACTCACTACCGTAGAATTGCTAGATGTACTTTATTCTAGATAATTGTATATACACCATGATAGTTGTTAGATTAGCTCCATTGTCATCTGCTTGATTACTCTCCACCTTTGAATCTTCCCTTTCCTCCTCTCTGCTCGGTGCTTAGGAGCCGTGGTGGGAGGGGTAGGGCATGATAGGGCTTAGTCTTTATGACTAATTGTTTTCGAACCACAACATTACAGGAGCTCCGGATAGGAGACAGGGACCAGCAGTCCAGGGACCAGCACAAGCGGAGTACGGTGCGCATGGAGGTGGGTCAGTCTAGCACCGGTGCACCTACGACCAGCTCTGTGAGTGATTAGTATTCTTATAGCTTCTGCGATGAGTGATTTGTAGTGAGGACTCTGATGTACCGGGCTCGAGCCTGTTTATCTATATTTCACTTGAACTGATCTTTGCAGTACCTCTATTTTCTATTATTATCTATTGATGGACTGGTGGTGATTTTCTATTCATACATGTTTCTGTGGACCTGTTTACATTTTATGTATACTTACTTCTCTCTTTTTGTGATCGAAAAGGGCCGGTAGAATTGGTGTTTTGTAGTGGCGACCTTCCTGTGAGTCGGTGCCACCGCAAAGAGGTAATTCTGGGCTAAGACCCCGGTGTTCGAAAAAAAGGGGTCTTACAGGTACACCAAACACAAATGGTCCAGGATGGGACATTTGGATTTCTTCATGGGCTGCCTTATAGGCACTAGCACCCTTGCCATTCCTAACACCATACTCCCAGTGACCATGAATGCTCTCATGGTCATACCAGTTAGATGATAGTACCACTTTCCTGAAAGGAATTGGAGGCTTGGAGGCTAGTGGCTGCACTGGAGCTTTGCCCTTCCTTTTGGAATAGGCAACTCTAGTTCTCCCTTTGAAGCCTAACCCCTTCTTACCCTTTTGGGAGGAGAAGGAATCAATCAAAGGCAATACTGAACATGGTTTTGAGAACTTAGCCACTAGCTCCTACTCCTTTTGGAGTTTACCTTCAAGATTCCTAATGTGGTAATTTTTGAAGGTGATTGTGACCATCAGAATAATAGTGATATTTTTCATCTTGCAAACTTCATTTATCTTCAGGTTCAACATGTTTGTTGAGTCTGAAAATGCCAGCTTCAGAGAGGCAATCTCCTCAGCCTATTTTTTGGGTAGGAGCCTGCTTCTCTTCAGTGATTATAATAGTTCACTATAATGATCAATCAATTTATTGACATCTCCTTCAGATTCAGAACCATCTTCAGCTCTTGATGCAGATGCTTCTGACTCTTGACTAGGTACATAATCTGACACAGAAGGTGTAGAATGTACCTTACTAGGGCCAGGCTTCTCCTAGCTAGGTCTTTCCTCAGTCAAAGCCATCAACCCAAGGCAATGGCTGACTTCTTCTCCTTCTTCAGATCTGGCAGCATCATCAGCTTCTCTAATGATTGCAGCTAGCATCTCTAAGAAGTCTACTTCTACAGACTCTTCTTCAGCAGTAAATAGCCCAATGTAGGCTTCTAATTCATCTACCTTTTCTAACTCTGATGATGAGGAGTTAGTCAAGCTCTTTTGTTTCTTGGTAATAAAGGACTTCTCCTTCTTGCCCTTTTGCTGATGTTCCTTCTTTCCACCAACATCCTTTCTTTTTACAGGGAAGTCAGCTATGGCATGCCCTGGCTTGCTACAACAATAACACACCACTTTAGAAGAAGTATGTTTACTTGGTTTAGATCCATACATGTCCTCTTTAGAGGATTTAATCTTGCCCTTATAGTAATCTTCCTTGCGATAAGAAGAAGAGGATGTCCTGCTTGTCCAGTGCTTCTTCTTCATAAATTTCTGAAATTTCCTAGAGAACGCAATGAGGTTTTCATCAGAAATTTGGCAGTCTAATGTGCTGGTTTCTGAACTTTCTGACTCAAAATCAGCAACTCTCCTTGGTGGAGATGGAATCTTTCTCTTGCTCTTCCTTGTGGCTTCAGCTTTGAAGGCCACTAACTTGTCTTTGACTATAGGCTTGCTGATTTTCTCCTCCTCCTTTCTAGCAGTCAACTGCATTTTATAAGACAACAACTTTCCAAACAGGGTTGGTGGAGGAGTGTCTGTAAGTTTGACCACTTCTCTGATGGCACAGATATTTGTGTCCCAGTCTTTATTTAAAGAACTGAGGAACTTGTCATTCAATTCATAAGTGCTGAAGACTCTGCCATATGTCATCAGCTCATTCATAATTCTGAAAAACATCTCATAGCATACATCAATGCCATCTGACTTGTCATGCCTGAAGCTTTCATACTCTTGATTGAGCATGGACTTCCTGTCCTCCCTCACTTCTTCAGTCCCCTCCATGTAGACAACTAGTATATCCCACATCTTCTTAGATATCTTGCAGTGGACTAGGTTTTGGAATGTTGAGTCATCTGTGGCACTAACAATAATGTTTTGTTCCCTCTTATCCAATGTAGCTAAGGTGATTTCATCTTTAGTCATCTCAGAATACTGTTTTGGAGTCTTTAGATTTGCATCAAGGACTGATGTCTTCATTGGAATGAAGGGTCCTTTCTATACTGTGATGTATATCCTAGGATCTGATGCTTCCATGAAAACTCTGACCCTTTCCTTCAAGATGTCAAAGGTCTCCTTCCTACAGAGAGGAAGTTTCATGGATCCAAGTTCTTTATGATTCTCACTTGAACCCATTTTGGCCCTCTAATAGTGGTCCCTGGAGATCAACTCAGACTTTTAAGTCTATCTTAAGCAACCTCCCTCTGATACCACTTGAAAGTCTTGATTTCAAGAACACTAATCACCTAGAGGGGGGTGTGATTAGGTCCAATTTAAAAATTCTTGGCAGCTTATAGATTATTTGAACATAGTAATCACAGCACACACAATAATCACAACACACACAACAATCACATCACACACAACACAGTACGTAGTGATTTATAGTGGTTCCCCAGTTGATGGGTATATCCACTTTCCCCCTTCGCCTATCCAGCAATAAACTAGATTTAGCCAAACTTCCTTCCACTTTCTCAGATCCTCAGATCTTACATCTCAGAGCCTAATTGGCTCATACAACTCAGGTGCAAGCCCTACCACTCAGATCTCCAAGATCCTACAGCTCAAGTTCTTCCCATGATATCTACCTTAGAGTGAATCCACACTCCTACAGCTCAGGCAATCCTGCCCTACCTCAGTCTTTATAACAACAGGCTTACACCTCAGGCCTTAACCTTACCACTCAGATTCAAAATGAATCTTACATAGAATTAATCAAAAAAATTGAATTAAAGACAACAGAGGAAAGTATCTGTGGCTGTCTACCTAGACTGAGCAGATTTCAGCCCTAACTTTATCTTCCCAAGAAGAAGATGTTACAGCGATCTTGAATTTGTAGCCCAGCTTGTTCTGGAATCGACTAGTAGATAAATCTGCTTCTCCTTCAGGAAAGTCTCCCGATCTGGACTGAGCAGTTATCAGCCCTTCCTTCTTCTTATTTGATCCTGTGAATTTATCTTCAGATTCTGGCTCGGCTTGGATCGAAAAGATAACTTTAGCTAGGTCACGCCTAGGCTGATTCGTCTTCCTCAGAGAATTACTCTGAACTTGTTGTAGAAGATGATGATCACAACAACTTACTCAGAAGCCCTTCGATTTGAACTTGAAGTTCTTGGCTACTGTAATAATGGTGAATGAAGACGATAACTCTACTTCTAGTTTTCTCAGAAAATTAATCAGAAAACTTAATTCGAAAAACTTAATCAGATCTCGATCACTTCTTCTATTTATAATCCCGTCAAAATAATGAGATGATCGATACGAGTCCTAGTTTTTAACGGTGGTAAAAACCTCAGCTTAATTAACTTGAGATCCACTGTAGACTGATGGCGACATTAATGTCGATTTGTATTGATTCTGAACTTTGTTGACTTGTTGACTTTGCTGATACAGTATTCTGGACTTAGCCAAAATCAACTAACATTTTTGAAATTCTGCGTTCGACGAAATTTGAACTCAGTTCGACGAAACCTGAGCTCAGCTCGACGAAATAGTTAAGCTGAGATCGATGAATTCTCTCATATGAGTTCTTCCTTCAGGTGAAAGCTGAGTTCGACAAAATCTGAACTCCGCTCGACGAAATTCTGATAGCTGATTTCTTCTTATAGGAGAAAGTTGTGTTCGATGAAATTTGAAAGCTGAGTTCGACAAAATCTTCTTCTTATAGCAAAAAAGTTGTGTTCGACGAAATCTTCTTCTTACATCTAAAAAACTGGGTTCGACGATTCTGAACTCCGTTCCACAAAATTTGAATTATGTTTGACAAAATTTAAGCTCAGCTCGACGAATGGTAGTCTCAGCGGTTCTGAACTTAGAAATTTCTCCAGCTCTTGCTAGATGGCATTGAGAGAGTTGAGTGTGTTGACCTCACTCAACATTATTTTCCCTTTAGCCTATTTTTCAGCTATCTGTCTGATGGCGTTGAGTGAGCTGACCTCACTCAATGATTCTGGATTTAACTGATTTCCTGGATTCTTCACAGTAAGTGTAGACTCAGAGCCATTTCACTTGGCGTTGAGTGAGTGAACTTCACTCAACGCTACTTCACTTAGTTGAACTTTCTGTCTCCTTAAGCTTTGGCGTTGACAAGCTTTGCATGGCGTTAAGTGACGAAGCTTCACTCAACGCTTCTGACTTATTCAAAATTCTGGCTTCCACTGCTTATGCTTTGACAGGATAACCTTATCTCAATGGTTCTGGCCATATGGAATTGAGTGAGTTGATCTTAATCAATGCTTTTGGACTTAGCAAGATTTTTTCCTTTGTAATTCTGTTAGATTTGACTGCCTGCCTTCTCTCAGTGCTATTAGCTGAAGGGCGTTAAGTGAGCTTGCTTCACTCAACTCTTTTGGACTTAAGAATTTTTCTGAATTTCTAGCCTATCACCTTGAGTCCACTTATCATTATCTCTTGAACAAGCTATCCAATCATTATGACAAAGACTAACCTGTATGCATGAACTTAAACATACATCAAATACAACTATTTCTATCTCATTGACATGTTTGACATCATCAAATCAGGTCCATTGGGATCAATGGAACCAACAGGTTTGACTGGTCCAAGGGGTGTATCTTGAGTCCTTTGACACCACCCAATGTTGATTGGGTAGTGGTGATGCCCCAATAGGGCCAATTTTGCCAAATTGTGTGATTTCGACCTAAATAGGGCCAAGTTTGACTTTAGTCAAATTGGTCAAATTGATAACCCCATTATGGGACTTTTGGGTCACCTAAGTCTCCTCTTGATTTCCCAAGACTAGGAGCAAGGTCAATTTTAAGTTTTAGGGCCAATTGGACCTCTTAGGTGAAGGTTTGACCTATATTGACCAAAAGTTGACTTTGGTTAATTTGGCTCATTTGATTGACCTAGCCTTGAGTCCATTGCTAAGTTGCCTCTCCCTTAGGGTCAGGGAGGTGTTAGTGAGCTTATCTTAAGGTGAAGAGTTCATGTGGGTGTTAATTGGCCCATGTTGACTTGTGCCTATTGGGGGTGCACTGTAACATCTCATTTCCGGCTAGACCCCTAGGAGTCGGTCTGTCATGAGAGAACCCTAGAAGCCCAAGAATTGAAGTACATCGACTGAGATTTCGGGTCACGGGTTGGTCACGCCCGTGACCTTTGTGTCACGCCCGTGACATAAGGCGTGACTCCTTCGACGATCGTCGATCTCCGTGAGACGATCGTCAAATTTGAAACCCAGGCCTGTCACGCCCGTGACCTATGTGTCACGCCCGTGACCTAGGGCGTGACTCCTTCGACGATCGTCGATCTCCGTGAGACGATCGTCGAACTTACAGCCCGGGCCTGTCATGCCCGTGACCTAGGTGTCATGCCCGTGACCTAGGGCGTGACCCCCTTCGGCGATCGTCGATCTCAGCGAGACGATCGCCGAGCGCGGAATTTGCAGACTTGACCCTGTCACGCCCGTGACCAAGGTGTCACGCCCGTGACCAAGGGCGTGACCCCCTTCGATGATGCTCGATCTCAGGAAAACGATCGTCGAACTCAGAGTTTTCCACGCAGGTCTGTCATGCCCGTGACCGACATGTCACGCCCGTGACAGAGGCCTAAACGCCGGTTAGGGCCAGAAATTATTCTAACATGCGTGGTAATAAATGGTGGTATGGGAAGTTACACAAGGAGAATTTATGGGCCGTTTCCTTCTCTAATTATTTAATAGAAAAAGAGAGAGTGAGGTCCAATAGGAAATCGCAACCTGGATCAGCCAATTCATCTTCCACCTTTTCCTCTTCCCTGCATCATAACCGAAACATTATTAAGAAGAAACATTCATTGCCATGAATGTTTCATACTTTCCCCTCCCCATTGGGAAATCTATAAAAGCCCACTTGAAGCAAGAGGAGAAGGTTACACACTCGATCAAACAAATTCAGACTTTTGCTCTTGCTGTAGGAGAAGTTCGGGAATGCCATCACCGCGCCATGACAATCCGACGTTCATCTCGCCTTCAAACCGCGAACAAGGTCCTCCTCTACTTCTTCTCTTATGGGTAGATCTTAGGTTCTTAGAAATGAAGTACGTACTCAAAGGAGCCGGACCAACCTCGTGTTTTCATGGAAAACCATGGAAAAAAATATTGTTTTGAGTTCGCCGGAAACCGCCACCTCCGGCGGCCAAACCACCGCCGACCGATAGTCATCGCCTCAATAGAGGTGGTGGTGGTGGAGGTTGACCAGGGAAGTGACCGGATAGCCGGCGACAGATCACGAAAGAGATACAGGAAATATGGGTTTTCTGTGTTCTGGTTTTCGGGTTTCTGTAGAAGATGAACAGTAAAATCAATTTAAAATATATAAATTATGTATATACTACATAATGAAAAGTTAAATTATTTGAGTATATTTTGAGGCTGCAAATTGAGGCACTTAAAGGCCGATTTAGGAAAAATGACCTGTCACGGAAGTCGTAGCCCTTCGAGTCTAGATTAATTTAAAATTTGTTTCAACTCATTTGGGTAAGCGGTTTGACCGCAGCACCCGTTTGAATGGGGTCTGTACCTAGGGTTGGGCAGAAACTAAAATGGATGCCCACGCTTCATCCCTTGTCCAAGTGGCCTAAAATTTGGTTAGGGGGTTAACCTTAGCTATATCTAAAGGCAGTACGAAAATGGGAATTTTTGGAGACACTTTGCCTAAAGTTTTTGTTTTAATTTAATAAAGATAGAGGAATTTATTTATATAGTTAAATAACCTCCAAACCCTCCCAAATTTTGGTGAGTGGTCCCTGGATATAAAACTTAGCTCTGTACAAATTTTCAACTCATTTGGATGAGTTTTGGATAGGGAGTCACCTATTCTTAACTAGGCAAAAGTGAGGCATTTTTGAGTAAAAGTGCACGAGAGGTTGGAACGGTCAAATCACCTCAACTGAGGCTGATATCTTGACCACTAACTTGGAAGGGTTATTATTACCCACTTGGAGAAAATGGTGTGGTTTAGGGTTGGTTTACCCTAGGATCAAAACTCAAACCCTAGATGGAGGGTTTTGAGGGTTGTGAAGGACATGGGGGAAATTGCTCTCGTATTGCCTTGAAACTCTGTAGAGTTACATTAGCATGATAAGAATCATCGGAATGGAATCCTGGAGAATTTGGAGACAAGTAGATACCTTAAAACCTTAATCTTAGCTTTAGGCTAAAATACTAAATAAGCACAATCCGTCACTAAACATTAGCTAAAGGCTGTGAAACTCAGGTAGAGGTAGTTTTGAAGTGGGTAGAATTTATAGAAATTTTACTGGAATTTTATGATGTTTATTTCCAGCACTTCATTTGTAAAATTGATTATAACCCCAATTGATGTTTTAGTTATTTGTACCTTTCTGTTCAAGGGAATCTCATGAAATCTTGGAAATATGTGTTTTAGGACATAATGGTTACCCTTGAATTTTTGTATAGTTTTTAGTTGAGAAAATCAAGTACTTCCTTCACAAATGTTAAAAAGGGGTTCTATGCTTTGGAAATTAGTTATGGATGATATTTTTGCTAAAAAATTATGAAACTACGCCAGTGCTGTTTTTAAGTCTTTGTCTGCATATTATAATTTATTTACAATTTTTGGAAGAATATTCTCTGTACTTGGTTCATAAATAATGGAAGATACTAAATATTGCTAAAATAGTTTTGTTGCCTTTTTGATGATAGGAAAATTATGATACTTTGGATTCACCCTATTGAGATAACCTACTATTTATTATAAATTTGCTGGACATCTTGCATGAGAACTTAGGGTAGTTCATGTTCAAACCGGTAGCCCTTGGGATTTTCGAGGAAATTAATTAAATGCCAGATAAATTAGGAAAATTACCACATTCTGGACTTAGGATATTTATATCATGACAAGTCTCCAGTAAATAATTTAGGGCATTTGGATGAGTTTTGGGATCATTGTATAACCGGTTCGACATATAGTCTAGGTTGGTCTGCATATAGCAAATTTGTGAATTGCAATAGGACATGGTCTGAGAAAGTCGTTGGAGTTAGTCATTTTGTCTGGGTAGATAATTGTGGATGATATCACAATAGGATGATATGAAGAGTAGAGAGAAGTAGTGATAGCTGTAGTTAAGAGGTGCTCGGGTCGACGAAAGATCGTCTTTCCCGAAGAGAGGAAGGTTAAAATCACCCTAGGATAGTCTATCGTAATATGAGAAGGGAATGGGTAAAGGGGATAAACCAATAACAATAAGTGCCTTGCAAAAGGGAACGATGGGCTTTAGCTACCATCATAGTTCCTATTGCCCTTTGAGAGCCCTTCACGGGGAATACCGGGGGCAGTCCTGGGTTAACGTAAACTGTAATAAGAAACTGACAAGAGTAACTTAGTAATTAGGGCTGCACCTTTCACAACCACTATTGGCACAGGAAGATTGATAAGATCTTCGGCTCGGTTGGTTAAGGGACGGACGGGATGGTCCGGGGAGCTTCGGCTCGGTTGGTTAAGAGACGGACGTTTTGGTCCGAGGAGCTTCGGCTCGGTTTTTGTGTGTTCACGATTAAACTTGCATGTGCATAAAAAAGAATGAAAATTAAGGTGGCGGGTCTTCGGTATTGGAGGGTCGATGCACCGACGCCAATACGCTAACTCGGCAAGTGTGGTTAGCACTTCGCCAACAGAAGTCCGATGCGCCAACCGGCAAGAGTACGCAGGCGTCCGCTTAGTGCACCAAGCATTGAGGCGTACGATAGGTCTGACCGGTAGTGCTTTACTGGTTTAGAGGAGGGAGAGGCCCAACCCACCGCTTCTGTCTGCCACTACGGAGGTATCCTGGGAGGTAACGGCTCCGAAAGGGGGAACTAAAGGTCTGTGTGCACAGAGTCGGGTGTGTGAGTTACACTTGCATGTTTCATCATACCCACTTGCATGTCATAGCATAATCGATTCATTTAACCCTGACACCTAAAGTATAAATGGTATGGGACGCTTATACATTAGGACCTACAAAACGACCACTTGGTCTATAAGCTTGTGTGGGCAAGTTTATAAATTAAGGTTAATTTCAATATAAATATATTTTGCTATTTGATAACTGACACCCCAACGTATAAGTGGTATGAGACACTCTATACGATAGGAGCCTTGCAGAAGATCCCTTGGCTTATGCGCTTTCACACATAAGTTAAGGTTACCTTTCCTACTTTCTGTTTCTGTCATATTTATTATAGAATTGCTAGATTAGTTCCGCTGCCATCTATTTCTTGATTAAATCTCCACCTTCATGTCCTTCCCTTTCTTCCTCTCCGCTCAGTACCTAGGAGCCATGGGGGAAGGGGTAGGGGATGATAGGGCTTAGTCTTTATGACTAACGGTTTTCGAACCGCATTATTTAGGGGATCGCGGAGCCCAGCATGGAGGAGGAGCCCCAAAGGCCAGTGTGCTTGGAGATGGGGCAGTCTAGCTCCGGAGTTCATACAGCCGGGACCGTGAGTCTCGACCCTGAGTAGTTTCTGTTTTTGCTTCCGCATGAGAGATTGTAGTGAGGACATGATGTACCGGGCATAAGCCCGCATTTATAGTACTCTGATTATTGTTATTCTGTGGACACTCCCTTCGTGGAGATTTTATTCTATATATGTGATTTACTTTCAGTGGACTTGCTCTTACTTCAATTGTTGTGCTACCTTTCTGTGATCGAATTTGGCCGGCAGAATCGGCGCCTTGTGGTGATGACCCTTCAGGACGTGAAGGTGTCACAGCAAAGCGGCGATTCTGGGCCTAAGACCCCGGGTTTTAAAAGAAAAAAAAGGGGTCTTACAAGTGGTATCAGAGGGGAAAACATCGATCTGAAAATGGTAGCAGTCCACTAACCCTGGGTCACCCCCGCTCGAGTTTAGTTTGGGGACAAACTAAGCAGCGGAAGCAGTGGTGTGCCCATAAGGGAAATCACATGTAGAAGTCCACTTCTCCATTAATTGGAATTCTTCTTTGTGGCCTACGGCAAGCCCTGCCCCCAGCAGGAAGCACCTCCGACTGCAAAGAACATTTCACATAATTTTTTAGTCTACGAGTTAGACCCATCCCACTAGGACTCACTACTAACCATGACGACTTTTAGTATGTCCTAGTCTGAAATAGACCATGGGTATGGACTTGGTTAAGGTGCGGAGATACCCAATGAGAATAAAGGAGGAGTTTAGCACGAGAATGACTACCGAAGACATAAACTCAGGTGTCCCTACTATCCTAATCGAGGATTACTCAAACTGTCAGGACGACCATAAGAAGAATTGAGGCCAATAATACATTAGCAGAATGGTAAAAGACAAGTGGTCTTAACCCTCCTACCGGTAATAAGATTACTCAGAGACAACCACCAAGACAAACACCGAGGGTCGGATAGGAATTTAAGATCAGAGGATACCCATTTGGGATTGGGAATATTTTGACCCGGATAAGGTTATCGTAAATGTGACTAAGAGAGTTTAAAATATGGAGTATACTAACGAGTTTCAGGTTGTAACCCAATTCGGAGATTGATGCCCAAGGGATTGTGCACCCAGCTACGACGGATATAATATTGTAATAACAAAGATATATAGCCCAAAGTAGGTAGGGGCTTATCTTTTTTTTATTGGGTGAAGCGACCTTTGCTCTAAAGATTTGGCGCCACTACCTCCACGGGTTCACTGTGACATCTTTTACAGATCACAAGAACCTGAAATACGTGGACACGCAGAAGGAGCTGAATATCAGGCAGAGGCACTGGGTGGAGTTCTTAGCGGACTATCAGTATAAGATGCACTACCATCCAGGGAAGGCAAACGTGGTTGCCGACGCGTTGAGTCGGAGAGCTGCCACTTCCGAAGCTAGGCCCCAGGTTATGTCCATGGAGCTAGTCCGGTCATTCCGAGATATGCAGATATCTCTAGTGTCCGAGGATGATCCAGAGTTGTATAGGGAGTATCTGGCATCGATGATGGCCATAGATGATATTCGGGATCGCATTCGGGACGGACAGAGGACAGATGCATGGGCAGAGCCGATGTTCCGAGCCTTGGAGGAGGGTTCGACAGGAGATTATTCCCTGAGAGATGGATTGCTACATTTCAGAGGCAGAGTATATATACCCGCAGGAGGCCAGATCTGAGAGGATATTATGACGGAGGCACATTGCAGCCGGTACTCTGTGCACCTGGGGATAACAAAGATGACCACTGATCTGAAGAAGACGATGTTTTTGTCGGGCATGAAGAAGGACATTACGTACTTCGTGACCCATTCTGAGGAGTGTCAGTTGGTGAAGGCGGAGTGCAGGAACCCCGCAGGATTTTTGCAGCCACTCCCGGTGCCGGAGTGGAAGTTTGATGATATAGCTATGGATTTTATACATGGTCTTCCCCGGTCTCGGACAGGGAATGACTCGATCTGGGTGATTGTTGATCGGTTGACGAAGGTGGCCTGCTTTATACCAATCAGGAAGGATGGCTCGGTGGGAGTGCTGGTACAGAAGTTCATGGAGTAGTATATCCGATATTATGGTGTGCCCCGGACGATAGTGTCGGACCGCGATGGACGATTTACATCCAGGGAGTGACGGTCAGTGCAGGCATACCTGGGCACTCGATTGACTTTTAGCACGGCCTTCCACCCTCAGACGGACAGGCAAACAGAGCACACCAACAGGACGTTGGAGGATCTACTACGATTGTGTATACTGGACCAAGGGGAGCCGTGGGAGAAGATATTGTCGTTGGTTGAGTTCTCCTATAACAATAGCTACCAGTACAGCATTAGGATAGCGCCTGATGAAGCCTTGTATGGAAGAAAATGTAGGACCCCGCTTTCTTGGGTTCAAGACGAGGATCCGAAGGTGTTGGGCTCAGATTTTGTTGAAGACACCGAGGCTCAGGTGAGACTGATCAGAGATAGGATGTTGGAGGCGCAGAGCAGACATGCTAAGTACTATGACGCCCGGCATCGTCAGGTGGAGTTTCAGGTAGGGGACCGAGTGTTCTTGAAGATCCGGCCCATGCACGGAGTCTCACGGGTGCGCGGTCGGAGGAAGAAGCTCAGCCCTAGGTATATGGGCCCTTACCGGATCCTGGAGCGGATCGGGCCCCAAGCCTATAGGCTAGAGTTGCAACCAGAGCTGGCAGCTCTACACGACGTCTTCCACATTTCTTCGCTGAGAAGGGCTCTACTACGCCCGGAGCAGCAGATTTTGACCACCGAAGGGCCGGTAGCTTTAGACCGATCTGTTCACTTGGAGCCGGTTCGGATCGATGACAAAGGAGTACGGATCTTGCGCCGCAAGAAGATCCCCTTAGTCAAGGTTCTGTGGAGAAACCACGGTCAGGAGGAGCACACCTGGGAACCGCAGGACCTGATGAGGCAAAAATATCCGGAGTTGTTCAGTCAGGTATACCTCACCACCTCTTGGTGTACTATAAATTACCTTTTTGTACTAAACCGGTAGGACTAGATAAGGAAAAATTGAGAACCTAGGCATGCACAGGAAAGTAGGGGCTAATCTTTTGTTTATTGGGGAGATTGTCTTCGTTTATCAAACAAGTAGTCGATTGAAACCAATAGAAAAAACCGTATGGGATGTTACAAGTTTAATTTATTTCGGTAGAAATCCCCGTAGGCTCAACCTCAATTTCGGGGACGAAATTTTTGTTTTGTTTATTAGGATTTATAACATCCCATTTCCGGCTAGACCCCTAGGAGTCGGTCTATCGTGAGAGAACCCTAGAAGCCCAAGAATTGTTGTACATCGACTGAGATTTCGGGTCACGGGTTGGTCACGCCCGTGACCTATGTGTCACACCCGTGACATAAGGCGTGACTCCTTTGACGATCGTCGATCTCCGTGAAACGATCGTCGAATTTGAAACCCGGGCCTGTCACGCCCGTGACCTAGGGCGTGACTCCTTCGACGATCGTCGATCTCCGTGAGACGATCGTCGAACTTGCAGCCCGGGCCTGTCACGCCCGTGACCTAGGTGTCACGCCCGTGACCTAGGGCGTGACCCCCTTCGGCGATCGTCGATCTCAGCGAGACGATCGCCGAGCGCGGAATTTGCAGACTTGACCCTGCCACGCCCGTGACCAAGGTGTCACGCCCGTGACCAAGGGCGTGACCCCCTTTTATCTTAGGAAAATGATCATCGAACTCAGAGTTTTCTATATAGGTCTGTCACGCCCGTAACCGACATGTCACGCCCGAGACAGAGGCCGAAATGCCGATTCAGGCCAGAAATTTTTCTAACACGCGTGGTAATCAATGCTGGTATGGGAAGTTACACCAGGAGAATTTATGGGCCGTTTCCTTCTTTAATTATTTAATAGAAAAAGAAAGAGTGAGGTCCAATAGGAAATCGCCACCTGGATCAGCCAATTCATCTTCCACCTTTTCCTCTTCCCTGCATCATAACCGAAACGTTATTAAGAAGAAACATTCATGGCCATGAATGTTTCATCCTTTCCCCTCCCAATTAGGAAATCTATAAAAGCCCACTTGGAGCAAGAGGAGAAGGTTACACGCTCGATCAAACAAATTCAGACTTTTGCTCTTGCTGTAGGAGAAGTTCGGGAATGCCATCACCGCGCCATGACAATCCGACGTTCATCTCGCCTTCAAACCGCGAACAAGATCCTCATCTACTTCTTCTCTTATGGGTAGATCTTAGGTTCTTAGAAATGAAGTACGTGCTCAAAGGAGCCGGACCAACCTCCTGTTTTCTTGGAAAACCATGGAAAAAAATATTGTTTTGAGTTCGCCGGAAACCGCCACCTCCGGCGGCCAAACCACCGCCGACCGATAGCCATCGCCTCAACGGAGGTGGTGGTGGTGGAGGTTGGCTAGGGAAGTGACCGGATAGCCAGCGACGAATCACGAAAGAGCTACAGGAAATATGAGTTTTCTGTGTTCTGGTTTTCGGGTTTCTGTAGAAGATGAACAGTAAAATCAATTTAAAATATATAAATTATGTATATAGTACATAATGAAAAGTTAAATTATTTGAGTATATTTTGAGGCTGCAAATTGAGGCACTTAGAGGCCGATTTAGGAAAAATGACCTGTCACGAAAGTCGTAGCCCTTCGAGTCTAGATTTATTTAAAATAAGCTTCGGCTCAGTTTTTGTGTGTTCACGATTAAACTTGCATGTGCATAAAAAGGAATGAAAATTAAGGTGGTGGGTCTTCGGTATTGGAGGGTCGATGCACCGACGCCAATACACTGACTCGGCAAGTGTGGTTAGCACTTCGCCAATAGAAGTCCGGTGCGCCAGCCGATAAGAGTACGCAGGCATCCGCTTAGTGCACCAAGCGTTGAGGCATACGATAGGTCTGACCGGTAGTGCTTTATTGGTTTAGAGGTGGGCGAGGCCCAACCCACCGCTTCTGTCTGCCACTACGGAGGTATCCTGGGAGGTAACGGCTCCGAAAGGGGGAACTAAAGGTCTGTGTGCACAGAGTCGGGTGTGTGAGTTGCACTTGTATGTTTCATCATACCCACTTGCATGTCATAGCATAATCGATTCATTTAACCCTGATACCTAAAGTATAAGTGGTATGGGACGCTTATACATTAGGACCTGCAAAACGACCCCATGGTCTATAAGCTTGTGTGGGCAAGTTTATAAATTAAGGTTAATTTCAATAAAAATATATGCTGCTGTTTGATAACCGACACCCCAACGTATAAGTGGTATGAGACACTCTATACAATGGGAGCCTTGCAGAAGATCCCTTGGCTTATGCGCTTTCGCACATAAGTTAAGGTTATCTTTCCTACTTTCTGTTTCTGTCATGTTTATTATAGAATTGCTAGATTAGTTCCGCTGCCATCTGTTTCTTGATTAAATCTCCACCTTCATGTCCTTCCCTTTCTTCCTCTCCGCTCGATACCTAGGAGCCATGGGGGAAGGGGTAGGGGATGATAGGGCTTAGTCTTTATGACTAACGGTTTTCGAACCACATCATTTAGGGGATCACGGAGCCCAGCATGGAGGAGCAGCCCCAGAGGCCGGTGCCCTTGGAGATGGGGAAGTCTAGCTCCGGAGTTCATACAGCCGGGACCGTGAGTCTCGACCCTGAGTAGTTTATGTTTTTGCTTCTGCATGAGAGATTGTAGTGAGGACATGATGTACCGGGCATATGCCCGCATTTATAGTACTCTGATTATTGTTATTCTGTGGACACTCCCTTCGTGGAGATTTTATTCTATATATGTGATTTACTTTCAGTGGACTAGCTCTTACTTCAATTGTTGTTCTACCTTTCTGTGATCGAATTTGGCCAGCAGAATCGGCGCCTTGTGGTGATGACCCTTCAGGACGTGAAGGTGTCACAGCAAAGCGGCGATTCTGGGCCTAAGACCCCGGGTTTTAAAAGAAAAAAGGGGGTCTTACATGCACTTAGCAATTTTTCCCTAAGTTCAAGCTGAGCTAGGGTCACACTAGGGCCTCCATGCACCTCTCAAGCCCTAACCCTAACTTTAGGGGAGCTAGAACTGTGGGGGATGTTATAAAATCCAATAAACAAAACTGCTCCACAAATAGACTCACCAATACACAAACTGGAGCATCCTTCTAGACCGGGATGAACCTGGATACCTTGGTCAATCGGTCCATGATGACCCATATAGAATCGTGCCCAGAGTGAGAGCGAGGCAACCCGTGTACAAAATCCATCGAAATATACTCGAAATTCCACTCTGGCACTGGCAGTGCCATCAGTAATCCTCCGAGGCTCTTGCACTCAGCCTTCACCCGCTAGCATGCCTCGCAGTATGTCACAAAATCAACAATATCCCTTTTCATACTGGGCCAATACATGATCTTCTGCAGATATACCATCATCTTGGTGATCTCGAGGTACACTGAATACCATATATAGTTTTCCACCCCGAGTATGTCTCCTCATATCCCTCCTCATGTGGGCATATAAATACGGCCCCAGAAATGAACGAGGTCGCCACGTAGTAAATACTCCTCTGACTTGCCCTCCTCCAAGGGTATAAATATTGGCTCCAGCTCTGTATCGTGCATGTACTCTACCCTAATGCGGTCTCTTATATCGCACTCCATGCTCAGAGCTGCCAGGTACTCCGCATAAACCTCTGAATCGGCCCTCAACACCATAGTAATCTGCATGTCTTCCATCATCCGCACTATCTCCATGGCCATCACCCGAGACTCCGATCCAGTAGTGTTGGCTCACCTGCTCAAAGCATCCGCTATGCTATTCGACTTTCCCGAGTGACAGTACATGGTATAATCATAGTCGTAGAGGAACTCTAACTACCTCCACATGCATAGATTCAGGTCCTTCTACGTGTCAATGTACTTGAGATTCTTATGATCTGACAAGATCTCACAATGAACCCCATATAAGTTGTACCACCAGAGCTTCAAGGCAAAGACTACATCCCCAAGCTCCAAATCATGCATTGGGTAATTCTGCTCGGGCTTCTTCAACTATCTTGAAGCATATGCTATAACATGCTCGTGCTGCATCAGTACAACACCCATGCCTTGGTATGACGCATCAGTATAAATCTGGAATCCTTCCTTTCCCGAGGGAAGCACAAGGATGGGAGTCGAGGTGAGTCTACCATTCAGCTCCTGAAATGCGGACTTGCCTCGTACTACTCATTCCAAGTGAACGTCGCGTCCTTCCTCTACAAAGTTGTGAGGGGGTGCTATCCTCGATACCCACTGCACAAACTTGCGGTAATAGCCTGCAAATCCAAGGAATCTACGAATATCTGAAACTGACTTCGGTTGCGGCCAATCTCTCACTGCCTGCACCTTGGCCGGGTCCACTGCCAACCCAGCTCCACTGATAATATGCTTGAGGAATGCCTCCTCTTGCAGCCATAATTGGCACTTTAAAAACTTTACATATAACTGGTGCTCCCACATCTTCCCCAAGACTAAAATGCCAAATGACAGGTATGGTCCTCCTCGGTCCTGGAGTAAATAAGGATGTCTTCTATGAAAGTATCTAACATCTACCTAAATCACCTAGTGGGTGAATAGGTGATGTTTGCGTCTTTTTGCGGAATAAAAATTATCTTAAAGAACAAGCACACAAACGTAGAGATTTAAAGTGGTTCCCCGAGTTGGGTATGTCCACTGTCCCGCCTCGCCTATCTCCCACGAAGAGCAGATTCGCCTACTTCACCAAACTGAGATTTTGTCAAATCTTACACCTCGGAGTCACAACTCCTACACCTCGGAGACGATGCTCCTACCACTCGGAGAATAAACTCTCATACAAATCGATCCACAAACCGGATCTACAAGATCGATCCACAATCGGATCTACAAAACTCGAATAAAAATCTCCTACACTATACAAAATGAAATTACAACGATAACGTACGATTACAAGTCTTGATTCAACGTTCTTAGAAGGGTTGATATTGAATCTCGGAGAACTCGGAAAATTGAAATATTTAGATCTTGAACCTTGATCTTCGACCAACAAGGACTGGAGTAGACGAGATCTTTAACAAAGAAATGATCCAGTGGAATATATCGTCGAAGAAGAAGATCTTGCGAAGTCGCGGCCGAACGAAAGATTTTCGCGAAAGACATATTGTGCGACCGATAATTTCTATTTTGGGAAGTTCTTGAAATTCGAAAGGAGTAATTAGGTTTAGATCCGTAGTTTCGAAATGACCATAACAAGTATATAAGGAGTTTCGAAACAACGGCTATAAAAAGATTCCAAAAACGAAACCTAGAAAAATACTGTGCATGGCCGACGGATTCGAACCAGAGAAAAATCGGAAAATCGGCCTAAGGAAAATTCGGCAGAATTCGTCGAATATCATAGATGATACTCGCCGCATATAGTGACGATATACGTCGAATATTCCTTGGACAGAATATCAGAAAAATCGACATATGGCACGACATACCCGACGAGTATCGCCTGAGATACTCGTTGAATTCGACGAGTATCGCTAGTGATACTCGACGAATTCGGCGAGTATCGCCAGTGATACTCGACAAATTCGACGAGTATCGCCAGTGATCCTCGGCGAATTCGGTGAGTATTGCAAATGATACTCGGTGAATTTTCCTTGGTCAATTTCTAGAAATCCAGAGAATTTACCCTAAGTATATACGACGAATTCAACGGGTATCGAGAAGCATACACAACGAATTCGGTGAGTATCAAGGGGATACTCAACGAATTCGACATGTATGACTCACCATACATGCCAAATTTTACTTAGGTAAAATTCTTCGATTCTGAATTATGGTCTTTGGCCTTCCTTAATCCTTCTCCTGTACTTAGGATAGAAGTACACCCTAATAGAGAAATTACACGTGAGTCAACACATTGGCCTACACAATGAAGAATTACATTATATAGTCCAGTGTTTACTGACCCACTGTAACCTGATATTGGTGTGTACTTGGCATTGTAAACCTGCAAGTACATAACTAAAAAGCAATATAAAATACAGACTCAATTCATCTTTGATTGACTGGACCCTTCTTCAAATCAGGTTATTGAGGATACAATACCCAATAATCTCCCCCAATTTGAAGAAGCCAAAATCTTACAAGCTAAGGTGAATTACACATACCAATTTAAAACTAAATTAAGACATGAAAGGACAAATAAGGAAATGACATGCATTCTAGATAAATTAATAAATCATATATATATATATATCAAAAATGTTGTAGATTAGGGAGGGCAGCACATAACACACAACAAAGAAGTATTCAAAGGAATTTAGATCTTCCAGTTCTTTCTCTTCAACAGCTGTCTCTCAAAATATTCCTTGGGCTTTAGATAGTACTTTGGAGGAGGAGGAGGCATAGGATCAGCATCCTTGTTCTTCCTAAAATGAATTATCCTCCTGGTGCAGGCTTCTTTGTATTTGTTCCATTCTTCTGAACTATAGTGGTCCCGCTGCTTCTCCACTCCGAGTTCGTACAAGGCAAAGGTGTCCAAGATAATTCCTTTTGAAGTTGGGCTCAAAACTTCATTCATTTCACGGTTAGGCCCTTCTCTGACTTGAGCTAGCCTAGCCGGTTCTAGTCTGACTTCAGAAGTACCCTCTCCAAATTTCCTTTTCTTGATAACCTGAGCCTCAGAGAACGCAGCAATAGCAACATCAGTAGCAGCTTGAACATTTGAAGACACATCAGCAACAGCAGCAACATGAGCCTTAGAGAAGTCTTGTGATTCTGTCCAGTATTGAGTGTAGTCCGGAGCCGGATGAACATCAATATGAACAGGCTCAGCAGGAACTTTAGACGGGAAAAACTGTCCATATAACCATACGTTTTTGTCATAGCTATATAAATTTGTTTGTTTGAATTGATCGAACATAGCCTTTTGAACATCGGCAATCTTAGCTGTAAGGGATTCCTCCCCCTTTTTGGCTTCGGCAGCAATGACATTGTCATACGTTTGCAAAGAAGAATCATAGTGTTCCGTAGATCTATAGTATTCTTCAACCATGGTGCTAGTGTTTTTTTCAAGAGTTACCAGACCACCTCTATTGGTCTTAAGTCCACTCATCATAAGAGTGACTATAGTAGAACCTTTGTCATACTTTTCATCAAACCTGGCCTCTAGCTTATCAAATTTAACTTTAACTTCCACAAGCTCATCAAGCATAAACTTCTCTGATTGTTTAACTATTTTGACCACTTTCTCCAATGAGGCATCAAACTGTGCCTGTTGCTTGGCTAGTATGGCATCAACAGCTCTCAGGAGTTGATCACCTGAACTAGAGCTTTGAGCATCTGGCAATACTGGAATAGAAACATTCGAAGTAATCAAACTTGGTCCTTCAGATCCTAGGACAGGTGCATGCACATCTGCAGCTCCTTCGTCATCAGAAAGGTCAACTATGCCTTCGGGCACCAACGACATCCTGCCTAATCTCTTGTACATGTTGCACATGATTCTGGCAACCTCAGTGGAAACAGATATGCGGGACTGAGTTGTCTCCCCCTCAGACACTGCATGGGTGATCATCTCAGGGAGAGGAACTATCAAATTGTCTACAAACATCAGCTCTGAGACAACTATGACATCACGAGCAATATTAGCGGCAACAGACTTATCAGGAACTAGAAAATACTCATTAGTAGCAGTCTCTGACTCATAATCAGCAGTTGTATCATCATCAACATCATCAATAGTATTTGTATTCAGGTCAGCAGCAACATCCTCCTCATGATCAGAAGGAGCTGGATCCTCTACATCAACAACATCCTCTATAACTACATCAGCCCTTGCCTCCTAAGATACCAACTCTTCAATAGCAGTTAGAGTAATTTGAGCAACCTCTGCCATCAAATTCCTTGGCTTTGGAACTGGAGTAACTGAAACTGAAATTGAAATCACTGAAGCTGGACTGAATCTGGAATCACTGACTCCCCCTTAATTCTTACACTCATGCTATCAGGAATCTCAATGGGTATGAAGAAGGGGTCCTGTCATCAGGAACTTGACCTTCCTCGTCCACTGGGGGTACTGGGGCTCCCCTCTCTAGATGATCCTCCTTTCCCATTTAGTGAAGATTGTCGAGTCGATTTTCTTCAAATGATGGATAGGTACGCCTTTGGTCATATCAAACCTATCACCTTCCAGTTGATTCAGGTATAGGCTGACAATCCTCCCAAAGTTGGGAGTGTGTAGGCTGTTCTTTATCTTGTCAAACAATAGAGCACCCCAGTCCAACTTCTTTCTACAGACAATAGCGACCAGTATCTTGAACATTTCTTTGGACAGGTAGTCGTGTGAGCCCGTCTTGTAGATCAGCACTTTGCCAACAATGTCGGACATGAGTTTTCCTTCATCATTCATCCCCTTGCACTTGATGGCCTTAGTGCCTCGGGGAAATACACAAAAGGATAAAGTTTTGGCAAAATCAGCCTCCTGTATGTAGTCGTGTTAATCACAGATTGGGAGCCGCAGGTACCTAGATAACTAGGAGGCATTCACTTTTACTTTGAATTTCTGAACTTTGTTCTTGATGACTGAGACTTCGTTTCGGAGTTTGGCATTATGGAAAAATTCAAGAACCTCCTTGTCCAGTACCTTGCAGGGTTGTTCGAGGACGAAGGAGAGTCCAACGATCTCCAGCATGAGAATGACATTTAGGATTTCATCTGAAGCTTGAGCGACCAACTCACATTCCCCTAGCAAGCCACTGGTGCTTTTAGGAGCCATTATAAGTCGGGAAAACTGAAATCTGGAGATCAAATATTCTATAAACTAAAGCTTCTGAAAATGTCAACAACGGCCCTGCACTGTACTAAAAATATCTGGAAGGATGCAAGAACGGATGAGATGGCGACGGTCCGTAAAATTTCTGTCGGTAGGCGGCGGCAACTCTCTATAGTTGGCGGCAGAGAGTGGAGGAAACAAGAGCAAATCAAGGGCACGCCGGCGAACACCACCACCGTTGGTTGAAGCTAGGGCACGAGAGGAAGGGGGCAAATCAGCGGGTTTTGGCAATTCTTGAGTTGAGAGCCGAAGAGTCGAGAATAAGCGTTCGGCGAATTCGGGAAGTTGAGGAGTCGATTTTGCGTGTTCCCGTGAGTGTGCCATCCCACTTCTCTTTATATATAAATATATATATATATATATATATAAGTTAAATTTAACTAAGAAGGCGTGTACCTCACATGTCGACGATTCTTCGAATCCAATATAGTCACTTGAAATTTTGCCCTATGCAAAATTCGATGAAAATTACTATTGGAGTAGTTCGATTCCGCGACTATCACATGATTATGTGACGAGTTGGCTGAAATTCACCGAATTTAACTTGTAAAAATTCCAGCTTTGTTGAAATTGAACCTGAGACCATTTCTTCTAGATTGACCGTCTTCATTGGTCCTTGTTCAGCATGCCTAGCTCTTTTTTGAAAAACGAGAACTTGATCTCGTCTAGCGGCTTCGTAAAAATATCTGCAAACTGCTTGTCCTTCGAAACATAGCTGAGGGCTATGTCCTTATTCTCCACATGCTCCCAAATAAAATGATAGCACACCTCGATGTGCTTGGTTCGGCGATGGGAAACCTGAATGTTTGCGATTGCAATTGCGCTGGAGGAGTCGCAATACATTGGAATTTCTCGGAACTTTAAGTTATAATCTTTGAGTTGATTCCTTATCCAAAGAAGCTGTGTGCAACAACTACCCGCAGAGATATACTCTGACTCGGCAGTTCAAGTTGGGACACAATTCTGCTTCTTACTGCTTCAAGAAATAAGCCGTCTTCCGAGGAATTGACATGTACCGAAAGTGCTTTTTCTGTCGTCCCTTCTTCGTGTAAAATTAGCATCTGAAAAGCCAATTAGCTGGACATCATTACTTCTTGGGTATCATAAGCCAAGATTGGGTGTACCCTTAAGATATCTTAAAATCTTCTTTGCAGCGACGTAATGAGATTCCTTAGTGTTCACCTGATATCTAGCACAGACACATGTTGAAAACATTATATCTGGTCTACTAGCAGTTAGGTAGAGCAAGGATCCAATTATGTTTCTGTACTTGGTTTCATCAAAATGTTTCCCTTTCTTATACTTGTCCAGAGACACAGTTGAACCCATTGGATTCCTCATGGAGTATGCGCTCTCCATTCCGAATTTCTTAAGAAGCTCTTTGGTGAATTTCATCAAAAAGATGAAAATTCCATCTTCAGATTGCTTCACCTGAAATCCTAAGAAATACTTGAACTCTCTCATATAGCTCATTTCAAACTTCCCTTGCATAAGTTTGAAAAAAAATTTTCAATGGTTCTCTTTAGTAGAACCAAATATGATGTCATCGACATAGATTTGCACTAGCAAAATCTTGCCTTTAACTTCCCTAAGAAATAATGTCTTGTCTATCTTTCCCCTTGTGAATTTGTTCTCAAGAAGAAGCTAGACAACTTCTCATACCAAGCTCAGGGAGCTTTCTTTAACATGTATAAAGCTTTATTTAAAATGTAAACATAGTCTGGTAATTTAGAATTGACAAAACTTGGGGGTTGTGCTACGTAAACTTTCTCTTTCAGATCTCTGTTGAGGAATGCTGACTTCATGTCCATTTGGTAGACGGTGAAGCCTTTGAGGGAAGCATATGCAAGAAACAACCTGATCGCTTCGAGCCAAGCCACTGGAGCAAATGTTTGGTCGAAGTCGGTCTCCTCTTCTTGTCTATAACCTTGAGCTACATGACTGGCTTTGTTCTTGATAATTACTCTGTGTTTGTCCAGCTTGTTTTTGAATATCCACTTGGTGCCTACCACATTCTATCCCTTAGGTCTAGGTACCAACTCACAGACTTTGCATCGCTCGAACTGATTGAGCTCCTCTTGCATTGCCAAAATCTAAGACATATTCTTATTTGCCTCTTCAAATTTCTTTGGCTTAACCTGTGACAGAAAACTTAGATGCAAAATCTTGTTTGTTGTACCTCTTTTGTTTCTAATACCGTTGCTTGGATCTCCAATGATTAGATCAACTGGGTAATCTCTTAGGTGTTGAAACCCTTGATTCCTTGCCCTTCCTTTAGCAGGACCTGCAACATCTTCTACATCCTCTATAGGTTGAGGCAATTCTTCCTCTAGCGGTTCTTCATCCACCAAGCCTGGATTGACAATCTTGATTGAGCTTGGAATGTCTTCTTTGACTGGTTCATCTAAGCTAAGCTCATTGAACCTAGTACCTGCATCTGCACCAATAACACTAGGCGAGATGCTATGAAGCATGCTAGTCTCATAAAAAACAACATTTATTGACTCTTCTACCACTAGAGTTTTCTTGTTGAAAATCTTATATTCCTTACTATGGCTACTATATCCTATGAAAATACCTTCGAAACACTTTTCACTAAACTTTGTGCAGTAATACTTCCCATTATTAAGTACGAATCATTTACTTCCAAAGATTCTAAAGTAGGAGACAGTCGGTTTTTTTCCCTTCAATAGCTCATAGGGGGTCTTACAATAGCTTTTTTTGATGAGTGCTCTATTTTGCACTTGACAAGCCGTGTTGACTGCTTCATCCCAGAAGTATTCCAAAAGTGAAGCATCGTTCAAAATGGTTGTACATGCTTCAATTAGGTTTCTATTCCTTCTCTCAGTAACTCCATTTTGCTGTTGAGTGTGTGAGGAGGAAACTCATGAAAATACCTTGGCTTTCACAAATTTTGTCATGGCACCAAACTCAAACTCTGTTCCGTAATCGCTTCTGATTTTGACCACTGAGCAGTCCAATTCATTCTAAATTTGCCGGACAAAATTAGTAAAAGAATCGAAGGTGCCTGACTTGTGTTTTAGAAAGAACAGCCAAGTGAAATGCGAGTAGTCATCAACAATTACTAATGTATAGACCTTACCTCCTAAGCTGTGAATAGGCATAGGACCGAATAAGTCCATATGAAGCAAGTATAAGCTTCGTGAAGAATCCTTTTAAGCAATACCCTTGAAGGTAGCCCGTGTCTTCTTACCCATTTGACAAGAGTGACATGGACTCTCTTTTAAGGCACTTAATGTTGGGGGCATCGCACACTAAGTTGTGAGAAAATAGCATATGTAAGGTTTTGAAATTAATATGTGTTAATCACTTATGCCATTGGACATAAAGAGATGCACTATCTTTTTCGTAAAGCATACTGGTGTAGAATTGTCCAAGCAAAGGAAATTTAAACAAAAAAATTTTCTGCTCTAAGTGTCTTTTAAAATTGCCTCTAGATTTACAGACGACTTTATCAAACACTTGTCCTTGCAGAACTCAAGGATGTAGCCTTTGCCACAAAACTGACTTATGCTTATAAGATTATGGTGTAATCCTTCAACATAAGCAACATCTGTGAAAGAGACTATTTCGTTGAATATCATACCAAAGACTTTAGTATTCCCCCGATCAGATCCTCCAAAAATGACTTTTGGTCCATCTTTGACTGGGGCATAATGGGCTAATAGGCTTCTTGTCCCGGTCATGTGCCGAGAGCATCCACTATCCAAGTACCAGATAGGATTTTTGGTGGCCTTAAGACATATCTGCAAAGACAGATCACTTTACCTTAGGAACCCAAACAGATTTGGGTCCTTGGTTCCTGGTCAGCTTAGCACCACTAGGAACATTAACCTTGTGAGTAGTCTATCTCGCATTGCTAAGTCGTGGAGCTACAAAGTTAGCAGGATTATACCAGCAATCGACGCCAATGTGACCAACATTTCCGCAACACCAATAGTCAAACCTTTTGTACCTTCTCGGGTACTCCTGCTTTACCTTTTGAACTTAGGTCTAGTAGAGGCACCATACTTTGAGGTGGATGCCTCATGATTGTAGCATACACAAGGTTTTTGCATCTCCTTTTCCTTTTGTACAATAGTTTTGGCTTTAGGTGCCTTCTTAATGTTATGACCATGAACATATGAACCATAAGTTTTCAACTTAATTTCTTTGTAAGGTGCTTTGAAAACACTCTCACCATAGTTTTCGGGATGGTTCCATCCTTCATAGAGCGAATTAGGCTCTACATGAGTAGGCCGAGTATAGTGCCCATAGGATGACTCAAAATCAAACTTGTTCGTTGGGAAGATTGCATTCTTAAACGAGGTTTGACCAAGAGGGGCCTTCCCTTTCTCTTTGACAGAGGCTTTCTTAGCAGCTTTACCTTTTTTAACCTGGTGTCCAAGAACACTACCCTTCTTCAGAGCAGAAAACTCATCAATTAGACGGAAGATAGTCCTTGGCTTGGAGTAGCTCTCAACTAGTTTCCTCTCTAACAAAAGCTTTTCTTCCAGCTCATCAAGATATTTCTCCTTTAAACTTAACGTCTCAGCAGAGCCCTTGAGTTCCTCTTTTAAGGAGTGGACTTCATCTCTAAGAGGAAGCAATTTTGTAATTTCCTCCTTCATATTTGTTTCCACTGCGTTTAGGGAGGCAATCTCTTTTAACTGCCTTTTTACTACCTTATGACATTTGTCAAAAGCCTTTAAAAGGTTCTCGTACTGATCTATCAACTCAGAACCACCTTCCTCTTTAGAAGAGTAGCCAACATGACCATTCAAGGATGTTTCTGATTCAGAGAGTATCATGTGCGAGTTTCCCTTCCCGCGATACTCAGAGTCACCAACTTCATCATCGAAATGAGCCATGAGCCCGAAGTAGGCTTCTTTGTTCTCAGAGCTCGACTCACTTGAGTCACTATCACTGAGAGTCTTCGGCTTTTTGGCAACGAAGCTATTTTCTTCTTTCTTCTTCCTTTTGAAGGATCTCTTCTCGTCCTTCTTGGAGCTATCCTTCTTCTTATACAGACACTCTGCAATCATGTGACCTGATTTATTATAGTAGTAGCAAACAATGTCAGAGGAAGAAAATTTATTAGGTTTTGATATATACCTATCCTCCTTTTTGTATCTTTTTTTGGTATGATCATCGTCATGATGTAATCTCCTGTAGTCAGAGGAGGAGGATGGATTCCTCATCTGCCTTCGCTTGTTGAGCAGTTTCTTGAACTGCTTGGAGATAAGAGAGAACTCTCCATCAGATAGCTCGGAGCCTAATGTGCTGGGGTTAGAGTATTCAGGAGTGTCAGGAGCTCGTGTCCTTATGGGTGACACAGCTTTAGACTTCCTTGAACCTTCAGCCTTTAGGGCTGTAGACTTCTCTTTGCTTGAAGATCGGTTGGCTTGCTCCTCCTTATTTCAGGTGTTCATTTGGAGTTCGTAGGAGAGCAATTTGCCAGAAAGATTCTTAGGGTCGATCTCCGGCAACTTTCCAAATTATGTAATGGCGACGACCTTTGTGTCCCAATCTTTTGTGAGGGATCTAAGAAATTTGTCATTCATTTCACCATGTGTGAAGACGCAGATATAGTTTCAGAGTCCATTGACGATCTTGAAGAATTTTTCGAAGCTGTCTGCAATGGTATCACTTGATGATTGCTTAAAAGATTCATATTCTTGATTCAATAGAGATCTGCGATCATCTCGCACTTCTTCTGTACCTTCCATGAGTACAACCAGGCAGCCACACATCTCTTTAGAAGATTTGTAGTGGAATAAGTTCTGAAGCATTGAGTCGCCCACTGCACTTGATATTATATTCTTTACCTTCTTATCGAGGGAGATTAGGGCAATCTCATATTTTGTGAGATCCATCACCTTCTTGGGAATCATAATCGCTATATTTATAGTTAAAGCCTTTGTATGGATGTATAGTCCTTCTTCCACTATCTGAAAAATCCTCGGATCAGCAGCATCCATAGAGAACTGAACTCGTTCTTTCCACATGGGAAAGTTTTCCTTGGTGCACACCGGTAGCTTCATGGATGACATGTCTTTGCTTCAATCCATGGTGAATATGCGGAATCTCTGAATGCTAGATTAGGGATCTTGTTTAAAGTGCTAGCCTTATCGAACAAAACTCCCCTCTGATACCAATTGAAAGTATCTAGCGTCTACCTAAATCACCTAGAGGGCGTGAAAGGTGATGTTTGCTTCTTTTTGCAGAATAAATATTATCTTAAAGAATAAACACACAAACAAAGATATTTTATAGTGGTTCCCCGAGTTAGGTACGTCAACTGTCCCGCCTCGCCTATCTCCCATGAAGGGCAGATTAACCTACTTCACCAAACTCAGATTTTGTCAAATCTTACACCTCGGAGTTGCAACTCCTACACCTTGGAGACGACGTTCCTGCTACTCGGAGAACAAACTCTCACATAACTCGATCCATTAACCGAATCTACAAACTCGATCTACAACCGGATCTACAAAACTCGGAGAAAAATCTCCTACACTATACAAAATGAAATTATAACAATAACACATGATTACAAGTTTTGATCTGATGTTCTTAGAAGGGTTGATCTTGAATCTCGGAGAACTCGAAAACTTGAAATCTTTGGATATTGAACCTTTATCTTCGACCAACAAGGAATGGTGTAGATGAGATCTTAAATGAAGAAACGATCAAGTGGAAGATGCCGTCAAAGAAGAAGATCATGCAAAGTCGCGGCTGAACGAAAGATTTTAACAAAAGACATATTGTGCGACCGACAGTTTCTATTTCGGGAAGTTCTTGAAATTTGAAAGGAGCAATTAGGTTTAGATCCGTAGTTTTGAAATCACCCTAACAAGTATATATAGAGTTTCGAAACAACGGCTATAAAAAGATTCCAAAAATGAACCCAAGAAAAACATTGTGCATTGCCGACGGATTCGAACCAGAGAAAATTCGGAAAATTAGCCTAAGGAAAATTCGGCGGAATTCGTCGAATATCATATATGATACTCATCGAATATAGTGACGATATACGTCGAATATGCCTTGGACAGAATATCAAAAAAATCGGCATATGGCTCGACATACCCGCCGAGTATCCCCTGGGATACTCGTCAACTTCGGCGAGTATCGCTAGTGATACTCGATGAATTCGGCGAGTATCGCCAGCGATACTTGACAAATTCGGCGAGTATCGACAGTGATACTCGGCGAATTCGGCGAGTATCGTCAGTGATACTCGGCGAATTCGGCGAGTATTGCAAGTGATACTCGTCGAATTTGCCTTGGTTAATTTCTAGAAATCCAGAGAATTTACCCTAAGTATATAAGACGAATTTGATGGGTATCGGGAAGCATACACGTCGAATTCGGCAAGTATCAAGGGGATACTCGACGAATTTGACGTGTATGACTCACCATACTTGCCGAATTTTACTTAGGTAAAATTCTTCGATTCTGAATCATGGTCTTTGGCTTTCCTTGATCCTTCTCCTATGCTTGGGATAGAAGTACACCCCAATAGAGAGATTACACATGAGTCAACACATTGGCCTACACAATGAAGAATTTCATTGTATAGTCCTGTGTTTACTGACCCACTATAACTTAACATTGGTGTGTACTAGGCATTGTAAACCTGCAATTACATAACTGAAAAGCAATATCAAATACAGACTCATTTCATCTAAGCTTGACTGGACCCTTCTTCAAATCAGGGTTATTATAGATACAATACCAAACAGTCTATATAAACTATACCAAACTCATCCATAAATGGCTCAAATAAATGGTTCATCAAACTCATGAATGCGGAGAAGACATTCGTGAGCCCGAAGGGCATCACTGTGATCTCAAACAAGCTGTAGTGTGAGCTGAATGCCGTCTTTGGTATATCCTACTCCTGAATCTGCAGCTGCTAGTAGCATGACCTAAGGTAACGCTTAGAGAACCAGTGCACTCCCTCTAGCTGATCAAACAGCTCGACGATCCTTGGTTACGGATAAGTGTTCCTCACTATCAATCGGTTAAGCTCTTGATAATAGATGCAAAGTCAGAGCAATCCGTCCTTCTTCTTTACGAACAAGACGGGAGCTCCCCATGGTGAAGAACTCGGTCTAACAAATCTTGCATCCACCAGCTCTTCAGTCTAAAACTCCACAAGATCCTTCGGTGCCATCCAGTAAGGTGCCCGAGAGATGGGCCTTGCACCTGGTACTAACTATATCTGGAAGTTTACCCCACTATACGGGGTAGTCTGGGCAACTTCTCCAGAAATACATCGGGGAAATCCCGAACAACTAGAATATCACCAATGGAGGCCTCCACCTTTGCCATCTCGAAATAAATCATATATACCTTGTCTCCCTGCTCATGGGCCTTAACAGCCTGTACAGATGATAATAATAATCGATAGATAGGGATAATACCTTCGAATACCACCACTGAGTCTCCATGTTTCAATGTGATCCTCAATGTTGGGTTGTCAATCTTGGAATGGTGCCAGTGTAGCCATGTCATGCCCAGAATCAGATCATAGTCTGTTAGTGGTTAGATCGGCGCTGGCATGTCAAACAGATTCCCACTAATGTTTACAGATATAGTGCACTTTGTAGTAGACTGCACCTCCAATCTGTTTGGAAGTCGGACTATCCCGAGGAGTCCAGGGAAACGTTGGACGCCATCTAAATCCTCCGCAAAATCTTCTGAACCGAAAGAGTGTAATGCTCCCATGTCAAACAAGGCAAGGGCGGGCTTACCGCACACATGTTCAATGCCTGAGGTTGATTGTTTTTATTTTACCAACTATCTATATAAAGGGTTGCTAAGGTATTTTATAAACAATTCAAAGTACAAAATTTTTAAAGTACCTGTGATGACCTCCTCGGGGTTCCTAGGCTGGGAAAGATCCAACACAAACATCTACTCCGGCTATTGGCTGCCACCGTGAGGTCCTCATCCATGACCTCGTCCTCGACCTCTACTCCATTGTGCTGAAGGGGATGCTGGAGGTGGAGGATGTGGAGGGAAACACTGAGGGCAGTGGGCTCTGGTGTGCTCAGGCTGGTGGCATCGAAAGTATACCACCATAGGTCGTCCTCATTCATCAAATCTCCGCTGCTCTTGGATGTGTGATGGTGGGGCTGGCACCACAGGAGGTCACTACTCTAGCCTTACACTAGGATGGGGACGTCCTCTACCTCCCATGTGCCTCATGAACTTGCCCCCACTACGGCCCTGTACTACTCTCACCATGAAACATCTCTGTTGGGTATTGCATCCACAATAACCATGATTTGAAGAAGTGTCCCTTGAACTAAGATGAATTGAGATTGTATTTGATTGCATGTTTTTAGTTATGTGCTTGCAGGACTTTATTGCTAATTAAAACCAAATGTCATGTTATAGTGGGTCATGAAATATAGGACTATACAATGTAATCCCTCATTGTGTAGGTCAATGTGTTGACCCAAATGTAATCTGTCTATTTGAGTGTACTTCTATTTCAAGTGCATTAGAAGATTCAAGGAAGGATGTGTTGCTGTATTCGGGAAGGACAAAATTTTCTCCAAGGAAAATTCGTCTAGTATCGTAGAGTAGACTCGTCAAAATTTGTCGAGGTTATCTGTTGATACTCGTCAAATTTGTCAGGTATACCTACTTAGACACAACAAATTCGTAGGAATTAACCCTGCGAATCTTTCCAGTTTCCTTGAGAATTGGCCAAGTAAAATTCATCGTATATGACCAAGCTTACTCGTCGAATTCGTTGAAGTTATCTTTCGATACTCGTCAAATTCGTCAAGTATGTTGGCTGATATTCGTCAAATTCATCGAGTCTCTATAGGAATGAGTTGATCTCAAATTGATCTGTCTTTATTCGTCTAAGTTCTTTTTATCATATTTCGGAGTAGTTCGACGAGTATTCCTTTATATACTCGACGAAAATGACTTAGGGTTTATTTTCGATATTACGTTCGTCTCATCCCGATTGTCATGTACAGTAACACGTGTTTTCTCGATATGGGTGGAATTTCTAGCCGTTAGAGAATAAGAGTTCCTATAAATACCTAAGGTGATTTTCTTTCAACCCTAATCTTGTTTTTACATTTTCAAATCGAGAAATTTTAGAAAACTCTCGTCGGCATACGCGATACCGTTCTTCACGATTCTCTCGGCCGACAACTTGATGCACGATTCTTCTTCAACAAGAGTGTCGACTAGATCTCTTATCTCTATAAGTCTAAGTACTCCTCAGATCTAGTTGATCCTGTTTGTTCTGATAGAGACTTCAAGGATTTCAACATCTCTTTTTCCTCAAGGTTTTAAAGTTCTACTTTTCATAGGAAAGGAAGGCTGAAGATTTCAGATCTGAAGAAGATTATTCCTAATCTATTATTATTTAACTCTTTTTATACTATTTTAGGAGGTCTTTGTAACACCCCAGAAATCTCAAAAGCCAAAATTGGGATTCAGGTGGGCTGACACGGCCTGAGATACGGGCGTGTCTCAGGGAGTGTCAGGTGTACATGGCCTGGGACACGGGCATGTCCCAGGGCATGTCCCATTTCTCGAGGCATCGACTCGAGTTCTCAAGATTTGATCATCGAGAGGCGACACGACTTGGGACACGGGCATGTCCCAGGACGTGTCCTGCTCGGGAGAATATTGAGTGGCGTTGAGTGGCGCTGAGAGGAATGGAGTTGAGTGGAGTTGAGTGTGGAACATGTCCTTTTACCTGGGCGTATCACAGGGGCGTGTTGGGCACATGGCCATGGACAAGGGCATGTGCCTTAGCTGTGTCCTGCTCGGGTGATTCTGGGCTTGTGTTACAGGGGTGACACGGCCAGGTACACGACCGTGTACTGGGTGACACTTGCATGTCAGGCTTGACACGGGCGTATCGATGCCCGTGTTTTGGTTTGTTTTAAGTCGGTTGTGTCCGCTTCAGGAACACGGCATGTGACACGGGCATTTCACAACCCGTGTTCGGCCGAGGAAATTCAATTTCAGGGCTAATCTGAGCCTTCCATTTTCTTTGACCAAGATCCAATGGCCTAGGTTGTTCCCTGGGTTTTTAAGGCCGGATTTGAGATGGAGAAAACTCATTTGAGTTGTGCCATTCTCTTTTCCTAAGCGAAGAGAGAGAGGAGAGTAAGGGGAGGAAGAAGAAGGGAAAACCGGCTACCGGTGGTGCTGCGGTGGTCCAAATCGCGAGACGAGTTCAGCTCTACGGAGGCTTGATCGCTGCGAAACTTTCCAACTGTGTACTTTTCTCCATGGCGCCAAAACGTCCTTCAAGGGTAACGATTTCCTTCTTAGACAAGTGAAGTTCTTCTTTCTTGCATTTGCAAAGGAATCCTCCACCAAAAGGTGGATGGCGAAGTGATTTCCTTGGGTCGGCGGTATGTCCCTTATTGTATTGCATTAGAACCAGAAGTGTGAGTACGGTTAGGCATGTTGTGTGAAGCCCATCTGGACATGTTGGTCTGGATTGGTGATGCTTGTTTGCACATCGAAGAAGACTCCGTGAACATTGCTTGTATGCATGAAATCCGTGGTGGATACCTGTGGCTTGGTTCCGCATGAAGTACTGGAGGAAGTCCAGGAAATGGTGAGAGTTGGGTTCAACTCTTGTGGCCGTGAGTGCCATATGTTATGAAGTTGAGCCGTTAGGCTACAACTGGAAGAATGCCTTGGTGGCATACGGGCAAAGTGAAGTTATACCCGCGTCAGTCCAATCTTGAGTCTGACGATTTTAAGCAATGGGAAAGGTGGATCTGTACCCGCGTTATGGTTGTTTAACCTTGGGTGCTTAAGGCCCTGTAAGGATCACATAGCGAGAGTCGATTGCTTGCGTGCTGATCAGACTAGAAATGCTCAAATTGGACCGTCATGTCTGGGACCTCTGAATGGTGGTGGGACTCGGTGTTTCCGGTACACCAGAATATTCCCTGAGTGCACGGAATGTCGGGCCGTCGTGCCGACATTTGTGATATGTATTGCCTTGGTGGCTGGATATATATATGTATGAAATGTAAAATGCTATGCAGTGAAGGAATTTCGCTGCCCCATGCAAGGGGCAGGGTCGTTATAATTGATCAACTGAATGCTGACCGTTGCCCTGTTTGCCACCGCTTGGTGGATTGGTTCTTGCAGGTGCAGGTGGTGCTGGTCTGAGCGGGTCTTAGCGGGCTGAAGCCCAAGCTGCTTTGCTGCCCTCGAAGGCTTTGTTTTGTATCTTCTTGTTCATGTGTGGCCGGTCTGCGCACCGATGTTTGTAAACCACACTTTTGTTAAGAGAAACCTATAAGGCCATAAGGCCATTTACTTTGGGTATAAACATTCCTATTTTGTTATAGTGGACAGTACTTGTAACTCTTGAGTTCAAGTTTTCAACCGTGAAGCTTTCGCTACAATGCTCTGCGTTAGGATGCATTGGTATTGATATTATTTAGTAGTGTTTCCGCCTGTTTGTGGAATATGGTGTGGGGCCCCGGCCGGACCCTCTATTATATTCTTCTTGACGGGTAGAGGTGTTACAATTTGGTATCAGCTTGTTGGTCGATCTCTTCCGAATTCGCGGACGAATTCTTTTAAGGGGTAGCGAGCACGTGTCAGTGTTTTCGTTATAACACATAAATTGAACTCAAGAATGTCGACTTAGGAATGTAAATACACTTGTTTGGTGTGTTAATTTTTGTATGTTTTCCGTTTGTTTAGTCGCTAAATTGTGTTTTTACACATATAGGTGACTAGAAGTGTTGCAGGTCAATCAGAACCTCAACATTCTGTGGAAAGTGCGGAACCGACTAAGGTGCCCACTCCTCCTCCATCTGCTGAAACTGTGTGTTTCATTACGGAGACGGTACTTGCTGTGATAACTGCTCAGCTGGCTGGGCAAGCACGCCCTGCTGTGGTGCCAACGCATGCTAGGGTAAGGCAAGAACCGACAGAAGCTGTAGTTGATCTGCGGGCAACAGATCAACAATTGAAGCAATTCATGAGCTTCAATCCTCCTAAATTTACTGGGATGGGATCCCCAGCCCAAGCGGAGGATTGGCTTGCAAGGATCAAGAGAATCATGAGAGCAATCAGAGTTGAGGAGGAGCAAAAGGTAATGTTGGCCACTTTCCTTCTTAAGGGAGAGGCTCGGTTGTGGTGGGATGAAATTGAACTGCATCACTTGGCCGACAGACAGTTGGCAGAGGTCTCGATGGAAGAGTTCTCTTGGTTATTCTTGGCAAAGCATCTGCTAATGCAGCAGAGAATATCAATGGAAATTGAATTTCAGCGGTTGACTCAAGGAGATTGTAGTGTGGATGATTATCTTCATGAGTTTACGCGGTTGGAAAGATATGCGGGTTCTATCTTCACCGAAGAGGAGCGTAAGACTAGTCAGTTTTATGCGGGACTGCGAGATGAGTTACGATATCTGCTCTCGAGTTTTGTAAGTCAGGGTTTTCAAGCCTTAGTTTGTACGGCTCGGTCGTTGGAGACAGATATAAAAAGGGGGCAAGTAAAAGGGGACCTTGGCTGTTGCAAAACCGGAGTTCAAGTCGCCACATCTGGAGAAATCTGGGTACCGAAGGAGATGGAATAAGAAGTCCAAATCTACTGGACAAGCTCCTTCAGCGACTGTGACGGAGGCATCATCGGGGTATGGATCTCGCGCCTATTTTACGTGTGGTAAGGTGGGACACTTCACACGTGATTGCCGAGTTTGCCCTCCAAAGGGTGAAAAGAAGACGGGAGCGTCTTATGCGGAGAAAGGGAAGACTATGGTGGAGTCTTCTGCATCGCACGCGCAGCCCCGGGTCTTCAACCTTGGACAACAGGAAGCCATTAAGCAGGCCGATGTCATCACAGGTGCGCGCAGTTTTTAATGTTATTTTATACTGTGTGCTGTGCTTGTTTAATTTTGTTGTTATAGGTTTTGTCCTTATACAGGAGTGTCCGACGCGAGCACTGTTTGATACGGGTGCTTCCCATTTGTTTCTGTTTGAAGATTTTTTTTTACGAATCGGCGTGCCTATACGGACCATGACAGACAGTATAAAGGTGCTTCTACCTAACGGATGTTTGTTATGTGCGGATAAATCTTGCGGTCTTGAGGTAAAGATAGGGAGTCAGGAATTTAAGGTGGAAACATACGTATTGCCGATTACAGAGTTTGATATAATCTTTGGTATGGACTGGCTTTCAGATCAGCGTGCCTGTATAGATTGTACTTCAAAAGAGGACACACTGGGGCAAAATACCGAACAAGAGACCAAGTTCACTAGTATGCGAGGGATGAGTGGGATGTTGTTATCTGCTCTCCATGTCGCTAAGGCAGTTCGGAAGGGTGCAAAGTTATTATTCACACTCATTAAGGCGGTGGAGCCGAAGGACAGTGTGAATGAGGTGCGGATTGTATCGGAATATGCTGATGTGTTTCCAAAAGACCTTCCGGGGTTACCTCCTCAAAGGGAAATCAACTTCGCTATCGAGTATGTGCTAGGTGCAAAACCTGTGGCCCGCTTGCCTTATCGTGTAGCACCAAAAGAAATGGCCGAACTGAAAGTTCAATTACAAGAGTTGCTGGAGCAGGGATACATACGCCCAAGTATGTCACCTTGGAGCGCGCCTGTTCTTTTTTGTGAAAAAGAAAGACGGTAGTTTGCGGCTATGTATTGATTACCGCGAATTGAATAAGCTGACGGAGAAAAACAAGTATCCGATTCCACAGATCGATGACATGTTCGATCAGCTAGCAGGCTAAACCGTCTATTTGAAGTTAGATTTGGAATCTGGGTATTACTAATTGCGGATTAGGAAAGGTGATATTCCCAAGAAAGCGTTTGGAACACGCTACGGTCATTATGAATTCACGGTGATGCCGTTTGGGCTATGTAATGCGCCTTCGATATTCATGGACTTACTGCACCGAACGTTCCGAGAGTACTTGGATTTGTTTGTAATCGTATTCATTGACGACATCCTAGTGTACTCGCAGTCGGAAGAAGATCATGCAAACCATTTGCGGTTGGTACTGCACACCTTGCGGAGGAATAAGCTGTATGCCAAGTTCTCGAAGTGTGAGTTCTGGCTCTCGTCGGTGGCTTTTCTGGGACATGTAGTTAGTGGAGAGGGCATAACAGTAGATCCGGTAAAGATAAGTGCCATACAAGATTGGCCGGTGTTGTCTTTAGTGGCCGAAGTCAGGAGTTTTCTTGTGTTAAAAGTAGCGAACAAACGACTAGAGTAGCGAACAAACGACTAGAAAACAAGCCAGAACTTTGAATAATTGAAATTTTTATTATCCAAAAAGATATCTTTTACAAAGGTATGGCCTCCCTTTTATAGAATGGAGGAGAGAGGATAGAATACAAACTAACAATGTGGGACTAAAGCTATACAACAGTTCCGAGCGGCTAGAACAACAGAACGGAATAAGCCGCGCGGTTAGACAATATTCTAACTGCCCGACAATACCAGAAGCAGGAGAGAGATGCAGTTGGAGACTGCTAGACCGCCCGGTTTCCAAGCCGCCGGAGATGAACCGTCAAACCGCTAGACACCACAGCAGCAGTCTGGATATCAACCCGCCGGACACAAACCGCCAGACCGCCCGGTCTATAACCCGCCAGGCTCAAACCGCCAGACCGCCCGGTCTCATACTTCGACACTCCCCCTCAAGCTGGAGCATAGATATCAATCATGCCCAGGTTGTCACAGATATGGAAGAAGGAAGTAGAAATCGGCTTGGTGAAGATATCTGCCAACTCTTTGTCGGAGGTGACGAACGGAGTGCAAATCTGTCTCTTCAAGACCTCTTCTCGGATGAAATGGCATTCGACCTCTATATATTTCGTTCTCTCATGGAAGACCGGATTTTTGGATATGTATATAGCGGCCTTGTTGTCACAGAACATAGGCAGAGGATAGTCGTAGACCTCTCCTAAGTCAAGCATGAGAGCCCGCAACCATTTTAACTCACACGTGGTTGACGCCATACTCCGGTATTCGGCTTCTGCACTGGACCTTGAGACAACAGACTGCTTCTTGCTCTTCCAGCTCACAAGATTACCTCCAACAAATGTGCAAAAACCCGATGTAGATTTACGGTCACCTTTATCTTCCGCATAGCTTGATTCTGAGTAGGCTTCAACTCTCAGATGACCACGCTTCTGAAAGAGTAGCCCTTTTCCTGGTGCTGCTTTGACATACTCTAGTATCTTCAAGGTAGACTAAAGATGACATTCCCTAGGAGCTTGCATGAACTGACTGACCTTGCCTACAGCATAGGCGATGTCAGGTCTGCTCACCGTGAGATAAATTAGTTTGCCCACCAGACGTCTATACCTGGTGGCATCGGATATAAGAGGTGAGTCATCTGTCCACGTTTTGTCCTCTCCAGTGGCCATGGGATACCTGGCCGGTTTGGCACCGGTCAATCCTGCCTCTTGTAGAAGATCAAGAGCATACTTCCGTTTGGAGAGAACCAACGAGTCAGGCTTCCGAGAGATTTCTATCCACAAAAAATATTTCAGGGAGCCCATATCCTTCGTGACTAAGTGTTGATGGAGGAGTTTCTTTGTCAAGTCCACCCCAGCCTGGTCATCGCCGGTAAGAAGAATATCATCTACATACACCGCCAAAACCACAAGGCCCGATGCAGTTTTGCGAATAAACAATGAGTGATCGGCTGAACTTCTTGTAAAGCCAATGGCAGCCACAATGCCACTAAACTTGTCGAACCATGCCCGAGGGCTTTGTTTTAGGCCGTAGATGGCCTTCTTCAACTGGCATACTCGTGTCTCCCCCTGAGCAACATACCTAGGAGGTTGCTCCATATAGACATCCTCCTGAAGATCACCATACAGAAAAGCATTCTTGACATCAAGCTGGGAAATAGCCCACTCCCTGTTGACGGCCACTAAAAGAAGAACCCGGATGGTGCTGAGGCGAGCAATCGGGGAGAAAGTATCAAAGTAGTCAACTCCATAAGTCTGAGTAAAGCCTTTGGCCACCAGCCGGGCTTTGTAACAATCCACAGTGCCGTCGGGGTGAAACTTCACAACGAACACCCAGCGGCAGCCAACCACATCAGTACCTATCGGAGGAGGAACAAGGGTCCAGGTACCCCTTTCATTAAGAGTGGCGATTTCCTCATCCATGGCAGATTTCCAATGAGGAATAACAAGAGCCTCTTGGTAAGTGCGGGGAGTTGTAGTAGCCGAGATAGCCAAAGCAAAACACCTGCGAGAGGGAGTAAGCCGATCATAGGAAACAACAGCCGCAAGCGGGTGTTGGTTACACGCCCGCACCCCTTTGTGAAGAGCAATGGGAAGATCCATGTCGTCTCGTGCTTCAGGGACCGGAGCGTCCATGGCGGAGAAAGCTGGCCCGGGACTAGAGAGAGACGGCTGCGGAGAAGAAGGTGGGGGTATAATAGAGAGAGAAGGAGACGGAAAAGGAGATGACATAGGAGGGGAGATGTCGATCTGCGTGGAAGGATCACTGAGAGATGGTGGAGAGTAAGAGACCGCGGGATGAAGTGGGGATGGAGAAGAAAAGTATGATGCATTTTCGAAGAAGGTGACGTCCGCCGAAACAAACTGTTTGCGCAGAACGGGGTCAAAGCAACAATAGCCTTTTTGAGTGGTCGAATATCCCAAAAAGACACATTTTGTGGAACGGGGGGAAAGCTTGTCACAGGTAGCAGACGGAGCATGCACAAAGGCCGTACACCCAAAGATACGGAGAGGAAGAGGAAAGGGTTCCTTGCCCGGGTAGAGAATGGAGAAGGGGGTCTTGCCGTAGAGAACCGAAGAGGGAAGGCGATTGATGAGATAGCAGGCAAGAAGAACAGCATAGCCCCAGTAGGAGCGAGGCACCTGCATCTGCGTTATTAGAGTGCGAGCGATATCAAGGAGGTGACGGTTTTTACGCTCCGCCACCCCATTTTGTTGGGAGGTGTAAACACAGCTGGTCTGATGAATAAGACCATGTTGCATACAAAAAGAGGAAAACTCATGACTGAGATATTCTTTTGCATTATCAGAGCGCAGCACTTTAATAGATAAAGAAAACTGACTTTGAATCATATAATAAAAAGATTTCCATACAGATAATAGTTCAGAGCGATCTTTTAAAAGATACACCCAGGTACATCTAGAGAAATCATCAATAAAAGTTACAAAGTAAGAACTACCCCGACCAACGGTGAGAGTAGGAGCAGGGCCCCAGACATCAGAATGAATGAGATCAAAAGGGCGGGAGGAACCACGACCTTGCTTCAGCGGGAAGGAGGAGCAATGATGTTTGCCAAGCTGACATGCATCACAGTTGAGCGGAGGACTGGTCTGAGGTAAGTGGGGAAGAAGCTGACGAAGAATCTGAGGAGGAGGATGTCCAAGGCGAAGATGCCATTGAAGCAGATCAGTAGACGTGGAAGAGAAGGCGGACAGAGCGGAAGCATTATCGAGGAAGTAGAGGCCGCCACTCTCAGTCCCAGTAGCAATCGTCCGTTGGGTCATCGAGTCCTGAAAACAACAAGAAGTAGGAGTAAATAATACAGAGCACTGAAGTTGCTTGCATAAAGTAGTAACCGAGAGCAAATTGCAAGGGAACTTCGGGACATAGAGAGTGTCCACTAAGTGAAGCGATGGGGTGACTTGAACCATGCCCGTCCCATGAACCGGGGAAGGGGAACCATCCGCAACAAGAACCGGGGGTAACCGATCATGCGTCTCTAGGAGAGAGAAGCAATGAGGGTTTCCGGTCATGAGATTTATAGCACCAGAGTCAATCAGCCATTTACCTTGGGTAACGACGTGTGCACTACCTGAGGTCGTGGCCACAGAAGCAGATGTCCGAGAGGAGGCGGAGGTTGAGGAAGAAGTATCACCGGAAGGACGAAGATATGGATGTTTCTGCCAGCAGCGGTCAACAGAGTGGCCGGTAAGACCACAGTGAGAGCAGAGAAACCTTGACGGACCGTGCGTGCCAGACTGGCTGCGGCCACTATTGCCACCCCGCTGAGCCTGGTGAGCATAGGAGTCCTGTGGAGGAGGGGAGGACAACAGAGGAAGTTGGAGCAGGGAAGTGACAGCGGCGATGCGAGCTGCGGTGGCATCCAAGGTGGGAGAGTCTGCCTCACCCAAGATCTGCTGGCGGATCATATCAAATGACTCAGGGAGTCGTAGAAGATAACAAATAACCAGGAGTTACTGGAAGTGTTTGTGCTGCTCGGCCAAGCCCGCGGAGAAAGGGCGATTCTGGAGGATTTCAGCTCCAAGAGCCTGAACTTGCTGATAAGCCGCAGCAGGAGACATGGAAGGGCGAGCGAAGAGATCCGCATAGAGAGTATAAATGCGGGATGTCTGAGCCCCCTTCGAGTAGAGAGCAGCAAGGTGAAGCCACGCGATCTTAACCGTCTCATCATGGCATATGACAGGAAGACATTCATCAGAGAGGTTGTTAGCCAACCACGTGCGGACAAGCGCATCACTGGCATCCCAGTCATCAAATTCAGCAGAGTCTGGAGGAGGAGGGTCATCGGTGAGATGATGACGTTTGCACAGAGAGCGAAGAAGAAAGGTGAAAGAAACGCTCCAATCCGGATAGTTGGAGCCAACAAGTTTAAAAACCGTGCCAAGGTTGCCAGAGAAAGTAGGATGCGGAGCCGGAGTGGCGATAGGAGTAGTGGTAGTGGAGGTTTCAGAAAGAGCCATCGGAGAAAACAACGAGAAGCCGCGCGGTTAAAAGACAAGCTGCGCAGATAGGAAGAAGAGGGGCTGCGGCGGTCACGATGTCAGGCACCAGCGGCCAGAGAGGCCACGACCAAGCCGCAGATCCAAGAAGGGAAAGAAGTCGAACGGCTAGAAGATAGTCCGCGCGAACAGAAGGGAGGAACAAACAAGGCGAACAAGGCAGCAGGTCGCAGCGATCAAAGTAACAGGTCGCTGTGACCGATAGGCAGGAAAGGGCGCAAGCAGGCAGAAGAGACAAGCCACGAGAACAGGTCGCGAGAAGCAGGGACAAACCGCGCGGACAGGGCGCAGAGAATCAGCAGGAGAATATCGAGTCCTCTGATACCATGTTAAAAGTAGCGAAGAAACGACTAGAGTAGCGAACAAACGACTAGAAAACAAGCCAGAACTTTGAATAATTGAAATTTTTATTATCCAAAAAGATATCTTTTACAAAGGTATGGCCTCCCTTTTATAGAATGGAGGAGAGAGGATAGAATATAAACTAACAATGTGGGACTAAAGCTATACAACAGTTCCGAGCGGCTAGAACAACAGACCGGAACAAGCCACACGGTTAGACAATATTCTAACCGCCCGGCAATACCAGAAGCAGGAGAGAGATGCGGTTGGAGACCGCTAGACCGCTCGGTTTCCAAGCCGCCGGAGATGAACCGTCAGACCGCTTGACACCACAGCAATAGTCTGGATATCAACCCGCCGGACACAAACTGCCAGACCGCCCGGTCTACAACCCGCCAGGCTCAAACCGCCAGACCGCCCGGTCTCATACTTCGACATCTTGGACTGGCAGGCTACTACAGACGGTTTGTTGCAAACTTCTCCTGGATTGCTTTGCCTCTGACAACATTGACGAGAAAAGATCAGAAGTTCGTCTGGACTCCGGAGTGCACGAGAGCTTTTGATGAGCTGAAGAGTCGTTTGACCACGGCGCCTGTGTTGACGTCGCCATGTGGTACAGATGGCTATGAGGTATACAACGATGTGTCAGGGAGCGTCTTAGGCTGCGTTCTCCTGTAGTTTGGCAAGGTGATTGCTTATAAATCACGCCAATTGAAAGTGAATGAGCGTAACTATCCCGTCCACGACTTGGAGTTGGCGGTAGTGATCTTTGCGCTAAAGTTATGGCGGTACTATCTGTATGGCGTTAAAGTCGATGTCTATACAGATAATAAGAGTCTAAAGTATTTACTCGATATGAAGGATTTGAATATGCGACAACGGAGGTGGATGGAGTTCCTTGTGGAATACACCTTCGATATTCACTATACGCCCAGGAAGGGAAATGTGGTCGTGCATGCCTTGAGTCGTCGGACTCCGGCAAGGGCAAATTGGCTTCTAAGACATGCCGAAGGCCTAATTCGAGATTTTGAGGCCTTAAATATTTCTTGTGTTGAAAGGAATACCACTACAAAGGTGTGCTTAAACTGGACGGAGGTACAGTGTGACTTGGCGGACAGAGTTCGGCAAGCAACAGAATTGGATGAAAGCCTGCAACGATATGCAGCAGAAAGTGCCGACTCTAAGTTTTCGTTTATTGACGGTCTGTTTCGGAAAAAACGGTCGTTTGTGTGTCCCAGATAGGGGTAAACTTCGTGAAGAGGTGATGTATGAAGGACACTTCACCAAGTATTCGGTTCAACCCGGGAGCACGAAAATGTATTATAATTGGGAAGATCATCTCGGTGTGATTGAATTCGCCTGCAACAACAGCTACCAATCTAGCATCCAGATGGCGCCCTTTGAAGCTTTATATGGTAGGAAATATCGTGCACCTTTGGCTTGGGCGGAGACTGGCGAAACAAAGTTGTACCGATGAAAAGAGTTAGATGATGCCAACTCAATCATACGATTGATATGTGAAAGGCTGATAGTGGCTCAAGACAGGCAAGGTAAGTATTACAATGCCAAGCACCGGAACATGGAGTTTGCGGTGGGCGATTGGGTTTACTTGAAAATCAAACCATTCAAAGGTGTGTCTAGGATACAGCATCTGAAAAAGTTGAGCCCGAGGTATCTGGGACCGTTTGCAGTGGTCGAACGTATTGGTGAAGCTGCCTATTGGTTAGCACTTTCGCAAGAGCTGAGTGGTTTTCATGATGTATTTCATGTCTCAGTGTTGCGGAAGGTGGTCAAGGATTCAGCTCAAGTAATTAAGAGTGCCCGAGTACCAGTTGAGTATGGGCTAACGTTGAAGGTTAGACCCATTCGGATCGAGGAACGAGCCGAGAATCAGCTACGGAGCAAAGCGATCGGGATGGTCAAAGTTCGGTGGGACAATTGTGGTCGAGAAGAGCTAACGTGTGAGCGGGAGCAGACCATGAGAGCTGAGTTTCCATGGTTGTTTATGTAAAGCTGTTAGCTCGTCTGTATATTGTTAAACCTTATATGTAAAGTGTCACACATGGTGTAATGCTTGTACTTCCTTACTATATCCAAATTTCGGGATGAAATTTTATTAAGGAGGGGAGGATTGTAACACCCCCGAATAATCAAAAGCCAGAATTGGGATTCAGGTTGGCTGACACGGCCTGAGATACGGGCATGTCTCAGGGCGTGTCAGGTGTACACAGCCTGGGCACGGGCGAGTCCGAGGGCGTGTCCCTTTTCTCGAGGCATCGACTCGAGTTCACGAGAACTGATCGTCGAGAGGCGACACATCCTGGGACACGGGCGTGTCCCAGGGCGTGTCCTGCTCGGGAGAATATTGAGTGGCGTTGAGTGGCACGGAGAGGAATGGCATTGAGTGATGTTGAGTGTGGAACACGGCCTATGACACAGGCGTGTCACAGGGGCATGTTGGGCACACGACCATGGACACGGGCGTGTGCCTTTACCGTATCCTTCTCGGGTGATTTTGGGCTTGTGTTATAGGGGTGACACGGCCAGGTACACAACCACGTACTGGGTGACACGGGCGTGTCAGGCTTGACACGGGCGTGTCGATGCCCGTGTTCTGGTTTGTTTTAAGTCGGTTGAGCGCCGCTTCAGGAACACGGCCTGTGACATGGACGTGTCACAACCCGTGTTTGGCCAAGGAAATTAAATTTTAGGGCTAATCTGAGCCTTCCATTTTCTTTGACCAAGATAAATGGCCGAGGCTGTTCCCTGAGTTTTTAAGGCCTGATTTTAGATGGAGAAAACTCATTTGAGTTATTCCATTCTCTTTCCTAAGTGAAGAGAGAGAGGAGAGCAAGGGGAGGAAGAAGAAGGGAAAGCCAGTTGCCGGTGGTGCTGCGGTGGTCCAAATCGCGAGCCGAGTTCAGCTCTGCGGAGGCTTGATCGCTGCAAAACTTTCTAACCGTGCACTTTTCGCCATGGAGCCAAAACGTCCTTCAAGGGTAACGATTTCCTTCTTGGACAAATGAAGTCCTTCTTTCCTGCATTTGCATAGGAATCCTCCACCAAAAGGTGGATGGCTAAGTGATTCCCTTGGGTCGGCGGTACGTCCCTTATTGTACTGCATTCGAACCGGAAGTGTGAGTATGGTTAGGCATGCTGTGTGAAGCCCATCTGGACATGTTGGTCTGGTTGTGTGATGCTTTTTGGCACATCGGAGAAGTCTCCGTGAACATTACTTGTATGCATGAAATCCATGGTGGATACCTGTGGCTTGGTGCTGCAGGAAGTACTGTAGGAAGTCCACGAAATTTTGAGAGTTGGGTTCAACTCTTGTGGCCGTGAGTGCCATATGTTATGAAGTTGAGCCATTAGGCTGCAACTGGAAGAATGCCTTGGTGGCGGACTGGCAAAGTGAAGCTGTACCCTCGTCAGTCCAGTCTTGAGTCTGACGATTTTGAGCAACGGGAAAGGTGGATCTGTACCCGCGTTACGGTTGTCTAACCTTGGGTGCTTAAGGCCATATTAGGATCACATAGCGAGAGTCGATGGCTTGCGTGTCGATAAGACTAGAAATGCTCAAATTGGATCGTCATGTCTGGGACCTCTGAACGGTGGTGGGACCCGGTGTTTCCGATACACCAGAATATGCCCTGAGTGCACGGAATGTCGGGCCGTCATGCCGGCATTTGTGATATGTATTACCTTAGTAGCTGGATATATATATGTATGAGATGTAAAATGCTGTGCAAGGAAGGAATTCCGCTGCCCCGTGTCAGGGGCAGGGTTGTTATAATTGGTCAGCTGAATGCTGACCGTTTCCCTATTTTCCACCGCTTGGTGGATTGGTTCTTGCAGGTGCAGGTGGTGCTGGTCCGAGCGGGACTTAGCGGGCTGAAGCCCAAGCTGCGTTGCTTCCCTCAAAGGCTTTGTTTTGTTTCTTCTTGTTCATCTGTGACCGGCCTGCGCACCGATGTTTGGAAACCACACTTTTGTTAAGAGAAACCTGTAAGGCCATAAGGCCATTTACTTTGGGTGTAAACATTACTATTTTGATATAGTGGACAGTTCTTGTAACTCTTTAGTTCAAGTTTTCAACCGTGAAGCTTCCGCTAGAATGCTGTGTTAGGATCTGTTAGTATTGATATTATTTAGTAGCGTCTCCGCCTGTTTGTGGAATATGGTATGGGGCCCCGGCCGGATCCTCTACTATATTCTTCTTGACGGGTAGAGGTGTTACAGTCTTGCCTCCGAGTTGTAGATCCTTGTTTATAGGATCGAGTTTGTAAGAGAGGTTATTCTCCGAGTGGTAGGATAGTTGTCTCCGAGTTTATAGGAGTTGAGCCTCTAAGTTGTAATATTATTTTCAATCTGAGATAAAGGTGAAGTAGCCAAATATATTCCTTCGTGGTAGATAGGCGAGGTGGGACAGTGGACGTACCCAACTCGGGGAACCACTATAAATTCTTTGTGTTTCTATGTGCTTGTTTTGTACTAATTTTTTTATTCCGCTAAAAGACGCAGAACTCACCTATTCACCCACTCTAGGTGATTTTTGTTGACAACTAGACACTTTCAATTCGTATCAGCGGGGTGTTGTTTGATATAAGGTTAACACCTTGAACAAGATCTCTAATCTAGTTGTCAAGAGATACCGCTAAGTTGAAATATATAGAAGCAAGGATATATCTTCGATGAAGTGGCTAGTGTGCACTAAGGAGAACTTCCCCATGTGGAAGGAGAGAGTCAGACTCTACATGGAAGCTGCTGATCCCCGTATTTTTAAGATTGTTGAAGAAGGCCCTCATGTTCCTACTCAATCTTCTGCCTTGAATCCTAACGTCCAAGTTCCCAAGAAAATGAGGGATTTGAATAAGGATGAAATTTCTCTAGTCTCCCTGGATAAGAAGGCAAAGAACATCATAGACAGTATAGTGGACGGCTCGATGTTGCAAAATCTATTTCACTGCAAATCTACCAAGGATATGTGGGACTGTCTCCTAGTCCTCATAGAAGGAACAGAAGAAGTTAGAAATGATCAGAGATCTCTACTAAATCAAGAGTACGCGGCATTCAAGCAAGGCTCTAACAATATAATTTCATACAGCTTTGAAAAGTTTTTCAAGATCATCAACAGCCTCAGAAACTATGGTTGTACATTCGCTAAGGGTGAGCTTAATGATAAATTCCTAAGATCCCTGAAAAAAGATTGGGAAACTAAAGTGGTGGCCATTAGGTAATTTGAAAAGCTTCTTGAGATTGATCCTCAAAATCTATTCTGAAAGCTCCTTTCTTATGAACTACAAATGAGCACAAGGAAGAAAGAGGAGCTACACATGAAGACTTCTAGGAAAGAGAAGTCTATAGCAATGAAGGACGAAGGGTCAAAGAAACTTAAAGTTGTGTCACCTGTAAGGACAAAAGCTTTTGAGGTATAAGAGGACTATGAGATAAGTACCTCAATTTCAGAAATGTCTGATATAGAGTTCTTTTTGCTCTAAGAAATTCAAGAGGATGCTCAACAAAAGGAGGTAAATGAAAAATTAGTCCTCCTCCTCCGACTTCAGAAGGTCACATCGGGATGGTGATTGGTCAAAGAAAAACTTCAATGATAGGTATAAGTCGAAACTGAACAAATATATTTCTACTGACTTTGTGTGCTATTGTTGCAATAAGTCAGGGCACATGATTGTCGATTGTCCCTGCAAGAATAAATATGAAAGGAAGGAAGAATAGAAAACCTTTTGAAGAAAGAATAAAGAGGAAAAGAGCTTCATAGCGAAGAAGCCAAAAACCCTCAACGACAGTGACTCAAGTGAGTCAAGTTCTGATGAAGAAGCCTATTTTAGGCTAATAGCACACACCGAAGAGAATGAGGGTGAATACAAGTACAATGGGAAGGTAAACTCTCACACTCTTCTCTCTGAGCAAGAAACTGCCTCAGATGGCCATGAAGGCTACTCCTCTAAAGAGGATGATTCTGATTTAATGACTTAGTATCAAGTTCTATTAAAGGCCTTTAACAAATGCTGAAATCTAGTCAAAGGGCAATCAAAAGAGATTGTTTCCCTCAAGAAAGTGGAATCAAATCTGAGGGAGGGAATTTAAAAATTGACTCCTCTCAGAGACGAAGTCCAATCCATGAAGGAGGAATTAAAGGACTCAAATGAGCTATTGAATTAGAAGGGGATATTCCTTAATGAACTCGAAGATAAGTTATCAGTTGAAAGGAAGATGGTAGAAAGCTTCTCAAAGAAAAAGACTGTGCTTCCCCCTATTGATGGATTCTCAGCCTCAAAGAATTATAGCGGTGTGGGACATAAAGTGCTAATGGTAAGGTTAAGGCTGTTCAAAGTCAAGCCACGTTCAAAAAGGTAGTCTTCTCGACTAACAGGTATGGCCTTTTATTGTCCTCTGCTCACTATACCAGGCCAACATATGTAGAACCTTTCAAAAGGATCAAAGGACAAACCCGCCCTAGGGATTTCAGAGAAAGTATGTTCAAAGAACCTTATGAATTAATCACCCTTAACAGTTATGGTCCATACGTTCATGGACCAAGTGGCAAGAAATCTCCAAAATCCAAAACTATTGTTCCCAAGGCTAAGGAGACAAAGAAGCCTTGTGTATGCTATACTCATAAGGCTTCCTTCTCCAAGTTAGTTTCCCCTGCTTAACCTCCCGTTCAAAAGGTAAAGCAGGATAATAAGAGATGGTACAATAGGTTTGACTATTTATGTTGTGGCAAAATTGGTTTCTTTATCGTGGATTGTTGGTTTTATCCTGTCAAATATGAAAATTCACGAGTTAATGTTACAAGAATGACTACTCGCAATGTTAATGCTCCCAGTGGTAGCCAGCTAATAAGGAACCATTGACCCAAATCTGTTTGGGTTCCTAAGGGAAAATGATTCATGAATGAAGGTATGTCTAAAGGCCAACAAAAATCCAATCTGATATTTGGACAGTGGTTGCTCTCGGCACATGACCGGGACTAGAAGCCTATTGCAAGAATACACCCCAGTCAAAGACGGTCCAAAAGCCATCTTTGGAGGGTCTGATAGGGGAATCACTGAAGTTTACGGTATGATTACTAATGGTATAGTATCCTTCACAGAAGTGGCCTATGCTAAAGGATTACATCATAATCTCATAAGCATAAGTTAATTATGTGATAAAGGCTATATCTTTGAATTCTACATGGACAAGTGTCTGATAAAATCTTCTGCCAATTTGGAGACAGTCTTAACAGGCACTCGAAGTAGGAATATTTTCTATTTAAATTTTCTATGTTTAAACACTTATACACTAGTGTGATTTTTAGCAAAACATAGTGGGTCTCTCTGTTACCAATGGCACAAGAGATTAGCACATATAAATTTCAAAACTATAAGTATGTCATTTTCTCACAACCTAGTACGTGATGCTCCCAACATTAAGTGCCTTAAAAAGAGTTCATGTCACTCATGTCAAATGGGTAAGCAGATAAGAGTTGCCTTCAAGAGTATTGTTGAAAAAGATTCATCTCCTAATTTATATCTACTTCATATGGACTTGTTTGGTCCTATGCCTGTTCACATTTTTGGAGGTAAAGTCTATACGTTAGTCATTATTGATAACCACTCTCGTTTTACTTGGGTGTTCTTTCTGAAACACAAGTCAGAAACCTTTGAGGCTTTTGCTAATTTTGTTCGGCAAATTCAGAATGAATTAAACTGCTCAGTGGTCAAACTCAAAAGTGATCGTGGAATAGAATTTGAGTCCTGGGTCATGAAATAATTCTATGGAAGTCAAGGTATCTTTCATGAGTTTTCCACTCCACATACTCCACAACAAAATAGAGTTGTCGAGAGAAGTAAAAGAACCCTCATTGAAGCATATATGACAATGCTGAATGATACTTCACTACTAGAGTACTTCTAGGCTGAAGCGGTCAACATAGCGTGCCACGTGCAAAACAGAGCATTAATCAACAAAAGCCATTGTAAGAATCTCTATGAACTATTGAAGGGCAGAAAACTGAATGTGTCTAATTTTAGGATCTTTGGCAGCAAATGCTTTGTACTTAACGATGGTAAGTATAATCATACGAAATTTAGTAAAAAGTATTTTGAAGGTATTTTCGTAGGTTATAGTAGCCATAGTTAAGCTTACAGGATTTTTAACAAGAAAACTCTGGTTGTATAAGAGTCTATAAATATTGTATTTGATTAGACGAGCATGCTTCATAGCACTTGTCCAATGTTTTTTGTGAAGATGCAGGTACAATGATAAAGTAACTAAGCTTGGAAGAAGCGGTTAAAGAAGATGCTCCCAACTCAGTCAATGTCATCAATCCAAGTGTGGTGGAAGAAGAACTACTAGATGAAGAACTCCATCAACCTATAAGAGATGCAAGCGATGTGGAAGAACCTACTTGACGTTAGGAAGGAATCTAGTGTTCAGACACCAAAGGGATTGCCCAGTTGATCTGATCATTGGATAGACAAGCGATGGAGTAAGGACTAGAAGAGGTATTATAAACAAAGTATTACATCTTAGTTTCCTTTCTCAGGTTGAGCCAAAGAAATTTGAAGAAGCAAATATGGATGCTTCTTGGATTATGGCTATACAAGAGAAGCTCAATCAATTTGAAAGATGCAAGGTTTTAGAGCTGGTGCCAAGCCCTAAAGGACTGAACGTAATCAGAACAAAATGGATATTCAAAAACAAGCTGGACGAGAATGGAGTAATTATAAAGAATAAAGTCAGGCTTGTAGCTCAAGGTTACAGACAAGAGGAAGGGATCGACTTCAATCAAACCTTTGCTCTTGTGGCAAAAGATGAAGCAATCAGGTTGTTCCTTGCGTATGCTGCTCATAAAGGTTTCAAAGTCTATCAAATGAAAGTGAAATCCACTTTCCTCAATGGTAATCTGAAAGAGGAAGTATACGTAGCACAACCCCTGGGTTTTGTCGACTCAACTTTCCCTGATTATGTGCATTTTCTTAATAAAGCTCTATATTGTTTAAAACAAGCTCCCCGAGCTTGGTATGAGACGTTATCTAGATTTCTTATTAAGAACAAGTTCACAAGAGGAAAGATAGATAAGACATTATTTCTTAGGGAAGTTAAAAGCAAAATTTTGCTTGTGCAAATCTATTAAAGATATAAAGGTCAGACAACAAGCATATTATGATAAATCACTCAAGAAAGTACTATTTAAAGTGAAAAAAGTTGAATGAGATATGAATAACGGCCTTGCTGACGTCAAGGTACGTTTCAATAAGTTGGAGGCAAAGTTGGACACATGGTTAGTACAAGGTGGAAAGGTTGTTCTTCACATTATGGCAGGGCTGAAGAAAAATCTTGATGTAGTTACAAATATTTATGAGAATGCTAAAACCATTATTACTGCTCAAAACGTTGGAATAAACAATTTTGATGAGTAAATATTATACTACAGTAATGATATAGCAAAGGCTATACTTGAAGAAGTCAAAAAGGGGAGGATGATCTTAAAGGTAAGGTGACTATGATTCAAGCCACTTTAAAACAACCGTTTCAAGCTGCCAACACCTACTATTATGAAAATTTAAGTTGTCTTCATAAAGAACTTTTTGGAGGTCCAGGAGCTGCTAAAGTTAGTATGCAAGCACCACTTCATGTTGATGTTCAGCATGTACAGGATTATTCTCAATACTGGTGAGAAACTCAAGATCTTCCTCATGACTTTTATAAGTATGAAACAGATGTTGCTGCTGCTAATCCAGAAATTGAGCCAGTTGAAGATATTCCTCAACCTGCTACAAAGGAAAGAAGGTTTGGTGAAGGCCCATCTACTCATAGATCTGATCCCAATAGAGAACTTTGTGAAGTGTAGAGCCCAATCTCCAAGGGCATTATTCTGGACACCTTCACATTGGTCAACATGGGAAATGAAGATAGGTGGAAACATTATAGCAGGGAAGAATGGCAGAAGCATGAGGTAGCAAATGCTAAGAGAAGAATTCATTTCAGAAATTTCAAAAGAGTTGATGTTAAAGCTCCTCATGCGTCGTCGAAGTATTTTCTAAAGCCCAAAGCATATTTTGATAGGCAGAATCAGAAGTCCCAAGGGCAACCTATCCGATGTTCAATATTTGTGTGTGTGTTGTGAAAACTGTTTGCCCCGATAAAACTATTTTTACATATATACATTAATGGTTTGTTCAGATAGTTTGGTTTTAAATTCTTTTTATGCTCTTTCCATGATTTATTATCCTGTGTACAATTTACCTTAGTATTTAGGGTTTTTACTTCTTCAAATAGGGGGAGATTATTGGGTATTGCATCCACAATTACCCTTATTTGATGAAGTGTCCCTTGAATTAAGATGAATTGAGATTGTATTTGATTGCATGTTTTTAGTTATGTGCTTGCAGGACTTTATTGCTATGTACAACCCAATGTCAGGTTATAGTGGGTCATTAAACACTGAAATATACAATATAATCCCTCATTGTGTAAGCCAATGTGTTGACCCATGTGTAATCTCTCTATTGGAGTGTACTTATATTTCAAGTGCATTAGAAGATTCAAGGAAGGATGTGTTGCTGTATTTAGGAAGGAAAGAATTTTCTCGAAGGAAAATTCATTGAGTATCGTAGAGTAGACTCGTCGAATTCGTCGAGGTTATATGTTGATACTTGTCGAATTCGTCGGGTATACCTACTGAGACTCATTGAATTCATAGGAATTAACACTGTGAATCTTTCCTACTTCCTTGAGAATAAGCCAAGTAAAATTCGTCGTATATCACTAAGCTTATTCGTCGAATTTGTTAAAGTTATCTTTCGATACTCGCCGAATTCGTCAGGTATGCTGGTTAATATTTGTCAAATTCACTGAGTCTCTTTAGGAATGCGCTGAACTCTCAAATAGATATTTCTGGATTTGTCTAAAGTCCTTTTCATCATATTTCGGAGTAGTTCGACAAGTATACCTGTATATACTCGACGATACTCGACGAAAATGACTTAGGGTTTATTTTCGATTTTACATTCGGCGCATCTTGACTGTCATGTATAATAACTCGCATTTTCTCGATATGGAAGGAATTTCAAGCCGTTAAAGAAGAGGAGTTCCTATAAATACTTAGGGTGATTTTATTTCAACCCTAATCGTGCTTTTACATTTTCAAATCAAGAAATTTCAGAAAACTCCCATCGGCATACGTGATACTGTTCTTCGCGATTCTCTCGATCGACAAATTGACGCACAATTCTTCCTCAACAATAGTGTCTACTAGATCACTGATCTCTAAAAGTCTAAGTACTCAGATCTAATTGATCCCATTTGTTCAGATCAAGACTTCAAGGATTTCAAGTTCACTTTTTCCTCAAAGTTTTCAAGTTCTACTTTTCAAAGGAAAGGAAGACTGAAGATTTCATATCTGAATAAGATTATTCCTAATCTATTATTGAATAACTCAGTTTATATTATTATAGGAGGTCTTGCCTCCGAGTTATAGATCCGTGTTTATAGGATCGAGTTTGTAGGAGAGGTTATTCTCCTAGTGGTAGGAGAGTTGTCTCCGAGTTTGTAAGAGTTGAGGATCCAAGTTGTATGATTGTTTTCAATCTGAGATAAAGGTGAAGTAGATGAATCTAGCCCTTTGTGGTAGATAGGTGAGGTGGGATAGTGGAAGTACCCAACTCAGGGAACAACTATAAATTCTCTGTGTTTTTGTGTGCTTGTTTTGTGCTAATTTTTTTATTAGGCTAAAAGACGCAGAACTCACATATTCACCCCCCCCCCCCTCTAGGTGATTTAGGTTGATAATTAGACACTTTCAATCCCCTCAATCGGTCTCTTCCCTCTCCCTTGCACCATCAGATGATCTTCCTCCCACTTCTTCGACGTCTCGATAATCTTCGCCAAGCTGGCCCCTGAGATGAACAAAAGAGCCTGCCTGAGCGGGTCCTAAAGCCCTCTATAGAATTTCTTCGCATAGTCCTTCTCACTTAGGGGACTAGCAAATTCTGCCAACTGTGAAAACTCTCGCTAGTACTCCAGCACCGACCGGTTTCCCTTCCTAAGGTGCATAAACTGATCCTTCAGCGCATCTCTGTCCATCGGGGATACAAAAGGCTCCAACAAGGCCTCTCTAAACTTGTTTCAGCTAATCTGAGAATACTCATAATCAGCAAAGGTGGAGTCTATGAGGGACTTCCACCACCTCTTGGGATGGCCTGCCAGTGTCGTAATTGCCAAGGCTACTGCATAGTTATTCAGGCAAAGGATCCCCGCTAGCATCTCCTTGATAGTGTCTAACTACTCCTCCACCCTGTCTGTTGTCTCTGTCCCATAGTAAGTCGGAGGGGAGAGGCCTCGGAAGGTAGTCAGCCAATTTGAGCTCGGGTTCGAAAGCAGTGCTGGAACTTGCTGAGCTCTAAAGGCATCCAGGATGGTCGTGAGAGTCAGGCCCAACTCTGACAGCTGAAAAGGAACAGTAGCTGGCAAAGGGGGAACTATAGTCTGTAGTATGAAACACTTCAATAGTTAAATATGGTTGGCCTTATCTCATTTATGTGGACAAAAGAGGCGATTTTCTCACATGGGCGCACCATAGCTTCCGCTTCTTAGTATGTACGCAAACTAAAGCTCGAGCAGGGTGACCAAGTGGTTTGTTCACATCTTTCGCTTATGATCATGGTTTGGTAATACCAACTGTAAAATCTCCCCCCCCCCCCGAATTGGGCACGGTCTAGGAGAGATTTCGTCCCAGGACCGTCGGCTTACAATGACACCAACTACGAGTTAGTTGCCACCACAAGATGGCGACCCTACCGACAAGCAAATCATTCACATATCCAATGAGAGAAGAAGTAAAACAAGCCCACACATCACAGTATAGATATATAAATAACTAAGTAAAGGTCCACATGAGATAATAAAGTGCACAAGAAATAGGGCTTATGCCTAGTACATAGTCATCATAAATATCACTCTCTCTCTCAACTAACAACGCGGAAGCTAAACCATATGATAATCCACTTAATGACGGATAGTAATAGTAGTGCGTGACTCTGGCTCCTCAGATCCTTTTGTCTCAATCTCTGACTCCCCCTAGTCGAACAACAACAGTGTCTCCATGTGTCCCTAAAATGATGTGGTCCAATGATCATCAGTCAAACTAGACTCGATTTCTTCATCCCCGCCTCACCCCTACGACTCATAGGCACCGCGTGAGAAGAAAAAAGCGGAGGACCAATAATAGCAGAATGTACAAATAGGTGATAGTGGTATAAATATAGATAATTCTCTAGTAGTTTTATATCAATATGAGCAATAATAAAATTAAAGAAGAGCAATAACTAGCATGATATAAAAGTACAGTAAAGAGGAGCTATGTAAAACTAGAAAAGTAAAGCAATTATACTAACATCATAGAAGCGTACACTAACTTATATGAATGCCCATAAAAACCTATAAGTTAAGGTTTCCAAAATAATAATTCATCATATAAAAGAGCCCATATTATTATATGATGAGGATCTGCAAGTGCGTATGCTATGTCATGCTATGCAATGCAATGATTATTATGTAACTCACACACACCACTCTATGCACAGACCTTTCATGCATCCCCACTTTTTTGAGGTGACCAACCTCTCAAGTACCAACTATCGTGGCTCACGATAGTAGTGGAGCGGGTGTCTCCACTCCTAGGTGGGAAGGCACGCTACTAGGCCTAGACCTCTCATATGCCTCAATGCTAAGAACACAACAGTAGAGCCCCTATGTATGCTTGCTGGCAACTTCCAGTCTTCTATGGTCGGGTGTGCTCTTAGGGGACATAGTCCTCCCGACCTCGCTATAAACATCCTACCGGTCTCCCCAAAGGTCTACACTCCGCACTAGAGTCATCGTACTTCCGTCAGTGTGCCGACTGGACCAGTACCGAGTGACCCACCACACAAACACAAACCAGGTATAACAATACCCTCCCAATCCCCCAGCTCATAGCACTAGCTCGTCCTAATATCGACTAACCAAGCGATACACCAGCTCGCAGGACTAACAAATATTATATCACTCCAACCCACACATGGGTGAGATCACTATAACATACTATAATTCTATCAGACTACTCTTGTCTAACTTCCGGATTACCTAGCGATTTATGGTTAACCTTGAACTTCCCGAGATCTACCTTGTGAACTACAAAAATGATTTAAACAGAATCATGATTTAAACATGATTTAAACAGAATTATCAAAAAGGCATAATCGTACTTTTAGCTAAACAGCCTAGATAGAAATTGCCAAAAATACCCAAATAAATAATTGAGGTGTATTATGTAAACACAACCCTAGTGAAAGAGTCATAGAATTTTCTAAGTTGATTTGCTCACTTTTATTCCCTTAATTTAAAATGGTGTCAAAATATAAATTAATCAAATACCTAGGGTTTTTGTTCCAAAAATCCTAATCTAACTTTAGATGGTGTATTATATCATCATAAGTCTATTACAAACCTCCAAGGGATATCCTACAAGTCTGATGGTCCTCAATCCCCTTTTTCCCTCTTTTAGCTAATCGCACCCCAAATCTCATATAACACAACCACATGCAAAGTAGATTCACCAATTTACTATGGTCCAATGGACCTGAGATTTTAACTAGGGCTTTTTACTAACCTAATGAGCCTCTGAGAAAAATATGAGGTGATTATATTTAATTTTTACAAAATATTTTCACTTTTATTGAAAATCACATTTTACCTAAAATGATAAGAAAATATTGTCCAAAAATTTCCATTTTTGTACAGGGCGTGTATCTATTATAGTTACATACCACCACCAAATTTGAAGTCAATCCCCCTAGCTAATTAAAAGTTATTGAGGAAATGGTGACTGTCCAACCCTAAGGACCAGTCCCATAAGCATTGCCCTACAGGGAGCTATAGTGCCCCAAATGACTTGATCTCAATTTCTAATTCAAGTAGACTCAAATGGATACCTTTTTTATATTGGACAATTTTCATGGTTCAGCCCCTAAGGGCTGAATTTGTCCGGTTCAAAAAGGTCTATTTTAAAGGGTTAAATAACGCTATTATTATAATTAATATTATAACATAAATATCAATTGATCAGATACAACAGCTCCTGCATCGTCTTCAACCTCCATCCAATGGCCATGATCCACCGAACCTAAAGCCACATCCAAAGCTGTTTGCTGGTAATCTAGCCCCCACCCCGGCCGGCCACCACAGCCATCACCTCTACTGAGGTGGTGGCTATTGCCTGGCGGTAGACCGACCGCCGAAGGGGTTGTTTCCAGCGATACCGAATGGAATCCCAAAACCAAATTTTCCATTAAATTTTAAAATCTAAATCGACTCAATTGAGCTCGATCTCAAATCTTATTGATCTAGGTGATGGCGATGACGGCCCACAACATATTGAAGAGGGCGATGGCGTGCTTACGGATGACCATGTGGAGCGTCGCCATAATAGCCGTCCTGAACGCAAACCAATATATTAATAATTAATAATAATTATTAACAAATTATTATTAATTATTAATTCTCTTTTTATGAAAGTGAAGGTTAGATCTAATATACTCTAGAGGGGGGGGGGGTGAATAGAGTATTTTAATATAATTAAACTCTTTTGCTGAATAATATAACTTGTTCCTAAACTCAAATGCTATATCACATCACAACAGATTAAACTAATAAAAATCACAAAATCCTAACTATCACAGCCAAAGCAAGAACAAAAGAAAAAGGAAACCAGACAACACAAGAATTTTATAGTGGTTCCCCAACATGGGTACATCCACTCTTCTACCACCCTGGTAGGAATCCACTTAGGTTTTTGTTTAGATGACTGCCACCAATGAGCTTTTGGTAAGGTGCTCAAAAACTAAACCTCAAGTCTTTTGGTTAGGATACTTGCAACCAGGAATCACTTTTGAAGGGAGTAGAGAACCCTTTTTACAGAGGGGGTGAGATAGTGATGATGTCTTATCTTTCTCAAGTATTTAACTGAGAAGACTCTGTGGATTTGATGGTGGCAAAAGGTCCCCCTGAAATAAAGAATTTATTCAGGGTGAAGGAACTTTGCTTCAGGGTGATAGGCCTTCAAGCTTTCAACTTCAACCAGAAGAACTTCAGGAACTCCTTGACAGATGCAGTAGTTGTTGTCCTTTGAAAGTTCCTGAGAGGATGAAAGAAGAAGAATACTCTTGATTTGAATAATTGTTCTTCTTCTTCTGAAAGCTATTCTTCTTCTGGTCTAGTAGTTCTTTCTTTCTAGCACTTTGTTGTCAAGAGAGAGCGAGAGCAGAGAGAATCCTTATTGCGAGACGATGGTGTTCTACTCTTCCTGACTTGTTTTCTGGGTGTCTGTATCAGTTGTGTCTCCTGGAAGAGGAAAAATCCATATTTTATATTTTCTATATAAATGTCCTTTTGAATTTCGAAATCCTTTCTGCATTCAATGCCGACGGCCTTGGAAAATTTGCATTGATTAGTTTCCCCAACTGTCCTTTTGGAAAACGGCAGGCAATAATCCTGATGAAGACCATAATTAATTCTCTTGTCTAATGGTAATATTCAGAGAATATTAGAGAATTAATTTCTCAGGAATCATTGCAATTTAATAGGAATAGAAGAGGGAAACAACCAAGTCAGGATTCCTCGACCTGAGTCCATAGTTCGTTGAGCTGAGGTCCAAGTTCGTAGACCTCTGAATGGCTGACTGCTGCTTGATGACTTTCCTATTCTGTGCCCCAAGTTCGTCGATCTGATGTCCAAGATCGTTGACCTGAGACCTGATAACTGAGTTCGTCTAGCTGAGGTCCAAGATCGTTGACCTGAGTTTTTGTTCTGGACTTAGACTGTTTTCTGGTGCTGAGTGTTGAAACATCATTTTGGCATTGAGTGTGATGTTCTCTGGCGTTGATTGTTGAATCATCATTCTGGCATTGAGTGTGATGTTCTCTGGCGTTGAGTGTTGAAACATCTAATTCAGAATTAGTCGATCTAGGACCAGAGAACAGAGTTCGTGTAGGCTATGTTCTAAGTTTGTCGATCGAAGTTTGACTTAGAAGTGTTGTCACTTTGTCCAGAGTTCGTCGATCTGAGAACCAAGTTTGTCGAGCTGTGCTCAGAGAATTGTCTCTGAGTTCGTCGAGCTGAGCACGACTTTCGTCGACCTGAGATCGACGAACATAGAGCTCTTTTTCTAAGTCTTGAATTTTATCTAAGTCTTGAGTCTCTGGCAGTGTTGGAGGCTAGTCCCTGGCATTGTTGACTCTAAGGACTAGACCTAGACTCTAGGACACAACCATGACCCTGGCTATACATGTTGGGTCATTTTCCTGACTTAGTGAACCTAGCCCAAATCCAACTAGGGATCCAACAATCTCCCCCTATTTGGGTGAGGTAACTAATTACAGACTAAATGATAAAAAGAAATGTACAAAGCAAGAAAATATATATCTGGCCGACAATGAAATAATATATATACAGCAGATATATTTACAAAGTTAGCTTTGTATCATAGAACACAGTTTTTCAAAAGTATGTCATACACATAGGAGTTCAGGTTCTATTTCTTCTGTTCCTCTTCTTCTTTGCTCTTATCTCCAGGCTTAGTAAAGATAATTTCCCTGTCAGGATTAGCAGCTTATTTCTTTGACATGTACATATCTTCTACTCCAATCACTATCAGGGTGGAGGTTCTGGGTACTACATCCTCTGGGTGTATTGTCATGTACTCTGCAGGATCAAACACTTTCTTGCTCACTTGAAGTTTATCCAATTCTTTTTCTTTGTATGAAGACATAGTTGTGAACTTTGTTGGATTTTCACCCTCTTCCTTAGCCTTCTTTATTTGTGGCAGACCAATCAACTCCTGGAGCCTATCCATCCTGAAGTTTGGATCAATATCCTGACTAACAAATGATTGATCATCTTGTGGGGGTAGCAGGGTAACAGGCTTGAATTGAGTGGACTGTGCTTGGAAATTTGTTACTTTTTGGCTTTCATCACTCTGAGTATATAGAGACCTTGGAGGAGCTGTCTCACTATATTTTCTTTTGGGCTTGTGGGATTCTGTGTGCCTTCTTTGTTGAGCTTGCTATTTGGGAGGTGAGAACTCTGGTTTCTGATGAACTACCTCCTTTATTTGCTCTGTAGAACTGACATTCCTTTGCTGGCTGCTTTCTTGAGAATGATGTCTTGATGGGCTTTCCTGCCTTTGATATGTTCTGGTGAAGGATGTAGGCTTGGAAGGTGCATCTGTCCCTTGAGAAGTAGTTCCTGAGGCACCAACAACAGCAGGAGTAGGAGGAGGAGGAGGACCTCTCTTGAATTTCTGTGGGTGAGGAGAATATCTTCTGCTCTTCTTCCTTGCCTTTTGTTCATTTTTTGACAGCCACATCCAAGCTGGCATACCCTTTTATGGAGTTATGTTTTGCAGAATGTAATAGGGTGTGTCATTTACTGGATTAGGTTTTGGGGCAGGAGGTGGAGGAGCTTTCCTTTTCTTTGAAACTTTCTTCCTCTTTGGGTCCTCATCAAAATCATCATCATCATCATCAGAAGGCTGATGATTATAATACATGGCATCAATCTCTCATTGTGTCATCAGAAGTTGTTGTCTTTTCTGTCTTTGAAGGAACTGGAGGGGAAACCTGAGAACTGTGTACATCAGTGCTTTGAGCAGCTAATTTATTATCTTCCTCAATATCAGCCATGACCAGTGCATCTAGATCAGGCATTGGAGAATCATCCATAATATAAACTAGTGCTATAGGGGATGAGATGGTGGGGGAAGCAACTCTGGGAAGAGGCTTAGGAGCTGCAAAAGTGTCCTTGAGCCAAATTGGTGTTGTATATGGAATTATAGCCATAGATGGCTTAGTGTTGTTTGTTGGTACATCTTCTATTATAAATTCTTCTTGTATTTCTTCTGCTATAACTTCTTCTTGTACATCTGCTGTTGTTTCTTCTTCTGTTGCTACATCTTCTGCTGCTTCTACTGTGTCCATATCCTTATCATTTGATTCTGCTAGTACTACATCTTCTGCTACAATTTTTGCTGCTTCTTCATCAAGTATCTCCCCCTGCCTGGTTTCAGGAGGAACTGAAGCCAGGCCCCCAACTGAAGAGGGAGTAGTAGTTAAGGCCGTAATTTGTGCAGCTTGAGAGGAGATGGAGGCAGCAAGAGGAGAGATAACCTCTGCTATGAGTGTTTTTAGGAGGGGTGTGAGGAGGGTAATGAGTGGGGAGACAAGGGAGGGATCCAAGTTTGGAGAGGTAGATGTTGTGGCAGTGGTTAGTTTAGTGGATATGGAAGGTGCTAGGGGAGTTAGAGGTGGAGGTGGAGGTGGGATTTGAGTGTCTAGGAGAGAGTCATTTGGAGGAGAGGGAGTGTTTAGTGGGGATGATAAGAGGTTGAAGGATAGGAGGGATGATTGGTTGGTTTGGGGGATATAAGCAAGATGATGTGGAAGAGGAGATTGGGGTGGTGAGGGTACAGATGTATCAGGCTGGGGGGATGGAGTATTAGAGGGAATGTTTGTTGGAGAGGCAGGAAGTTGGGATGCTGGAGGTGTAGAGGCAGGGACTGTAATGGTATTGGAAGGTGGGTGGAGGATCAAGCGCATACCCAACTGCACCAAAAGCCCGGACTGTTGGACAGGGCGCTACTTAATTTTTTATATAAGTAGCAGAGCGCCACGGGTCAAGTGAAGGAACGCCGGACCCAACCCCCCCCCCCCCCCCGGCGTCCAGCACAACCCGTCGACTCAGAGGTGGGGTTACCACATGGCCCACACGGCTCAGAGGTGGGGTTACCACATGTCCACGGTTGCCTGACCCACCGTACCCACACAGGTAGAAGGGAAAATCAGGATTTAATAGCGCCCCCAATCTTGAACCCATGACCTCCTCTGATACCAATTGAAGGATCAAGCGCATACCCAACTGCACCAAAAGCCCGGACAATTGGAGAGGGCGCTACTTAATTTTTTATATAAGTAGCAGAGCGCCACGGGTCAAGTGAAGGAACGCCGGACCCAACAATCCATTTATTCTGGAGCAATCCATTTATTCTGAGGATCAAGCGCATACCCAACTACACCAAAAGCCCGGATTGTTGGAGAGGGGGCTACTTAATTTTTTATATAAGTAGCAGAGCGCCATGGGTCAAGTGAAGGAACGCCGGACCCAACAATCCCCCCCCCCCGGCGTCCAGCACAACCCGTCAGCTCAGAGGTGGGGTTACCACATGGCACATAGGTGGGGTTACAATATGTCCACGGTTTGCCTAACCCGCCGGACCCACACAGGTAGAAGGGGAAAATCAGGATTTAATAGCGCCCCCCCCCCCCCCCCCCCGTCTTGAACCCATGACCTCCTCTGATACCAATTGGAGGATCAAGCGCATACCCAACTGCACCAAAAGCCCGGACTGTTGGAGAGGGCGCTACTTAATTTTTTATATAAGTAGCAGAGCGCCACAGGTAAAGTGAAGGAACGCCGGACCCAACAGTGGGGCTGGTTGTATTGTTGGTTGGGATGGAACCTGAGGAGCTAGAGGTGGTGGAGGGTTGGAAGGGATCTCTTCAATGGGGTGGGAGAGGCTGGTATAGCCCTCGTACTTTAAAAAGTTCTGGTGGAAGAGGAGGGAGCCTTGGTTGGCTTAGTGATTATCCTCTCCCACTTGCTAAACAGAGCACAAGTGAGTCACTTGCTAGCATTAATGAATATGGTCGGGGAGACCAGTGATTCAACATCCTTCTCCTTTAGGAAGATCCCTAGGATCCTTCCAAAGCAAACCTCCTTTTTGTTGTTCTTCTTTTTAATCAGATCAAATAAGATCTATGCCCAGTTCACTGTCCTTTTATTCATGATAGCACACATGACCAAGAACTGATGCCTGGTGATATAGTCATGTGCAGTGTGCTTCCCTAGCAGCACCTTCCCCACAATGTCTGCGAGAAACTTGTACTCGGCAGACAAATGTTTCTTGAGCAATTTATTGGGGGTTTTTCCTGAATACCCCATCATGCTAAGCATCATATCAAATTCCTCCGAATTTATATCTAATTCTTCATCACTATTACTCAATAAAAAAATTTCAGTTAAAACATCGGGGGTAAAAGAAACAGTAGTACCCGCGATTATTCCAGTCATCGTATTTTCATCTGTAGAAGCTGTGTAAACCCATTCCTTGCTCTCTGTTCATTATATCTTGATGAGGGTGGAGAGCAGAGTCTTCAACTGTTGGTCTTTAAGTAACTGTAGAATATTTAGGAAGATGGGATCTGAGTATTGGAAGGATTTGAAGTCCAGGTCGAATCCAGTGTCAAACTTCATCGCCCCTAGAGTTCCTGCCGGAATCGCAATGAGAGAACCTGCAAGAGAAAATGAGGATCAAGTGCAAGAGAACTGAAAGCGCGGGATGGAGGTCGAAGAAAACCTAAATATAAGGTTTTCCAGAATATGAATCGACAAACTTCGTTCCACGAAAAAGAAATAGATCTTCGATCTGAGGTCGACGAAATAATTTGGAGTTAAACAATTCGTCGATCTCAGTTTGAAGGGTTTAAGACATTTCGCCGAGCTCCGTTTGACGAAAGTTTTCTGAAGTAGGTTCTTCGATCTCAGGTCGACGAAACTAACTTTACTAACAGGGAGTTATTCAATCTCAGGTCGACGAAATCTGAAGAGTTTTTCGAGTGTAGACAGAAACTAAACTAAGTCTTCTGCATTGATCATTCCAAGCTGATTTATAAAGAATAAGTGATTTCTTTCAACCACGGTGAAAATATCAGCTTTTTGCAAATCAGTGTAGATATAGATAAGTTTAAATTTTTTTTTGTCTACACACTCTCTAATGAAATGATGCCTAATATCTATATGCTTTGTCCTACTGTGATGGACTGGATTTTGTGCTATAGAAATAACACTTGTGTTATCATATAGTAGAGTTTAATTACTTAAGTTGAACCCATAGTCCAGGAGTTGATTTTGAATCCACAGTATTTGGGAACAACAACTGCCAGCTGCAATATATTTGGCTTCAGCAGTTGATGTGGACACAGATGATTGCTTCTTACAAAACAAGGACACTACTCTCATACTAAGGAACTGGCAAGTTCCTGAGATACTCTTTCTATCCACTATGTATCCAGTAAAGTCATCATCTGAGTATCCAGTTAACTCAAACTCTAACTCAGTAGGATACCAGAGACCTAGACTAGGACAACCCTTTATATATCTTAAAATCCTTTTTAGAAAAATTAGATGAGATTCTATAGGGTTCACCTGGAACCTAGCACAAAGGCATGTGGCAAACATGATATCAGGTCTGCTAGCTGTAAGTTATAGTAGGGATCCAACAATGCCCCTATATAATTTCTGATCCACAAGTTTCCCATGTACATCAGAGTCTATTACAGAATTTGTAGCCATAGGTGTTTTCTTTATTGAGGCATCAGCCATCCTAAACTTCTTAATAAGCTCTTTAGCATATATAGCCTAGGAAATTAAGATACCATCAGGGAGCTTCTTCACTTGGAGACCAAGGAAGTAGGAGAGCTCACCCGTGCTACTCATCTCAAATTTTGAATGCATGAGGTAAGAGAACCTCTTGCATAGTTTGGGATCAGTAGACCAAAATATAATGTCATCCACATATATTTATACTAACAAGGTTTGATCCTTATGATATCTAGTGAATAATGTTTTATCTACAATGCCTCTAATGAATTTATGCTCTATCAAAAAGCTAGCTAAAGTCTCATACCAAGCTCTTGGAGCTTGTTTTCGACCATAGAGGGCTTTATGCAATTTAAAAACATGATAAGGATGAGTTGGAGAGATGAACTCTGGAGGTTGTTCAACATAAACCTCTTCCTTTAGCACTCCATTCAGAAAGGCACTCTTCACATCCATCTGATAGACTTTGAACTTCTTGTAGGAAGCATAGGCAAGAAATATTCTGATTGCCTCCAATCTTGCAACTGGTGCAAATGTTTTGTCATAGTCTATTCCCTCTTCTTGCCTATAACCTTGAGCAACAAGCCAAGCCTTGTTTCACATAATTACACCTTGGGCATCCAGTTTGTTTCTGTATACCCATTTGGTTCCAATGACTGGATGGTCTTGGGGTCTTGGAACCAAATCCCAAACTCTACATCTCTCAAATTGGTTTAATTCCTCTTGCATTATAATGATCTTGTGGGGATCCTGCTCAGCATCATGTATGGATAGAGGCTCAACCTGAGAGAGGAAATAGGCATGCATCAAGTCTTGGTTGATTTGATGCCTTGTCTGTACACCTGCTGTTATGTCGCCAATCACTTGGGATCTAGGGTGATCCCTTAGTATGACAAGATCATTAGGTGGAGTTGGTTCAACAACAGTTACTGGATTTAATTCCTCTTGTGGAATTGCATAAACTATTGAAGGAAGTTGAACTGCTTCCACAGTTTCTTCATCACTATCATCTTCTGCTACTGATTGTGGAGGAGGATATGATTCAAACTTTGGGGTAAGGTCTAGATCATCCAAATTCTCACACAAATTTGATACCTGCAAATTACTATTGGTAGAAATGTTTTTCTCCTTATAAAACATGTTTGTCTCATCAAATGTAACATGAACTAATTCCTCAATTTTCAGGGATGATTTATTAAATACCCTGTAAGCTTTGCTTACTTGGGAATATCCTAGAAAAATTCCCTATTCAACCTTAGCTTCAAACTTTCTAATGTATCTCTTGTCATTATTATGTATATAACATACACATCCAAATACTTTAAAATAAGTGATTTTAGGTTTCTTCCCTTTAAGTAATTCAAAGGGAGTCCTATTATTTAGTTTATGTATTAGGCTTCTGTTCAGTACATAGTTTGATGTGCTTACAGCCTCTGCCCAAAAGGATAGGTTCATGTAAGCATCTGCAAGAAATGTTCCTGCAGCTTCAATTAGTGTCCTATTTTTCCTTTCAGCTACGATTTGGAAAAGGTAGATCTCTCCTAACAAAAGAAAACAAAGGTTCGCCAAACCCTTTCAAAATTAAATCAATCAAGAAAAACACAAACCGAGCTAAGAAAACCACGATGAATTAATGCTATCAAAATTCAACGCCAAGGATTTCCACCACAAGAATATCTAAGAAAAAGAAATCACACAAACGTAGGAATTTTTCGTTACCCAACCAGAATGGATGATTTCGATTATCTCTACATGGACCACTCTTCAATGTCTCTGCTGGAATCACATCGAAAGGAGAGAAAACTTATCCGCCTTTGTCGCTTCACGCCAGAGTTGGAATAAACGAGGAAGCAACCGTTATTGGCTTGGCCGAATTATCTTCAATGGAGGGTGGTGCTCGTTTTTTTTGCAAGTAGAGGTTGTGGTGTGGTTGGCGGCTAATAAGGAGGATGCTAGGGGAGAGGGGGAGAAGACCTTGGCTGAAATTTTAAGAGGGGAGAGGAGGAGGAAACGAATTTTCCAAGAGGGGAAGAGAGAGGAGGAGGGGAAATTCAAATTTTGAATTCTTAGTTTTTAATTTTTCATTCTCTAATTATTCCTTCATAACATGGCTATATATGGCCTACACCACTCAATCTACCTCTATTCAAAATTCAAAATTCAAAATTAAAGTTATGATGGTTATATGCACCCATCATAATACAAGAAATGAAATAATTAAAACAACCTATGATGGTTATAAGCACCCATCATTACATGAATTATTTAAATGCAATCAAAATAAAAATGCTAAAATAAAATAAAACATGAAACTGGCTTAATAATTAATAATAATATGGTGATGCTCCACATGGTCATCCGTAAGCACTCCGTCGATGTCTTTAAAATGTTGCGGGTCGTCGTCTCCATCACCCATTTTGTTGGGGAGTTCTAGGAGCTGAGAAGCAGTGTCTGATACTTTCCTTCTCACAGAACTCATGCATAAGAAGAGACTCAAACTCTGTACCATGATCACTTTTGATCAATACAACATAAGTAGAGTACTCAATCTGTATGGTCTTGAGAAAATCTGTAATAACCTTAAAGGTATCTGACTTAGATCTCAGAAAGAACACCCAAGTGAACCTTGAGAAGTCATCCACTATGACTAAGGTATAGTATTTCCCTCCCAGGCTTTGTATAGCAATGGGTCCAAAGAGATCCATTTGTAGCAAGTACAATATCCTAGGTGAATCACTTTTATTTACTGATTTAAAACTAGATTTTGTTTGCTTGCCTAGTTGACAAGCCCTGCAGAGTCCTTCCTTCTTGTAGGGGCCAGAAGGTAAACCTCTCACAAGGTTGTCTTTAAATAGCCTAGCAATGTTTTTCATATAAACATGCCATAGTCTTTTATGCCATAAATCATTCTGATTACTTATAATGTTAAGTAAGCAGATATCTGAATTGACAGATAGAAAATTAACTATATATATGTTTCCTTTTCTATTCCCCATTAAAACAGTTTGTTTTTATTTATTAGAAATAATACATGCAGTTGAGTTGAAGTTTACCTGATAACCTTCATCACATAATTGAATTATGGAGATGATGTTATGCTTGAGTCCTCTTATATAGTTTACCTTGTTGAATGTGACTGCTCCAATCCTTATTTGTCCATAGCCTTCTGATTTCCCACACATAGTATCCAAAGATTACCTTTGGTCCAAGCTTGGACTTGTAGTTAAGTAGACTTTCCTTGTTCCCAGTCATATGCTTGGAGTAACCACTGTCCAGGTACCATACTTGATTTATAGCTAGACAGCTCTTCATCTGCAGACAAAATAGTTAGTTGTTCTTGACCCAGGTAACCTTGGGTCCTTGCTGATTTACATAACTATAACTGGAAATATAAGAGCATTCAGGTTGATTTTTATAATTTTAGGATGATATCTTCTTGGTGGTATTATCCATTGACTAAAAGGATTAATGTTACTTTTAGAATTTAGGTTTTTGTTATTGTGATCTGGGATCGACGATTTATGGTTGGATCGTCGACCTGAGCTCGACAATGTTGGATGAGATCATCGATCTCTACTTGAAGAATGAAGGTATTCTTTCTTGGGGCACCAAAATCATCGATCTCTAGTCGACGAACCATACTGATATCGTTGATCGTAGATTGAAGATTTATTATTATTGAAATTTGCGTTCAGAGATCGTCGTTCTGAGGTCGATAATCTGTTCATGTATCGTCGATCTGAGTTCGACGATAACTGCTGAACATTGTTACTTTTCTTATTCTTCTGTTTTTTAAGTTTGTTCTTAGTTTCAATTTGTTTAAGGACTTCATTAACCTTATTGACTTGTTCAGTGTTTTTCTTTCCTTTATCTGGAACAAAGTTCACAGGTTTTGAAAGATGATTCTTCTAGATTAGGGTTGGTTCACTAGATGAAGCTCCTAGTCCTAGTTTGCAGTAATTAGTTCTAGCATTTAGTGTGCTTATTATATCTAGCAATTTTAAGATTCTGCCATTTAATGATTCTTCTAACATTTTGGATTTGCTATGTTCAGATTTCAAAAAAATAATATGTTCATTTGCAGCTTTTAATTCATTAGATAGATTTTCATTTTCAGAAGTGAGCTTATATAGAGCATTTAATTTTTCTCTGAGAAGTTTGATTTCCTTCTTAGAGCTTATCAAATCTAAGCATAAATTTTTAAATTCAAATTTGAATTCATTAGATTAAAAATCATAAGAGGTTAATACCTGATCTTCGACTGACAGGCTATCTTCATTATCAGATTCATCTATATTGGTACCCTAGATTTTGATTTAAGTTCAGTCTTCTTTTTCTGTCTCTTGACCCAAGATTTATCTATGGTGAAAGGTTTGTTGCTCTAGTTTTAGAGGTCAATTTTCCAGATGTAAATTTGGTTAAGTTGTTTTTCGTTCGACTATGGTCGAACGCCGCTCGACTATCGTCTATCGGCTGATCGACGATCGTCCATCAGTTGGTCGACGTTCTGTCTGCGTTGATAGTTCGACTATCTGTTGATAGGTCGACTATCTGTTTTCTTTGATAGTTCGACTATCTAATTGGATAGTTCAACTATCTGATAGCTCGACTATCTATTGATAGGTCGACTATCTGTTGTCTTTGATAGTTCGACTATCTGCTTGGATAGTTCATCTATCTGAAAGCTCGACTATCTGTTGATAGGTCGACTATCTGTCCGCTTTGATAGTTCGACTATCTGCTTGGATATTTCATCTATCTGATAGCTCGACTATCTGTTGATAGGTCGACTATCTGTCCGCTTTGATAGTTCGACTATCTATTTGATAGGTCGACTATCTGTTTGCTTTGATAGTTCGACTATCTATTGATAGGTCAACTATATGTGTTGCTTGATAGTTCGACTATCTGCTTGGATAATTCAACTATCTGATAGTTCGACTATCTGTTGATAGGTCGACTATCTGTTTTTCTGTGATAGGTGGACTATCTGTTTGATAGGTCGACTATCTGTTTTGTTTGGTAGTTCGACTATCCTTCTTGATAGATCGACTATCTGATAGCTCGACTATCTGTTCTGATAGGTCGACTATCTGCTGAGGTAGTTCGACTATCTTCCTTGATAGTTTGACTATCTGGATCGTTCGAATATCTGTCTGATAGGTCGACGATCTCCGTGCTTCGGTCGACGATCTCCGAGGGTCGTTCGAGGTTTTGCTGTATGTCTTGAGTAGTTTTGTCGTCTTCTATGATGTGACTAATTTCATATTTATTTTGGCATATTTTATAAAAGATTATCTAAATAAATTGTGATATTATTTCCATACAATATCTATTCCATTCCTTATGCATGAGCTAATCTTTTCTGACAAAGTTGTTTGTCTTATTAGCTGAGATATGATTTCTGTTTTATCTGCCAGGCTGTCCTTTATAGTCGTTAGACTCAAAAAGTCTTCCTTGGCTGTAAAGAGTCTCTTCTGATGTGACTTTCTCTTGTATTATTTCATCAGAGTAATTTGCAGCTTCTTAGAAAGCTTTATCCTTTTATAGGATATTTGCCTGTAGTATTTGTTTTGCTTTATGCTTTTTGCAGCCCAGCTTGCAGATTTCAATAGAAGACAAGATTCAAACTCAAATGAGAGTCGTTGCTGCTGCTGCTATATAAAGGATTCCTTGAAGAAAGAAATCAACTAGTTCTCACATATTAAAAAGCTAACTGCAGCATTAAAACCAAAAAGCTTACAGTTCTCAACTACTCTCAGCTCATTCACATCTAACTGAGAAGTTTTAGTTCTTCACTCTTCTTCAACCTGAGTTCTCCTGCCTCCAGGAAAATTTTCACTCAGAGCTTTTTTTGAAGAAGAAGAAGAAGAAGCTAGCTGCCGAAAGAAGAAATTTTATTTCAAATTATTTATCTTCTTGTAGCTTTTTTTTCAGTATTTTCTGAAGTGTTTCTGCACTGAAGCAAGACTTCACCTGGACGTTCTTTTAGCTAGGGGGAGCCTTGATTCTTTTAGAGCTTTCTAGCTCAGTGCAAGTTATTGTGCTTCTCTAATCTATTGTAAAATAGAGAAGACACCTTAACCTCCTTTCCCCCTCCTGTAAAGGGTTATTACTCCCTTCAAAAGTATCCCTTGGTGGCAGGGCACCTGATCAAAAACCTGTGTTGGTTTTTAGACACCTGATCAAAAGTCTAAAGGGTTTCTGGATCTACCTAAAGCAGATCTTGTTGGTGGCAGGGCACCTGATCAAAAACCTGAGTGGATTCCTACCTTGTTGGTAGAATAGTGGACGTACCCAAGTTGTTTGGGGAACCACTATAAATTCCTTGTGTCGTCTGGATTGTTAATTTAATTCTCTGTGCTGATTGGCTGTGATTAGATTTTAACTAGGATTGCTAGTTGCTGTTTAGGATTCCAAGCCTTAACTGTAATTACAGTTGGCTGCCTTTTGTGCACAACACTTGTATTAGACTTTAGGGTTTAATCTCAAATATCTATAACCTTCATTCCGCAATTAACTCCAAGAGAGTTGAGTAGACAGTCAAGTTTGCTAGTGCAATTTTTTATTACTCTATTCACCCCCCTCTAGAGTAGTATCTATCCCTTTTCTTTCAATTGGTATCAGAGGGAGGTTGTCTGACTGTACAGGCTAACACCTGATTCACAAGATCCTGATAGATACCAAAGTTTATAGATATTCACTTTCACTATCATGGCCCAGTCCAAGGATTACTCTAGCACCAGACCTCCAGCATGCAACTTGGCTAAGTTTAGCATCTGGAAGGCAAGGATTAAACTATATATGAACTCTATTGATGAGAGTATTTTTGCTTCTATTTTAACAGGACCACCAAGAGCACCTGGTGCAGCTACTGCCTCATCATCAACTGATATGAGTGCAGTGCCTCCTCCAGACTACAATGATGAATACAAAAAGGCAAAGATAGCAGATGCTAAGGCAATGAACATTCTGGCTCAGACAATGTCTGATGAAGTATTCTAGAAGGTTGCTGACTGCTCCTTAGCAAAAGCAATGTGGGATACACTAAACCAGATTATAGCTGGTTCAGCTAATGAGAGGAAGGATAGAAGGTCCAACCTTATCTCACAGTATGAGAATTTCAAGAAAACTGATGCTGAATCAGTTGAAGCTATGTACACAAGGCTCAGCTCAATCATCAATGAGCTGAGGACTCTTGACAAGGATATTTCATTGACAGAGGTCAATGATAAGATTCTTATGTGCTTCCCTAGCACATGAGATCTAAGGATCTGGCCTATCAAGGAGGCCAGAAGCACAACAGAAATCTCAACAGAAGCCCTTCTTTGCAAGCTCAAGTCTTTTGAGCTAGTGCTGAAGTCCAGGGAAGCTGAGGTTGAAGCAAAGACCCCAACTCCTATAAGAAAAGAGCAAACCCTTGCTTTCAAAGCTGCTGAAGCTTCTGAAGGAAGCCAGTCCAATGAGGAACTGATGGTATTATTTGCCAAGAGTTTTCTCAAGATGGGAAGGAAGGAATTCAGAAAGAAATCTTCAAAGTATGAAGATAAACAAAGGTATGATCGTACTCCTTCTAAAGAAATAATCTGCTATGGTTGCAGGAAGCCTGGACATATTCTTCCAGACTGTCCAGAGGAAAAGAACAAAGATAAAAGGAAAGACAAGGATCAGCACAAGAAGCATTCCAAGCCATCCTCCTACAAGAACAAAAAGAAGGAGAGAGGCTTTGTTGCTGAAACTTGGAGCGATTCTGATGAGGAATCTTCCTCCTCAAGCTCCAGTGAGGATGAAGAAGAAAAGAAGGCAAAGGAAGTTTGCCTGATGGAAATTGATGCCTGCAACAATCACTCAGCTGCAGAGAACTCAGATTCTGATGAAGAAATGCCAACTGAAGATGAGGTATTGTCTTCTTATGACTTTACATCTGCTGAATTTAAATCTGATTTTAAATCTTTATGTTTAGATTTAATTAGTTCTGAAAAGGAAATAAAAGAGCTTAGAATTAAACTAGCTGAATCTGAATTGATTTCTAATGAAAACATTAGGTTAACAGCAGAACTCACTAATGCTAGTGAAGAAATAAAATTCCTTAAGAATGAATTAGCTAAGTCCATAAGGTTAGAAGAGTCTCTGAATGGTAGAAGCCTTAAGTTGCTTGAAATAACCAGCATGTCTAACACTAGGTCAGGCAATAATAAATTAGGCTTAGGAGCATCTTCTAGTGAGCCCCCAATCATTCTTAAAAACCAACTTTCAACTCCAGTGAATTTTACTTCATCTAGTGGAATAAAAAACACTGAGCAAGTTAATCAAGTTAATAGAGCTTTAAATAAAGCTAAAAGAGAGAAAAGAAAACAGAAATTAAAGGAATTACAAAGAGCGTCGAACGCTGCTCGACGATCGCAGGCCCAATGGTCGAACGGAGATCGACGATCTGGGTACCAATCGTCGAACGCTGATCGACGTTTTCAATAAGAATTTCAAAACTATACCCAGAACTTTAGAAACCAGAATGAAAATAGAAACCCTAGGTTCATTGACCCATCATCTGCATGGAGAATCCCACCTAGGAGATTTTACCCGTTAGGTTATCACCCTCAGCCTGCTTATTCATTTATTTCCAGTTTTTCTTATGTGAAAAACAAGGGACCCAAGGTTAGCTGGGTCCAATATGTTTAACTGATTTATTTGTAGGTGAACACCTATCCTATCACTCAAAATAAGTGGTATTTGGATAGTGGTTGCTCCAAGCATATGACAGGAAATAAAGAACATCTGTCAAGGTTCAAGGCAAAGCTTGGCCCAAAGGTAATCTTTGGAGATTCAAGCTGTGGTCAAACTGAAGGCTATGGCAGGATGACAATTGGAGCTGTAACATTCAAGAGAGTTGCTTATGTAACTGGACTGAAGCATAATCTAATTTCAGTAAGTCAGTTATGTGATGCTGGATACCAGGTATCATTTTCTAACTCCCTTTGTAACATTACTTTAAATAATAATGTTGTATTAGTAGGTATTAGACAAGGTAACATTTATTTAGTAGATTTTAACTCAACTCACTCTGAAATCTGCTTATTTAATGAAGTAACCAATAACAATACTTTATGGCATAAAAGTCTTAGCCATGTTAACCTCAAGAATATATCTAGGTTATCTAAACACAACCTTGTTAGAGGTTTACCTTCTTGCCCCTACAAGAAGGAGAGCCTATGCAAGGCTTGCCAATTAGGCAAGCAAACCAAGAATTCATTTAAATCAGTAAATAAAAGTGATTCTCCTAGAATCCTGTATTTATTACATTTGGACCTATTTGGCCCAATAAATGTACAGAGTTTAGGAGGGAAGTATTACACCCTAGTCATTGTAGATGACTTCTCTAGGTTCACTTGGGTGTTCTTTTTGAGAACTAAGGCTGATAACTTCAAAGCCCTTATAGATTTTCTATTATGTGTGCAGACTGAGTACTCTACTCATGTGGCCTTGATCAGAAGTGATCATGGTACTGAGTTTGACTCTCTTCTCATGCAAGAATTCCGTGAGAGAGAAGGTATCAAACATAGCTTCTCAGCTCCTAGAACTCCCCAACAAAATGGGGTAGTTGAAAGGAAGAACAGAACACTAATTGAAGCTGCTGGCACATTGTTGGCAGATGCTAATATGCCTCCTTCCTATTGGGCAGAAGCTATTAGTACAGCCAATTATGTCTTGAATAGAAGTCTGATACACAAGCTTAAGTGTAAAACTCCTTATGAGTTGCTTAAAGGAAAGAAACCTAAAATAAATTATTTTAGAGTTTTTGGCGGTGTAGTTTATATTCATAAAAACAATAAAGAATATCTTAGAAAGTTTGAAGCAAAGGCTTCAATGGGAATTTTTCTTGGATATTCCCAAGTAAGCAAAGCTTATAGGGTATTTAATAAATCATCTTCTAAAATTGAAGAGTCTGTTCATGTGTCCTTTGATGAATCCCAAATGTTTTACAAGGAGAAGGAAACTTCCCCTTCCTCAAGTTCATTTTAGGTACAAGAATCTACCAAAGATGTCACTCAAGAAATTCTTAATCTTTCAACTCTTCATATCACTAAATCAGACAGTGATGAAGACCTTGCAGAAGTTATTGCTGTACCACCAATAGTAGATCAAATTCCTCCTAAGGAATTAATCCCAACTATTGATGAAGATCACATCCCACCTGCTGATGTTGTCACACTTAGAGATCATCCTACATCTCAAGTGATAGGAGACATATCAGCTGGTGTTCAAACAAGACATCAGTTAAGACAGGATGTGATGCATGCTTGTTTTCTTTCACAGATTGAGCCCCTCACCATTAAAGATGCTGAGCTAGATCCCCACTGGATCATTGCTATGCAAGAGGAACTCAATCAGTTTGAAAGATGTAAAGTATGGACTTTGGTTCCAAGACCTAAAGGCCAACTGATCATAGGCACCAAGTGGGTGTATAGAAACAAGTTGGATGCAAATGGAATCATTGTAAGGAATAAAGCTAGGCTTATAGCTTAGGGCTACAGACAGGAGGAAGGTATAGATTATGACCAAACCTTTGCTCCTGTTGCAAGGGTAGAGGCAATAAGGATCTTCTTAGCCTATGCAGCCTATATGAAGTTTAAAGTTTTTCAGATGGATGTCAAAAGTGCCTTTCTTAATGGTGAGCTAAAGGAAGAGGTGTTTGTTGAATAGCCACCTGGGTTTGTTTCTTCAACTCAGCCCTCACATGTATTCAAGTTACAAAAAGCTCTTTATGGACTCAAACAAGCACCAAGAGCCTGGTATGAGACTCTAGCTAGTTTCCTATTAAAGCACAACTTTGTTAGGGGAGTAGTTGATAGAACCCTCTTCGTCAAGCACCACAAGGACACAATCCTGTTAGTTCAAGTGTATGTGGATGATATTATTTTTGGTTCCACTAATCCCAAACTATGCAAAAAGTTCTCCAACTTGATGCATTCTAAGTTTGAGATGAGTAGTATGGGTGAGCTGTCTTACTTTCTTGGTCTCCAAGTAAAGCAAGATGCTGATGGCATCTTCATCTCCCAATCCAAATATGCCAAGGAATTGGTAAAGAAGTTTGGGATGACAGATGCTTCAGCAATGCATACACCTATGGCTACTAATGTAGTTATTGATTCTGATGATCAGGGAAAGCCTGTTGATCAAAAGAATTATAGGGCCATTATTGGTTCCCTATTGTATTTAACTGCAAGTAGGCCAGACATAATGTTTGCTACATGCCTTTGTGCTAGATTCCAGGTCAACCCCAAGGAATCTCATCTGATTCTTCTCAAGAGAATCTTGAGATACCTGAAGGGATGTCCAAATCTAGGACTTTGGTACCCAGCTGAGTCAGAATTTGAATTAATTGGATATTCTGATTCTGATTATGCTGGTTGTCGAGTTGACAGGAAAAGTACCTCAGGAACTTGTCAGTTCCTGGGAGAGAGATTGGTCTCTTGGTTCTGTAAGAAGCAGGCCTCTGTCTCAACTTCAACTGCAGAAGCTGAATATATAGCAGCTACTAGTTGTTGTTCACAGATCCTATGGATACAAAACCAACTTTTGGATTATGGGTACTCACACTAGAACACTAAAATCATGTGTGATAGTACAAGTGCTATCTCCATTGCACAAAATCCTGTGCACCACTCTAGAACGAAGCACATTGAGATCCGACACCATTTCCTGAGAGATTGTGTGGAAAAGAACAAGATCAGCCTTGAGTTCATATCCACAGACCTTCAGAGAGGTGATATATTCACCAAGCCCTTAGATGAACAGAAGCATCTGTTCTTTTTGGTTCAACTAGGCATGATTAATGGAAGAGACTAAGTGTGACGTCTACCTTGTTAAAACCTGTTCGAAGATAGTCGAACGACGTTCGAAGATAGTCGATCGGATCAAGCCTATCGTCGACCTATGGTTGAAGATAGCTTATCTGCTTGAAGATCGTCGATCGGCGTTTGAAGATAGTCAAACAGGTCGAGCCTATCGTCGATCTATGGTTGACGACAGCTTGCTGTTTGTGAAGACAGAAATAGTCGAACGATTGATCGACTACTCTGCTTCAGGACCGATCGTCGAACGACAGTTCGACCATCGTCTCCAGTATCTTTTAAATAGATCGACGATCGCTGTTTTAATATAAAGCCGATGGTCGACCTAGGTTAAGAGATAGTTGCTTTTATCGTCGACGAAGAGCGTCTTTTCACATTCCGTCTTCCCGCTTGCTCTTTGTCTTGCGTTTTCTGCCGCTTCATCCTCGCCATCTCTCCCTCGTCTTCTCTAGCCCTCTCAATGGCGATTGCTCCAGCGCTCCTAGCAGTAGTGAAGTTTGATGCAGGATTCAGTGTAGATTTCGAAGCCTTCAGCTGCTGCGAACCCGGGATTGTAGAAATTCTTAATCTGTGCAAAGATCAAGGGTTAGAGAAGCTCATGTCCTCCAGAATAAAGATAAACACTCAAGAGATCAAAGAGTGGGCATTCAATTCGTCTTCAATCGATGATTCGATGACTGGAACCATTGTCGGAGAAGAGGTAACATTGACTCCCGCTATTTTGACTGAAATATTTGGATTGATTAATGGGGAAGAAGAGTATGAGCAAGATACTCCTGATTTTGGAAGAATGTTAACAGAGCTGGGACATGCCGAAGGCATTCCCTCTAAGCTGCTCAAAGTAAACTTTCCGTTTAAGATTAAGTTTCTTGCTGAAATAGTTGGAAAAGTGCTACTGGGAAAGCACTCCGCCCACGACAATATTACAAGACAGCAATTTGCACTAATGTGTGCAATTGTAAATAAGAAACAGATTAATTGGGCAAGCATTATGTTTGATTTGATCAGGAAAAAGAATGGCAGAAAGAAGTTACCCTGGGAATGGTAGTTGGGATTTTTCTGAAGGAGAAATACCCCCATCTGTTAGTGTCAGCTGCCACCTCCATAAACGCCAGCAAGAAGATGGATCCATCCCTGTTCGCCAAATGGAAAAGGACCTTCCTGAAGCCCGCTCCCGCAGGGGTTGCTCCAGTTATATCTGAGAGCACCAGGACTGCCGCAGTCACTCCCCCCTACAAGCAGCTGGCTCAGCATATCCATCCCTTCCATCTTCTTCTTCTCTATTGCCGTCTACTTCAGTTGAAGTTCCCTCAACTTCAATTTAAGTACGACCTTCTGCTTCTCCTCTTGCATCTCCTCCTGCATCTCCTCTCCCGACTCATCTGGCTGGGATCTCTCATCCCAGTTCTGATTTGTTGGTGTCTGAGATTTCTACTCCTCTTCATTCTCCAATTCCTTCTTCTGATCAAATTGATCACCCTGCATCCACTCATCCATCTCCAGTTCCATCTCCAGTTCATTCTCCAGCTCATCTTGAATACACCATCCCTGCTGATCTTCCATCCTCTGAAATTCCCCCACCATCATCATCATCATCCTTTGAAATAACTCCAGCATTTATATCTAGTATTGTGGAGTTAATTACCCCCTCAATCAAAATAATGATTGAAGAGGCGATTGCTCCCCTTTCTTCCTCTATCTCCTCTTTGACTGCTTCTATTCAGGCACTCTCAAAGTCTGCTGAGCCCTCTTCCTCTAGGGTCCTGGTTTCAGTATCTACTGAAATCAGGCAGGGGGAGATGCTTGATGAAGATGTCTTTGAGCAGCCTTTGGCCTCCCCTCCAGCAGATCATCATGCAGTAGCAGAGAAAGAAATAGAAGATTCAGCTCCTCCTTCTTTATCTGAAAAAGAAATTTCTGACGCAATATTACAATCTGAATTTATTATCAAATCTTGCTTAGAAGAATGTTCTACTCCCTTGGTCACCCTGTACCTAGAAGGAATTATCACTTCCTTTCTAGATGAATTATGGGAGTTAGGACACGCAGTGGTCGATTCTGAAGGTATTCCCTTTACTCTCTTTTTAGACTTGATAACTGATATGATAGTTTGGGAATATCTGGAAGGGATGATTAGATGTCATTTAGAAAATTTTTATTCATAATACTACAGATAAAATGGAAGAAGTTCTAGATGTTCAAGAGCCTGTTATCCAACCAGCTCCAGAAGTTCAACCAGAATCAGGTGTTCAAATTTCTGAGGCTGTTCAGCCAGAAGTGCAAGCAGAACTGGTCACTATGACAGTTTCTGATCTTCAAGAATCAGCTGCAGATGTTCAAATTGAAAAATCTACTGTATGGGATGATTCCCCGGGTTTGGATTTAGATGCTCTCCTGGCACAGGATGCCATGGAAGAAGAACTAAAAAAAGCTGCTCTTAAGGAAAAGGAAAGATCTTTGAAAGATGTAATTGATCCCTATGATCTGCCCATTTCTTCTAATTCTGAAGATGAAATTGATTCTGATGAGTCTGCTGAGTCAAAAAGAAAAAGAATTGCTAAAAAGAAAAGGAAAGTTGTAGCTCCTCCTCTTGCTAATCCAGATAATGATACCCCGTGTTATATACTGAAAGGAATTGATCCTAAGTCAAAAGACTTCCAGCATTGGATGTTATTTTCTAAGAACCAGCAAAACCAAAGGAAAAAGTCAAAGAGATATGACTCTCCTGTCCCAAGATGGAATCCTAGAGGTCCTCCTCCTCCACCTCCCAGTGCAGGAGCCTCAGGAAACTTATCTGCAAGACCTACTGCTCAGTCTGAAAGATTAAATCCATCTCAGTCTGCTCAAACGAGAAGTTTACAAGGATACCAAGGTAAAAGTCAAACTGGCTATCAAAGACCTGATGTTGTTATGGAACAAGTAAAGGAGGTAGTGTATCAAAGACCAACATTCTCTCCTCCTCAGTCTAAAGAAATCAAAATCTCAACCTCTCCTAAGCCAGTTCATTCTGTGAAGGATGTTCCAAAAGGTAAGTGATTTATTTTTATCTAAAAATTCTAGCAAGACATTTGCTAAGTCTGTTCCCTTTCTTATTTAGTTACTCAGAATAAAGAACCAGTTGATACTTCTTCTGAGATTGTTTATGAAAGCCCAGAGCTTGATCCTAATTTTAGGATGGCTCGATTTCTTGAACTGGTTGGAGCAGCTCAAATTAAGAAAGTAAAAGCAGAAGGAAAAGACACTGCAGGATTGACCACAATGTCAAAATTCAGAATGAAGGAGCTCGATAAATTTCAGGTTAGACCTGAGATATTTGATCCTTCAAAGTATATGGAAAAGCATCCTGAGGCAGTTGTCCCAAGAACAACAGAATTGAAAATCATTGGAGAACAAGACCTGAAGCTATCAAGAAAAGAAGCTCTAAATCCTTCAAGAAAGATTACTTTTGTTTCTAGCTCTTCTGATCCTAAACATAACTCTAAAGCACCTTAATTTTTAATTGATTGACAGTTAATTGCTTATCTGTTTGATTGATGATATCTGCTTTGTTATTTCTCTTTATGCATTTTATTTTACTTTCAGTAATTAGTTTTGTATGTTTTAATTGTTGAGAGACTTAACTCAAATAGGGGGAGATTGTTGGTACCCTAGGTTTTGATTTGAGTTCAGACTTCTTTTTCTGTCTCTTAACCCAAGATTTATCTATGGTCAAAGGTTTGTTGCTCTAGTTTTAGAGGTCACTTTTCCAGATGTAAATTTGGTTAAGTTGTTTTTCGTTTGACTATGGTCGAACGTCGCTCGACTATCGTCTATCGGCTGATCGACGATCGTCCATCAGTTGGTCGACGTTCTGTCTGCATTGATAGTTCGACTATCTGTTGATAGGTCGACTATCTGTTGATAGGTCGACTATCTGTTTTCTTTGATAGTTCGACTATCTGCTTAGATAGTTCAACTATCTGATAGCTTGACTATCTGTTGATAGGTCGACTATCTGTTGTCTTTGATAGTTCGACTATCTGCTTGGATAGTTCATCTATCTGATAGCTCGACTATCTGTTGATAGGTCGACTATCTGTCCGCTTTGATAGTTCGACTATCTGCTTGGATATTTCATCTATCTGATAGGTCGACTATCTGTTGATAGGTCGACTATCTGTCTGCTTTGATAGTTTGACTATCTGTTTGATAGGTCGACTATCTGTTTGCTTTGATAGTTCGACTATCTGTTGATAGGTTGGCTATCTGTGTTGCTTGATAGTTCGACTATCTGCTTGGATAGTTCAACTATCTGATAGTTCGACTATCTGTTGATAGGTCGACTATCTGTTTTTCTGTGATAGGTCGACTATCTGTTTGATAGGTCGACTATCTGTTTTGTTTGGTAGTTCGACTATCTGTCTTGATAGATCGACTATCTGATAGCTCGACTATTTGTTCTGATAGGTCGACTATCTGCTGAGGTAGTTCGACTATCTTCCTTGATAGTTCGACTATCTGTCTGATAGGTCGACGATCTCCGTGCTTCGGTCGACGATCTCCGAGGGTCGTTCGACGTTTTGCTATATGTCTAGAGTAGTTTTGTCGTCTTCTATGATGTGACTAATTTCATATTTATTTTGGCATATTTTATAAAAGATTATCTGAATAAATTGTGATATTATTTTCATGCAATATCTGTTCCATTCCTTTATGCTTGAGCTAATTTTTTCTGACAAAGTTGTTTGTCTTATTAGCTGAGATATGATTTCTGCTTTATCTGCCAGGCTGTCCTTTATAGCCGTTAGACTCAAAAAGTCTTCCTTGGCTGTAAAGAGTCTCTTCTGATGTGACTTTCTCTTGTATTATTTCATCAGAGTAATTTGCAGCTTCTTAGAAAGCTTTATCCTTTTATAGGATATCTGCCTGCAGTATTTATTTTGCTTTATACTTTTTGCAGCCCAGCTTGCAGATTTCAATAGAAGACAAGATTCAAACTCAAATGAGAGTCGTTGTTGCTGCTGCTATATAAAGGATTCCTTGAAGAAAGAAATCAACTAGTTCTCACATATTAAAAAGCTAACTGCAGCATTAAAACCAAAAAGCTTACAGTTCTCAACTGCTCTCAGCTCATTCACATCTAACTGAGAAGTTTTAGTTCTTCACTCTTCTTCAACCTGAGTTCTCCTGCCTCCAGGAAGATTTTCACTCAGAGCTTTTTTTGAAGAAGAAGAAGAAGAAGCTAGCTGCCTAAAGAAGAAATTTTATTTCATATTATTTATCTTCTTGTAGCTTTTTCCTTCAGTATTTTCTGAAGTGTTTCTGCACTGAAGCAAGACTTCACCTGGAAGTTCTTTTAGCCAGGGGGAGCCTTGATTCTTTTAGAGCTTTCTAGCTCAGTGCAAGTTATTGTGCTTCTCTAATCTATTGTAAAATAGAGAAGACACCTTAACCTCCTTTCCCCCTCCTATAAAGGGTTATTACTCCCTTCAAAAGTATCCCTTGGTGGCAGGGCACCTGATCAAAAACCTGTGTTGGTTTTTAGACACCTGATCAAAAGTCTAAAGGGTTTCTGGATCTACCTGAAGCAGATCTTGTTGGTGGTAGGGCACCTGATCAAAAACCTGAGTGGATTCCTACCTTGTTGGTAGAAGAGTGGACGTACCCAAGTTGTTTGGGGAACCACTATAAATTCCTTGTGTCGTCTGGATTGTTAATTTAATTCTCTATGCTGATTGGTTGTGATTAGATTTTAACTAGGATTGCTAGTTGCTGTTTAGGATTCCAAGCCTTAACTGTAATTACAGTTGGCTGCCTTTTGTGCACAACACTTGTGTTATGCTTTAGGGTTTAATCTCAAATATCTATAACCTTCATTCCGTAATTAACTCCAAGGGAGTTGAGTAGACAGTCAAGTTTGCTAGTGCAATTTTTGATTAATCTATTCACCCCCCCTCTAAAGTAGTATCTATCCCTTTTCTTTCAATCTATATCGGATCTGCTGCTGCTAGCATCAATTGCCATGAGGCAAACTTCCTTTTCCTTTGACTCCTCTTCTTCTTCACTGGAACTTGAAGATGAAGATTCATCTTCTGTTTCACTCCATCTTTAAGCCACAAACCCTCTGTCCTTCTTTTTTTGCTTGCTGGAAGATGGCTTGCTGTAATGCTTGCTCCTGGAGTCCTTCTCTCTTCTGTTCTCCTTCTTCTGATTCTCTAGACATTCTAAGAGGAAATATCCAGGTTTCCTGTAGCCAAAACATACCACCTCTTTAGTAGGGTTTTTATCATACCTGGGCTTATCATCCTTCTTGGATGACTTCCTCCTGAAATCCTTCTTTGCCATCTTGTAGAATCTTTTGGCAAGCAAGCTCATCAGATCTTTATTTATAGATGGAGTCTCAGTCTCCACAGTAGGCTTGAATGCAAGGCTGTGCTCCTTCCTTACTGGTGGAGGTGTTCTTTGCTCAACTGCTTCCCTGTACTTTATCAGCTGTTCATAGGACTTTAACTTTCCTAAAAGAGATTCAGTGGAAATCTCATTTAGGCTCCTGGCCTCCTTGATGGGCCAGATCCTTGAATCTCATGTGCTTGGGAAGCACATGTGGATTTTGTCATTCACCTATGTGAGGGTGATGTCCTTATGTAAGGTCTTTAGCTCATTTATGATTGAGCTTAACCTATTATACATATCAGCTACTATTTCAGCTTCCTCCTTCTTGAAGTTCTAATATTGGGATATGAGGTTTGATCTTCTGCTTTTTTTCTCATCAGCAGATCCAGCCACCATTTGATTCAGGGAGTCCCAAATGGCCTTGGCTGATGTGCATTCAGCCACCTTCTAGAAAATGTCATATGACATTGTTTGGACCATATGTTCATTGCATTGGCATCAGCAATTTTGGCCTTCCTCTGAGCCTCAGTCCACTCAGGTGGTGGAACTGCATTAGTGCTGGATGATATTGTTGTTGTAAGTGCTGCAGGGGGACCTGTCAAAATTGAATTGTAGATATCTACATCAATGGAGTTCATATATAACTTTATTCTTGCCTTCCAGACGGCAAACTTGTTAAGGTTGCACACTGGAGGTCTGGTGCTTGCATAATCTTTGTTTTGGGCCATGCAGTCTATGTGAATCTACTAGAAATATAAAAAGATCTAACTTAGGATCTTTGGTTCAAGGGTTAACTTGTACAACCAAAAGAACTCCACTCTGATACCAATTGAAAGTGAGGGTTAGTTCTAATATACTCTAGAGGGGGGTTAATAGAGTATTTTTAAATAAGTAAACTCTTTTACTGAATAATATAACTTGTTCCTAAACTTAAATGCTATATCACAGCACAGTAGATTAAACTAAAAAAATCACAGAATCCTAACTAGCACAGCCACAACAAGAACAAAAGAAAAAGGCAACCAGACAACACAAGAATTTTATAGTTGTTCCCCAACCTGAGGTACATACACTATTCTACCACCCTGATAGGAATCCACTCAGGTTTTTGTTCAAGTGACTGCCACCAATGAGCTTTTGGTAAGGTGCTCAAAAACCAAAACTCAAGTCTTTTGGTTAGGAGACTTGCAACAAAGAATCACTTTTGAAGGGAGTAGAGAACCCTTTTTATAGAGGGGGTGAGAGAGTGATGATGTCTTCTCTTTCTCAAGTATTCAACTAAGAAGACTCTGTGGATTTGATGGTGGCAAAAGCTCCCCCTAAAATACTGAATTTATTCAGGGTGAAAGGAACTTTGCTTCAGGGTGATAGGACTTCAAGCTTTAACCTTCAACCAGAAGAACTTCAGGAACACCTTGACAGATGCAGTAGTTGCTGTCCTTTGAATGTTCCTGAGAGGATGACAAAAGAAGAAGACTCTTGATTTAAATGATTGTTCTTCTTCTTCTGAAAGCTATTCTTCTTCTGGTCTAGCAGTTCTTTCTTTCTAGCACTTTGTTATCAAGAGAGAGCGAGAGCAGAGAGAATCCTTGTTGCGAGACGATGGTGTTCTACTCTTCCTGACTGGTTTTCTGGGTGTCTGTATCAGTTGTGTCTCCTGGAAGAGGAAAAATCCATCTTTTATATTTTCTATGTAAATGTCCTTCTGAATTTCGAAATCCTTTCTGCATTCAATGTTGACGGCCTTGGAAAATTTGCATTGATTAGTTTCCCCAACTGTCCTTTTGGAAAATGGCAGGCAATAATCCTGATGAAAACCATAATTATTGCTCTTGTCTAACGGTAATATTAAGAGAATATTAGAGCATTAATTACTCAAGAATCATTGCAATATAATAGGAACAGAAGAGGGAAATGGCCAAGTCTGGATTCATCGACCTGAGTCCATATTTCGTCTAGCTGAGGTCCAAGTTCGTCGACCTCTGAATGGCTGACTGCTACGTGACGACTTTCCTATTCTGTGCACCAAGTTCATCGATCTGATGTATAAGATTGTCGACCTGAGACCTGAGAACTGAGTTTGTCTAGCTTAGGTCCAAGATCGTCGACCTGGGTTTTGGTTCTGGACTTAGATTGTTTTTTGGTGCAGAGTGTTGAAACATCTTTTTGGCATTGAGTGTGATGTTCTCTGGAGTTAAGTGTTGAATCATAATTCTGGCATTGAGTGTGATGTTCTCTGGCGTTGAGTGTTGAAACATCTGATTCAGAATTAGTCGATCTGGGACCAGAGAATAGAGTTCGTCTAGCTGATGTTCTAAGTTTGTCGACCAAAGTTTGACTTAGAAGTGTTGTCACTTTGTCTAGAGTTTGTCGATCTGAGAACCAAGTTCGTCGAGCTCAGCTCAGAGAATTGTCTCTGTGTTCGTCGAGCTGAGCACGACTTTCGTCGACCTGAGATCGACGGACATAGAGCTCTTTTTCTATGTCTTGAAATTTCTTTAAGTCTTGAGTCTCTGGCAGTGTTGGAGGCTGGTACTTGGCATTGTTGATTCTAAGGACTAGACCTAGACTCTAGGACACAACCATGACCCTGGCTATACATGTTGGGTCATATCCTGACTTAGTGAACCTAGCCCAAATCCAACTAGGGATCCAACATTTTATGTTTCGTTTTATTATTATTTTATTTTGCATTGTTATTTCATTTTCATGCCATGTGTAATATCATGGTTAGGTGTAAAACCATGGGTTATGTTTCTTTTATTTTGGGCTGCATGTAGCCAAACTCTTCTTGTAGCCTATATATAGGCATGTATCTTTCATATTGAAGATTATTGAATGAATGAAAAATTAACCCTAACTTTAGAAGTTCTCCTCCTCCTCTTGGCAAATTCCGGCCACCCCCTTATTCTCCCTCTCTTGGACGCCAGCCCCTTCTCCTCCCCTTCTCTTTCTTAGTCTCTCTCCTCCTACCTCCTCCCCTCTATTCCCTAAGAAGCCCTAGCCGCCACCTCCCTGAAAGTTAGGGTTAGATCTGATATACTCTAGAGGGGGGTGAATAGAGTATGTATGTATATTTTAAAACTTTTCCTGAACTATAAGGATTATACCTAAACTTAGATACTATATCACAACATACCAAATTTAAATAAATGAAATCACAGAAAATCTAAATAACACAGCCATAGCAAGAACAAGAAGAAGAGGGCAACCAGACAACACAAGAATTTATAGTGGTTCCCCAACATGGGTACATCCACTCTTCTACCACCCTGGTAGGAATCCACTCAAGTTTTTGATCAGGTGACTGCCACCAATGAGCTTTTGATCAGGTGCTCAAAAACCAAACCTCAAGTCTTTTGGTTAGGAGACTTGAAAGCAAGAATCACTTTTGAAGGGAGTAGAGAATCCTTTTTACAGAGGGGGTGAGAGAGTGATGGTGTCTTCTCTTTCTCAAATACAACTGAAAAGACTAGTGGAATTGATGTTAACAAAAAGCTCCCCCTGAAATATTGAGTTTGTTTAGGGAGGAATGGAACTTTTTCTTCAGGGTGATAGGCCTTCAAGCTTTCAGCTTCAACACGAAGAACTTAAGGAACTTCTTGACAGATGTAGTATTGTTGTCCTACTGAAGGTTCCTGAGAGTATGACAGAAGAAGATTCTTAATTTGGATGGTTGTTCTTCTTCTTCAGAAAGATTGTTCTTCTTCAGGTCTAGCAATTTTTGATTTCTTGACTGATCGATTATTTATGTCTCAAGAAATCTGTATGTCTCTTAGATTGTGTCTCTATATATCTTGGAAGAGAGTGAACTTCTCGTTTTTATATTTTTAATGTGGAATTCCTTTTGAATTTTTAAATTCTTCCTATAATTAATGCTGACGACCATGGAATAATTTGGCATTGATTTGTTTCCCCAACTGTCCCTTAAAAAAAATGACAGGCAATAATCTTGATGAAGACCGTAATTAATGCTCTTATCTAACGGTAATATTCAGAGAATATTAGAGCATTAATTATTCAGGAATCATTGCCACATAATAAGGATAAAAGAGGAAAATAGCCAAGACTGGATTCGTCGACCTGAGTCCACAGTTCGTCGAGCTGAGAATAGCTGTTCATCGAGATGAGATCCAAGATCGTCGGCCTTTGAATGCTGCTTGATATTTTCTTCTTTTGTGCATCAAGTTAGTCGAGCTGAGATCTAAGATCGTCGACCTCAGAGCCCTGATAACTGAGTTTGTCCAGCTGGTCCAAGATCGTCAAGTTGAGCTCAGATATTTGTCTCTGAGTTTGTCAAGCTGAGCACGACTTTCGTCGACCGGAGATTGACGAACGTAGAACTCCTTTTTATAAATCTTGAATTCTCTAAGTCTTGAGTCTTTGACTTTGTTGAAGGCTGGTCCCCGACATTGTTGACTCTAAGGACTTGACCTAGACTCTAGGACACAACCATGACCCTTGTCTATACATGTTGGGTCATATTCTAACTTTGTGAACCTATCCCAAATCCAACTAGGGATCCAACAATCTCCCCCTATTTGGGTGAGGTCACTGATTACAGACTCAATAAAGAAAATGTACAAAGCAAGAACAAAATATATATCTGGCAGAGAATTAAACAATAGGTATACAATAGATATATTTACACGGTTAGCTTTGTAACATAAGACATAGTTTATCAAAAATGTACCAGAAACCTATAGCAGTTCAGATTCTAGTTTTTCTGTTTCTTCTCCTTTGCTTCTTTGTCCTTATCACCAGGCTGAGTAAAAATAATTTCCCTGTTAGTATTGGCAGCTTCTCTTTTTGACATATATATCTACTGCACCAATCATTGTCTGGGTGGAGGTTCTGGGAACTACAGCCTATGGGTGTCTTGCCATATAATCTGCAGAATTAAATACCTTCTTGCTTACATGAAGTCTTTCAAGTTCTTTCTCTCTATATGAGGACATGGTAGTGAACTTGGTTGGATCTTCTCCTTCTTCTCTGTCCTTCTTTATCTGTAACAGACCTATCAATTCTTGAAGCCTAGCCATCCTGAAATTAGGATCAACATCTAGACTGATAGATGATTGATCATCTTGAGAGGGTAGCAGAGTAGCAGGCCTGAATTGAGTAGACTGTGTTTGAAAGCTTGTTGCTTTCTGGCTTTCACCACTCTGAGTGTATAGTTACTTTGGAGGTGTAGTTTCACTATATTTTCCTTTAGGTTAGTGTGATTCTGAATGCCTTCTTTGTTCAGCTTATTGTTGGGGAGGAGAGAACTCTGGCTTCTGATAGACTACTTCATTTATCTACTCTATACAACCAATATTTCTTTGCTGGCTGCTTCCATGAGATTGATGTCTAGATGGCCTTTCTTACCTCTGATAAGTTCTTGTGAATATAGGCTTGGAAGGTGCATCTGACCTTTGAGAAGTGGTTCCTGAAGCACCAGCATCTAGAGGAGGAGGAGGAGGGGGGTCCTTCCTATATCTATGAGGAGGAGGAGGGGAGTATCTTCTGCTTTTCTTTTTAGCCTTTGTTCATTTTTTGATAGCCACATCCAAGCTGGCATCCCTTTGTATAGAGTTATGTTTTGCAGAATATAGTATGGATTGTCATGTGTATTTCCTGGCTTAGGAGCAGGAGGAGGAGGAGCCTTCCTTTTCTTAAATATTTTCTTCCTCTTTGGGTCCTCATCATCATCATCATCATCATCATCATCATCATCTGATTCTTGTGGACTGTCATACATTTCATCAATTTGTCCTATTGTATTTTTGGAAATTTCTTTACTTCCTGGAGTAGGGATAACTTCAGCATGGATTGCTTCAGTTTCCATAGCAATGTCTTGAGCTATAATATCATCAAGATTGGGGAGTGGGCTATCATCCATAATATAGGATGGCCCAGGAGAAACAGATGTCTGATCATCAGACTTATTTACCGAAGGAGCTGTCAAACTTGTCTTTATAGTGTCTAATATCTATGAGCTGGCAGGAGAGGTATCACACTATGGCTTTAGATGATAGAATGGGGAAGGTAAGACAGAAATAAATATATGACCCAAATACTATTAGTAAAGCTGCTAGATTTACTTTGGCATTAATGAAATGAATCCTTCCGGGCAGAATCTTTGGCAAACTGACCTCTTGAGTATTTGACACTATAATATCTGTACAATAAATGTTACTTGCATCCGCTACTGAAGCTGCTGTTTTTACAACATCTGTTTCAATATCAGATTCAAGAAAATTCATGAAATCTATTTCCATATCAGTACCTGTTCCTATTGCTGGTACTGCTGGTACTGCTGTTGGTTCTGTTGGTGCAATTTTTGTTACTTCTTCTTCAACTATTATTGTGTCCATATCATGTTCAACTGGTTCATCTGCTACTGCTGCAACTGCTGCTACTTCTTCATGAAGTATCTCCCCCTGCCTGGTTTAAGTAGATACTGAAGCCAGGCCCCCAAATGAAAAGGGAGCAGTAGTGAGGGCAGAGATCTGGGCAGCAAGAGAGGATATGGAGACAACTAGAGGAGAAATGGCCTCTGCTATAAGAGATTTGAGTATGGGTGTGAGGATAGTAATGAGTGGGGTGACAAGAGATGGATCCAAGTTTGGAGAAGTGGATGGTGGGGCAGTAGCTTGTTGAGTGTAGATTGCAGTTGCTGAGGGGGTGATAAGTGGAGGTGGAATGGGAGTGTCTAGGGGGAAGTCATGTTGAGGAGAGGGAGTGTGCAGTGGAGATTATAATAGGTTGAAGGATGTGAATGAGGAGAGGTTGATATGGGGGATATCAATAAATGAGAGGGAAGAGGGGATTGGGGTAGTGTAGGTATGGATGTATCAGGCTGAGGTGAAGGAGAATGAGATTGTATATGTGTAGGGGAAGAGGGAATTTGAGATGCTGGTGGTGTTGGGGTATGGATTAGAGTGGTAGTGGAGGGTGGAGTTGGTTGGACTTGTGATTGGGATGGAACTTGAGAGGCAGGAGGTGGTGGAGGGGTGGAGAGGATCCCTTCAGTGGGGTGGGGAGAGGCTGGTGCAGCCCTTGTACTCTCAGAAGTTCTTGTTGAGGAGGAGGTAGCCTTAGTTGGCTTTGTGATAGTCCTCTCCCACTTGCTAAAAAGAGCACAAGTGAGTCTCTTAGAAGCATTGATGTATATGGTCGAGGAGACCAGGGATCCTGCAGCCTTTTCCTTGAGGAAGATCCCTAGGATACTTCCAAAACACACCTCTTTCTTGTTGTTCTTCTTTTTAATCAAGTCGAACAGAATTTGAGCCCAGTTCACAGCTTTCTTATTTACTATGGCACACATAACCAAAAACTGATGCCTGGTGTTGTAGTCGTTTGCTGTGTGCTTTCCTAGCAGCACTTTCCCAGTGATATCTGCAAGAAACTTATACTCGGCAGACAAAAGTTTCTTAAGTAATTTGTTTGTGGTGTCTCAGGAATAACCCATGGTACTCAGCATCAAATCAAATTCTTAAGAGTCTATTTCTAATTCATTCTCACTATTTTTTAATCCAAAAATCTTAGTTAAAATATCGGGGGTAAGAGAAATAGCGTTACCTGCGATGGTTCTAGTCATCGTATTCCCGTCTGTAGTAGCTGTATAGACCGACTCCCTGATCTCTGTTGCAGATATCTTGATGCTTGTGGTAAGCAGATTCTTTAGTTGTTGATCTTCAAGGAGTTGTAGAATGTTCAGGAAGATTTGATCGGAGTACTGAAAAGAATCAAAGTCCAAATCAAAACCAGAGTCAAACTTCATAGCATCAAGAGATCCTGCGGAAATCGCCATGAGAGCACCTGCAAAAGAAAAACAAAGATCAAGTGCAAAAGAACTGAAAGCGCGGGACGAAGGTCGAAGAAAACCTAGATATAGTGTTTTCCGGAATATGAATCGACAGACTCCGTTCCACGAAAAAATGAAAAGATCTTCGATCTGAGGTCGACGAAATAATTTAGAGTTAAACAGTTCGTCGATCTCAGTCTAAAAGTTTGAAGACATTTCATCGATCTCTGGTCGATGAAATTTTTCTGAAGTAAGTTTGTCGATCTCAGTTCGACGAAACTAACTTAACTCACAGAGAGTTCGTCGATCTCTGGTCGATGAAAATCTCAATACCTTTTCCTTGTTCGTCGAGCTTCGTTCGACGAACTCTAGAAAATTCGTCGATTGCAGACATAAACTAAACTAACCCATCTCCATTTATCATTCCAAGCTTATTTACAAAGAACAAGTGATTTCTTTCATCCAGGGGTTTGGTGAAAATATCAGCTCTTTGTAAATTAGTGTAGATATAGACAAGATTAATTTTGTTTTTGTCTACACACTCTCTAATGAAATGATGTCTTATGTCTATATGTTTAGTTCTGCTATGATGGACTTGATTCTGTGCTATAGCTATAGCACTTGTGTTATCATAAAGTAGAGTTGAATTATGTAAGTTTAACCTAAAGTCCAGGAGTTGCTTCTGAATCCATAGCATCTGGGAGCAATAACTGCCAGCTGTAATGTATTCTGCTTCAGTAGTTGATGTGGACATAGATGATTGTTTCTTGCAAAACCAAGATACTAACCTCATACTAAAAAACTGGCAGGTTCCTGAGGTACTCTTTCTGTCCACTCTGCATCCAGCAAAATCAGCATCTGAGTATCCAGTTAACTCAAACTCTGACTCAGTAGGATACTAGAGACCTAGACTAGGACAACCCTTTATATATCTTAAAATCCTTTTTAGAATAACTAGATGGGATTCTTTGGGGTTCACTTGGAACCTAGCACAAAGGCTTGTAGAAAACATGATATCAGGTCTGCTTGCTGTAAGGTATAGTAGAGACCCAACAATGCCCCTATATAATTTCTGATCCACAGGTTTCCCATGCAAATCAGAATCTATTACAACATTTGTAGCCATGGGTGTTTTCTTTGCTGAGACATCAGCCATCCCAAACTTTTTAATAAGCTGTTTAGCATATTTAGCCTGGGAAATGAAGATGCCATCAAGAAGTTGCTTCACTTGGAGACCAAGGAAGTAGGAGAGCTCACCCATGCTACTCATCTCAAATCTTGAATGCATTAGATCAGAAAATCTTTTGCATAATTTGGGATCTGTAGAACCAAATATTATGTCATCTATATATATTTGTACCAACAGTATTTTATAATGATGCATTTTGGTAAATAAAGTCCTATCTACTATTCCTCTTGAAAAACTATACTCTAAGAGAAAGCTGGCTAAGGTCTCATACCAAGCTCTTGGAGCTTGCTTTAAACCATAGAGGGCTTTATGCAATTTAAACACATAAGAGGGATGAGTTGGAGAAACAAAACATGGAGGTTGTTCAACATAAACCTCTTCTTTAAGTTCCCCATTTAAGAAAGCACTCTTCACATCCATTTGATAAACTTTGAACTTTTTGAATGCAGCATAAGTAAGAAATATCCTTATAGCTTCTAGCCTGGCAACTGGAGCAAAGGTTTGATCATAGTCAATCCCTTCCTCTTGCCTATACCCTTGAGCAACAAGCCTAGCCTTATTCCTCACAATCACTCCTTGGGCATCAAGCTTATTTCGGAAAACCCGTTTGGTTCCAATGACTGGGTAGTCTTTTGGTCTTGGAACCAAAAGCCAAACTCTGCATCTCTCAAACTGATTAAGCTCTTCTTGCATTACAATGATCTAGTGGGGATCTTGTTCTGCATAAGTTATAGATTGAGGCTCAATTTAAGAGAGGAAACATGCATGCATCAAATCTTGGTTGAGTTGATGCCTTGTCTGTACACCTACTATTATGTCTCCAATCACTTGGGATCTGGGGTGATCCCTCATTGTGACAAAATCAGTGGGTGGAGTTGGATCTGCAATATCACTTTAATTGAATTCTTCTTGTGGAGTAGCTTCTGTTGTTGTAGGGGGGTCAACTTCTCCCATAATTTCTTCATCACTTTCTTCATTGACTTGTTGAGAAGGATGAGGTATAACTTTTGGGGTGAGGTTTAAGTCATCCAATTTCTCACACAAGTTGTGTACCTACAAGGAGTCTTTGGTAGAAATCTCTTTCTCCTTATAAAACATGTTAGCCTCTCAAATGTAACATGCAATGATTCCTTTATTTTCAATGTAGATTTATTAAATACCCTATAAGCTTTGCTGACTTGGGAATATCCTAGAAAAATTCCCACTATAGCCTTTGCTTCAAACTTTCTAATGTGCTTTTTGTCATTGTTATGAATATAACATACACAACCAAACACTTTAAAATAGTTTATTCAGGACATAATTTGTTGTGCTCACTGCCTCTGCCCAATAGGATAGGGGCATGTAAGCATCTGCAAGTAATGTGCATGCAGCTTCAATGAGTGTTCTATTTTTCGTTTCAGCTACCCCATTTTGTTGAGGAGTTCTAGGAGCTGAGAAGCAGTACCTTATACCTTCCTTCTCACAGAACGCATGCATAAGAAGAGACTCAAACTCTGTACCATGATCACTTCTTATCAATGCAACATGAGTAGAGTACTCAATCTGTATGGTCCTGAGAAAATCTGTAAGAACCTTGAATGAACTTGACTTAGATCTCAAAAAGAATACCCAAGAGAATCTGGAGAATTCATCTACAACCACTAAGGTATAAGATTTCCCTCCTACTCTTTGTAAAGCCACAGGGCCAAAAAGGTCCATATGTAGCAGGTACAATGTCCTAGGTGAATCACTCTTATTAATGGATTTGAAACTAGATTTAGTTTGCTTGCCTAGTTGACAAGCCCTGCAGAGTCCTTCCTTCTTGTAGGGCCAAAAAGTAGACCTCTAACAAGGTTGTCCTTAGATAACCTAGCAATATTTTTCAGATTTACATGACCTAATCTTTTATGCCACAAGTCATTTTGACTGCTAACTAAGTTAAGCAAACATATGTCTGAAGTAACAGAATGAAAATTAACTAGGTATATGTTTCCTTATCTATTGCCAATTAAAATAGGTTTGTTTTCTTTAGAGGTAATAGTACAAGAGCTAGAGTTGAATGATACCTGATAACCTTCATCACCGAGTTGGCTTATAGAGATGAGGTTATGCTTTAGTCCACTTACATATGCAACTCTCTTGAAAGTTACTATTCCAATCCTGACTTTGTCATAGCCCTCTAATTGGACATAGTTAGAGTCACCAAAGATGACCTTTGGTCCCAGCTTGGGCTTGTAATCAATTAGATTTTCTTTGCTGCCTGTCATGTGCTTGGAGCAGCCACTATCAAGATACCAATGTTGATTGTATGCTGGACAGGTCTTTATCTACAAATGAGATAGTTAGTTGTTCTTGACCCAGGTAACCTTGGGCCCTTGTTAATTTACATAGCTATAATTAGAAATGTAAGAACATTCAGGTTGATCTTTATAGCCTTTGGGGTGATATCTTCTTGGTGGTATTATCCATTTCTTGAAAGGAATAAAGTTGCTGTTGGAATTTAGGTTCCTGTTGTAAGAATCTGCGATCGACAATTTCTGGTTGGATCGTCGATCTGAGCTTGACGATGTTGGATGAGGTCGTCGATCTCTACTCGAAGAATGAAGATATTCATTCTTGGGGCACCAAAATCGTAGATCTCTGGTCGACGAACCATACTGGTATCGTCGATCATAGATCGAAGAATAATTATTACTTAAGTTTGCGTTCAGAGATCGTCGTTCTGAGTTCGACGATCTGTTCATATATAATCGATCTGAGTTCTACGATAACTGTTGAACATTGTTGTTTTTGTTATTCTTCTGGTTGTTAAGTTTAGTTTATGTTTCAATTTGATCAAGAAATTTATTGACCATATAAACCTGTTAAGTATTCTTCTTTCCTTTATTAGATATAAACTTTACTGGTTTGCAAAGGTTATTTTTCTGAATTATGGGTGGATCACTAGAAGAGGCACCTAGTCCAAGTTTGCTATTGTTAATCCTAGCATTTACAGTACTAGTGATATCTAGCAGTTGCAAACTTCTTCCATTTAGTGATTCTTCTAACTTCTTAGCCTTGCTAAGTTCAGATTTTAGAAAAGATATTTGTTCACTAGCAGAAATCAGTTCATTTGTTAGATTAGCATTTTCTGAGGTGATTTTGTCTAAATAATTTAGTTTTTCTCAGAAGTTTGATTTCTTTCTCAGAGCTGATCAAGTCTAAGAACAAATATTTAAATTCAAGTTTAAACTCATCTAATTCAAAATCATAAGATGTTATTACCTGATCTTCAGCTGATAAGAGTTCCTCATCTTTAGATTCGTCTATATCTGATCTGCTACAACCTTCCTCAATGGCCATGAGGCAAACTTCCTTAGCCTTCTGCTCTTCTTCATCCTCACTAGAGCTTGAGGATGTTGACTCTTCTTCAGCATTACTCCATGTTTCAGCAACAAAGCCCTTGTCTTTTCTCTTGTGATTCCTTGAGGAAGGTTTGCTGTAGTGACTCTTCCTTGAGTCATCTCCTTTCTTCTATCCTTCTTCTGAACTTCAGGGCACTCAAAGATGAAATGCCCTAGTTTCCCGCAGCCAAAACAAACTGTTTCTTTAGATGGTGTTTTGTCATACCTTAGCTTATCTTCATATTTTGATGGTTTCCTTCTGAAATCTTTTCTAGCCATCTTGAAAAATCTCTTAGCAAAGAGACTCATCAACTCTTCATTTACAGGAATGACTTCAGAATCTTCTGTAGCTTTGAAAGCTATGTTGTGCTCCTTCCTAGTTGGTGTAGGAGTCTTTACTTCAGCTACTTTTTCTCTTGCTTTCATCAGTTGCTCATAATACTTTAGCTTTCCTAGAAGGGATTCTGTTGAGATCTCTGCCATGCTTCTGGCTTCTCTGATGGGCCAGATTCTTGAGTCCCATGTGCTGGGAAAGCACATAAGGATTTTTTCATTCACTTCAGTCAAAGTGATTTCTTTATCTAGGGTCCTTAGCTCACTGATGATGGAGCTGAGTCTATTGTACATCACTTCAACTATTTCTGCTTCATCCTTCTTGAAGTTTTCATACTGAGTGATGAGGTTTGATCTTCTATCTTTTCTCTCATATGCTGATCCATCCACCATTTGGTTCAAAGAGTCCCAAATGTCCTTAGCTGATTGACACACAGCAACCTTTTGAAATATTTCATCAGACATAGTTTGAGCCAGTATGTTTATGGCTCTAACATCAGCTATCTTAGCTTTTTTCTGTGCATCTATCCATCCAGGGGGTGGAACTGCACTCAAGTCAGTTGATGTAGTTGAGGTTGAAGCCACTGGAGCTGGTGGTCCTGTTAAGATAGAGTTAAATATATCTTCATCAATAGAGTTCATGTAAAGCCTAATTATTGCCTTCCAGATTGTGAACTTGGACAAGTTGCACACTGGAAGTCTGGTGCTTGCATATTCTTTGTTCTGTGCCATGCTGTATATATAAATCTAGTAAAGATAAATTACAAATCTAACTTAGGATCTTTGGTTCAAGGTTTTAACTTGTACAACCAAAAGAACCTCCTCTGATACCAATTGAAAGTTAGGGTTAGATCTGATATACTCTAGAGGGGGGTGGGGGTGAATAAAGTATGTATGTATATTTTAAAACTTTTCCTTAACTATAAGGATTGTACCTAAACTTAGATACTATATCACAACATACCAAATTGAAATAAATGAAATCACAGAAAAGCTAAATAACACAGCTACAGCAAGAACAAGAAGAAGAGGGCAACCAGACAACACAAAAATTTATAGTGGTTCCCTAACCTGGGTACATCCACTCTTCTACCACCCTTGTAGGAATCCACTCATGTTTTTGATCAGGTGACTGCCACCAATGAGCTTTTGATCAGGTGCTCAAAAACCAAACCTCAAGTCTTTTGGTTAGGAGACTTGCAACCAGGAATCACTTTTGAAGGGAGTAGAGAAACCTTTTTATAGAGGGGGTGAGAGAGTGATGGTGTAACGACTACACCTGTTAAATAACATATAATAGAAGGTACGACCATGGCCCCACACTATATGCTACAAACAGATGGTGAGGTTACAGGATAATACCATCAACGCATCCTAACACAGAGCATGCTAGCGGAATAAATACATAAGTAGCCGAACTCATAGTAGGAATATCCACTAGATATATATAAACCAACGTTATATACAACCACTCAAACGAGGGCATAACAAATACCACAGTTTGGCCTTAAGGCCTTACAGTTCCTCTTTAAACAGTATGGATTACATACATCGGCGTGCAGACCGGCCATACATGAATAACAAAAACTACAAAAGCTAGTCTTCAAGGGCTAGTAGAAACAGCAAGAGCGGTAGCAGAAGCAGCAGCTGGGCATCAGCCCTTCATTTTCCGCTCGGCTCTCCAACACCTGTACAGGGACAATCCACCCAGAAGGTGGCAAACAAGGAAACGATCAGCATTTAGCTGACCGATTTATAACAATCCTACCCCTTTCCGGGGGCAGAGGCATTCCTTCCCTACAGAGTAATACAATAATTGACAACTCATATATATATTGTGCTCTCACGCACAAGCAATCCATCACAACCGTCGGCCACCCGACCCGATGATCTGTGCTCTCAGGAACACTTTTTGGCACACCGGCGAACCGGGATCAACACCTTTGAGAATTCAGTCTTACTGACGTGCAGGCCTAAGACTCTCATTATGCTACTAACGAAAGCCCAATGCCTTGGCACTTCCTTGTACATTCAACATAATACAGGTACAGATCCGCCCCCCCCCCCCCCCCCGTTGCTCAAGTCGCCTTGCCCTCACCAAGCACATCGTACTTGTGGCTATAATAAAAGGCGCGGGTCGGCTTCACCTTTCCTGTTCGGCATGAGGCCTTCTAGAGATCGCAGCTCCCAATTGCAATAACGTCCACAAAGGACTGGCATCACAATAGCCATACTGTCCACTTAGGACTGGCTTCCTCGTCCATCAAGGACTGGCTACATCGTAGCCACAGCACATACAACACGACGGCATTTTCCTGGAGTTCCACAATCCAGTACTTCCTGCTACTCCCCTTCATAGGCATAACCAAACGACCCCACTAACTACACGAGTATACACGGAGTCTTCTCCGGTGCGTAAATGTAACATAAGCAATCCAGACCATCTTGTCCAGATGGGATTCACACAGCATGTCTATCCCGTACTATACATTTCCGAGTCTATATGCAGACTCAAGCTGGGGATAGCAACTATTACCCACTGGAATTACTCACTTCTTCCACCTTTTAGTGGAGAGGATTCCTTACTCATGCATAAAGGAGGACTTCACATGTCCAAGAAGGAAGATCGTTACCCTTGACGTTCTCTTGAGAGCCATCGAAAATATGGCCGGTTGGAAAGCACCGCAGCAGCTTTGCCTCCTCTAAACAAGCCTCGGATCGCGAATTGGACCGCGGGAGCACTACCAAAGTCTTTCTCTTCTCCTCCTTCTCCTTCAAGCTCTCTCTCTTTTTCTCTCTTGAAAAGAATGAAAGAAGAAGCTACTACTCAGTCTTATCACTACAGGAAAAGACCAGGGCCATTGGATCAAAATAGAAATAATTGGATGGCCAAGATCTGCCAAGAATTCCATTTTTGACTTGACACGGCCTGTGACACGCCCGTGTCCCAGGCCGTATCCCCCAAGCGATGTACGGACTTACTTAAAATGAACCAGAACATGGGCTCCACATGCCCGTGTTAGATGGTAGACATGCCCGTATCAACTTTGACACGGCCGTGTGACTGGCCGTGTCACCTGTTGTAACACGAGCACAAATCACCCAAGCAGGATACGGCTAAGGCACATGCCCGTGTCCCTTGCCGTGTGTCCAACACGCCCCTGTGATATGCCCGTGTCACAGGCCGTGTTCCACACTCAACGCCATTTCTCTTAGTGCGACTAAACGCCATCGATTTTCTCCCGAGCAGGACACGCCCTGGGGCACGCCCATGTCCCAGGGCGTGTCACCTCTCGACGATCAGTTCTCGAGTACTTGAGTCGATGCCTCGAGAGAAGGACACGTCATGGGACATGCCCGTGTCCTAGGCCGTGTGCCTGGACACGCCCTGGGATACGCCCGTGTCCCAGGCCGTGTCACTCAGCCTGACTCCATCTTAAGATTTTGGGGTGTTACAATCCCCCCTCTTAAGATAAATTTCGTCCCGAAATTTGTACTCAGCAAATAAACAGGAATCCCAAAGCTATATCATTAAAAGAGTTGTTATAACAAAATGTACACAGTCAACAGTTTATACAAAAAGTTCGGGAAACTCAGCTCGCATGGTATGTTCACGCTCCCATATTAGCTCCTCTCGGCCACAATTGTCCCACCGGACTTTGACCATCCCGATTATCTTGTTCCGCAACAGTTTCTCGGCTCGATTCTCGATCTGAATGGGTCTAACCTTCATCGTTAGCCCATACTCAACCGGTACACGATCATTCGAAACAATATGCGCTAGTTCCTTGATGACTTTGCGAAGTACTGAGATGTGGAAGTCATCATGCAATCCACTCAATTCTGCTGAAAGCGCTAGCCGATAAGCAGCTTCCCCGACTCGCTCCACCACTTCAAACGGACCAAGGTATCTGGGATTTAGCTTTTTCAACCGTCGAATCCGAGATTCGCCTTTGAAGGGTTTGATCTTCAAATAGACCCAATCGCCCACCGCAAACTCCACATTTTGATGCTTGGTGTTGTAGTACTTTGCTTGTCGATCTTGGGCTATCAATAGCCTCTCCTGAATAGAGCATATTATCGAGGTAGCTTCTTCGACTTCCTTTCGCCCATTCAGCTTGGATTCGCCTACCTCCGCCCAAGCTAATGGTGTACGACATTTACGACCATATAGAGCCTAAAACGGTGCCATACCGATGCTCGCTTGGTAGCTATTATTATAGGCAAATTTAACTAAGTAAATGTACTCTTCCCATTTCTTACCGAAATCTAGGGCGCACATACGAAGCATATCCTCCATCGTCCTATTGGTTCGCTCAGTCTGGCCATCCGTCTTGGGATTAAAGGCCGAACTGAATGCTAATTTTGTACCCAACATTTGATGAATTAACCTCCAATCAGTTGAGGTGAATCGCCCATCACGATCACTGACAATGCTCCGAGGAACACCGTGCAGTCGAAAAATTTGTTCTACATAGAGCTTAGCCAAGGTTTCCACTGAATCATCTCTCTTGTTTGGAAGGAAGTGAGCCACTTTTGTCAACAGGTCTACAATCACCCAGATAGATTCATGACCGCATTTAGATCTCGGCAACCCATGCACGAAATCCATTGAAATATCATCAAACTTCCACTCCGGAATCGGTAACGACTTTAGGAAACCACCAGGCTTCTAGCATTCTGCTTTTACCAAAGCACAATTGTGATATTCTTCCATAGAACGTGTTATGTCTTTCTTTTGTCCAGGCCACTAGAACAACTTTTTCATGTCTCTGTACATTTTTGTGTTCCCAAGGTGAATTGAGTACTTGGAAAAATGCACTTCGTACAACAATTCTTCTCTCAACTTCCCTGTACTTGGGACGCACAATCAACCATCTTTTCGCAACAAGACATCATCCCAGGAGAATTGGTCACCGGGACCATCCTTTGCATAGAGTTGGAGACTTTCATCAAGCTCTATTGCTCGCCGAACTCTATCCGTAAGGTCATATTGTACCTCCGTCCAGTTCAAGCATGCGTCGCCCGTAGCATCCTTGTCAACACAAAATATCTCTAACGCTTCCATCTCCTGGATTAGTCACACATCATGCCTCTGCAACCAAATTGCCCGTACTAGAATCCTACGACTCAAAGCATCAGCGACCACATTTCCCTTCTCAGGAGTATAGTGAATATCGAAAGTGTAGTCCCCAAGGAACTCCATCCACCTCCGTTGTTGCATATTCAGGTCCTTTTGATCTAACAAATACTTTAGGCTCTTTTGATCTGTATAGATATCTACTTTAACGCCATAAATATAGTGTCGCCATAACTTTAGCGCAAAGATTACCGCCGCCAACTCTAAATCGTGAACGGGGTAGTTTCGTTCATGCACCTTAGTTGGCGTGAGCCATAAGCAATCACTTTACCAAATTGTAGAAGAATGCAGCCTAAGCCTCTCCCTGAAGCATCACTGTAGATCTCATAGCCGTCTGTACCACATGGCGATGTCAACACAGGCATCGTGGTCAAACGAATCTTCAGCTCTTCAAAAGCTCGTGCACACTCCGGTGTCCAAACGAACTTCTGATCTTTTCTCATCAATGTGTTAGGAGGTAAAGCAATCCATGAGAAGTTTTCCACAAACCATCTATAGTAGCCTGTCAGGCCAAGAAAGCTCCTGACTTCAGCCACTGAATACATCACTGGCCAATCCCGTGTGGCACTTATCTTTGCCGGATCTACTACTATGCCCTCTCAACTTACCACATGGCCCAGAAAAGCCACTAATGATAGCCAAGACTCACACTTTGAGAACTTGGCATACAACTTATTCCTCCTCAGGGTATGTAATACCAACCGCAAATGGTTTGCATGATCAACTCTCGACTGAGAGTACACAAGAATATCATCAATGAACATAATTACGAATAAATCCAAGTACTCTCGGAACGTCCGGTGCATTAGATCCATGAATACCGAAGGCGCATTACATAAGCCAAACGGCATCACCGTGAATTCATAATGACCATAGCGTGTCCCAAACATTGTCTTGGGAATATTGTCTTCCCGAATCCGCAATTGATAATAACCCAATTTCAAATCCAACATTGAATAGACGGTTGACCCTGCTAGCTAATCTAATAGGTCATCGATACGTGGAATCGGATATTTTTTCTTTTCCGTCAGCTTATTCAATTCGCGGTAGTCAATACACAAACACAAACTACCGTCTTTCTTTTTCACAAATAGAACAGGCGCGCTCCAAGGTTATATACTTGGGAGTATGTATCCCTGCTCTAACAATTCTTGCAATTGGACTTTAAGCTCAGCCATTTCCTTTGGCGCAACGCGATATGGTGAGCGGGCCACAGGTTTTGCACCTAGCACTAACTCAATCGCGAAGTCAATCTCCCTCTGGGCGGTAACCTAGGAAGATCCTTAGGAAACACATCTGCAAACTCCGACACATTCGAAACTTCACTTACACTGGCCTTTGGCTCAACAACCTGAATAAGCATGAAGAAAAACTCCGCGCCCTTCCGAACAGCACTGACGACTTGGAGTGCAGACAACAAGGTCCCGCCTACTCCTCACATACCAGCGAACTTCGCCTCAAGTTCGGTATTCTGGCCCAGTGTGATCTCCTTGGAAGTGCAATTAATTAAGGCACGCTGCTCCGAGAGCCAGTCCATGACAAAGATCACATAAAACTACGATAGTGGCAGCACGAATGCTCTCAATCCGAAATCTCAATTTCCTATATGCACGTCCACATCACAAGTCCTATCCGCAAGCATGATACACCCATTCAGTAGTAGCACATTTACACCATCTATCGTCACATGACTCGGTACTTCAACTCGAGTTACGAAGTCCTTAGACAGAAAAGAATGCGAAGCACCCGTATCAAACAGGGCTCTCGCCGGATTGTTTTAAATCAGGACAAAGCCTATAACACACACATCATGCACAAGCTACATACAAAATATGCAATCAATACAACAAGCATTAACTTAACTCATACCTGTGACGACGTCACTTTACTTGATAGCCTCCTGTTGGCAAGATTGTAGACTCTGGGCTGCGTCTGCGATGCAGAGGAATCAACCAATGCTTTGCCCTTCTCAGCATAAGACGCACCCGTCTTCTTTTCTCCTTTGGGTTGAGCAACCCGACAATCACGGGCTAAATGCCCCACTTTGCCACAGGTAAAGCATGCACGAGACTCCGGCCTCGACGTTGCTTCTGATGTAACCGTCCAAGAAGTTTGCCCAGAAGGCTTGGACCTCTTGCCCCACTTCTTCTGGTAATATGATTTGCCAGAGCGGGGTGCTTTGAACTCGGGCTTTACTACAGCCAAGTCCTTCTTGCCTTGCACCCGCTTAAAATACTTTTCCAGCGCACCCGCCGTATCAACCAAAGCTTGAAATCCCTGGTTTACGGAACTAGAAAGCAGGAACCTCAACTCATCCTGCAATCCTTCATAGAACCGATTTGTTTTTCTTTGTTCATCAGCAAAGATTGTTCCTACATACCGTCCCAATCTTGTAAACTCATGTAGGTACGCAATAATGCTAGACTCTCCTTGCATTAGCCGCTGGAACTCATTCTCCATAGTAAAGCGTTGTGCCACTGGAAGATGTTTAGCCAAAAACATACGAGAGAATTCCTCAATCGATACTTGAGTCAATTGCCTACCCGCAAAATGGTGTAACTCAACCTCTTCCCACCATAACCTCGTCTCTCCTTCTAACAAGAAGGTGGCCAAAGTGGCCTTTTGAGTTTCCTCCGTCCTGATCACCGTCAAAATACGTTTGACTCGCGATAACCATTCCTCTGCCTACGTTGGGGATCCCAGTCCCGTGAACGTAGGTAGATTGAAGCTCATGAATTACTTCAATTGTTGTTCAGCTGCTCGCTGATCCACAGCCTCAACCGGTTCGGGTCGGACACCAACACGATCTGGCACCACTGCCGGCAGCGCCTGCCCGGTCGGGCGAATCATCGCAAATAGAGCTTCAACAACTAATCGAACAGTTTTTGCAGAGGGAGTAGGTGTTGGCACCTCAGCTGGTGTCGTACTCTCATCAGAGCGCATGGGCTCAGATTGCCCAGCACAACTACGAGTCACCTATGGGTGGACAAGACACACATTAGCGACAATACGCAAGCAATAACAACAAAGTTGGAACGCGCAGATTCCTTAAACAAGTGTATTTGCATTTCTTAGTGGATATTCCAGAGTTCACTAGCATTACAACGGGTTATACAGACACATGCTCGCCACCCCACAAAAGAATTCGACCAAAAATTCGAAAGAGGAAGACCGAGACAAGCTGATACAAAAATGTAACGACTCCACCCGTTAAATAACATATAATAGAAGGTCCGGCCGGGGCCCCACACTATATGTTACAAACAGACGGTAAGATTACAGGATAATACCATCAACGCATCCTAACACAGAGCATGCTAGCGGAATAAATACACAAGTAGCCGAACTCATAGCAGGAATATCCACTAGATATATATAAACCAACGTTATATACAACCACTCAAACGAGGGCATAGCAAATACTACAGTTTGGCCTTAAGGCCTTACAGTTCCTCTTTAAACAGTATGGATTACATACATCGGCGCGCAGGCCGGGCATATATGAATAACAGAAACTACAAAAGCTAGCCTTCAAGGGCTAGTAGCAATAGCAAGAGCGGCAGCAGCAGCAGCAGGGCATCAGCCCTTCATTTTCTGCCTAGTTCTCCAACACCTGCACAGGGACAATCCACCCAGAAGGTGGCAAACAAGGCAACGGTTAACATTCAGCTAACCAATTTATAACAATCCTACCCCTTTCCCGGGGCAGAGGCATTCCTTCCCTATAGAGCAATACAACAATTGACAGTTCATATATATATTGTGCTCTCACGCACAAGCAATCCATCACAACCTTCGGCCACCCGACCCGACGATCTGTGCTCTCAGGCACACTTTTTGGTACATCGGCGAACCGGGATCAACACCATTGAGCATTCAGTCTTACTGGCACGGAGGCCTAAGACTCTCATTATGCTACTAACGAAAGCCCAATGCCTTGACACTTCCTTGTATAGTCAACATAACGTAGGTACAGATCCGCCACCCCCCGTTGCTCAAGTTGCCTTGCCCTCACCAAGCACATTATACTTGCGGCTATAATAAAAGGCGCGGGTCGGCTTCACCTTTCATGTTCGGCACGAGGCCTTCTAGAGCTCGCAGCTCCCAATCGCCATAACATCCACCAAGGACTTGCGTCACAATAGCCACACTGTCCACTTAGGACTGGCTTACTCGTCCATCAAGGACTGGCTACATCGTAGCCACAGCACATACAGCACGAGGGCATTTTCCTGGAGTTCCACAATCCAGTACTTCCTGCTACTCCCCTTCACAGGCATAACCCAACGACCCCACTAACTACACAAGTATACGCGGAGTCTTCTCCGGTGCATAAATGCAACATCACCAATCAAGACCAATATGTCCAGATGGGCTTCACACAGCATGCCTATCCCGTACTAAACTTTTTCGGGTCTATATGCAGACTCAAGTTGGGGATAACAACTATCACCCACTGGAATCACTCACTTCTTCCACCATTTGGTGGACAGGATTCCTTACTCATGCATAAAGGAGGACTTCACATGTCTAAGAAGGAAGATCATTACCCTTGACGCTCTCTTGGGAGCCATCGAAAATTTGGCCGGTTGGAAAGCACCGCAGCAGCTTTTCCTCCACTAAACTAGCCTCGGATCGCGAATTGGACCGCGGGAAAACTACCAAAGCCTTTCTCTTCTCCTCCTTCTCCTTCAAGCTCTCTCTCTTTTTCTCTCTTGATAAGAATTAGAGAAGAAGCTACTATTCAGTCTTATCACTATAGGAAAAGACGAGGGCCATTGGATCGAAATAGAAATAATTGGATGGCCAAGATCTGCCCAGAATTCCATTTTTGACTTGACACGGCCTGTGACAAGCCCGTGTCCCAGACCGTGTCCCACAAGCGGTATACGAACTTACTTAAAATGAACCAGAACACGGGCTCCACATGCCCGTGTCAGAGGGAAGACATGCGTGTGTCAACTTTGACACGGCCGTGTGACTGGCCGTGTCACCTGTTATAACACAAGCACAAATCACCCGAGCAGGATACGGCTAAGGCACATGCCCGTGTCCCTGGCCGTATGTCCAACATGCCCCTGTGACATGCCCGTGTCACAGGCCGTGTTCCACACTCAACGCCATTTCTCTTTGTGCGACTAAACACCATCGATTTTCTCCCGAGCAGGACACCCCCTGTGACATGCCCGTGTCCTTTTGAATTTTGAAATTCTTCCTATAATTAATGCTAACGGCCTTGGAATAATTTGACATTGATTTGTTTCCCCAACTGTCCCTTAGAAAAATGGCAGGCAAAAATTCTGATGAAGACCGTAATTAATACTCTGTCTAACGGTAATATTCATAGAATATTAGAGCATTAATTATTCAGGAATAATTGCCACATAATAAGGACAAAAGAGGAAAATAGCCAAGACTGGATTCGTCGACCTGAGTCCACAGTTCGTCGAGCTGAGAATAGCTGTTCGTCGAGCTCAGATCAAAGATCGTCGACCTCTGAATGCTTCTTGATAACTTTCTTCTTCTGTGCATCAAGTTCGTCGAGCTGAGATCTAAGATCGTCGACCTCAGATCCCTAAGAACTGATTTCTTCCAGCTGGTCCAAGATCGTCGAGTTGAGCTCAGATATTTGTCTCTGAGTTTGTCGAGCTGAGCATGACTTTCGTCGACCGAAGATCGACGAACATAGAACTCCTTTTTCTAAGTCTTGAGTCTCTGACTTTGTTGAAGGTTGGTTCCTGGCATTGTTGACTCTAAGGACTTGACCTAGACTCTAGGACACAACCATGACCCTGGTCTATACATGTTGGGTCATATTCTAACTTAGTGAACCTATCCCAAATCCAACTAGGGTTCCAACACTCTCCTATTACTCCTTGCTCCACTCAGCCACCCAACACCTTCCCCCACATTAACCTGAGCCCCTCCTCCCTAACGTAGCCGAGCCCCTCCTCCACCATCCAGGCCAGGCCCTCCCTTCCCCTTCACCCGAGCCCCTCACCACCATTAAGACCAAACCCCTTCCTCCTTGTTCTAAACAAGCCGGCCATCCCCCATCCTAGCCGTCACCTTACTTCCCAATCTTAACCGCCAACCTCCACATCTCCCTATTTTCCTTTTCTCCACAACATAGCCCACCATCTTTTCTTTCTCTTCCATACATCTATATTATCATTCAAAAGAAGGGTTCTCCTCCTTGTGGATTCCAACTCTGATGTGAAGCATCAAAGGCGGACTAGTTTCCTCTCCTTCCGGCATACTTCCGGCGGAGCCGTTGAAGAACGATCCAAGTAGAGAGAAATCAGAATCATCCATTCCGGTTGGGTAACGAAAACTTCTACTCTCGTGCATTTCTTTTCCTAGATAGTCTTGTGGTGGATATTCTTGGCGTGCAATTTTGAAGAATTATTTAATCGTGGAATTTCTTTGGTTGGTTTATGTTTTTATTGATTAATTTAACTATGAAAAGGTTTGGTGAACCTTCGTTTTCTTTTATTGGGAGAGATCTACCCTTTCCGAATCGAATTTTATTTGGTAGATCTCTTTTGGTACAACACCGTTTGTTCAGACCGTATAGGTCCCTTTAGCCGGAAAGAACATTGGCCTATAGCCCTTGTTCGATCCTAATCGGTTTGGCTACCCGTACGCTAGCATATAATTGATAGAATTAATAACATGGTGCGGAAAAGAATAGTTGTGCCGTTATAGGATTTGGATCTTAGAGAGATAAGCGTGCTAGCCCGTAGATATATTTTGGTGTCAATGTGCAAGCCTGCATCACTAGGATGCTAGCAAGAGGGGAGAGGGGGAGAAACACGCTTGATTTCGGGCTTGGATGTGGCTACTCCGGCGGGTGGCCATGGTTTTGACGTTTTTCCGACAAAACCTCCTCCCAAACTTGATTCTCCACTGTTTGTAGTGATCAAAGAGTTGATCTCGACTGCTTGAGGTTTTATGAAGGTTATGAAATGATTGAATTGAGCTTTGGGGGCCTCTATATAGGATATCCAAGGTGGGGGGGTTTCATCCATGGCCAATTAAGGGCCTCCTTGATGGTGGCTGACCTGTAACTGCTGGAAAACTCCTTCCATTAATCAGGGGAGATGAAAGGAGGGGTTGGGAAGAAGAAGGGAGTGCCACTTAGCCTCCCTCCATTATTCCCCTCAAAATGAAACTCCCCCCCCCCTTAATTACCCTCATTAAACCCTAATTAAAATATAAATCAAATTAATTTAAATCTGATAAACCAAGTGGGCCATAGGATGGGCCTTGGGCAAGGCCTTAGCCCACTCTAATTGGCTTGGGCTCTTATTTAGCCTTTACAGTTCACTTTGGCCATGGTTGACCTTGGGGTTGACTTTGGTCAACTTGATGGATTGACTGGTCCAAGGGGTATGTCTTGAGTCCCTTGGCACCACCCAATGTTGATTGGGTCATGGTGATGCCCCAATTGGGCTAATTTTGCCAAATAGTGTGATTTTGACCTAAATACAGCCAAGTTTGACTTTGGTCGAATTGGTCAAATTGATGACCCCATGATGGGGCTTTTGGGTCACCTGAGTCTCCTCTTGATGTCCCAATACTAGGGGTAAGGTCAGTTTTTGTATTAGGGCCAATTGGACCTCTTAGGTGAAGGTTTGACCTAAAGTTAACTTTGGTCAATTTGGCCCATTTGATTGACCTAGCTTTGATTCCATTGCTCAGTTGCCTCTTCCTTTTGGGTCAAGGAGGTACTAGTGAGCTTATCTTGAGGTAGAGAGTTCATGTGGGTGTGAATTGGCCTAGGTTGACTTTTGCACATTGGGGGTGCACTTAGTAATTTTCCCTAAAATTTTCCCTAAGTTCATGCTGAGCTAGGGTCACACTAGGGCCTCCTTCCACATCTTAAGAACTAACCCTTACTTTAGGGGTCCTAAAAGTGTGGGGATGTTACATCATCTCTCTAATAGGGTGTACTTCATCTAGCATCACAATGGAAGTTACTGTTCAGATGTTGCAGATTTTTGCTAAGGAAAATTCTTCGAGTGATCTCATGAGGTCTCATTAAATTCATTGAGAACTCATGTAAGCACTCGTAGAATTCATCGAGTGATCTTAGGAGTACTTGAGAGATCACTAAGAACTTCTATCCAGTACGGCTAAGTAAAATTCGTCGAGTGCTCAAGTGAATTCGTCGAGTACTTACGTGAGTACTCGTGAAATTCATTGAGTCCTCTCGAGAAGTAAAGTGAACTACCTTAATGTTACGGAGAAAGTTAGTGTTAGCCATGTCGAAGTAAAAATCGTCGTGTGCTCAAGTAACTGCATCGAGTACTCTTGAGAGCTTTCAGCTAATTCGTCAAAAGGTCTCGTGAAGTCCAAACATCTCATGAAAGCTCTCTCCCAAGTTATTTGGACTGGTTTGTCGTGTGGTCTGGAGAGTTCACATGATGTCTCGACGAATTAAACTTAAACAAATTTTACTTCAGTTGTCGTTCTCATTTTTATGACTTTCCAAAATTATTGCTTCTGTAATATACAATACACATGGATGGTAGAACTAAGTTCGAATTCGAGCCGTTAGTGAGGAATCGCCTATAAATAGTCAAGGATTATTTCATAATAACCTAATCATGTTCTAATTTCATATTGTCATAAATGATTGAGAATTAAAAATTATTTCACGAAGAACATCGACAGTGATACATCTTCTGATCTGCAATTCCTCCTACAAGAAAAGCTTCGATTGATCTCCTGTTCTCAAAGTCTTTCAAGAGATTTCTAGAGATTTGTTCAACACTCAGTTCAGATCGAACTTCAAGCGATTCTTCTTCCTCTTCATCAAGATTTGAGTCAATGCTTTCAAGAAAGAAGAATGATTTTTTTTCCATATCTGAAGAAAAACTCATAATAGTTTTAAGAAGATTGTTTACAATATATTTATTTGTATAAATTCTTTTTATACCTTGTAGGAAGTTGTTTGCTTCCGATATTTGTAGATCTTTATTGAAGGGTCTAGTGTATAGGAAGTTGTTCTCCGAGTTTGTAGGAGTGGGATGAAAGTCTTTGTTTTTAAGGATAGCTAAATCACCTAGAAGGGGGTGAATAGGTTTCTTAGTCCTTAGTGACTATCTTTTATTTTACTTGTGTTGGATGCTTTATTAGTTGATTAAATTCTGATTTCAAGGCATGCAACCTGCACAAAGAAAATAACACAGAAAAGCACACACAGATTTATAGTAGTTCCCCTTACAAGGATACATCCACTTTCCTTCCCACCTATCCAACTATCTTGTTGGACTAGGCACTTATCTAAAAATCTGCACCAGAGAGCTTACACCTCAAATCCCTCAGGATCTCTCAGTCTCCTCCAAGATTTACAACTCACCCATAAGGGCCTACAACTTAGTGATCAGCTGATCACCTACCTAAGGCCAAAGACCCTACACTTAGGCTAGGAGGACAACCCTACCTCAGATCCACTAGGGATTTTACCTCAGAGCAAACTTGCTCCTACCACTCAGATCCAAGAGGATCCTACAAGATGGAAATTTCTCTGTGCCAATCTACCTTGACTGAGATAGACTATCCCAACTTTGACTCCAGGAATATATTTCTTGAGTCTACCTTCACTTGAACTGAGATATACTCTATCCTAACTTCATCTTCACAGTACTAGGGATTTTTCCTGCTGGAAATGTGACGTGACTGCAGTAAAACTTGCTACTACCTGAGCTAAAGGTTTCTATGCTTAACTACTTCACAGCAATAAGGATACAGATCTTGTTTTGACTTGTGCTGGAAGTAACTTGCAAATTAATTGTTCTGCTAATCTCTCTTTCCTGGGCTGAAGATGTTCAACCCTAACTTCTTCTCCACAGCCTCCAATAGATGTTTTTCAGTGTTGTATAACTGGATCTGTGAAGGAATTGTTGGTGCAGGTAGAAAAAGGCACCAGCTAACTTTCTTTTTCCTCTTCTGAGATCTGCTCTGATCTTATTGTAGTCGATGATGAAGACAAACAGCTAACTTGTTTTTGCTTTTAGTCTTGCTGACTTGAGCTTCATGTTCTTCAGTCATAGAAATAATGGTGATGAGGAAGAATGACACCAACAGCTCCTCTCAAAAGCTTGTCTTTCTCTGTAGAAGCTTTTCCTTTTATCAATTATGTACCAACAGCTCTTTGAGCAGTGGGCCCCACACATTTAATGCCTGCTTAAACCTTGCTTTAACGCCAACTAATATACAGTAGCTCTGCGGCGCCTTTTGTCATGTACTGTAGCTTTGCCGCTAACAATTTGAATAGGTTTGACTTGGTGACTTGCTGATGTCACCATCTGTGGACTTAGCCAAAAATCAAGCATCAGCAGCATAGGCGTTGAGTGAGCAAGCCTCACTGCACGACAAAGAACTTCGACAGAATTCTGTCTATCTAGGCGTTGACAACGTTTAGTGAGCACGCCTCACTCAATGCCAAAACACTTAGCCAATCTTTCTGCCATTAGGAGTTGACAGCGTTGAGTGAGCAAGCCTCACTCAACGCTTTTTTCCTTAGATCATTCTTTAGCTTTTTCTGTATGCTTGGCGTTGAGAGTGTTGAGTGACCACACCTCACTCAATGCCATTTGCCTTAGCCAATTTTCTACGTCTACAGTATCTTAAGCATTGAGAGCGTTGTGTGAGCATGCCTCACTCAACGCTTTTTTTCCTTGGCCAGATTTACTGATACTTGGCATTGAGTGAGTAAGCTCCACTCAATGCCAAACTTCTTAACATACATTTCTATTATCTGGCATTGAGTTAGTGAGCTACACTCAATGCATTTGGACTTAGCCAAATTTCTGTGTCCAAAAAAGAACACTCCCTTTGAGAATTAGTCAATGCATTATCACAAGGCGTTGAGTGAGCTTGCCTTACTCAATGCCTGTGGACTTGGTAAATATTCACATTTTTCATGTGGCGTTGACAGACTGAGCTACACTCAATGATTATGAAGCTATGGCATTGAGTGAGAGAGCTACACTCAATGCCTGTGGACTTAGACACTTTTCTTCTCATTTCTACTAAGGCTATTATTACATTAGCCTGTCTCATAGCTTTTTGCTGTATGGAATTGAGTGAGTTGACTTCACTCAATGCATGTCACTTGGCCATTGTTCCAGCCTGCCATTACTTTGGCTTTGACTTTATAGGCTCCACTCAGCGCTATAAGTCATCTGGCGTTGAGTGAGTAGCCTTCACTCAATGCCTATGGACTTAGACAGATTTCTGTCTATCCACACCTTAGGTAAGAGTTTACCTGACTTAGACACATAGGCTATCTATCCCATCAATGTTATAAGACAACCTGCAATCACTAAACATGAGCACAAGTTAAATCACCACATATATACACATTATATGTTAGGCCTTCTTCAAATCCAGGACATTAGGATCAATGGACCCAACAATCTCCCCCAATTTTAAGAAGTCAAAACCTATACCAATGTATACAATAACATACTTAAGCAACATATGCAGAAAGTATTAACTTAGCATGAATCAGAAAAATCAGAATCATTATAAATGATATTTCATTTAACATATAAGCAATTATAATATTTGTGCATGAAACAAAATGTCACATTCCCCAACCCTATAAGCAAAACCTGAAGCTTTTCAAGTTTCATGTTCTCTTATCACAATTCCACTGCCCTTCAACTTCATCAGGAGTTAGAACGTTTGCATTTTTGTTTTTCCAGTACAACCTCCTTAAGATGTCCCTCTTGTCCATCTTGTTCGATTCCACTGTGTTGTATAGTTTGTATCTATCTGTCTTCTTGAACTTTACTTGATCCCATGCAATTAGAATGAGAGACCTAGATTCTAGGCTCCATACTTCAAAGTCATATCTCTTCTCCATTTCCTCTCTATATCTTTTCTTCCTCAGCCTGATCTCTTCTTCAATTTCAACAGTTGTAGTCATTTCTTTGGTTAGCAATGTCTTGTCCACAATGGGGATGATGGAAGGAATCTCAGCAGTAGTAGATTGTTCTCCCCACTAGGCACCATCACTATCTCTTTCTTTATTGTACTGTACATACTCTTGATTATCTTGTACCTGATGAGCAGCAGACATTCTGTGCAGGGCATCTTGTACATGAGCATGCATCATTTGGATGTTATCATAATGAATTTGCTCCATTCCCAATGACCCTCTTACCAAATTGGTTGCCAAGACCATATTCTCAGTATTTGTTCTTATCGCCTCACTCTCCCCCTTTTTGACTTCTTCAACAATTTTAATGGTCTTGGAGGTGCAGTCCATACTTCTTTCAGTTTCTAGAAAATTAACTCATGCAGTAACCTGATTCTTTACTTCCAACATGTGATCATCAAACTGCTTTAATTTATACAGGCATCTACCTTGGTAAATATTTCTGTCTTCAGTGTATTCCTCAGAATATTGTCAGCATTATGAATGACCTGCATGTTATGATTCTGAATATTTTGATTTTCTATGATGGTGACAACATTTTGGCTTGCTACATCCAGCTTGTCCATTGTGTAATCCATAGCTGGAGCAGCCCTTTTGAAGAACTTGATAGTTTCAGCTTTCAGTAAGTTAACTTCAAATCTTATAAATTTGATCTCGGTTGCTAGATCATTTTTGATTTCCTTTAATGCACTATCCACAAATGTTTCTAGGGTTCTCCTTTGTTCATCTAGAATTCCCTTTAGTTGAGCTAGGAATATTGGTGGCAACTGATCTATTCTATCAGATGTGCCCTCATCTTGATTTTCCTGTATTGGCTTGTTTCTTGATCCTTGTGCAGAGTTACTCTTGGACGGGTCATTCTTTATATGTGCTGAGGAGTGTGTCTTCTCATGACTAGATTTCTCTTTCTCAGATTCAGAGGAGAATAGATCATGCACTTCATGAGAAGTGAGTTTAGATTGAATCTCCCCCTCAGCCTCTGTCATACCTTTATTTGCATGCAGGTCAGTAACAGCTGCATTAGTATCATCCTGAATTATCTTTTTAGTGTTCTCAAGCCGAATACCTTCAGGAGGTGCCTAAAGTTGCTCCCTCACCACTAATGCTTCCTGCATTATCTCTTCTGCCAGTTTCTCGCCCTCTCTTTGAGGCCTGGGATTACTAGTAACATTATACATAGGCAGATGCCCATCTGTATATTCAAGTCTGGAAGAATTTTCCTCCATCCTTGCATAGATCTAGTGAACAGCTTCCACTGCCACTACTTCAGCCATCTCAGCAGTCGGCACAACATCTCCAGGGACAGTATCTGTCTTATATCTACTTACAAGGGTTTATGGGGTAGGTTATAAAGAAGCAGATACCTGAATGTATATATACTTTATGGACTTTTCTGAAGAGGATGACAATTCTGGATCATGTGGTTCTTCCTCATCAGAAGAACTGCTAGTGGAACTGGGCTCTGGAACATCTATCTTCTTTCCTTTCTTTTCTACAGTTGATGGACCATGGGGTTGAAGTACCCTATCCCACCTTTCTAGCATCTTGGAGTCCAATCTTTTCATGTTATGTATTCTTGCTCCCAGTTTCAGGTTCAAAATCTCTAGTATAGATTGTCGTAGATACAGGGACAGAATTCTCCCTAAATTTAGTACATCCATGTACTCAGTAATCCTTTCAAAAATAATTCTTCCCCAGTTAGTTCTCCTTGTCAATATGACCCTGCACATCAGCTCAAATAGCTTTTTTAAGATCTTGTTGTGGGACCCTGTTTTACATAACAGAGCCTTCCCGATGACATCTGCCAAAACCTTGCCTTCCAGGTTTAATTCCTTCCTTGGGATTGATCTGGTGTAGTGCTTGGACAACCCACACCATTTCAGGGCAGTTTTTACATCATCTCGCGATAGTTCGTCTTCTTCATCAATTGCGTAGAACTTTTGTTCTATTGACAAACGTCTTGTTTTTCCAGCCTCCACATCTTCCTTGGTATTGGAAAATAACTTTAGCACCTCCCATTTCCAAATCAAACAGGGTTCCGATAGGATGAATTTTAGGTCAGATGTTCAGAGAAGATGAAGAACATAATTTACCTCTTCAGGAGCATCTCTAAATCCATTTCTCACCAATTCTGAACCCTCGAACAGGAAATCTTGTCCCTTGTGTGCCATTGAACTTGAGAATTTTGCTACCTAGCGAGAATGGCTTTCCATCGATTTGGTGAATACGGGCGGGAGAGGGCAAGGAACAGTGCTTTTGTTTTATGAACAAACTCTATTATTTGTAGTTATATCTTAAGAGAAGGTGGAAAGTCACTTACTCGTTTGAGATCAAAGATATGATCAACGACTGGGGTTAACTTCCGCTACATAGCCGCAGACCGACTAATCATTAGATTTTGTTGAGTAAGCTTATTCTCCTCAACCTTTGACTTATTGGTCTTAATTGATTGACCATTTCTTTAGCAATTGAATTGCCTTTGACTTCTTTAGTAAAACTAAATTTACCTAATCAGCAGGGATTTAGGTGACCTATAATGCACATTATATTATGTCCTAGTGGGGTACAATTAGACATAAACTCAACATCCCTATATCAAGTTTGAGGATGTTGAGCATAGTTGCATCTTGTGGCATAGTGATCATGAGATCCACTAAACTATTTAATTAGACAAGTATTTAGATAATTGTCTTACATCTTCTCAGATTTTAAGTTCAACTATCTTATCTCTAATATGCATAGCTCTTGCAATTGAGAGAAAATTTAGTAGAGTCATAAACATGATGAATTCTACTTATCTCTATCTAGTGGACGAGGAGCTGATGCAGGATTCACAACCTCTGAGCACACCAGCTTCCTTGCTCCTAAACTTTAGCCATTTATATGCATATGGCTTTATTTTGCAAGCTCCTCCTCAATAATTGCACATGTGTTAGGCATCTTGTGCATACTAGTGAATTTATCCAATCCTTGTACCAAGACTTAGGTCTGCTACAAAAATGTCCAAGGACCACAAATGGGCATGACCACTTGGACTATCCTACAAAATAGAAATTACCTTACCTTAGGAACCCAATATGACTTGGGTCCTAGATTCCTGTTAGCATAAGAATGCATATGTCTACCTATAGGAGTCCTGTAAGGAAGACACTGTCTTGCTTTTTTCACATAGGGGTTGTGCTAACAATCTATGGAAAAGTGGCCCACATTTCCACAACACCAACATTCATGGATGTTGTATCTCATTTTCTGAACACACCTTGAAGTATGCAAGCCACTTCTGGCTGCCTGTTCAGTGGGGAGAACTGTGGCCTTGTTCTTATTTCTTTCAGCAAGAGCTTGACCAAAAGTGAGGCTGCTAGTATAGGAACTTGGCTTACTCTGAACATCATTAGCAATAGCCTTCTTTAAAGATGGCATGTTCTTTAAGGATTCAGGGACAACCAAGGTAGCCACACTAACTGGCTTACCTTTGGTTTGAGTTCTTGCTGGAAGAACTTTAGAATAGACCATAGTCATATCCTTGAATGAGGGGGCTCGGGAACCAAATAAAAAAGGTCCAGGTTGGGCCTTTTGGAATTCTATATAGGGAGCCTTCTCTTCACTCATCCCATGACCTCTCTTCTTCCATTGTAAGGTACATTGGTAATCTTAGAAGAAAGATTCTCACACCTCCGGTGACAATACTTACAGTCTTTGTCATACCTGTTTGATGGGAGAATTACCTTGTGAGAGGTTGATTGAGGCCTAATAGGAGCTTGGCCTCTCCTCTGATATTGGATATCTTTAGAAATCCACTCAGATTCAGATTTTCTCTTGATAGCATTTATCTTAAAGAAATTGGCCACAAACCACTTCTCCCTTTAAAGTTTCTCTTCAAGATCCTTGATGATAGAGTCCTTGTATTTGATGGACTCAACATGGATATCTACCATGATCTTTAGATGAGCTACTACCCTCTCTTTTAGATATAGCAAGATGAAGTCTCATCTTGCTGGGAAGCAGCCAGCTGTAGGGAGGCAATTTCATATGCTTGTTTCTTAATAAGAATCTTGCTTTTCTTGAAAGCTTTCAGAAGTGCAGCATGATTTTCAATCAATTGATTGATATCATCTTCTGACAAAGGACTCTCATCATCACTTGATGAGGATGCATCAGAGTTTGAGCAGGATTCATATCCAGAATCTGAGGATGATATAGATGGGGAATATACCTCATATTGTCCAGGCTAATCCTGGCAGGATTCTTTTTCTAGTGTAGCTGTCAGCTCACAGCCTCTGCATTCTCCTTACTCAGCTTCATCCACCTCCAAGTCACTATCTGAATGTGTTAAGGGGGCCCTAATCCTTGCTCTAGTATTAGGATGTACTTTGTCTTCTATAAGAGTTGCCAACAGTCCAGTATTATTCATGACTTTTCTACAGACTTGGAGCTCCATTGATCTCCAGACCTTATGGTTCACTTTTGAACACATAAGTTTAAACCTTTTTAGCTATCCTTTAAGGTCTACTCAGACTGTTAGGTCCTTTTTGTGTAACCTCCCTCTGATACCACTTTAATGTCTTTGTTTTCAAGGATAACTAAATCACCTAGAGGGAGAGGTGAATAGGTTTCTTAGTCCTTAGTGACTATCTTTTATTTTCCTTGTGTTGGATGCTTTATTAGTTAATTAAATTCTTCTTTCAAGACATGCAACCTGCACAAAGAAAACAACACAGAAAAGCACACATAGATTTATAGTGGTTCCCCCAATAAGGGTACATCCACTTTCCCTCCCACCTATCCAACTATCTTATTGTACAAGGCACTTCTCCAAAACTCTGCTCTTAAGAGCTTACACCTCAGATCCCTCAGGATCTCTCAGTCTCCTCCAATACTTATAACTTAACCACATGGGCCTACAACTCAGTGATCAACTGATCACCTACCTCAGTCCAAAGGCCCTACACTCAGGCTAGGAGGACAACCCTACCTCAGATCCACTAGGGATCTTACCTCAAGCAAACTTGCTCCTACTACTCAAATCCAAGAGGATCCTACCAGAGGGAAATGGGTTGGTGAGTCCTGATTGGACATAAGAGAAATTTCTCTGTGCCAATCTACCTTGACTGAGATAGACTCAACCCAACTTTGACTCTAGGAATATATTTCCTGAGCCTACCTTTACTTGAACTGAGATATACTCAATCCTAACTTCTTCTTCACAGCACCAGGGAATTTTTCTTGCTAGAGCTGTGAAGTGACTGCAGCAAAACTTGCTGCTACCTGAGCTAAAGGATTCTTTGCTCAACTACTTCACAGCAACAAGGATAAAGATCTTGCTTTGACTTATGTTGGAAGTAACTTGCAGAATAATTGTTCTGCTTCTTCTCTCTTTCCTTGGTTGAAGATGTTCAGCCCTAACTTCTTCTCCACAGCCTCCAGTAAATGTTCTTTACTGTTGTATTACTGGATCTGTGAAGGACTTGCTGGTGTAGGTAGAAAATGGCACCAGCTAACTTTCTTTTTCCACTTCAGAGATATGATCTGATCTTGCTGTAGTTGATGATGAAGACAAACATGTAACTTGTTTTGCTCTTAGTCTTGCTGACTTGAGCTTCCTGTTCTTAAGTCACAGCAATAATGGCTGTGAGGAAGAACGACACCAATAGCTCCTCTTAAAAGGTTGTCTTTCTCTATAGAAGCTTTTCTTTCTATCAATTATGTCCCAACGGCTCTTTGAGCAATGGGCCCCACACATTTAATGCCAGCTTCAACCTTGATTTAATGCCAACTAATGTATAGTAGCTCTGTGGCACCTTTTATCATGTACTGTATCTTTGCCGCTAACAATTTGAATAAGGTTGACTTGTTGACTTACTGATGTCACCATCTGTGGACTTAGCCAAAAATCAAGCATCAGCAGCATAAGCATTGAGTAAGCAAGCCTCACTCAGCGCCAAAACACTTAGATAGAATTCTGTCTATCTAGGCGTTGATAGCATTGAGTGAGCATGCCGCACACAACGCCAAAACACTTAGCCAATCTTTCTACTTTCAGGCGTTGACAGCGTTGAGTGAGCAAGCTTCACTCAATGCTTTTTTGCCTTAGCTCATTCTTTAGCTTTTTCTGCATGCTTGGCGTTGAGAGCGTTGAGTGACCATACCTCACTCAACGCCTTTTTCCTTAGCCAATTTTCTACGTTTGTAGTATCTTAAGCGTTGAGAGCGTTGAGTATGCATGCCTCACTCAACGCTTTTTGCCTTGGCCAGATTTACAACCTCACCATCTTCTAACTTAATGTCGCCATGGGCTTTTTCTCGGAGACCTTTTCCACTTCCCCCGCCTACCTCAACCTCAAAACTAATTTCCCTCCTGATTTCAACCTCCTCACTTTTTGGTTGGAAATCCGTAATGATGCCGCCCCTACACCCCAAAGAAGTCCAAGGGTAGCAACCTCATTTCCCCCGCTTTGCACATTCTCCACAACCTTCTCACTTTTACTCTTTCCGGACGCGGCGATAGACATAGCATGGTAACTCGGGCGGACTTACAATACTTATATAGTTTGTTTTACCGGGTCCCACTCAACCTTGGTTACATGCTTGCCATCTTCTTTCGGAACCAGGCCGAAAATGTGAGATTGGGAGCGGTGCACGGCGAGAATTTCATCACTTTCCTCACCAAGCAGTACGGTATTTGGGATGCCCTTCCGCTGCTAACTTGCATGCAAATGCCGTAGGCTCTCCAGTTCCCGAACCTTCAGGCCCTTGTCCTAGCGCGCCATCGTGAGGGCGAGTTTGAGGCTATTCCCCCATTAGTCGGTGGCGGGGATCTTGATCTTGATCATGGTGCCGGTACTAGCGGTACTCATCATTCACCTCAAATTCCGCCACCACCGATGCACTCTGCCCCAGCGCCCAATCCTCCACATTATTGGGATCAGTAATTTGGATTGCTATATACTCGCATAGACCAGAAGAAAACCCATTTTGGCGATCGCTTCGCTCATTTTTATGAGCTCTTTACCAAGCGTGAGGAGAGTCACGCTTCTTCTATGGAGCATATTTCCCGCGAGTTCGCGGCTATGTGGACTTTCTATCAGCAGCCTGGGTATGCTCTCGACCAGGAGTAGCTGTCTTTTCATTTCATTGGTCTTGTAGTGGGTCGCCTCTCTGTATTTGTATCGTTATTTTTGTTTTCATGTATTTGTTTTTATTAAAAAAAATATCTATAAAAAAATTATGTTTTGCTTTGCTAATGTCTTACAGGTTTCTTTGGGTGCTGCTTTGACATTCTCAGATAAGTCTCCTTGTCTTTTTTTTCTTCATTTTTACATTGGGGACAATGTATTGCTTAAGTATGGGGGAGGGATATTTCTCAAGCAAAACATTCAAAAAAATTTATTAAAACAAAAATATGGTATATATATATATCAAAAACTTAAAAAAAATTTTATTTTATTATATATTTTATTGTTTAAAAAAACTCTAAAAAAATTCTATTTCAAAAAATTCAACAATTATATTTTGTTATGAATTTTGTTTTTCAAAAATTAAAAAACAAAAAAAATTAGAAAATCAAAAAATTAAATTTCTTAGAAAGAGACGTTTGGGATATCACCCCATCTTACCTCCTAGTACCGGTGAGAGCCCTTCAAAGGGTATACCTCAGGAAGTCTAAGAAATAACAAAAAAAATTATATTTAATTTTTAATTAGAGAAGTCGTTATTTTCATATTTATTCACATGCAAAATTCCTAGTAATTCAACTTTTTTATAGTGTTTAGAGAATTTTAATGTTTTAATTGAATTTTAAATTTTGGAGTAAAACTATTGGCCATGCTGTGTTTCTAGTCAAGTGCACGTGTAAGTTGAATTTTATGTAGATTTAAATATTCAGCATATAATTAGAATTTAATTTTTCTAAATGCATGAAAATGTTTTATTTTACTTTCACTTTGAAAACCGGTAAAATCAAAAATAATTTAGGTGAGTAAGTAGAAGTCTACTAGAGTGATATTTCGCGGATCAAGAAAGAGGTATTCTTTCTCGATGTCTAAAACTTGCCCTCTAACTATTCTCAAGACTTTGCATAAATTAGACTCATTAGCATAAATATGATTTAGGAACTTCTTTTGGCTAGTTTGAGCTTTTGCACCCTTACCTAAAATCTTATCTTTGTTAAGCCATTTTGAGCCTATTACCGTATCCTTTTGTTTTAGCTCCACAAAACATTCTACCAAAGCCTAAAAAGCAACCTAATTGCACACCTAAGACAAAGCTTGAACCTAGATATACAAACATGGTTTGTGAGTGATTAGGAGCATTTTTATTTTTGGTGGCTCGTTTCTTATATAAAAAAGTTGATTTATTCTTCTCTTCTCTTCAAAATAAAGAAAAAAAATTATTAAGAAAAAAAAATGAAGAGGTAGGAGACAATTTTCAACATGATGAGAGAGTTGAAAAAAAAATAAGAAAAAAAACAAAAGGATTAGGAATTTGGCTGTGTTCTCAAAGCCATAACAAAGTTGTGTGCAAGCTTTCTCTGGGTTTTGGTGTGACTAGCCATCTCTTTTATCTTTGACCACCCTCACCAAAAACCTAAGCCTACATTTCAACCTAATTAATCCCTATTGATTTATGTTTATAAGTTAGACTAGTGTCGTGGCAAGAGTGTGAAAGGGCAAGCCTATGGCCATCGATATTGATGGATTTCTTTGGAGGGTATCATGATCTTCGTTCGTGTAATGTTATCTTAGTACACACGCTACACTCTCCCTAAATATAATTTTAAGATTTATCGGATTTTTCATTTTAAAAGTAAAAATAATAGTGGAAACACATTTTAAGAAAAATAAAAACCTAATTTGTATGCTGAGTAAGTTTTTCTACAAAAATAGCTACAAGCATAGGCATAAGACTTCGCATTTTACTCCTTAAGTTCAATTTTCTTTTCTAGCATTTAAAATTTTTCTACTCGCTATAGGAAGTTGTTTGCTCGGGACTAGCAAACAGATAAGTATGGGGGTATTTGATAACTCTAATTATTGTTATTTTTCATTTACTATTTTCTAATTAATAGTTAGATATTTTATATAAATTTTATAATAATAAGTTTATAATTAAATAGTTTTTATATTTTATATTTATTTGTTCAAATTAAATTATTTTCAATCTTGCAGGACTAAATTGTAGAATTTTTGGAGCAAAATTGAATTTTTCCTCTTTTATGCCTAGACACGCCCGGTGACACGCCCTCCTTGGGCGTAACTAGGGCGTGACACAGACGAGCGATGAATGTCAACCCAAATCGTCGACCAGCGGTCGAAGAACCTCGACACGCCCTTCGACACGCCCACCATGGGCGGTCTTATAGGCATGATACTCATACACGGGGCGTGCTAGCCAGTGGAAGACCGTTAGTCCGCTGTCACGTCAGATTAAATTTACACGCCCAGGTCACGGGCGTGACACAAGGCGTGTCGGGTACGTTTCAAACCAATTAACGAGCCGTTCGTGACGTTGTCGCCAATATGTAATTGCAGCTAGATACGCCCCTGGTCACGAGCGTGACCATGGGGCGTGACACCTCAATCACGATCAGTTTACTCCCGCCGTTTTCAGCTTCCCGCCATTTTCCAGAAATAGCCCTGACACGCCCTAGGTCACGGGCGTGACCAAGGGCGTGACCCGTCAGTTAACAAATTTTGGCGGCTTCTCCTCCAACGTTCCCAGGGTTTCAAGATGATGGTTCTGAGCCTATCACGCCCTAGGTCACGGGCGTGACCTAAGGCGTGACTAAACAGAAATTTTTCCTATAAATTACAGACAACTTCAAATGCTCAGGGAGAATTTTGGGAGTTGGAGTCTTGTAGTTTACTGTTTTATTTTCTGTATTTTCCAGTCTATAGCCTTGTTTTGCTTTAAGTTTCAATTCAAGTTGCACTTTATTTTCATCATGTCTTTCACTACCTTAGCTTGTATTTCCCTAATGATGAGTAGCTAAATTTCATTTAGCACCTTATCATGATGATCCTTTTAATAAAATAAATATTTTTATTTTATCAAAAATGTCTTGTTCTTGATCTTGCTAACTTACGATTTATTCTTTAAATATATTTTGTCGATTTCATATTGTGCGGATATGATCTTGGATCTAAGATCCGTATCCTAAATGACCGAGAGGTTGCGGATACGAGGAGATCACTCAAGGATAAAAGGAGTTGCATGCACCCCTCGAGAGAGGAAGACATAAATCCTCTGGATTGGAGTCAAATCCAATAGCGTGGTTCACCTCCTAAAGCAAGCTTAGGCATTTCGACTGACCGAGAGGTCTTAATCGATCAACCTAAGGTTAGTCAAAAGCATGAGCTCGAGAGAGACTCTTTTGTACTTTAGGAACCTCCACAATCGAGTGAGCAATTTATGAACTCGCATTGCTTTATTTTTCAAGAAGTTTTATTTTATCCCAAGGGGATTCTAGATCAAGTGCTAGCTTCTCCATCATCGAATTTCTCTTTCTTAGTATAACATTTAGTTCTTCCTTTCTGTTTTAAACAAAAACCAACAACTTTTCTGTCCGATAAGATAATAGCTCTTTATTGTGAGTACAATTACTCGACAAGCCCCGATTCGATATACGACACTTGATTCTATACTCCAAATGATAGGTACACTTGCCTCATCAATTGGAAACATGCGTTAGCTTGGAGAAAATAATCATCATAGGGCGAGTAGGGAAGTAGGACCACACTCGCCCCAAGCAGGCGAGGGTTTAGGAACTCGCCAAAGAAGCGGGCATGTGGTAGTTTCATTAGGCACTCACCACTCTGAAGAGGAAGGCGAGTGTTGGTTTCATCAAGCACTCTCCACTGCGAAGAGGCGGGTGAGTATAGGTTTCATCAGGCACCCGCCACTCCAAAGTTGTGAGCAAGTGCTAGTTTCATGAGGCACTCGCCAATCCAGCCGGGTGCTCATTTGCAAAGGCACTCGCCAAAGAGTTCGAGGCGAGTCAGAGGCAAGGTGCCGATCCCATCAAGGCACTCGCCATCCAGGAATATTCTCCATGAAATATTATATTTATTTGTCTGCTGATAGCCATTCAAAACTGCAGAGTTTTGATGTTTGCAGTCTAATTTGGGGTGCGCTTAATAAAATCAAAATGGCGGAATTGCGATATTAGCAGGCCCTGCTAGACAAACTATAATTAGACCCTGAAGGGCACCTTTGAGGGGATCCAGTTGATTTTGACTTCTTCTTCCTCAGGTTGTTTTTGGTTATCTTTGAAGGCTCTCCAATGTGCCCACCTTCAGCATGGTTTGGGAGGGGAAGCACTCAAAGATCTTTCGGGTGTGTGATGGGTTCTCCGCATTGCAGTCAGGGTCTGTATAAAGTTTCGAGTCTTCAGCTTAGCATCTTTTCTGGGAGAAGTAGATGTAGGTTGCCCCCTTTGGGTCCAAACTCCTCGTTGGACCGAATCCTGTTTCCAACATATGTATATATATATATATATATATATGTATATATATACGTAAATATATATATATATATTGGGGATGACCCTCATTTTATAGTAATCAGGTGTGCACATAACCACACACCCATGATCCCCACCTCAAAAGAAGTGGATCATGGGATTGATAGCACGCGCGATCGCCACACCCGATCCCATTACATGTAATGTGCAAACCGCCACGAGCCCCACCTCGCCGACGGCGGGCAGCCGGCCTCCTTCCCGGACATCGCCCGCCCGCCCTCTCCCTCCACACCGGCCACGGCTGCGGTCGAGGATACGGTCGCTCGGTCCGCATCTTTCTTGGTCGCCGGCATGGCCAAGGGGCCGGCCGCCCGGGCCGCCACCATCCTAGGCCGCTGGTACGACCAAGGGGGAGGTCTCCCGAGCCACCCCCTTCCTCGTCCGCCGGCACGGCCGCCTAGGCCGCCCCCTTCCTCGACCATCGACACGTCTGCCCTAGCAATCCCTCCCTCTACCGTCAGCACATCCAAGGGGATGGCCGCCCAGACCGCCTCCTTCCTCAGCCACCGGCGCGGCAAAGGGGATGGCCGCCCGGGCCTCCCCCTTCTTCGGCTGCCGGTGCGGCCAAAGGGGAGGCCGCCCAGGCCTCCCCCTTCCTTGGCTGTCATTGCGGCCAAGGGGAAGGCCTCCCAAGCCTCCCCCTTCCTTAGCCACCGGCGCGGCTAAGGGGGCGGCCGCTCGGGTCATCCCCTTCCTCGGGCGCCCATGCGGCCAAGGGGACAGCCGCCTCGGCGTCCCCTCCTTTGATCGTTGGCGCACGGCCAAGGTGAATGGATGCTCCATCTCGCCGCCATCGGCGGTCCTCCCCTCACTGGCAAACTTGGCGGCAAGTTTGTCGATCGCCCGCGGAGTCCAGCTCCCATCGTCCAATCATCGGGAAACATCCTCGGCCATCTGATTTACGCGTAACCACCCACTAACCGTCGGGTTAGTGGGGGAGGATTTAATTAATATTTTATATAATTTATTTAAATGGTCTCCAAATAGCGGAATACACGCATTAAAACTATACTAAAAGTAATTATGATGGTAGGAATGGTGTGTGGATAGCCGCGTAACTACCATAACCACCACCGGGAGCCTATAAAAGAAGCCTCAGGCCTCCTCATTTCTCACCTTTTTCCTCTGAGTCTACTTCTTCCTTAGGTTGAAGCTCTTCTGAATTCCTCCTACGAGCAGTACCCGAGCCACACCCGAGCTACACCCAAGCCATACCCGAGATATAAGTGGGTCAAGTCAAAGCCACCCTACGAAGACAAATCTCTTAAGTTTCAAGCGTCCCCTGTAACCGCAAGTTCAGGCGCTCTGCTCCCACGTTTAAGAATTGGCCAGCCTCTATTCAAAGACCACCAGCGCGAAGCGCAATTTGTAATAACTCCCGACGCGACGGCCTGTCATCCGCCGCATGCTAAGTTTTCTCTCACCCCAAGCTTTAACAAGAGGTGTCCTGTCACCCTAAACTGATGCAGCGTATGTCACCGCGAAAAAGTTAAACGGGAAAACTCTAGTTCGCCTACAACGCACTCTTGATCGTTCGCACCTACTCAAGCATCTATCGCCCACAACACGTTTCCTTTCCGCATACAAACCAAAACAAATCGAAGGAGTGCCAACTCTAAAACAGCATTCAAAATAAGAGTCGACTTGTACCCCAAGAAAATGCAAAGGTTGCCAATCCTTTTGAAGAAAAAGACCAAGGCGACAAGCCAAGATCCGCTCAAGCAAAATGGATCTACCCGATCCGGAAAAAAGAAACACGATCAATAACTATTTAATCAGAGATTTGAAAGCGTTTGATATTTTAAAATCGCGGAGAACACGATGGTTCTTCCTCCACAAACCTCACAAGAAGAAAACACAAGAGAAAGAGAAGAGTTTACCCAACAAAGAAGATCAAGCACTCAAGATAAGTGGGAGAATCACTCTCTCCATAGAACCACCGGCTTCACACCGAATGGGGCTGCAACCTTCTTCCTTGGAGTCGCACCGAAGGAAGCCACGCCGGAGTCACACCGAACGGGATGGAGGTAACAAAGGGGGCGGCTTCACACCACAAGGGATGGGGCGGCTTCTCACAAGCTTGGCCGAAATTTCCTCTTTGCAAGGGGAGGTTTTTAGGTTTTCCAAATCTTATTCATCTCATAAAAAGCCTCATTTAAATAGGAGTTACAAATGAAATCTAACCATCCAAGATTTGAGATGAAGATCTCATCAATCCGGATGGTTAATAGCACACCAAATGTCAAATAACACACCAACATGAAAATAAAAATATTACAAGTTATATTTTAAAGCAAATATATTTAAACTAATTAAAACTATTTAAAACTTCTTCAAGTTGGCTTTGCGCGCCGCGGACGGAGGTTGTAACGCAGCTTTCCGTTAGCGCCTGTGGCGTTGTCATGATGCCTAAAATCTTTAAGTTGTTGCGTCGTAGCAACAGGTTCATCATCAAGGAGTGTTGGAGGAGCCGCGCCATCAATCCTCCCCCAGTCAAAATCGCATATCTTAGATGCGTGGTCTGAGAGATAGCGGCGTAGAAGCTCGGCATCCAAACGTTGAATCTTTGTCGCGAGTATTCATGATTCGTCAGAAGGGGGGTAGTCACGCTAACGGATGAGGAAGCGGTAGGTAGCACTATCAGGAGTAGTAAGTGGCTCAGCAGCGAGAATCACATCTGGAATGAGAAATGTCTTCGGGAACTTGGGAAACATGTCAGCAGTAGGAATAAAAGAAGACAACTTACCATCCGATGTTATGCCTGTGGGGACCATAAGAGAGAGATCATCCGTACTACCACTCCCCAACCCATTAGAAATTTTAGTGGAGGGAGAAGACGACAAAGAAGTAAGCTCTTGTGGAGGCGAAACACACATCGTTAAATCCGAGACATTAAAAATGGGTGAAACACCCCAATCAGCAGGCAAATCTAAGACAAAAGCGTTATCACCTAGTTTCTTTATAATCCGGAAAGGGTCGGCTCGCTTTGGCGCTAACTTTTTAACTGTGTCGGTTGGCATTCGTTCGGGAACTAAGCGTACTAAGACTTGATCGCCAACTTGAAAGTGCGACACCCTCCTATGTTGATTAGCATGCGCTTGATAGGATTCATATTGGGAGGTCAAGGTTGCTCGGATATGTGCGTGTAAATCATGAATGTGTTGGGCGAAGGATTGTGCAAATTGACTTGTTTTATAAGTTGGGGGCAACGGAACCAAGTCAAGAGGCATAGGGGCCTTGCACCCGTGAACAATCTCGTTTGGATACATACCCGTGGTCCTATTTTTAGAATTATTGTAGGCCAATTGGGCATGTGGAAGAAGTAAATCCCAAGTGCCTTTGTGATCGCTCACTAGACATCTAAGAAGATTTCCTAGGCTCTTATTGACTACCTCTGTCTGCCAATCAGTTTGCGGATGATAAGCCGCGGAGAATAGTAATTTTGTTCCCATGAGAATCCACAAGGTTTTCTAGAAGTAGCTAGTGAATTTTACATCCCTATCCGAGACAATAGTCTTCGGCACTCCGCGGTGACTAACGACGTCCTTAAAATACAGCTTCACTATGTGAGAAGCGTCGTCGGTCTTACTACATGGAAGAAAATATGCCATTTTGGAGAACCTATCCACAACGACGAGAATAGAGTCGTGACGTCGAAGGGTGGGGGGAAGGCCTAATATGAAGTCCATGCTCACGTCTTCCCATGGTACTGACGGGATAGGTAGCGGGGTGTACAAACCTACATTGGACTTGGTACCCTTAAAAACTTTACACGTATGGCAACTGTTCACTACCCTCCCAACCATCGCCTTTAGTTTAGGCCAATAGAATTTCTCCTCTACAAGCGTAATCGTTTTGTCTCTCCCAAAGTGTCCACTCAAGCCGCCACTATGTAACTCCCAAATGATGTGGAGTCGCAAAGAGGAGCGAAGGATACATAATTTCCCGTGCTTGAACAGATAACCATCCCTAAGTGAAAAGGCCATGATGGTCATGGGGGAGCTATCCTGGGCAGATAAATATGGCTCTTAAAAATCAGGGCATGTTGCGTATTCATCCTTTATGTGCTTGAATCCTACCACGTGGACTTGCATGGAGGTAAGCAAGAGGGTGAGGCGATTGAGTGCGTTGGCGACCTGATTTTCGGAACCCTTAAGGTGCTACAGATTAAATGTGTATTCCTGCAAGAAGGATACCCATTTAGTGTGGCGCGGGCTGATTTTGTGCTGACAGTTGATGAATCGTAACGCTTCATGATCAGAGAGGATGACAAACTCCTTAGAAAGGAGATAGTGCCTCCAATGATGTAAACACCTAACGATCGCATAAAACTCCTTATCATAATTGGAATAATTTAACTTGGCGCCCGCTAATTTCTCACTAAAATAGTTAATCGGGTGACCCTCTTGACTCAAGACACCTCCAATTCCTATGCCAGATGCATCACACGTAAGCTAGAAGACCTTGGTGAAGTCGGGGAGACGTAACACCGGGGCTTCAGTCATAAGCTCTTTAATACGACGGAATGCAAACGTGGCGGATTTCGTCCACGTGAATTCTCCCTTCTTCATGCAGTCAGTAATGGGTGCCATAATGCTACTAAAATCGCGTATGAAACGACGATAGAAGGTAGCTAATCCATTGAAACTACGCACCTATCGAAGGCTAGAGGGCTTGGGCCAGTCTCTAATCACTTGAACCTTTCCTGGGTCAACACGAATGCCATCAGAACCAACTATGTAACCCAAGAATTCGACCTACGAAACATAAAATGTGCATTTCTTGAGGTTTAGGAATAAGGGTTCCTTCCTTAAGGTTGTGAGGATCACTTTGATGTGGGAGATGTGTTCGGCGGGGGAGGTGCTAAAAACTAGGATGTCGTCAAAATATACTACAACAAACTTCCCCATATACGGCCTAAAGTGTAAGACCCCCTTTTTTTCTTATTAGAACACCAGGGTCTTAGCCCAGAACTGCCGCTTTGCGGTGGCACCGACTCACGGGAAGGCCGCCACTACAAAATGCCAATTCTGCCAGCCCTTTTCGATCACCAGAGAGAGAAGTAATTACACATAAATGTAAACAAGTCCACAGAAACATGTAAATAAAAGTGAAACCACATCCAGTCCATCAGTTGATAATAACAGGAAATAGATAATAGAAGTACTGCAAAGATACAATTCAGATGAAATATAGATAGACGGGCTCGAGCCCGGTACTTCAGAGTTCTCACTACAAATCACTCATCGCAAGGCAGACAGAGAACAAAAATAAAGAAGTAAGTAATAAAGAAAAACATGTAGTAAGTGGCAGATATATAAGAAGGCAAATAGAGAACAAAAATAAAGAAGTAAGTAACCTTAACTTATATGAATGCCCATACAAACTTATAAGTTAAGGGGTCTTCGGCAAGGCTCCCATCGTATAAAAAGTCTCATACCGATTTATACGTTGGGGTGTCGGTTGTATGCAAATATGAGTGTAGTGATATACTATGTCATGATTCATACAAGTGCAACACACACACATGACTCTATGCGCACAGACCTTTAGTTCCCCCTGTTCGGGCAGCTAGCTTCACTCCCAGGAACCTCCGTAGTGTCAAACGGAGACAGTGGGTCGGGCCCCCCACTCCTAGGCGGGTATCCACACTACCGGGCCTAGCCCTTCCGTACGCCGCTAGAAGAACACAACCTACAGTATCCGCGTACTAGTGCTGGCTATATCTACCAGGCTTTCTTTGGCTAAGTGTCCCACACCGCCGAGTCAACGTACCGACGTCAGTGTGATCGATCGTCTTGTACCGATGACCCACCACTTTTATTTACATGCAATCATGACAGTTATATTTGTATAAGTTCTCATATTACCGAGCTTCCAGCTCTCTAGGCTACCAAGCATATACCAAGTCCCCGAGCATCCCGCTCCCTGGACTTCCAAATTTATACCAAGTCCCCGAGCATCCAGCTCCCCGGACTTCCCAATCACAAATAAGACCATTGATATTACTAGTAGTCCCTTAGACCACGGACCTACTCTACCCATTCCATGCCAATTCTTCTTCCTAAGTGTACAAGTGTAGGTGTGAGGTGCAACTATTATTAGGGTTACTCTTGATCATTTTATTCCTAAGATTTAAGGTTAACCTTGGTCTTCCCGAGGTTTACCCGGTGAAGGGCTCGCAGCGGTACTAGGAACTATGATGGGGTGAATCCCAAAGCTCCCTTTCCAAGGCACTTATTGTAATTGATTGGTTCCCTTAACCCATTCCCTTCTCATATTACAGTGTGCTAATCCTAGGGTGACTTTGACTCTTCATGTTCTCGGGGAGGACGATCTTCCGTCGAACCCGAACACCACTTAACACTAGTCAATCTCACACCCTACCCATCCTGACTTCCAAAAATGAACTTGATTTAACTCACCCTATCCAAACCAGCAAGCTACCAAAATTCTATTTCCCAAGTTCATTACCCACTCTAGTTCAGCTTCTGCAGTTTTACTATATGCAGACCCTCCTAAGATACGTGAGGAGTATAAGGGGAGGTACTTCAAATTGTCTTCCGAATCTCCTATAATATTTACTGGAGGTCTATCATAATATAATATAGCTAAATTCATGAAAATAATAATTTTCCTATTTCATTTGGCATTTAATTTATTTATTCTCAGCCTCCCAATGCCCTAGTATGAACATGAAGTGCACTAATGAGACAACAATAAATCACCATAAAATCAGAAAAAATCCAATGAGGCATTTAAGCAGTAATGCCAAATTTTGAGAAACTTCAGAGGTGTTTAGGCCTACATTTCCTAATTTACCATTTTAGGCCACTTTTATTATATTGTGAAGCAAGTACTGTAAATATATATCCAAAAATCACAAGAAAATTATAGAAGCTTTATGGTGACCTAAAACCATCAGAAACCAAGTTCCATAATTTTTATCTAATATTTGGGCTCTGAACTTATTTTAATGTAAGATACTAATTTTCCTAACTTAGTGAATGAGGTGTTGTTTTTAATCATCTAAAAATTCCAAAAAAAAATTACAGGGTGACTATCAAGGTTTGAAACACCCTCTGACCAAATTTAAAATTTTTTCAAATAGTAATTGGGCATTATTTGTATTTTTGTCTGCATATCACAATTAGTAAATTAAAGAATAAAGTACAAAAAATAATCAGATAAAACTTCCAGGAAAATTACATAAGGTATAACATGCTATAAAATATCCTAATCCAAGATTTCATAACTTTTCAATGAACAAAAATTTCAGAATCATCAAAATAAATATCTAGGGTACTATAAGAGTTGTGAATGAACTACAGTATAAATTGACCCAAAAATCTCAAAAAAATTATATCATGGCCATTTAAATAAGAAAATTATCCTGCCCAAATTTTACTTGATTTAAAGTTCATTCAATAGCATAATAGTTCAAATTAAGGTTGGTGACCTATACTAGGGTTAGGATTTTAGGTGGCCTAACTGTCTCCAAATACCCTAAAATTTTGTCCAGAGAACTATAATAGCCCTATGGTTCTCTCCACCAAATTTCAAGTCAGTCAATGGTCATTTGACCCAATGACCTTCACAACCCTAAAAATCACCATTAAGGGACCTTCCCTAGGGTTCTAGGGCTACCCTACACCAAGCCACTCCAAACTCCCTTGGAGGGTGTGTCATGCCCTAAAAAGTCAGTGACCAAAATATCAGCCTCTGTTGATGTGATATGACCACTCAAATACCAAGGGGGTGTTTGATCCTAAATTATCCTATAAGGATCAACCTAGGGTGGAATAAAAACCTATACAAAACATCTCCAAATGAGATGAAATTTTTACAAGAACCTTATGATAAACCGAGGGACCACTCAACAAAATTTGGGAGGGTTTGGAAGTCATTTAGCAATCTAACTAAATTATGCTAGGATTATTGAATTTTTCTAAAAACTATAGAAAAACATTTTCCAAAAATCATAATTTTTGGATAGCACCTAAATATAGGTAATATTAGGCCATACCCAAAATTTCAAGTCATTTTGATGACTGGATTGGAGTGGGGAATTTTTCTAAGGTCAGGATAGCCCTATGGGTAGACCTCACCAAAATGAGTGCTGAGGTCTATCCAGTGGTCCAAAATACTTGAAACAAATTTTAAAATTTCCTAGACTCATAGAGATACAATATTGGTGCTGACTACTTTTCCTGTAGGAGCCTCTAGGTATTTTTCTTAAATTTTCTAAAGTGATTGTTATTTCCATACAAAAATTGCTTATAAAATAAAATCTAATTACATAGCACAGATCTTGAAGCAAGATCTAAGGGCTTTAAACTTGTCTTATTCCTCCAGCCAAAGGCCATGATCTGCCCGACCTGGAACCACTTCCAAGAGAAGCCGCCGGCTGTCCAGCCTCCTCCATGGCCGGCCACCGCCACCACCACCTCCGTTGAGGTGGCGGCCATCACCGGGCGGCGGCGCAACCACTGGAGGGGCTTTTTCCGGCGAGCCCGAACACGCGAATTTCATGAAAAATCCATGAAAATGAAAGCTCAAATCGAGCTCAGTTGAGCCCGATTCTCAATCGTATTGAATCCTAAGATCTATCCGCAGAAGAAGAGGGAGGGGAGGACCTTGTTCGCGGGCTGGAGGCGTGCAGACCGTCGGGATGCCATTTGTGCGGAGGTGGCGTCGCTGGAATTCTTCAACAGTAAGAGGAGGCTCGAAAACTTCAGGTAACAACTGGGAAAAACTCCCCTTGGGCCCATGAAGGTGTTTAAAACCTTGGACAAGGAGGGGGAACGGCCAAAAGCTGGTGGCCATTAATGGCCCATAATGGCTTGGCTCGGCCATGATGGAGGGGAGCTGAAACAACTCTATAACAGCTGGAGGAGGGCTGGAAACTCCTCCTCTCCCTGAGAGGAGTTGAATCCAGCCGGTTCAGGGGAAGAGGAAAGGCCATGACATCAAATGCCATTGATGGCCATGAAGCCTAGCTCTCGGCCATGGCTGTAACCGCCTTTTTTGCAAAACCGGCGGTCCACGTGGCACAGCATGACTGGTCAACTTAAATTAAATAAGACTTATTAGGTCTTATTGGAGAAAACGGCCCACCCCCAGGCCGGCCCAGTTCAGCTGAACCAGCACCCAGCGAGAAATGAAAATGCCAGAAAAAGTCTAAGTATTTATGGCGTTGAGTGAGCTCTGCTCACTCAATGCCACCCAGAATATGTTCTTTTAGACGATGGCGTTAAGTGAGCTTAGCTCACTCAACGCCGTCCAGGTTATGGCGTTGAGTGAGCTCAGCTCACTCAACGCCATCCTGCTGACACCAAATGGCATTGAGTGCAGTCAGTGCACTCAACGCCATTCAACTTATGGCTTTGAGTGAGCTAAGCTCACTCAATGCCATCCCGCTTATGGCTTTGAGTGAGCTAAGCTCACTCAACGCCATCCAGCATATGGCTTTGAGTGAGCTAAGCTCACCCAATGCCATCCAGCTTATGGCTTTGAGTGAGCTAAGCTCACTCAACGCCATCCAGCCCACGGCGTTTAGTGAGCTTAGCTCACTCAACGCCATTCCCAGGTCACGGGCTTGACGGATCGGTCACGGGCGTGTCAGGCCCGTGTTGAAATTTCTGAGCCCGACGATTATCTTCCTGATGTTGACGATCGTCGAAGGGGTCACGCCCTTGGTCACGGGCATGACGGGTCGGTCACGGGCATGACCACCCGTTGACTCGAACTTTTTTGTCGATAATCTTCAACTCCTGGGTTTCCTAAGGTTCTGTTATGACAAAACCACTTCCAAGGGTCTAGCCGGAAATGGGATGTTACAAATCCCAATAAACAAAACAAAGATTTCGTCCCCAAAATCAAGGATAAGCTTACGGGACTCCAATCGGGAAAAAGAAGCTTGTAATATCCCATGAGAATTGAAAGATTACATCTCTACGTTATGTTTGCTCTGTGCAGTTTCAAATCAAAGACCAATTCATCCAATTAACTATGTATATACACCCCAATAAACAAAAGATTTGCCCCTATTCTTTAAATTTTAGCCCTATTGGTTTAAAATAGAAAAGCAAATTGATTGTCCAGAGGGGTTGTGAGGTGTACCTGACGGAAAAGTTTCGGGTATTTTTGACGCATCAAGTCCTGTAGCTCCCATGTATGCTCCTCCTGCCCATGATTGTTCCACAGAACCTTGACTAACGGAACCTTCTTCCGTCGCAAGACCCGCACTGTTGTGTCATCGATCCTGATAGGTTCCAGATTGACTGACCGATCCGAGGCCACTAGGCCGTCTGTCGAGGAAATCAGCTGCTCAGGGCGTAGCAGAGCCCTCCGAAGTGAGGAGACATGGAAGACATCATGCAATCTTGCTAGCTCCAGTGGTAGCTCCAGTCTATAGGCTAAGGGGCCGATCCGCTCATGGATCCTATAAGGCCCCATATATCTCGGGCTGAGCTTCTTCCGCCCACAAACCCGCAAGACTCCGTGCATCGGCCGTATCTTCAAGAAAACCCGGTCTCCCACCTGGAACTCCACTTGACGATGCCTCGCATCATAGTATTTGGCCTACCTGCTCTGGGATTCCAACATCCTGTCCCGGATCAATCTAATTTAAGCATCTGTATCTCCCACAAACTCCGAGCCTAGTGTCTGCGGATCCTCATCCTGAACTCATGATAGTGGGGTCCTGCACCTCTTTCCATACAACCCCTCGTATGGAGCCATGCCTATGCTGTACTAATGGGCGTTGTTGTACGAAAACTCGACCAGTGGCAGTAATCTCTCCCAAGGCTCGCCGCAGTCCAAAATGCTCAGGCGCAAAAGATCTTCCAGTGTACGGTTGGTGCGCTCTGTCTGCCCGTCGGTCTGAGGGTGAAAAGCTGTGCTGAATGTCAACCGAGAACCCAGATGGGCTTGGACTGACCTCCATTCCCTGGATGTAAACCGCCCATCCCGATCCGAAACGATAGTCTTGGGCACCCCATGATAATGCACAAACTGCTCAATGAACCTCCGTACTAATACACTAACCGGTGCGTCCTTCACCACTGGAATGAATCTGGACACCTTTGTTAGCCTGTCCACTATCACCCAGATCGAGTCGTTCCCCGCACGGGATCGAGGTAGCCCATGTATGAAATCCATGGCTATATCTTAAAATTTCCACTCCGGCACCGGAAGTGGCTGCAGCAAGCCTGCTGGGTTCCTACACTCTGCCTTCACGAGTTGGCAGGCCTCGTAATGCATCACAAAGTACGTAATATCTTTCTTCATACCCGGCCAGTGCATCGTCCTCTTCAAATCTTTTCCCATCTTGGTGATTCCCGGGTGTACCGAATATCGGCTGCAGTGAGCTTCCATCATGATGTCCTCCAGGATCTGGCCTCCTGCCGGTATGTAGACCCTGCCTCTGAAACACAGGAGACCATCCCTAAAAGAGTAATCTCCTGTCGTACCTTCCTCCAAGGCTCGGAATAGTGGCTCAGCTCTCTCATCCAGCATCTGCCCATCTCTGCTGCGGTCTCGAATATCATCAGTAGTAACCATCGACCCCAGGTACTCCATGTATAGCTCCGGGTCATCCTCAGACACTAGTAAAATCTGCATCTCCTTTAATGCTTTAACCAACTCAAAGGCCATCAGCTGCGGGCCTACTCCTGACATACTCGCTCTCCGGCTCAGAGCAGCTGCGACCACGTTCACTTTCCCCGGATGGTAGTGTATGGTATACTGGTAGTCCGACAGAAACTCCACCCAGCGTCTCTGCCTGATGTTTAACTCCTTCTGGGTGTCGACGTACTTCAAATTCTTATGGTCGGAGAAGATATCGCAATGTACTCTGTAGAGATAGTGTCGCCAGATCTTAAGAGCAAAAATAACTGCCCCCATCTCTAAATCATGCACGGGGTAGTTCTGCTTGTACTGCTTCAACTGACGGGAGGCATAGTCTATGACGTGCCTGTTCTGCATCAGAACGGCACCCATCCCCTGATAGGAAGCATCTGTGTACACCTGGAATCCTTCCTTCCCTGATGGAAGAGCAAGGATGGGATCCGAGGTGAGACAATCCTTCAGCTCCTGGAAAGCAGATTCGCATCGAGGTGTCCAAATAAAAGGGGACTCCTTCGTCTGTGACGTAAGAGGGAGAGCAATCTAAGAGAACCCATTTACGAACTTCCGTTAATAGCCGGCAAGTCCGAAGAAACTTCGAACATCCGAGGCTGACTTTAGCGGTGGCCAATCCCGTACTGCCTGGACCTTCGCCGGATCCACTGCCAGACCTGCTCCACTAATGACATGGCCCAGAAAGGCCACCTCCTTTAGCCAGAACTGGCACTTGCTGTACTTGGCATACATCTCATGCTCCCGCAGCTTCTCCAAGGTCAAGGTCAGATGTCTCGCGTGCTCCTCCTCCGTCCTTGAATAGATAAGGATGTCGTAGATGAATACGATAACGAAGACGTCCAGATACTCTTCGAACACCCGATTCATCAAGGTCATGAATGCGGAGGGTGCATTCGTGAGCCCGAACGGCATTACGGTAAACTCGTACAAACCATATATTCTGCTGAAGGCCGTCTTCGGGATTTCCTCCTCCCGAATGCGAAGCTGGTAGTACCTGGATCTCAGATCAAGCTTTGAGAACCAATGGGCTCCCTCCAGCTGGTCAAATAGCTCGTCTATCCTTGGTATGGGATAAGTATTCCGGACTGTCAGCCTATTCAGGGCCCGGTAATCTATGCACAGTCGAAGGGTCCCGTCCTTCTTCTTAATGAATAACACCGGAGCTCCCCATGGTGAAGAGCTAGGTCGAACGAACCCGGCCTCCACTAACTCCTGAAGCTGGCTTCGAAATTCAACCAACTCCTTTGGGGCCATTCGATAGGGAGCTCTAGATACCGGCTTAGCCCTCGGTACGAGCTGAATCTGAAAGTCCTTCTCTCGGTGCGGGGGTAGCCCTGGTAGCTTCTCCGGAAACACGTCGGCGAAGTCCCGCACTACTGGAATATCTGAAATGGAGTCCTTGGCCACGACCGCCTCAAAAAGGACCTGATAAACTTCTTCCCCCTGCAGGTGGGCCTTAACGGCCTGCACAGACGATAATAAGGTACGAGGTGCATGTATAATACCTTCGATGACAATGAAGGAGTTGTCGTGCCTCACGGTGATCCTCTTCGCCATGCAGTCAATCTGGGCATGGTTCCAGCACAGCCAAGTCATGCCCAGGATCAGATCGTAATCTGGCATCTTCAGAATCGTCGCTGGTGCCTCAAATGCCTTCCCGTCGATCCTCATTTCCATATTGCAATGAGCAAAGGTCATTATCTCTGATCCATCGGGTAGGAGCACCCTCATCATCTTCCCGGTGAATGGCTCCACACCTTCCAGTCCTTTCACGAAATCCTCCGACACGAACGAGTGCGAAGCACCCGTGTCGAAGACAGTGTGAGCGGGCTTGCCGCTAACGAAGACTATGCCTGGGGTAGATAAGTGTCTTAGTATTCTTTTTGTAGTTGTCTTCTCTTAATTTATAATTAGGTTATGTCTAGAATACTAGTTCATCTGAAGAAAATTAAAAAGTACTGCTATACCTGCGATAACCTTCTCCGGGTTTCGGGGCTGTGTCAGGTCTAGAGCATACACCTGCTCCCTCTCTGGCCTGCGGCCTCGATCCTGAAATCCTCGTCCTCGGTCCTGTCCTCGTCCGCCAAATTGTCGGGGAGGTGGAGCACCCTGATGTGCTGGTGGGGGTGCTTGCCTCATAGGGCAGTTCCTCTTGATATGCCCCGGCTGATTGCAATGAAAGCATACCGGTGGCTGCTTTGCTGTCCTTGGCATCCCCAGCATCTGTATAGGCTGGGAAGCCAATACCCCCTGACTCCTCTGCTCCTGCCAAAACTCCTGACAAGGCTGATCTCCGTTCCTTCTATCCCCAATAACTTGGCCTCGGGGACGGTCTCTATGACCTCCAATCACTGTATCATCAGCCGGTCTCTTCCAGCTCTTCACTGTAAGCTGATCCGCCTCTCTCTTCTTATCCATCTCCAAAATCCTGGCCAGATTCCCCTCTGAGACGAAAAGGAGGGTCTGTCTCAAGTCGTCTTGCAACCCCTTATAAAACCTCCGGGCATAGCCAACATCGTCTAACTGGTAAGCGTCTGCTTAACGGGCCAGGTGAGTGAACTCCTGATAGTAATCCACCACAGTCCTGTTCTGCTGCCTCAATCGCGGGAACCTATCCTCCAGGTCATCCCTCGCCGACTGAGGTACAAAATGTCCCAAGAGCACTGCTCTGAAATCCTCCCAAGTAATATCAGCGCAATCCATCCCCGCAAAGGTGGTGTCCAGCTGAGATTTCCACCACCTCTTTCCGTGTAACTCTAGCCAGGAGACCGCTAAAGCAACTGCCTCCTCAGTGGGGCATCGAATCCCCGCTAGCATCTCGTAAATGGTATCCAACCATTCTTCCGTACGTACTGCAGACTCCGTCCCCTGGTAGGATGGAGGGGAAAGTCCCCGGAAGACAGTCATCCAGTTGGCCTGGGGGTTCGGCTGTGGGGCCGGGGCTTGCTGAGCTCTGAAGGCCTCCAGAATGGCCGTCAGTGTTTGCCCCATCTCCGTCTCCTGGAACGGAGCTGGAGCCGGCGGAGGTGGGACCACATTCAGAGCCTGAGGTGTCCCCTGCTGTGGTGTAGGGTTCGTCGCAGGCTACAAAGAAAAATTCTATTTGTTAGAGGATGTATGAATGGAATATAAAAAAGGGTAGGATGGACTTTCACATGTGATTTCCCTTATGGGCACACCACTGCTTCCACTGCTAGTTTGTCCGCAAACTAAGCTCGCACGGGGGTGGCCCAAGGTTTCGTGGACTACTTCTCTTCCGATCGAGGTCTCCTCTGATACCACTTGTAAGACCCCCTTTTTTTCTTATTAGAACACCGGGGTCTTAGCCCAGAACTACCGCTTTGCGTTGGCACCTACTCACGGGAAGGCCGCCACTACAAAATGCAAATTCTGCGGCCCTTTTCGATCACCAGAGAGAGAAGTAATTACACATAAATGTAAACAAGTCCACAGAAACATGTAAATAAAAGTGAAACCACATCCAGTCCATCAGTAGATAATAACAGGAAATAGATAATAGAAGTACTGCAAAGATACAATTCAGAAGAAATATAGATAGACGGGCTCGAGCCCGGTACTTCAGAGTCCTCACTATAAATCACTCATCGCGGAAGCTATAAAAATACTAGTCACTCATGGAGCTGGTCGCAGGTGCACCGTTGCTAGACTGACCCACCTCCATGCGCACCGTACTCCACTTAGCTCACTCAATGCCGTCCAGGTTATGGCATTGAGTGAGCTCTGCTCACTCAACGCCATTCAGAATACACCAAATGGCGTTGAGTGCAGTCAGTGCACTCAACGCCGTTCAGATTATGGCATTGAGTGCACTCAACGCACTCAACGCCATCCTGCCTGACCATTTACGGCATTGAGTGAGCTAAGCTCACTCAACGCCTTCCAGTCTACGGCGTTGAGTGAGCTCAGCTCACTCAACGCCATCCTGCCGACACCAGATGGCATTGAGTGCAGTCAGTGCACTCAACGCCATTCAACTTATGGATTTGAGTGAGCTAAGCTCACTCAATGCCATCCCGCTTATGGCTTTGAGTGAGCTAAGCTCACGCAACGCCATCCAGCTTATGGCTTTGAGTGAGCTAAGCTCACCCAACGCCATCCAGCTTATGGCTTTGAGTGAGCTAAGCTAACTCAATGCCATCCAGCCCACGGCGTTGAGTGAGCTTAGCTCACTCAACGCCATTCCCAGGTCACGGGCGTGACAGATCGGTCACGGGTGTGTCAGGCCCGTGTTGAAATTTCTGAGACCGACGATCGTCTTCCTGAGGTCGACGATCGTCGAAGGGGTCATGCCCTAGGTCACAGGCATGACGGGTCAGTCACGGGCATGAACACCCCTTTACTCGAACTTTTTTGTCGATAATCTTCAACTCCTGGGTTTCCTAAGGTTCTGTTATGACAAAACCACTTCCAGGGGTCTAGCCGGAAATGGGATGTTACATAAAGACATGCGTCATCATCCGGGAGAAGGTGCTAGGGGCATTGGATAACCCAAAGGGCATCACCAACCACTCATACAACCTGTCCTTAGACTTGAACACTGTCTTCCACTCATCCCCCTCTCGGATCCTAATCTGGTGGTAACCACTCCGTAAGTCTAACTTTGAGAAGATAGTGGCACCCGAAAGGACATCCAAGAGGTAATCTAGTCGCGGGATTGGAAACCTATATTTTCTAGTAATTTTGTTGATAGCCCGGCTATCAACACACATGCTCCAGGTGCCATCCTTCTTAGGGGCAAGAAGGTCCGGGATAGCACATGGGCTCATACTCGTCCTAATGAATCCCTTACTCAGTAAATCCTCTATCTGGGTTTGTAACTCTTTGTGGGCGGCGGGATTAAGCCTATAGTACGGTTGGTTGGGTAAGGACGATCCGGTGATAAGGTCTATGGCATGTTGTATATCTCTAAGCGGTGGAAACGACGAAGGCAACTCGTCCGAGTAAACGTCCCTAAACTCATCCAACAATACCCGTAGCTCCCGGGGTAAATCATCCAACACGCTACTATCAGTCTTAGCACTCATGAGAACGAGAGAATACATCATACCCTCGACGAAAGAATCCTTCACAAATTCTTTCCTACCAACTAAGCTCAATGCTTTCCTCTCTACTGGGACGGTGGTATCCTTAGCCAACACTACCGGCTCTTTTGGTACAGTCAGCCTCAAGGTGACGGTCTTGCCGTTGAATTTGAACTCATATGTGTTGGCGCGACCATAGTGCATCACATAACGGTCGTAGAGACATGGGCGGCCTAACAACACATGATAAACGTCCATTGGCAAGACGTCGCACCAAACCTCATCCGTGTAGGATTTGAATGATAGGGGGACTAGGCATCGCTGGGTAACTTTAATAGTAACCTTACTAATCCAAGCAACCTGATAGGGGGTCGGGTGCGGTTCAGCAGTCAAGGATATACGCTTAACGGCGTTCTCAGAAATGGCATTCATGCAACTACCACCATCAATAACAAGTTTGCAAAGCTTCTCGCCACTCTTAAAGATCAAGGAAAATATACTCGTCTTCTTCCAGTCTTCTACGGGACGAGGAGTGGTCAAAATACAATGCATCACCATGAGGCGGTGATCGTCCTCCAAGTCAATAGGGACTCCTTCTGGGTCCCTCTCCTCTGCGGCCTCGTATACATAGTCGTCAGGGTCAGTAGCTGGATCTAATAAGGCTAGTGTTTTCGTCTTTGTTGGCCATTCGTAGGCATAATGGCCTTGAATGCCTCAAGAGTAACAAGTGGTGTTAGCCTTGCTAACCTTCCTTATAGGGATACGCTCACTCGCAGGGTTCTTGGTGTTCCTAGCGGTGATCACGACTGACTTCGACTCGAGGGATTTGAACTTTCCCTTATCAGGATATGTGGAAGAAGATGCCCTAGTGGTAGACTTATTATTCGCATGAGCGTAACGGGAGTGAGCCTTAGAGGCTAGGTGCTTTTCAATGTCGAGGGCGGCATTGAATGTCGTGTTCAGATCCGTGTGACCATATCGTAAGAGCTTCCTTTGGATATCGGGGTGAAGTCCCTTTCGAAATCTAGATAAAGTGACTTCGGGGATCTCCCTAAGGTCACATCGCACCATACAGTCCTTAAGTTCACCCATATATTCAGCCACCGACATTGAGCCTTGCCGAAGGGTAGCAAGCTCATCGAACATCTGTGTCCGATGGTACGCGGGAACGTACTGATCGGTCAACAGGTTCTTCATCACTAGCTAACCTTTAAGGGGGGCTCCGTGTTCAGTTCCTAACCTTCGCTCCTCATTCAGCCAAAATGTCTTCGCACGACCTGTTAACTTCATCCGGGCAACTTGGACCTTTTGTGGATCCGTCAGGTTGTGCCACTCGAAGTAACACTCCATGTCCACAGTCTAGTTTAGGAAGGTTTGGGGTTCTCCCATGCCATCATAAGTGGGGGCATTTATCTTAATGTTCCTAGTAATATCAACGCCTCGCTCGGGGCAGTGTCCTCTAGGGGGCACCCGTGGGGAGTCCCCATCAGAATCCGAATCTGAATTTTGTTGGTGCCGGTTGGGCCAGTCAACATTAGCGGGAGGCGGGGTGGCCTTTGTTTATTTTGAAGGATCTGTGTTAACATGTGCCTAAGCTCAGTCATTTCGGTATGTAGACCTGCTATAGCCTGGGTGTTGGGATCGTCATGCTCATTCGCAGCCATCCTAGACGTAGACGGAATCGAATATTCTGATCCTAGCCTAGTGCGCATTCAAGTTTAGAAAAATCTTGGAAAGATGATTTTTCCTAGGGCTGTAGCTATACTGAAAATAAGATATTTTTATAGATTCCCAACGTGAATAACATGTAGATCGTTAAAAAAAATTTTTTTTAAAATTTCACTGAAAAATAAGGAATTTAGCCCGCTATTGGCAGACCACAAAAAAATATTTTTTTCATTTTCTAAAGATCCGAACGACCAACAAGGAACGCAGAGAGGATGCTTGCAACGTCGAAGTTGAAACGACCGCCTAAGATACCAAATTGATGCAGCGTATGTCACCGCGAAAAAGTTAAACGAGAAAACTCTAGTTCGCCTACAACGCACTCTTGATCGTTCGCACTTACTCAAGCATCTATCTGATGGCGAGGATGCTCCGCCATTTGCTCGTGCCGACATGGATCTCTCTTTTGCTCGCCGCCACTACATGTTCGAGGATATTGACGGTCGTTGCCGCAACCGTCGTCGCCTCCATCACATGGACCCCTCTTTTGATCGCCGCCGCTACATGTTCGTTGATTTTGATGACCATTGCCGCAAGCTTGAAGGTTGGGACTTTGCCGCAACATCCTCCGCCAAAGCCACATCAAAAGCCACGACACCCTCCGCCATAGCCGCGTCAAAATCTCTGTCGCATCAACGCATGAGATTATAATTTTATTGCTTAATTTCTGCATTTTAATTTCAGCATTTTATAACTAATTTCAGCATTTTATTTTTGTTCAATATGGCCTATGTTTAGCCATGATTAGTGCATTAGTGGCTAGGATTTTAGTTTGATGAGATGAAGGGTGATGGAGAGGTGTACCAAATTATATATACACATGTATGTGAAGTGGGAGAGATGAATTGAAGAAGAAAAAAAAGAAACCCCTAAACCTATTTTCGGTTTGCTGTAGCCGCCCCCCTTCCCCGTTATCTAGGCCTGGCCGAGTCTGCATCCCGACGCCCAGGAAAGCGCCGATTGGCTGCTGCTGCCGCCCCTCTTTGGGTGTCCTGCTGCTGCTCCGGCGACCTCCTACCTCCTCCGGTGTGACTCCGAAGAAGGCGGCTCGGCACTTCCTCATCCGGTGTGACTCCGGTGACCCCTTTTGGACGTGCGACTCTTCCATAGCTATCCTCCTCCTCCTCCTCTCCTCCTCTTTAATTTCAGAAGTTGTGGGTAACGATCTTCCTCCCCCTACACTTGTGTGTTTCTTCTAGCTAGATTGTGAGATTGGTGGAGATTGTGATTTCATATTTCATCCTAAATTTTGATTCAAGTGCATGCTTAAAATCTGAAATTTGTTATTGCATTTTGTTAACCGATTTTCGCGAAGATTTCCGTAAGGGTAGGTCCCCTTGGATGTTTGCAAGCCGGGGTTTGTTTAGCCTTTGGTTTCGAGCGGATCAAGAGGATTTGGTATATCCTCGTATGGTTTTGTTTTAAGGGATATATTTGGACTACATTCCGAATTGCAATCTTTAGTCCGGAAGCCCTCTTTGTGAATGGAAATGTTGATGATGCGATGCTAGATGTATGGTTAGGATATGATAAATGTAATTGTGTATGTTCGTGCAGGTTTGGGTGAGATTTTCCCCGTTGTGAAATCGCGCATTTACAAACGAAACTCTGCCGAAATTTCGAGTTTTGCGCGCACACCACGTGTTCGCTCAAATTCCCCTTAGGAGTCTTTCGTCTTTTTCGTACCTTAATTCCATTTAGGGAGTGGCCTACATCAATTTGGTATCAGAGGGAGGTTGGCAGATGTCGGTTGGCAAATTATGAAGAGTTTATTAACGGATGAGTATTACCCTCCATACTGCCGCTCTCTGTTGTCTGATTATTTGAGTGAGTTGCCGCCTAAGATTTTGCCTATACCGAACAAGCACGTTCCCCCATACTCTCGTATGACGACGTCTCATGATTTTATTTCTCCCCACCGGGACACTAGACCGCTTTTTGATTATAGGAGTGATGATAGGCCTCGCGTTAGATCCGTTCCCCAAAAGGATCCTATCATTTTGAGTACACCTACACCTGTCGTGCGGGAACCAGAGCATGCTAGGTCCCCTGTTCCACCATCTGTTGTTATCTCGACTAGGGATGTTATCCAGTCGAAGGTTAGGCATAGGAATCCAGTTAAGGTTGCCAAGGAGATGGCTTTATGTGATTCTTGTGGTGTGACTGGCCACTACGCCGTGACATACCCCACAAAACCTAGGGCTTCAGCTATATCAGTCTCCCTTCCGGAACCACCCCAGACTACCTCTGAGATTGTTGTTGATCCTAATCTGGATGTTGATATGGTATCTTCTGATTTTGTTGAGGATGTCCAGTTAGCTGAGAGTATCCTGGCATGTTCCATAGCGCCTGATGATTCTGCCGATTTATCTGACGATGTGGAGACTGGATATCCTAGCGACTTGGATGATGATTTTTGGGATTTTGATGAGACTTTGACTTGTGAGAGTACCCCTTTAGCCACTACATGTCATGTTAGTGATATTTCAGTTCACCCTACTATTGAGTACCCTCTCGAGTCTATGATCCCTATGTCGAGTGAACCTCGATCTGATTTTTCTGAACTTAAATCTGAGCTATCTGTGGAGCCAGAGATTGAGGATTTCTCAATTACTATGTTGGATGAGTTTCCTCCTAAGGGTAGCGTATCTTTGGGCGATTCTTCTAATGTTTGCCCAGACGTGAGTTTCCCGGATGACTGCCCCGTGATTGAGTCACTGTTGTGTGAGATTTATTTGGATTTGGATTTAGTCCCGGGCTCGATTTTACCAACCATCCCTCCTGCGTGTGTGCCTACATTTGATATCATTTTAGGACATGGATCCGCTAGTCATAGTCTACGCTTTTATGATATTCCTACTTGGATACCCCCTACACTAGCGTTGGCCCCTCGTTTAGATGCTCTCGAGCTGATCCTAATAATCGTTGAGGAACCGAGCGATGACCCAGAGTTAGCTGACGTACCTACTGAGTTGGAAGATTTACTTTGCGAGGGAGCCGTACGTTTGGATCGATTAGCAGACTTGTTAGGACACAAATTGATTTTACCTAGTCCGATCCACTTAGTTAAACCGTCGTTATTAGCACCTCCGCTTGAGATGTCTAGTGAGCTATGTATTAGTGAGTATCTGCCGGCGGGCATGTTTTCTTTTGCGACTGCGTATGATTTCACGGCGACTGTGCATATTGATTTGGTGCCCTCACGACATTGTTACCCGCCAAATCAATTTGCACATATTTTTCGTCCATCCTGGTACGAACTGCATGTAAACATATCATTGCCTTATGCCAGTATCTATGAGTTGCATCACTTTCACGCCCGTTCTCCTTCGAGTGCTTCTGACTGCAGGATTGATGATTCTAATTTAGTCTGGTTATCCCACGAGTGGGTACCTTCGGGTTCCGTAACAAAAATTTTACAGTGGAGCGCCGACCCTTTCATGATTTTCAAGAATTTTGGATTTAATGCAATTTCTTTGGATTTTTACGATGCAATCGGTTTTTCACCGCATTTCAATTTTTCGGATTTAATTTTGCAAATCTGGTCTCCATATGAGCGACTTTCCCCGACGTTTCTCTCTTCCACTTCAAATTCTCGTGGGTTGAGAGGTGAGATTTTTTTCCGTGTCGATCTTCCATTTGGGTTTACTGGGTCTCGCATTGGATGGTAAGATCTGCACTGTTTTTCTTTATGCTGACACATCTATGAGGTTTCCTGCTGTTCTTGATCATGACAGGCTCTGTTCTATTGCGGACTCCCGTAATGTTTGTCCTGCCCCGTGGATGTCCGCTCTTGCTATGCTACCTGTGGATGTTGCTGTCTCCTGTTTTTCTCTCCCTGGCCACTCATCGGAGATGAGTGATTTTGAGCGGGGGAGGATTGATGGCGAGGATGCTCCGCCATTTGCTCGTGCCGACATGGATCTCTCTTTTGCTCGCCGCCACTACATGTTCGAAAATATTGACGGTCATTGCCGCAACCGTCGTCGCCTCCATCACATGGACCCCTCTTTTGATCGCCGCCGCTACATGTTCGTTGATTTTGATGACCGTTGCCGCAAGCTTGAAGGTTGGGACTTTGCCGCGACATCCTCCGCCAAAGCCGCGTCAAAAGCCACGACACCCTCCGCCATAGCCGCGTCAAAATCTCTGCCGCATCAACGCATGAGATTATAATTTTATTGCTTAATTTCTGCATTTTAATTTCAGCATTTTATAACTAATTTCAACATTTTATTTTTGTTCAATATGGCCTATGTTTAGCCATGGTTAGTGCATTAGTGGCTAGGATTTTAGTTTGATGAGATGAAGGGTGATGGAGAGGTGTACCAAATTATATATATACATGTATGTGGAGTGGGAGAGATGAATTGAAGAAGAAGAAAAAAGAAACCCCTAAACCTATTTTCGGTTTGCTGTAGCCGCCCCCCTTCCCCGTTATCTCGGCATGGCCGAGTCTGCCTCCCGACGCCCAGGAAAGTGTCGATAGGCTGCTGCTGCTGCCCCTCTTTGGGTGTCCTGCTGCTGCTCCGGCGAACTCCTACCTCCTCTAGTGTGACTCCGAAGAAGGCGGCTCGGCTCTTCCTTATCCGGTGTGACTCCGGTGACCCCTTTTGGACGTGCGACTCTTCCATAGCTATCCTCCTCCTCCTCCTCTCCTCCTCTTTAATTTCAGAAGTTGTGGGTAACGATCTTCCTCCCCCTACACTTGTGTGTTTCTTCTAGCTAGATTGTGAGATTGGTGGAGATTGTGATTTCATATTTCATCCTAAATTTTGATTCAAGTGCATGCTTAAAATCTGAAATTTGTTATTGCATTTTGTTAACCGATTTTCGCGAAGATTTCCGTAAGGGTAGGTCCCCTTGGACGTTTGCAAGTCAGGGTTTGTTTAGCCTTTGGTTTCGAGCGGATCAAGAGGATTTGGTATATCCTCGTATGGTTTTGTTTTGAGGGATATATTTGGACTACTTTCCGAATTGCAATCTTTAGTCCGGAAGCCCTCTTTGTGAATGGAAATGTTGATGATGCGATGCTAGATGTATGGTTAGGATATGATAAATGTAATTGTGTATGTTCGTGCAGGTTTGGGTGAGATTTTCCCCGTTGTGAAATCGCGCATTTACAAACGAAACTCTGCAGAAATTTCGAGTTTTGCGCGCACACCACGTGTTCGCTCAAATTCCCCTTAGGAGTCTTTCGTCTTTTTCGTACCTTAATTCCATTTAGGGAGTGGCCTACATCACTATCGCCCACAATACGTTTCCTTTCCGCATACAAACCAAAACAAATCGGAGGAGTGCCAACTCTAAAACAGCGATCAAAATAAGAGTCGACTTGTTCCCTAAGAAAATGCAAAGGTTGTCAATCCTTTTCAAGAACAAGACCAAGGCGACAAGCCAAGATCCGCTCCAGCAAAATGGATCTACCCGATCCGGAAAAAAGAAACACGATCAATAACTATTTAATCAGAGATTTGAAAGCGTTTGAGATTTTAAAATCGCGGAGAACACGATGGTTCTTCCTCCACCAACCTCACAATAAGAAAACACAAGAGAAAGAGAAGAGTTTACCCAACAAGGAAGATCAAGCACGCAAGATAAGTGGGAGAATCACTCTCTCCACGGAACCACCGGCTTCACACCGAATTGGGCTGCAGCCTTCTTACTTGGAGTCGCACTGAAGGAAGCCATGCCGGAGTCGCACCGAACGGGATGGAGGTAGCAAAGGGGGCGGCTTCACACCACAAGGGAGGGGGCGGCTTCTCACAGCTTGGCCGAAATTTCCTCTTTTCAAGGGGAGGTTTTTAGGTTTTCCAAATCTTCTTCATCTCATAAAAAGTCTCCTTTAAATAGGAGTTACAAATGAAATCTAAGCATCCGAGATTTGAGATTAAGATCTCATCAATCTGGATGGTTAATAGCACACCAAATGTCTAATAACACACCAACATGAAAATAAAAATATTACAAGTTATATTTTAAAGAAAATATATTTAAACTAATTAAAACTATTTAAAACTTCTTCAAGTAGGCTTTGCGCGCCGCGGATGGAGGTTGTAACGTAGTTTTTTGTTAGCGCCCGTGGCGTTGTCATGACGCCTAAAATCTTTAAGTTGTTGCGCCGCGGCAATCGGGTCATCATCAAAAAGTGTTGGAGGAGTCGTGCCATCATTAACTTCATGAACAAGCTGTAACAACCCAAAGATAGTGGACTTTGAGTGGCACAGACCCAGTCACGTGATTTTTTACCCAGTTGAGGGGTTTTTCCACATTAAAACTGCTCGTGTACAATCGACCTACTCTATTCACTATGTGCATGCTCGACCGTTTCGATAGCTAAGACAGTCCAAGTATTCCGGCCAGACAGGGATGTCAAGTTAGACTGCAACAGTTTGGCATCATTTGTGGGAAACGAGTTCCAAACATCCTCAGAATATTGTTCCCCCAGCACAATGATACTTAATATAGAACTTTCAACCCTACAGTTTCCAAGAAACCACTTCAATGGCAAAGAGAAGCGCCTGGATAGCTGAAGCATCGGTCCCAAGAGGGCACACCGAGCCATCCCACTCCAATCTACCTGTAGATGTGCCCCTTGAGGCAGAAACTGTTCTCGCCCTAGTAACAAGATTGGAGGGGCGAGTTCGATAAATGGAGGAGCAACAAACCGTGATTCTCACTCTCCTCAGAAATATGGGACCGCCTCCGGCTCAGCCGCCTGCACCGGCCAATCCCCCGCCTCCACTAATCCATGGCCTACCAAGAGAAAATCCGTAAAGAGAAGCATCAGAAGAATTATCCGATGTCGCTAGTTCCATTCACTTGATCCTCAAGGAGGCCAGAGCCAGTCGTCGCGACCAAATCCTGAAAGAAGAACCCAGCTTTACGGCACGTGAAATATTCACTCGGGAAGAGACACGGGAAGTGATCGCCGAGGAATGCAGACAGGTCGGTGACAAGATATTCTACCCTGACGACTGCTTCACCAAGGCTCCCCGCATGCACCCCTTGTTCTGTCTCACCCAGTCCCGCGCGGCTTTAAACTACCAAATATCGAAACCTTCGACTAGACAGATAACCCGTTAGAACATGTCAATCACTTTACTATGATCATGAGGATCTATAATGCGCCTAACCAGTTACTCTATCAAGTCTTCCCAGTCACTCTTAAAGGCCAAGCTCGGACCTGGTTCCACTCTTTAAGGGAATGAACTATCACAAACTTTGTAGAATATACAAGGGAATTCGCCGACCAGTTCTTCACATTTCTCAGGGATTCGACAAAACAAGGGGGAATCCTTGAAGGAGTTTTTCCACTTGTTTACCACAGAGGCCCGCCTGATTCCGGGAGTAGATCTAGAACTCCTAAGGGGGGTATTTCTTGGAGGACTTCTCCCTAGTGGCTTCTACTCGGCACTAATGAGGGAAATCGTCCCTAGCTACCCAGACCTTGTACACCACATAGAAGCGCAGATAGCAGCAGATGAAGCTATTAAAGCCCATTGTCAGCAGTTTGATGGAGACCAGAAATGCAAGATGGATAGAGAAAAACCCTTAAAAGTCCAAGAAGGAATAATTCAGGAAGAACGCCGGAATGGCCAGCGACGGCGTGACTTTCAGAAGGACCAGTCACCGTGAGAATACACTATATTATAAACCACCCGCACTAATGTAATTTACACCATCTAGAATGAATTGGCTCTACACTGTCCCAAGCAGCCTACCCCAAATCCTTGAAGTGAGCAGTCAAAGTACTATGAATTCCATGGAGCAATCGGGAACACCACAGAGGAGTGTGCAAGACTGAAGGACAAAATAAGGCGTCTAGTTCGCTAGGGACTCCTGAGCAGGTTCTTGCAAAGATGCCAACAAGATCAACAAGCTCCCCCTAGGCAGGCAAGAGATAAGAAGGATGCCCAGCAAGGAGGAGCCAATGGCCGATAAATAGTGGGGAACATCAAAACTATCATCGGGTCGACAACTCTCTCTACCCAGATACTTTCAGTAGGCACCCAGGGAGATTTAAGTGGCAAGCAAGACTCCACCATAGCCTTCGAGGATGAAGATCTCGAGCGAATCCAGACACCCCACCGAGACCCTCTCGTGATTAGCCCAGGGATCGGTGATCCCTGCTATAAGGTCGAAAGGATACTCGTCGATAGCGGGAGTTCAAGTGATGTCTTATTCCTCTCCACACTTCAAAGTATGAAGCATACCATCCAACATCTCATGCCAGCAGTCGAACCTGTGTACATCTTTGACAACCATCCAGTCCGAGTCCAAGGAACGATAATGCTGACAGTCACCATAGGAGAATTTCCAAGGCAAGCTACGCATAAAATCCAGTTTGTCATGGTACATTCATGCTCAGCCTACAATGCACTTAAGGAGACCCATTCAGTCAATCTTCAAAGTCATTCCTTCAATCTCGGCCTCACCATGAAATTCCCCACTACTAGAGGGATAGGTATCGTACGTGGAGACCAAGAAGCTGCTAAGATTTGTTACTCTAACCAAGCCCAGCCAATTAAAGTCGTCGCCCTGAATATCAGTGACTCTTTATTTTGAACTTCCTAAAAGTTTTTTTTATCATATTCTAACTCCATGATGAGGAAAGGACCGCAAGCCCGAACACATGTAGACAATCAGTTATTCAAATATTGTGTTTCCCCTTCAACAGTGTCCGACTAGTTTTAGGTAAGACTAAGCCGCGAGTGATCCTTATTTGAACTAAGCCACGAGGGATCCTCGTGCGAACTAAGCCACGAGTGATCCTCGTGCGAACTAAGCCGCGAGCGATCCTCGTACGAACTAAGCCTCGAGCAATCCTCGTGTGAACTATGTCGTGAGTGATCCTCGTGTGAACAAATTCACGAGCAATCCTCGTGCGAACTAAGCCGCAAGCGATCCTCATGCCAACTAAGCCATGAGCATCCTCATGCGAACTAATCTACGAGCGATCCTCGTGCGAACTAAGCCACAAGCAATCCTCGTGCGAAAGGTAAGACTTCACATACGGTTTGAATACGAAAGCTATTCACCGAACATGCTTTTCTACGCCAGGACGTCGTCAGGGCCTACCCCACTAATTTTTTTAGTTGTCTACCTAAATCACCTAGAGGGGGGTGAATTGGTGAGATCTGCGTCTTTTTGCGGAATAAAAACTTCAAAGAGCGGAGCGCAGAAAATAAACAAACAAGCAACAAGAACACAAGATTTATAGTAGTTCCCCAACCTTGGGTACGTCCACTCTCCACCTCACCGATCTACCAACACGCTATACTTGGCTAATTCACTATTACCTCAGATTGAAAACCAACCCTACAACCCGGAGCAACACCCCTATAACTCAATCCTCAAAATGGGATCTACACTCAGAAGAAAAAGAACTTCCTACAAAACTCGGAGACAAAATCTGCTACAAGATTAAAGATGTAAGACCCTTTTTTTTCTTTTTAAAAACCTCGGGGTCTTATGCCCAGAATCGTCGTTTTGCGGTGGCACCGACACTCGGGAAGGTCGCTGCTACAAAACGCCGATTCTGCCAGCCTTTTCGATCACTAAATATAGAGAAGCAATACATAGTTATGAATAAAACTAAGTACACAAGTCATATGTAAAATATAAAATGTCCCAATCACATCAAGTCCATAAATATAGAAACAAGAATGAGAGTATTGTAATGAAATAAAACAGCTCAACAGAAATATAAACAGGCTTAAGCCCTGTACATCATATCCTCACTACAGTCTCTCGCGGAAGCTATGAGAAATATTAATCACTCACGGAGCTGGTTACTGGTGCTTCGGTACTAGACTGGCCCACCTCTATGCGCACCGTACTCCGCTGGTGCTAGTCCCCCTGCTGCCGGACCCTGTCTCCCATCCGGAGCCCCTGTAATATTGTGGTCTGAAAACCATTAGTCATAAAGACTAAGCCCTATCATCCCCTACCCCTCCCCCCATGGCTCCTAGGCACCGTGCGGGGAGAAGGAAAGGGAAGCTATGAAAGTGGAGAGTACAAAAAGGTTGGTGACAGTGGAACTAGTCTAGCAGTTTAATATAGCAGGTAAAATTGTACAAGATACATTAGATAAGTAGGAAATATGGAACCTTAACTTATATGTTTGCCACATAAGCCAAGGGATCTTCTACGAGTCTCTCATCGTATAAACAGTCCCATCCCTATTTATACGATAGGGTGTCAATTATAAACAGTTAACATGTATTATAAAGAATAACCCTAACTTATAGACTTGCCCAGACAAGCCTATAAACTAAGAGGTCGTATTGCAAGGCCTAATGTATAAAGCATCCCATACCGACTTATACATTAGGGGTAAGTGTTGTATGATGATATTATGATATTCTATGTTATGGGTTAATGTTATGCAGGTGCACACACACACATGACTTTATGCGCACAGACATTTAGTTCCCCTTGTTCTGGCAGCAAGCTTCACTCCCAGGAACCTCTATAGTGGCAAATGGAGATAGTGGGTCGGGCCCCCCACTCTTAGACAGGTATCTGCACTACCAGGCCTAGCCCTTACGTATGCATCTAGAAGAACACAACCTAGAGTCACCACGTACTCTGCTGGCCATATCAACCAGACTTTCACTGGCCAAGTTTCCCTAACACAGCCGGGTAAGTGTATCGATTTCGGTGCAAATGACCGTCCAATACCGAAGACCCACCACTTTATTTATGTGATTAAACATTCTCCTGAGCCTCGGGCTCTACGGACTATACCGTCCGTCAAAACCACCACCGAGCCTACCACTCGGTCAACCGTATCAACTAACCTCCTGTGATACCGGGGTGTGTGAAGGTGAATTCCTAGTTATACTAGTTACTCTTTATCACTTGTTCTTTCATTTTACGTTAACCCAGGACTTCCCCCGGTATACCCGGTGAAGGGTTCTCAAAGGGGCACCATGAACTATGATGGTAGTAGTAGCCCAAAGTTCCCTTTCGCAAGGCACTTACTATTATTGGTTGTTACCTAATTCCCGATCCCTTTAATTTTATAATAGTTCTATCCCTATTGTATTTTGACTCGTTCTCCCTCCACGGGGAAGACGATGTTTCGTCGACCCCGAGCGCCACTTAACACTAGCCACCTTCCTTATCTTTCTCTTGACTTCTAAGGATGCACTTATTTCACACTTCCAAATCAGTACTCTAGCATCTCAATTCTCTAAGTAATTCAGCACCCTATAGTGAATTCTGCAGTTTTACTAAACGCAGACCTCCCTAAGCTATATGATGTCTACAAAGGGAGGTACCCCAAATATTCATCCAATGACCCTACAATATTTAATGTGGGTCTATCATGAGATGTTTAATCTAAATCCAGAGGTTAACAATTTTCATAATTAATTTGGTAATTAATAAATTTTCTAAGAAATCCAAATGCCCTAGTTTTGTACATGATGTACCATTTTTCAATCATGAAAAATACTTCAAAAAATTATAATAAATACTGAGCATCTAGGTTACTGTAAATTCAAGGCCTCATAATTTTTCAGCAATATTTAAACCTCTAAACATAATTGTTGAACATAACTTACATTTATCAATATAATGAAACAAGTACTTCTAATACACTTCCAAAAATTTCAAAAAAAATCTACAGAGCTTTATAATCACATAAAAGGTCCTCTGACCAAATTTGACAAGATTTCAATGAGTGGTTAATTCAAAATAAATTCCTAAGTAGATAGTGCAATTTGAAGGGTTGTGAATGAAGTACTTTGTTTATTGATCTAAAATTCATAACAAAATTTTCAGAGATGACAAACACTATAAAAATACTTTTACCAAAATTTCATCATGATTCAAGGTCATATGACCCACTAATTAATTCCTAGGGTGTAAAGACCTAAATATTTATTTAGTGGTTTAAGTGGGGTGTATGTGTCCAACTATTGCCTAATCCCTTCCTAAGGCATTTAAACCTCCTAGGATTACATGGATTAAACCCCAAGTCCATTCAAGAACATATCACCCTATGTCCTTCACAAGCCCCCAAAGTTCAACCATAGGGTTTGAACTTGAGGCCTACGACAAACCCACCCTAATCCACCCCATAATCCATGAGGGGGTGCTTACTGTCATAACAAGCCAATGGCCAAAATTTTAGCCTTTGTTGAGGTGATTTGGACACTTAAACCCACAAGGGGCATTTTGACCTAATTACCCCCTTTTAGCAAAATCTAGGGTTTACTAAATCCCCAACCAAATCATCACCAAATGGGATGAAATTTTATACAGAGTCTAATAATGACCCCAAGAACCTCCCACCAAATTTTGGGAGAATTTGGAGGTCATTAGACCCATTAATTAATTCATACTGATATTATTAAATTTTTACCAAAACTATAGAAAAGTTTTCTCCAAAAATTTCCATTTTTGGACATAACCTAGGTATAGGTAAGTTTGACTCTCTGTCCAAATTTCAGGTCATTTGGACATGTGGTGAAGTGGAGGCACTCATTTTAATCTCTGACTAGCCCTATGTATAGACCTCCTCAAAATGAGTGATGTGGTAAGACCTCTTATCCAAATTAGTTAGAACAAATTTTATTTTTAAATAGACTTCAAGGGCTACAATTTGTATGTTGGACATTGTTCCTGGTTTTGCCTCTAAGTATTTTTAATATTTTATCTAACATGGCTAAAAATAGGAGGCAGAAAATACACTAATTAATATATAAATTTTCTTGATCAAGCACACATCTTAAAGCAGGATCCAGTGGCTCATGTGCTTCTTCTTCCTCCAGCCAATGGGTATGATCTACCCGACCTGGAGCCTATTCCAAGGTTGTTTCCCAGCCACCTATCCCCCTCCATGGACAGCCACCACCGCTAACACCTTCGTTGAGGTAGGGGCTATCGTCGGGCAGCGGCACAGCCGCCGGAGGGGCGGCTTCCGGCGATCCGACCACTCCATTTGTTTTTTGAAAAACCATTGAAATTCAGAAATTTTCTCACTCAAATCGGGCTCAATTGAGTCCGATTCTTAGCCCTTTTGATTCCTATGATCTAACCATAGAAGAAGAGGAAGGGGAGGACCTTTGCGGCGGTCTAGAGTCGCGCTGATCGCCAAGTTGACATGGTGGTGGTGGTGGTCAGATTTCATCAATTACACAGTTGGATGGCTTGGCTCCTTTAGGTAAGGGTTGGAAATGAGCCTCTGGAGTCCAGTGAAACTTTTAAGATGAAGAGAAGGGGGAGGGGGTAGGTGTAGGTTACCATGGCCATTAATGGCCCCCTTTAGCAAAATTCGGCCATGGTGGGTGGAGGATGAGCCATGGCTCATTTCAGTCAAAGGACAGCTAGTTGCAATGGGGCTGCACTCCCATTTTCAAAGTGGATTGAATAAGGGAGGTTGGGGAAGGGGAAGGGTGAGCCTCAAAGTCTTCCCCATTACTCCCCTCTCTTTCTCTCTCTTCCTTTTTTGGGATTTTTCTCTCTCCTAATCACCAAGCCTGAATTTGACTCCCACCTAGCCTAATATCACCCCACATGATCATTTTATCCATTATTGCATGGTTAGCCCAAGTGAATTTGGCTTGAGCTTGAGTTAGCCTATTTGGGCTAGATGGACCTAAACCTTGACTAGGGTTGACCTGGGTCACTTTGGTCTTTGGGGTTACACCCAATGGGTCCTTGGTGGCCCATTGGCCTCCCCTAAGGTTTAGGTAGGGTTGACTTGGTGCTTTGGAGGTCACTTGACCCTTAATTAGGGCACTTTGACCACTTTAGGGCTAGTGTTGACTTGGGTCAACTTTGCCTTTTTGGTTGACCCCAATGGGTTCTTGGTGACTCATTGGTCTCACTCTATGGTTAGGAAGGTATGTGTGGGTTCCATTTGGCCAAGGGAAGGTCAATTGGCTCTATATAGGTCAGTTTGACCCATTTAGGGTTAGGGTTGACTTATGTCAACTTAACCACTTTGACTGCCCATAGTGGGTCCTTAGTGATCCTATGGGCTACCCAATGTGATAGGGGTATTAGGGTAGGTTCATGGGGTCAAGTTGAAGCCCTAAAGTCAAACCCTAGGTCTAATGTTGGAGATGTGTTATAGGCAGACCAAGGTGATTTTCACCTTGGGCCTTATTCACCTGGTCTTCTAAGCTTCTTGTGGTTTTGTCATGACCTAGTCATGACAAAACTATACTTAGGGGTCTAGTTGAAAATGGCATGTTACAAAAGATGTTGTAAACAAAAGTATACAAATAAAATTATCTCAGATCTGAATCTTCAGCCTTTCTTCTTTCTTGAACTTTGAAGCTTTGTGAGAAATGGATTGAAGAAGACAAGCTGAAATCTCTAGATCTGAAAACTTGGGATCAGCATGATCAAGAGATGGATCTATAGAAATTGAACGCCTTGATCTGTTGATCTCTTCTTGCTCTAAATCACTTGAATCGGAGAAGAGCAGCGACGAGAATTTCGATGAAGAATGGAGGCTTTCCCGATTTAGAATGAATAGAACGATTCAGAATTCTTGATTTCGTGTGTTAGGGTTAGTCGAATTTGATAAGACATTTTATAGGACTTGCCTAACGGTCATAATCATAAATGACTGCACACATAGAAAAATAAGAATCGAGGTTAATTTTGAAATCATTTCCGTATGTACTTAAAGAAAATTCGAAAAAAAACTTATGCATTTCTCGAGTGAGGAGAAGAGTACTCGAGAATAATAGCTTGTTCTCGAGAAGAGTATATAGGGTTCTCAAGAACAAGTCCTTAAGAAAAATTCGGGAAATGATTTCTGGTTTCTCGAGAATTAGCTTCTATTACTCGATAACTATATAATGACTTCTTGAGAACTAACTTCACTTCTCGAGAACAAACAGACTTCTTGAAACTTAACTTCTAATTACTAGAGTACTTGTCTTCTGCTTTCTCGAGACATGGTTAGGCCTTCACGAGTAATGGATTATGTTACTCGAGTACAACACTTAGAAAATTCTGAAATGATTTTTCAGATAACTCGAAGGGAAGGTGAGTATTACTCGAGTACTGCATGACTTTCTTGAGTACTAAACAAGGCCTTCTCGAGAATAGCTTTTGCTACTCAAAAACTATACAGAGCTTAACTCGAGAAATCATTTCAGCACTACTCCAGTACAAGCTGTACTTCTCGAGTAATGGACTTAGAAAAATTCTGACTTTATAAAATAAATTTTTGTTCAAGGTATACAACAACTATTCTTTCTCCAATTACTTTAGTACTTGAAAAAGAAGTGTGTCCCAATAGAGAGGCTACACATGAGTCAACACCATGGATCACACAATGAGGGATTCCATTGTATGGTCCTGTGTTTGGTGACTCATTATTGACTGACATTGGTCTACACTTGCAACTATAACCTGCAAGCACTCAACTTGAAAAGAGTATCAAATATAAACTTAATGCATCATAGTTCAAGGGTGACTTCATAAAAATCTGGGTTATTGTGGATACAATACCCAACAATCTCCCCTTATTTGTAGAAGTCAGAACCCTCTACACTAAGGTGAATTACATCAAGATAAATAAATAAAATGACTAGTAAACAAAGTAATAAAGAGAAATGTTATGCAATGAAAATCAGATCATCAGAATTAATAAATTTATATTTATAGATAATGACCAAGGAAAAATCCAATTTCACAAAATCTTATAAAGAAACTTCTGATCTTCTTCTATCACTGCAAGCTTTACTGTTGTTTCTGCTTCTCCTTTTTCTCTTGTTGCCTCTTCTGATAACTGAAAGGTTTAGGATAATATTTGGCAGGCTAAGGAGAAGCTTTAGGATTTTTCTTTCCATACTCTGTCATATATCCTTCTCTTAGTTAAAGATTTCTCATATAAATCCCATTCATATGAGTTGTAATGATCGTTCATGTTCTCATTATAATCAACAATAAGTTTAAGAATCTCAAGGATTTGGGATTTGGAAGTTGGACTCCATATTTCAGCAATCTCTTGGGCTTTCCTTCTTTCTGCTTCAGGATTAGGAGTGGTCCTGCTAGCAGAGGCACCATCACCATACTTTCTTCTCTTAGGGATTTGCACATTAGGAGGTTCTTGAGAAGGCATATCAGTCTATTTAGATTCCTATACTTGAGCATAGCTTTCTAGAGGAGGAGCATCAGAACCTTTAGGTCTTGGAGAGAATGATGGTTGATGGACAGGAGGATACTGAGCAGTTGGATTCAAATGATGTGGAATAAGATTTGGATTAACTTGAAAATTAGGAAATATTTGGTTGTGCATCCAAACAGCTGTATCATAAGTATGGAATTTGACACCATCAATTTGATTCTGAACATCAACATGCATTTCTTTCAGCTTTCCTTCCCAAAGATTTTTCATGATAACATCAGATACTTGAAGGATTTTAGATACTTGATTAACACTTAAGGGATTTTAGATACTTGATTAACATTTTAATCACGATTAACAATTAACCAATGTGCACATCAAATAAAATAAAATACATCAACATAATCCAAATGCATCCCAGATGTGCACGGGAACATCAGCAATACTTGATGAACTGGGCTAAATCTGAACATTTAGAACACTTCTAAATCTTCAGATTTACATGCATAAGACTTGAGCAACACAAAATCCACTTATACAGTAGACAAGCTCGTCACTCTATGTATGGGATTCAAAATCCACTACATCCTTGGCTTCACAAACCAACAAAAGTGATGGTTACTGTTAAGGAGTAGAGGTCGGTACCCAACCCTTCTTGTAAACTCTGCCAAAAATGAGATGAAAACCTGGAATCTCGATCTGACACGATATTTAAAGGTACTCCATGCAATCTAATGACCTCTTCCAAATATAACTCTGCAATCTTCTTCTTGGAGTAATCAATCTTGAATGGCACGAAGTGAGCACACTTCGTCAATCTGTCAACTATGACCCGCACATAATCATGTCCTCGGGGAGATATCAGCAAACCAATAATAAAGTCCTTCGAAATACTCTCCCACTTCCAACTTGGAATATCCAAAGACGTCAGCTTACCACAAGGCCGTCCATTATCTGCCTTAACATGCTTGCAGGTGAAACACTCTAACACAAACTTGGCTATATCGTTCTTCATTCCATACCCCCAAACGATTTGCTTCAGATCTCTATACATCGTGGTAGACTGGGGTGGTAGGCAACACTAGAACCATGCGCCTCACTGCACAACCAAGCTCGAATATTCTCAATAGTGGGGATACAATATCTACCGCAGTACTTCAAAGTACCCATACCATCGATTGAAAAGTCTAGTAATTCCCCTTTCTTTGTTCTACTACGAAGGTTCTTGATGCAATCTCGGCAAGTGCACCGATCGTCGTCAAGTAATAAACTGGGGGAGTAATCCTCCGAGTATAGAACCTCTCGAGGAGTGCAGATTGGGAGTGTGATCTTCCTCGTTGGAAAGTGTTTGCAAATGGAACAAAGGTTTGGGGGTTGAGTTTTTATTTTAGAACAACTAAATTTAATTACGCGGGTCGCCTTCACCGCTTCGCAATGGTGGAATACTCCGATAAGTATTAGGGCGTGTGGTCTTAACTGTTGAGGGTCGAAAACACCTCTTCGCCAAGCTAGCCCCTAACACACGTTAGTGTGGCATATCATCAAGCAATAACCCAAAGCAAGCAATGGAAGTAAAGCCAAACTATGGACTACAAAATTTGCAATAGGAAACCATCCTGAACATTGTTAAGAGTTCCTGGAAAGTTTAGATAACATCCAAAGCATAGTAACAACATCCAAATGAGAGTAAAGAGGAGATTTACAACCCAACGTGTGAAGGCTAGCCACGATTCTCGGCCGGAGTCGAAGGTTGTCGGTCTTCGTCCGGGATCGGTAGGTGGTTGACGTCCGAGGAGGGTTGAAGTGTTGTCACCTACTTCAAAGGTGTTTTCCCCATCTTCTTCACGATCCATGAAGGATTGTAGTCACCGGAAAGCTCTCCAATTGCAGCGAGAAGGAGCTCTAAATGCTCCTCCTAAGATGGAGATGAAGAAAATAGCTGAAGATCTTCGCTTGCGGTAAAGTTTGGAGGAAGAACGGTGGCTGGAGGAAGATTTTCCCTCTCAGAGGAGCGAAAATGGTTGAATCCCTCTTGCTCTAGTCAACTCTTGAGCTTAAATATGAGTAGGTTAGAAAAATGGTCACGCATGGTTTAGCGCACGACCGTGCGTTAACCGTGTGATATTAACTTCCAGGACAAAGCTTGCGGAGGAAGATGTTGACCCGTGCGTTTTTCTCGCACACAGACGCTTCCACCTGTGCGTGAAGGAAAACGCATAGGTAACCACAAAGCGCTGAAATTTCTGGCAAGCAAGTGAAACCGTGCATTTTACTCGCGCACGGGCACTTCTGCCCGTGCGTGAACAAATCGCACGATTAACCACAGAGCGCTATAAAACTAGACAGCTACAGGAAAACCGTGCGTCTCTTTCGCGCACGGTTCAAAAGAAACCGTGCATTAAGAAATCGCACGGGTTGGTCAATCCTCTAGAGAAACCTGCAAAAAATGCACGATTTGGTAGAAAGTGTGCGCTAAGGAAACGCACGACCGTGCGTTTTCCATATGTCAGAATTCCTGATTTGGGGAAAAACTGACCACCTGCACAACAAAAACCATAGCAAGAGCAAAAGCTCCCAGCACCAATATACAACATAAAATAACCAAATCTGTACGGAGAGTACCCCAGTACTTACCCCCCGACATCCCGGTGTAATTCGCAAACCAAAATGGGCCGAAATAGTGTAACCATGGCTAAGTGAAGCCCTAATAAAATATAAGACTTTTCCTACTGAAATAGTAGTGCACATGCAAGATAATAAGCCTAGATGAGTCCGAAAAACCCTATATAAATTGGACTCATCAGTTCTGCAAATCAGGATTGTCCATTTGATGTAGCCTTATAAGCGTAATCCATGAAGGCTCTGACACTTCCAAGCTGCTTGGCGAGTTGCTACTCCTAACAGAAATGCCCATTAACAAAAACTCTCCCACCAAGGATTCCACCGAGAGACCAAAGATCTGCTCGGTCTTTCTACTCAAGGTGTCGGCTACCACATTAGCTTTGCCCGGATGATATAAAATATCAACATCATAATCCGCGATATACTCTAACCATCTACGCTGGCGCAGATTCAACTCCTTCTGATTGAAGACATACTTATGACTCTTATGGTCCGTGTAAATCTTGCACAACGCGTCATACAACAAATGTCTCCTCAACTTCAGGGCATAAATCACTGTCGTAAACTCCAAGTCAAGAGTAGGGTACTTCCTTTCGATAATCGTCAATTGCCTTGATCCATATGAAATTACCTTGCCCTCTTGCATCAATAAAGAACTAAGTCTAACGTACGATGCATCCACATAAATGGCACTCCATCATCTAGACAGATTGCCTCCCCAATTGTATCTTATCCTATGGCCCCAGTCTTTGTAATGGATGATTCTCTAGTACTAGATCTGGATGCATTGATTATGGATGACATAGAGGAAGAAAACAAGTTAGCTGCTCAGAGCATAGAAGTATATTGTTTTCCAGTTCCCTCCCCAGTTCCATCTCATGCAACAAAGGAAACAAGCTCTGATGAAGCACTAAGCGAGATTGATGCCATGTATGACAATCCTCAATCCTCTGATGATGATGATGATGATGATGATGAGGAATCTAAGAAAAAGAAAATCTCTAAGAAAAGGAAGGCTCCACCTCCTCCTGCTCCCAAACCTTGAAACACCAATGATACTCCCTACTATATCCTACAAAAAATAACCCCATACAAGGGAATGTCGGCATGGATGTGGCTCTCAAAGAATGAACAAAAGGCCAGGAAGAAAAGTAGGAGTTACTCTCCTCCCCCATCTTACAAATACAGGAAGGATCCCCCTCCTCCTCCTCCACCAACTGCTGGAGCTTCTGGAATCAGCTCTCAAAAGTCAGATGCACCTTCCAAGCCCTCATTCACCAGAACTTATCAGAGGCAAGAAAGTCCATCTAGACAGCAATCACATGGAAGCAGTCAGCAAAGAAGTACTAGCTGTACAGAACAAATAAAAGAAATAGTATATCAAAAACCAGAATTCTCTCCTCCTCAACCACAGACTAGACAAAGAAGACACTCTGTGTCACATAAACCTAAAGGAAAATACAGTGAAGCTGCACCTCAAAAATCACTGTACACTCAAAGTAGTGAAATCCAGATTGCAACAAACTTCCAAGAACAGTCAACACAATTCAGGCCTGTCACCCTACTACCCTCTCAAGAAGATCAGTCACCTGTCTGTCAGAATGATGATCAAAACTTCAGGATGTCCAGGCTTCAAGAATTGATTGCTCTGTCATAGATGAAAAAGGCCAGTGAAGAAGGACAGGATCCAACTAAATTCTCTACAATGTCTACTTATAGAGAAAAAGAACTTGAAAGACTTCAGGTGAGCAAGAAATTGTTTGACCTTGCTGATTATATGGCTAGATATCCATAGGCAATTGTTCCCAGAACTTCAACCCAGACAGTGATTGGAGCAGCAGATATATATATATATCAAAAAGAGAAGCCGTCAATCCTAACAGGGAGATTATATTTACCAAGCCTGAAGAAAAGAAGAAGGAAGCAAAATCCAAGAAGTAAAAACAGAAAATCCTGAAGAAAATTTGCTACTTGTCTTTGGTATACTTTGTTAAACTTTCTTTTCTGTTACAAAGCTTACTATGTACATATATCTATTGCACTTATTATTAAATTATCTGCCAGATATATATTATGTTCCTGCTTTGTATATTTTTTTTTCTGGTATTGAGTCTGTAATTAGTGACCTCACCCAAATAGGGGGAGATTGTTGGAACCCCTAGTTGGATTTAGGATAGGTTCACTAAATTAGGATATGACCCAACATGTATAGATCAGGGTCATGACTATGTCTTAGAGTCTAGGTCAAGTCCTTAGAATCAACAGTACAAAGGACCAGCCTCCAACACTTCCAAAGACTCAAGATTTAGAGAATTCAAGTTTTGGAAAAAGGAGATCTATGTTCGTCGATCTCTGATCGATGATTGTCGTGCTCAGCTCAACTAAATCAGAGACAATTCTCTGAGCTGAGCTCGACGAACTTAGATATCAGCTCGACGAACTCTGGACAAAGTGATAACCCTTCTAAGTCTAACACTCAGTCGACGAACCTAGAGCACAGTATCCGTCAGTTTATACAGTGTAGTTGTTCGCAGATCCCAGGTCGACGAAAGCTGATCCCAGGTCAACGAAAGCTGTTCTCTGGTTAACGAAAACTGTAAGACATATTGTTATTTATTCTTACCTTTTCTGTCTCCTTATTGTATATCTATTATAGGTCGTTAATTCCCTTGATAATCAATGCATTTGAATAGAGCCGTTACTGGCAGCATTGTTTGCAAATATCCCCCATAGAATTAATTGCTTATATCTCGGGACAAACATATAATAGAATATATGACAGCATTCTTGACGTTTTCATTCCCTAGATTTCGGCTGAGCTTTGATTGCAGGATTTTGAATTTGACCAAGAGGTAGTTATCTAGGGGATCATCTCTCTGCTACACAACACACATGAGAAACCTTTCAGAATACAGAACTTTTTGAAAAACCAGAAGTGCAGTGCATACAGCTCCCTGAAGAAAAATCAACTCCTCTCAAAAGAAGAAGAAAGAACAACAATCACTATCAAGAGTCTTTCTTCTCCTTCTTTGTTTTTTGGGATCTCAAGTGACAAAAAATATTCGAATCAGTCAAATGATCTCAGAAAGTAGATCTTACAGTAGAAGGCCTACTCACCCTTTGCAAAGCTTTCACTCCAGAACCATTCAAGATCTCAGGGGGAGCTTTGACAACAACTCAGAATCCACATAGTCTTCTCATTTTTATTTGAGAAAAAAAGACTTCAATCAACCTCTCTTCCCCACCTCTGTACAGGGTTTTAATTCCCTTCAAAATTATTCTGGTTGTAAGTCTCCTTCCAAAAGACTTGGGTTAGTTTTTGAGCACCTGATCAAAAGCTCATTGGTGGAAGTCACCTGATCAAAACCTGTAGTGGATTCCTACCTAGGGTGGTAGAAGAGTGGATGTACCCAATTTTGGGGAACCATTATAAAATTCTTGTGTTGTTTGTGTGGCTGTGATTTTCCTGTGTGCTTGTGCTGTGATAAAATTGCATGTACTGTGATATATTTTGTTGTGTAGCTTATTTATCTTTTCTATAGTTCACTTGCTACACTAGTACACTTGTACACCTATATCATAGTAACATATTTTTATTAAAGACTTCTTATTTCTGCAAGAATCAAAAAGATTTTAAAAACTCTATTCACCCCCCCCCCTCTAGAGTTATTCAGAGCTTACCCTATATTTCAATGCGTCACATGAGTATCCATTTCTTCCAAAGCTTCTGGACCCAACAATGGTCTTTCACCAACTTCAGCCCAAAATAAGAGAGTTCTGCAATGTCTCCCATGCAAAGCCTCAAACGCAGTCATCTGCAATCTCTTCTAATAACTATTATTATAGGCGAATTCCATTATCTCAGCCGCTTGTCCCACACTCCCCCGTGGTCTAAGATGTAACATCTTATCATGTCTTCCACAATCTGATTTACTCTCTCTGGCTGACCTTTGGTCTGCTGATGATAAGCGGTTGAATATCTGAGGTCGGTACCCAACCCTTCCTGTAAACTTTTCAGAAAACAAGATATAAACTTGGAATCTCGATCTAACATAATACTAACAGGTATTCCATGTAGTCTGATGACCTCATCCAAATATAACTCTACTATTTTCTTTATGGAGTAATCAATCTTTAATGGCACGAAGTGAGCACACTTCGTTAGTCTGTCAACTATGACCCACACTAAATCATGTCCTCGGGGAGAACTCGACAAACCAATAATAAAGTCCATAGAAATACTCTCCCACTTCCAACTTAAAATCTCCAAAGGCATCAGCTTGCCACGAGGCCTTTCATGATCTTCCTTAATACGCTTTTAGGTGATGCACTCCGACAAAAACTTGGCTATAACATTCTTCATCCCATTCTACCAAACGATCTGCTTCAGATCTCAATACATCTTTATAGAACTAGGGTGGTAGGCAACACTAGATCCATGTGCCTCACTACACAACTTAACTAAAATATCCTCAACAGTGGGAATACAATATCTATAGCGGTACCTCAAAGTACCTACATCATCAATTGAAAAGTCTAGTAATTCCCCATTCTCAGTTCTACCACGAATGTGCTGTAAATCAGGATCGTATTTTTGATGTAGCCTTGTAAGCATAATCCATGAAGGCTCTATCACTTCCAGGATGCATGGTTAATCGCTACTCCCAACAGAAATACCTATTAATAGAAAATTTCCACCAAGGATTCCACTGAGAGACCAAAGATCTGCGTTGTCTTTCTACTCAAGTCATCGGCGACCACATTAGCGTTGCCCGGATGATATAGAATATCAACATTATAATCCATGATATACTCCAACCATCTATGCTGGCGCAGATTCAGCTCCTTCTGAGTGAATATATACTTCAAGCTCTAAGGTCTGTGTAAATCTTGCACAATGCGCCATACAACATATGCTTCCATAACTTCAAGGCATAAATCACTGCCACAAACTCCAAATCATTAGTAGGGTAGTTCCTTTCATAAATCTTCAATTTCCTTGATCCATATGCAATCACTATTCCTTCTTGCATCAAAACACATCCAAGCCCGACGTGCGAAGCATCGATGCTTCCATTGTGTTCTTCTGCGTAAGATAAGTTAGCGGTACAGACAATGTAGAGATGCCTTCCACAAACCTTCTATAATAGCCTACCAACCCTAGGAAGTTTCTTATCTCTTTGGTTGTGGTAGGTCTTTTCCAATCCATAACAACGGCTATCTTCTCTGGGTCAACTGAAATTCCATCTTTGTTCATAACATGACCCAAAAAGGACACCTAAGGTAGCCAAAACTCGCACTTACTCAACTTTGCATACAACTTATGTTCTCTTAGAGCAGATAGAACTAAACGCAAGTGCTGGGCATGCTCCTCAGCACTCAGGGAATAAATCAGTACATCATCAATAAAAATAACCACAAAACGGTCTATAAATCTGTAAATACCATGTTCATCATGTCTATGAAGGAAAAGGGTGCATTCGTCAATCCAAAGGACATTACCAAGAACTCAAAATGTCCATACCGAGAACGAAAAGCAGTTCGTGGAACATCTGTCTCACGGATTCTAAACTGATGGTAGCCTAAACGAAGGTCGATCTTCGAAAACACCGTACTACCACGCAACTGATCAAACAAATCATCTATTCATGGCAAGGGATGCATGTTCTTGATAGTTACCATATTCTGTTCCCTATAATCGATGCATAACCTCATAGATCCATCCTTCTTCTTTACAAACAACACGGGAGCACCCCAAGGCAAAGAACTTGTCCTAACAAATCCACATTGCAACAACTCATCCAGTTGGGTACGCAACTCCTCCAGCTCACACGGGGCCATACGGTATGGTGACTTAGCAATAGGGCGAGTACCCGGCTCCAAATCTATAACAAACTCCACATCTCTCTTAGGCGGAAGACAGAAAGACTGTCTGGGAAGACATCAAGAAACTCTTGCATCATAGGAACATCCTGGACATGCGACAAACTACCACCGGTTTCCAAAACAAAAACAAAACAAGCAAAATAGTCAGAATTCAAAAATTTCCTAGCACATTCCGCAGAAATAATCGGGGAATCCTGGTGCAGAAAACCATAAACACTCCTAGGGAGGTCGTTGCCCATCTTGAAGTCCAAATGCTTAACCTTGCATTAGATAACCACATCTTATCTGGACAACCAATCCATGCCCAAGATCACATCAAAGTCTTCCAGGTCTAGCACCTTCAAATCAGCAAAAGCTAAGAAATCACCTAAAAGGATCGGACAACCCTGGATACCGTGGTCCGATACCACGGAATCACAAGAAGTAAACTTAACGCGAAACGAGTCGCCAACTAGATCGAGAGTTAGATGATGTTGCTCTACGAAAGTCCTAGCCACGAACGAGTAGGTAGCACCAGAATCGAAAAGAACGCACGCCCAACGATTCTTTACCTTAAACTTCCCTATAAAATCGCATACATAACTAGACAAACAAACATCTAAACTTCAACTACGTGCTGAAAAAAATTAGATTAGAATCTAACTTGAGATCACTTGGCTGGATGTCTGCGCTTCTTCAAAGGTCACCACATTCAACTTTCCCTTCCTTTTGTCCTAAAGCTGCGATGACGACAAAGATAGAAGTGGAACTGGCTGCAGCGGGGGCTGAGACCTCTAGCATCCTGACTTAAAATGCCCATTCTATCCATATTGGAAGCAGACCTTATCCTTACCCCAATAATGGGAAGCATCGTGCCCCTTATTCTTACACGAAGCACAAACCAAATCTCCCTTAGGAGCGCTCTGAATTGCATGCACCTGTTGCTGCTTCTAAACTTTCAACCTTTTGAAATACTTTTCGAAGGGATGGCCTGACCGTCCACAGAAACTGCACACCTCCTTGCTTATTTTCTTCGATGTAGGACAAGATTCTTGAGATCTCTTACCATCATCAGACTTCCTCTTATCCTTCCTCATTTGCATGCCACAATTCTTGGCATTATCGATGGCTTCCACTTTTAGAGCATCTTCCATTGCCTCAGCATAATTCTTGTATCAAAAAATGCTAGCCAGCTACTGGATGTCACTCCTAAGACCACCCAAAAAGATCTTTACTCTGCTTGCTTTAGAGGAAACCAAATCCGGGGAAAACTGGCTCAACTTGCTGAACTCTACCTCATACTCACTGACCGTGAGTAATCTTTGCTTCAAGGGTAGGAAGTTGTTCATCAAGCGGTCTTGCTCAACCGACGACATAAACTTCCTAAGCAGCAGTTCATTAAATGATTCCCACGAATAACCATCCATAAGGTTTTCTTTCTCTCTTAACCACCAGCTCTTTGCAAGGCCCTTAAGCTGTTAAGCGGCGACCATCACTCGTTGGTCCGCAGAAATGCCTGAATACGAGAACATCTCCTCGATCCCAATCGTCCAATGCCATGAAATCAGCTCTACCGTCATAGGTAGGAGTTCTTAGTCACTGAAAATGCGAGATAAAATTCATCTTTGGTGGCAGTAGTACTGGAGGCACAAAAGGAGCAAGAGGAACGGGACCAGCTTGACCCACAGCAGGGTCCTACACTCTAGGTTGCTTTCTAGAAATGACAGTCAACAGCACCTGGATGTGTGATTGAATCTCCACCATCTGCCTGGACAGAGCCTCATTGCTCTACCGTAGTCCCTCAATCACAGCCTCGCCCTGTACACCAGATGACTCCCCCTAACACTAGGGAGTTGACATTGTCGCAACACGCTTAGGCAGCATCCTAAGAATACAATGAACAACTAATCAAAACCTAGCTAAACCGCTAGAGCTACACAACTTAGTTCAGACCGTACATGTTTAGACACTTGCTCATTGTTGGGTCCATTGATCCTAATGTACAAGATTTGTAAGAAGTCAAACAAGTCAATTGTATACACATAGTTGTATTTGATGAATGTTTAAGGTCATGCTTGCAGGTTAGTCCTTATTACAGTGATTGGACAAGTAAGATAGGCATATGGAGAGACAGAAATTTTGTTTAAGTCCACAGGCATTGAGTGAAGCAAGCTCACTCAATGCCAGATACCTTAAGAAAGGAAGCTGGACAGAGAAATTCAATTAAGTCCACTAGCGTTGAGTGAAGCAAGCTCACTCAATGCCAAAATTCAAGGACAGATGATGACAAAGGCAAAAAAATAGTTAAGTCCACAGGCATTGAGTGAAGCCAGTTCACTCAACACCATACAGCTAAAAAGCATTGAGATAGGTGTGGACAGTCAAAGGCAAAGTTTCAGCAAGCAAGAAAATTGACTAAGGCAAAAAATGTTGAGTGATATCAACTCACTCAACGCCATGCAGCATTATTCGTCGAGTAAAGCTTCCACGGTCAAAGCCCCAGAGTTTATGGCAAATAAAAATATACCAAGTCCAAAAGCATTGAGTGAAGCTTGGTCACTTAACGTCATGCAGTGTCTGTTAAAGCCACATCAAATCTGTCAAAGAAATTCGACTAAGTCCAAAAGCATTAAGTGAAGCCAGTTCACTCAACGCCATGTTGATTCAGTCAAAGCCTTAGAAGAAAAACAGAAAATTCTGTCTAAGTACAAATAGAGTTGAGTGAAGTCAGCTCACTCAACGCTAAAGGAAGAAAGCATTGATTCATTCTACAGCTGTCAATGCCAAAGAAGAAAATGGAAGTTGGCTAAGGCAAAAAGTGTTGAGTAAAGCCAATTCACTCAACGTCTAGTCAAATGTTGAGGTTGTAGGAGAAAGCGTTGAGTGTAGTCAACACACTCAACGCCTTCATGCAGAGCAGAATTATTCTAAGTTTAGAATCGTTGATTAAAGCCAGTTCACTAAACTCTCTCAACGTCATAGTTGCAGAAAGGGTTGAAGATCAAGCTAAGGCAAAAAGCATTGAGTGAAGCATATACACTCAACACTCTCAACGCCTAGAGTTGTAGAACGATGCAGAATGTTGATTAAGTTAAAAAGCGTTGAGTGGAGCTTACTCACTCAACTCTTAGCAGAGCAGGAAATTTTTTAAGTCCAAATTCCTTGAGTAAAGCTTGTTCACTCAACGCCTGGGTAGTTTTCTGAAATTTTCTAAGTCCAGAATGGCTAATGTCAGCAAAGTCAACAATAGTCAACAAAATTCAAAATGATTAAGGAAGAGTTGTAATTCATTACTAACGTCGTCCTCAATCTCATTCTGTAAAACTAAAGATATAATCAGTCATTAAAGCAGCGACATGTGTCAATTAACTCGCTGGATGATGGAATTATAAATAGAAGATGAGATCTGGATCGAGATAAGTTTTTGAGGGATCAATTCATTACGAAAAAGTTGTGCGGGACTTCGTCTTCTTCCCCCTTCATTGTTGCAGAGACAAGAGCATCAATTAAACAAATCTGAAGGGTTTCTGAGTTACCTACAACGCTCAACATCTACTACAACAAGATCCAAGGATTTCTTTGAGGAAGAAGAATCAGTCTAGGGTTTTCTCAGGATAGAAAGAGAGGCTGAGCAATTTAATTTCTGCAAATTTAGGTTAGCTGATTTAAGACCATCATTCTTGATCTCCCCCCTTCATCAGCAAGATTATGAGATTACTTCTAGCACAAGCAGCATATTCTTGAAGAACATCAACCTTGTTGCTGCGAAGAAGATAGGGCTGAGATTCACTCTGCTCAGGAAGCAATTGACTCAGAGATTAATTTCTTTTGAGTATAATCAATAACTATTCAATTTCTGTAGGATCTGTTTAAGATCAGTGTTTTAAGCCTAAATTATAAAGGCTGAGTAGTTGGATCCAGTCTTGGATCTGTGAGATAAGGTTGTTTTCTCAGCTAGTGTTGTAGGGCATTTGTGCCTGTAGTATGGGTTCAGGAGAGAACCATAAGGAACTAGGTTCTATGAAGCTTCCTCTATATAGGAAAGAAAATTTTGGAATTTGGAAAGAAAGGTTCAGATTGTTTATGGAAGCATCAAACCCTAGGATTTATGTTATAGTACAAGAAGGACCATTCATTCCCTTGAAGGTGTATGTTCTTGATGCAAATCTCAAGACTCCTAAGAGTTATGCAAAAATGACTAAAGATGAAATCATCTTGGCTGCAATGGATAAGAGGGCACAGAACACTATAGTTAGTGTCATAGATGACTCTACTTTTCAAAACCTAGTGCACTGCAAAACCTCAAAGGAAATGTGGGACACTCTGGTGATATATATATGGAGGGTACTGAGGAAGTTAGAGATGATAGGAATTCTATGCTCAATAAAGAGTATGAGGCTTTCAGGCAGATCAAGGAGGATACCATAGATAGCTGTTATGAAAGGTTTTTCAGAACTGTAAATGAGCTAAGAACCTATGGCTGGGTATTTAGTAATTATGAGCTAAATGATAAGTTCCTTAGGTCACTTACTAGAGACTGAGACACTAAGATATGTGCCATTAGAGAAGTGGCAAAGCTAGCAGATACTCCACCATCCACACTTTTTGGTAAGATGTTGTCATATGAAATGCAGCTGACCTCAAGGAAGGAGGAAGAGAAGACTAGCAAAGTTCAGGCCAAAGAATTAACTGTGGCCTTCAAGGCAGATAGTTCCAAGAGGAGCACAAAGAAGAATTCTTCTCTCCCAAGAAGGATAGTTGATTCTGATGATTCAGATCAAGATATATCATAATGCAATATGTCTGATGAGGAATTTGCTGCTTTCTCAAGGCAGTTCATGAAGCTGATGAAGAGGGGGTGGAGGAGCAGACCTTTCTCCTCCTTACAACACAAGGGGACTACTACAATACCAGGAAGAAACCTTCTAAGGAAGGCAGGTATGACTCATAACCTAGTAAACATGTTTCTAATAAGATTATCTATTTTGCTACAGCAGGCCAGGGCATGTTGTGGCTGAATGTCCTGTGAAGAAGGAGGCTGATGATAAAAATCACCACCATAAGAAGGGCAAGAAGGAGAAAACCTTCATTGCTAAAAAGGAGAAAAGCTGAACTGACTCATCCTCCTCAGAGTCAAATGAACAAGAAGAAGCCTACATTGGGCTAATGGCAAGATCTGGTGAAGAAGTCTACCAGGATCAGCCTGGTCCAGCTAAGGTATCCTCAACATCCAGCTCATCATCTAAGTCAAGTTATAAGACTGGTCCCAGTTCAGAAGTATCCCCATCCAAGAGGAAAGGTGATTCTGAGACTGAGGAAGACATAAATCAAGTGATTGATAAGTATGGTGAACTTCTGGAAGCATTCAAAAGAAGTAAGCAACTGACTAAACAGCAGACTCTGGAGATTGCATCTCTAAATCTTGTTGTTTCCCAGCACTCTGAGACAACAATCATGCTGGAATAGAAATTTAGAGAAGTCAGTCAGTTGAAGAATATTACTATTATACAGATAGGCACAATAAAATACAAGAATGCCCTTATAAGGGATCTAGAAGAAAAGCTCCAAAGGGAGAAGAGGATTGTGGCTAGTTTTTCTAAGCCCAATTCTATGTTGCCTATTATTTACTCCTTCACCTCTCAGAGAAATTAGAGAGGAGTTAGATTCAAGGGAAAATCCAGAGCTGCCCCTTTCAAAGTAAAGGGAATAGCTCCAGCTAAGTCACCCATTGCCTTTAAAAGGGTAATACTCTCTACTAATAGGTATGACCAGGACTCCATGTAAGGTCATTGGAAGAATGTGAATTCTTCCTGGAAGGATGCTAGTGTATCTTCCAATGTAAGGAGAAGAGGAATGGGAATGAGTGCCTTCAAGGCTGCTCAAGAAGAAATATAAATGGCCTATCCTAGACCATTTGTCTTTGGTGTTTCAGCCCCCACTCTTAAGAATGGGGCAGTGTGTAACACCTCCCCTGTAAAGACCATATAATATGGGTCCGGCCGGGGCCCCACAACATACGGACACCACAGCTTTAGTATTAAAAGATGATATGAAACTACCCAAACTCAAAACTCCAGACATACATAGCAGAAACAGAACATTAACAAACAGAAGTTATCCACTAACAGTAGAGTATCAAATGGCCTTAAGGCCTTACACAATAAAAGTCCAAAATACAAAAGTGCCAAGCACTCCTAGGCTACCTCGGCATGCAAGCCGGACATAGTCAAACAACAGCAACAAGACATGGAAAGGAAAAATAGTCAAGCACAACAACACTTCATGAGGCTTAGGGCTTTTCGCTCGGCACGCTAGCTCCTGCATGCGATCCTTGCCCTGTAAGGATTTGAAGTAACGTGGGTTAGCAAAGGCTGACCTCTACTGTGTAACAAACACATCTCCTCCCGGCCGTCCCTAACGGACCCCGGGGTACCACTCCACCTGCAAGTTAGCACTTTGTATACCAAAAGAGTATATATAATAAAGCGGTAAAACAGGCTTGGATGTCTCATACAGCATACATGTTCTCTATGTTTTGTACAAAGTGAAAGGGGCCTACTATGCAACATGAATGCAACCCGGGTTTCACCCAAGGCACCCTAGCTCGTATGCATCTAGCACAACATCAAACACTGGGTACTTCCGTTTCCCCATTGGCTTAAAGCCGCAAACAAAAGGGAACCACCATGTCCCTAATGGCACACACGCCGTCACACGGAACCTTGCAAAGGCCCCACCCGCACAAGGGTCATAACCCCAGGGCTTGCCCGCACAATCTGACTTCGCTCGTCAGGGTTCCGCCTCACACTGACTGATTCTAAGAAGCCTTGCTGGACCCCACCCGCTCATGGCTACATTGCCCGGGCTTGCCCTCCGCTCGGCATTCTCGTCAGTCTCACACAAGGGGCTAGTATCGCCGGGACACTTTCCCCACATGACTTGCGCGTCACGGAAAAGCCAGCCGACCACGGAGACATAGTCGCGCCTTAACACAGCACAAACAAAGGTTTACCCACCCCAATTGCCACTCGCACCGTGTCTTTCCCGTGCTCCAAGGAAACCATCTACCGCACAAAGCGGAGCTAACTTCGTCCGGTTCCGACTACGAGTACTCACTCAAATATAAGGGGGGAAAACGCATACACACAATGGCGTATTGCCGCTATGGATTTCTACCGAATCCCCGAAGCTCGCTATGCAACATCACCGGGTCGGACTAACGGTCGCGACCACGGCTTCACCCACAATGCCTAATCCGCTAACGGAGCGGATCTCTAATGCAAAGCATGACGGGATGAACATACTCAACCCGGAGGTTCCTCTTGAACCTAGGCTACACGAATCCCTCTCATTTGAGAGATTCGGTGCTCAAAATATGAAAGGAAGGGGATGCTATTCATGCATCCTAAATCCTAAAAACCGAGAGGAGAAGTGTCGTTACCTTTCGTCCCCTCTTCCTAGCCATGAAGAAGATTTGCTCGGTTGAACACCACCGCAATGCTCCCACCTTCGCGGATCTGAACTCCGCTCGCGAAACGGACCTCCGAAGCTTCGCCGGCGGCCGGATCTTGGCCTCCTTCCTCCTCCTTGCTCTCCCTTCTCTATAGAATCAAGAGAGATAAAACCAAATGGAAAATGAGGGTTTGAAACCCTATTCCCGGCCTTAAACCACCCAGGGAGGCTCCCACCGTTGGATCTTCCAAAGAAAAGAACGAACGGCCACGATCGGAACCCAAAATAGAAAATCTGGGCCAAACAAGGGTTGCAACACGGCCGTGTACATGGCCGTGTTAGCCATTAGCCGTCTCGACCGATTCGAAAACCAGCACACGGCCTTCGACACGGCCTTTGACACAGCCTCCGACACGGTCATGTCGTCATTGACACGCCCGTGTCGAGACCCGTGTCACGCCCCCTACCGACCAATTTTCCCAGTCAGAGAAAGACACGGCCAAAAATACGGCCATGGACACGGCCTTCGACACGCCCGTGTCATCCCCGACACGGCCGTGTCGTGACCCGTGTCACGCCTAGCAAAATAAATCCTGCTAACAGCCCGAGAAGGACACGGCCAGGGATACGCCCGTGTCTAAGGCCGTGTGCCTTCTCGCCGATCGTCGATCAACACGGTTCGATGACCCAGGCGCAACACGGCTTGATGACCCAGGCGCTACACGGCTTGTGACACGGCCGTGTCACAGGCCGTGTGCCTACCCCCAAAACCCAAATTTGGCTGAAACGACGCCGTCGTTTCCCCTTCCAAGTTTGGGGTGTTACAAATCTCCCCCCCTTCAAAGAATTTCGTCCCGAAATTTAAAACATGGAAGGTAAACAAAACTAAACAGTACCTGAGGAGAAAAGCTCGGGGTACTCCTCCAGCATGGCCTGCTCTCGCTCCCATGAGAGCTCCTCGCAACCACAGTTGTCCCAACGGACCTTCACGAGTCTGACCTCCTTGTTCCGCAATTGCCGAACCTCTGAGTCTTCTATCCCGATTGGACGAACTCGCGTCCTCAAGTCTTCCTCTACCGGCACCGCCGTCGGCTCAATCACCACGCTGGCTTCTAACAATGCTTTCCTCAGGACGGAGACGTGAAAAACGTCATGCAATCCACTTAGCTCTGTGGACAACGCCAACCGGTACGCTGCCTCTCCCACTCGCTCGATGACCTTGAATGGTCCCAAAAATCTCGGACTCAACTTCTTGAGTCGGCGAATTCGTGAAACGCCTTTGAACGGCTTGATCTTAAGATACACCCAGTCGCCCACCGCGAATTCCACATGCCTGTGGCGAGCATTGAAATACTTCGACTGCCGATCTTGAGCTACCTTCATGCGCTCTTGGATGGTCCGCACTAGCTCACTAGCGTCGGCTACCACTTCTTTCCCCAAAAGCTTTGTGTCTCCCGCCTCTGTCCAAGACATCGGTGTTCGACACCGCCTCCCATACAGAGCTTCATAGGGCGCCAACTTGATAATAGCTTGGTAACTATTGTTATAAGCAAACTCCACCATGAAGAGGTGATCCTCCCACTTCTTGCCGAAGTCGAGAGTACACATCCTTAGCATATCTTCCAAAGTACGGTTCATTCTCTCAGTTTGCCCATCGGTTTGAGGATGAAAGGCTGTACTGAACTTGAGTTTCGTGCCCAAGCTCTTCTGCACCAACCGCCAATCCTTAGACGTGAAACGTCCATCCCGGTCGCTGACAATACTCTTCGGAATCCCATGAAGTCGTACAATATTGCGGACGTACAACTCCACCAACTTTTCCACACCGTCCTCCTTCCGGTTTGGGATGAAATGTGCCACTTTTGTCAAGCGATCCACAATCACCCAAATGGCATCATTACCCTGCTGCGATCTAGGCAACCCATGCACAAAATCCATGGAGATGTCATCAAATTTCCATTCGGGGATTGGAAGAGGCATCAAGAACCCGCCCGGCTTCTGACACTCGGCCTTCACCAAGGCACAAGTTTGGCACCGACTCACACACAAAGCTACGTCCCGCTTCATCCCAGGCCACCAATAGGACTTCTTCAAGTCCAAGTACATCTTTGTACTACCCGGGTGAATGGAGTACTTGGTGAAGTGGGCCTCAAACATCAACTCCTCGCGGAGCTTGCCGAACTGTGGTACACAAATCCTTCCGCCCTTCCTCAGAATCCCATCAACCATCTCCCAGGTGCTACCCTCGCCCTTTAGAGCTTCCTCCACGAAAGGTTGGAACTCCGCATCTACACGGGTCGCTTCCCGAATACGATCGCATAAGTCACTCTGCATATCAATCCAATTTAGTCGAGCCACGCTAGACTCGCCTCTTGCCACACATTCCAAACCAAGGGACTCCCAGTCCCGCCTTAACCGCTCATCGTGAGCTTCAAACCAATTTCCTTGCCCCGAGTATTTCCTACTCAAGGCATCTGCCACCACATTGGCTTTCCCTGACGTGTACTGGATCGCCACCTCGTAGTCCCCAAGGAACTCGACCCACCTGCGCTGCCGCATATTTAGGTCCTTATGATCTAGGAGATATTTCAGACTCTTGTGGTCCGTGAAGATCTCCACCTTTGCACCATAAACGTAGTGCCTCCACAACTTCAAAGCAAAAATTACCGCCGCCAACTCCAAATCATGGACGGGGTAATTTCTCTCGTGGAGCTTCAGCTGCCTCGACCCAAAGGCTATCACACTACCATGCTGCACCAACACGCATCTTAAACCGCATCCGGATGCGTCGCTGAAAATCTGGAATCCTTCGGTCCCTTTTGGTAGACTTAGGATCGACGTCGTCATTAGCCTCTCCTTCAGGGTTTCAAATGCCTAATTGCACTCTTGAGTCCATACAAACTTTTGATCCTTGCGAGTTAGTGAAGTGAGGGGTAGAGCTATCCGAGAAAAGTTTTCCACAAACCTTCGGTAGTACCCGGCTAGTCCAAGAAAACTCCGGACTTCCGCCACGGTCCTCAAAACTGGCCACTCTCTGATGGCTTCTACTTTCGTGGGATCCACTGCCACCCCGTCCCCACTGATTGCATGGCCCAAAAACGCCACCTTCCCCAACCAAAACTCGCATTTCAAGAACTTCGCATAGAGCCGGTTCTCTCTCAACACTTGTAACACTATCCGCAGGTGCGACTCGTGCTCCGCTTCTGACTTGGAATACACCAAAATATCATCGATAAAGACGACTACGAACCAGTCCAAATATTCGCGAAACACTCGATTCATCAAGTCCATGAACACGGACGGCGCGTTCGTCAGCCCGAACGGCATCACCGAGAACTCAAAATGACCATACCTCGTACCAAACGCGGTCTTGGGTATGTCTTCGTCACGAATCCGCAACTGATAATATCCGGACTTCAAGTCCAACTTGGAGTACACCACCGATCCCACCAACTGGTCGAAGAGATCGTCTATCCGAGGAATCGGATACTTATTCTTGACAGTCAATTTGTTCAACTCTCGGTAGTCTATGCACAGACGCATACTACTGTCCTTCTTCTTTACAAATAACACCGGCGCACTCCACGGTGAAGAGCTGGGCCTGATATACCCTTGCTCCAAAATCTCCTGCAACTGAATCTTGAGCTCGGCCAACTCCTTTGGTGCCATCCTGAAGGGTGGACGCGACACTGGTCTAGCCTCGGGCACTAACTCGATGGAGAAATCAATCTCCCGCCGAGGAGGTGCTCCCGGTAGCTCCTCAGGAAATACATCTCCAAACTCCGCCACCACGGGCACTTCTTCAAGAGATAGCCTGGAAAGGCTAACCTCCAACAACGCTACTAGAGCTACACCTCCCTGGCTAACAGCTCGCACTAACTGAAGTGCCGAAACTAGGGAACAGGCCACTCCATGCAGGCCTTCAAACTTGACTTCCGCTTGCCCCACGCCCCTCAGGGTTACCACCTTGGACAAACAGTCGATACTGGCACGCTGCTCCGCTAGCCAATCCATCCCCAAAATCACGTCGAACTCGGACAATGGCAAGATCGCCGCTACCAATATGAAGTCGACTCCCTCGAGCCTCCAACAAATCCGGCCTCTAGCCCTGGTAGTCATAGATGACCCATTGGGCATGCGTACTTTCAATTCGGAGTCCGTCGAGAAAGACTCCACTCCAATCCTCCGGATAAAGCCTTCCGCAAGGAAGGAGTGCGACGCTCCCGTATCAAAGAGTACCCTAGCGGGGTACCCAGATACTATTACAAAGCCTACACACATGCAACAAACATAAAGGCTTGAAAGACAGGAATCTAAGGTGCAGGTTGAACTCTCGTACCTGTCACCACATCGGGTTGACGGATTGCTTCTTGTTGCCAGAGGTTGTAGACCCTTGGCTGCACTGGTTGAAACCGAGAAGCACTCGACTCCGCCATCTTCCCTTTCTCCGCGGCACTGGGGCCGGAGCGCAGAGTTTGCTCCTGCCTTGGCTCTTGCTCAGTGCCCCCTTGGGTACAAAATCTTGCTATGTGGCCTGGCTTGCCACAACTATAGCACGTCTGAGGGCCCTTAGAACGTGACCCTCCGGACGTCCAATTACTTTTCTCGCCCAACTTATATGTGGAAGGTTTCTTCTTCCATCGGCTCCCTTCCGCCTTTCCATGGGACTGAGCAGGCTTCTTCTCCTCCCCCTGCTTGGGTGTGAAGCCCTTGCGACGCTGGGATCGCTCCATGTCACTCTCCAAAATTCGGGCCGCCTCCACCAGTTCGTTGAAACCCGCACGTTTCATCGATATGAGGGGTTGTCTTAGATTCTCCCTCAGTCCATGATAGAAGAGATTGTCCCTCTCTTCATCGTCTGCCATGGTCGTCCCTGCATAACGACCCAAGCGAGTAAATTCCTAAACATACTCATCCACTGACTTGTCTCGCTGCACCAGATGTAGAAACTGCCTCTGGAGGGCTAACCTCGTTGAGGAGGGTATGTACTTCTTCAGGAAGGCATTCCCAAACTCCTCGATGGACGGTGTGCGTCCTGGAAACTGCCGACCACTGTGGCTTACCCACCATAACTTGGCATCTCCCTCCAACATAAAGGCTGCGAACTCTGCCTTTTTCTCGTCTGGCACCTCTGACGCCCTCAGAAGCTCCTAAATTCTAGCCCACCAATCCTCTGCATATGTGGGTGTGTCGATTCCCTTGAAGGTTGGAGGGTGGAAACTCAGAAAGTACTTCATTTGCCGGTCCCCATGCCCGACAACCACTCTCTCGGTCTGCGGCTCTGCCCGCCTGGCTTCCTCAACCGGCACGGTCGCTGCCATGACCGGGGTAGCAGGAGTTGCTACTTGAGCAACGGGAGCTGCTACCTGTGCTGTCGCCGCAGATTAGGCCGCCACCATCGCTTCTGCAAGCATACGGCAGAAGTCGGCCGGTGTGACCCCCATCCCTAGCGGACCTTACGCAGTCGCACTACTTGCCGAGAGCTCTTCTCTTGGCCTCGAGGTCCCAGCCTCGTTGCTTGCGCTCTAAACACAAGCAAGAAAACGCAAAACAGTCTCTAATTGCAAGACTCGAACACAAGGACACTCATGGTCCCGCGATACTCCTATGTGGATAACTTCTTATACGCGACTCAACTTATACTTTCGACCGCGAAACTTCTCATTGGAACGCTCAACCTCCCTCTGATACCAAATTATAACACCTCCCCTGTAAAGACCATATAATACTGGTCCGGCCGGGGCCCACAACATACGGACACCACAGCTTTAGTATTAAAAGATGATATGAAACTACCCAAACTCAAAACTCCAGACATACACAGCGGAAACAGAACATTAACAGACAGAAGTTATCCACTAACAGTAGAGTATCAAATGGCCTTAAGGCCTTACACAATAAAAGTCCAAAATACAAAAGTGTCAAGCACTCCTAGGCTACCTCGGCATGCAAGCCGGACATAGTCAAACAACAGCAACAAGACATGGAAAGGAAAAATAGTCAAGCACAGCAACACTTCATGAGGCTTAGGGCTTTTCGCCCAGCGCGCTAGCTCCTGCATGCGATCCTTGCCCTGTAAGGATTTGAAGTAATGTGGGTCAGCAAAGGCTGACCTCTACTGTATAACAAACACATCTCCTCCCGGCCGTCCCTAACGGACCCCGGGGTACCACTCCACCTGCAAGTTAGCACTTCGTATACCAAAAGAGTATATATAATAAAGCGGTAAAACAGGCTTGGATGTCTCATACAGCATACATGTTCTCTATGTTTTGTATAAAGTGAAAGGGGCCTACTATGCAACATGAATGCAACCCGGGTTTCACCCAAGGCACCCTAGCTCGTATGCATCTAGCACAACATCAAACACTGGGTACTTCCGTTTCCCCATTGGCTTAAAGCCGCAAACAAAAGGGAACCACCATGTCCCTAACGGCACACACGCCGTCACACGGAACCTTGCAAAGTCCCCACCCGCACAAGGGTCATAACCCCAGGGCTTGCCCGCACAATCTGACTTCGCTCGTCAGGGTTCCGCCTCACACTGACCGATTCTAAGAAGCCTTGCTGGACCCCACCCGCTCATGGCTATATTGCCCGGGCTTGCCCTCCGCTCGGCATTCTCGTCAGTCTCACACAAGGGGCTAGTCTCGCCGGGACACTTTCCCCACATGACTTGCGAGTCACGGAAAAGCCAGCCGACCACGGAGACATAACCGCGCCTTAGCACAGCACAAACAAAGGTTTCCCCACCCCAATTGCCACTCGCACCGTGTCTTTCCCGTGCTCCAAGGAAACCATCTACCGCATAAAGCGGAGCTAACCTCGTCCGGTTCCGACTACGAGTACTCACTCAAATATAAGGGGGAAAACGCATACACACAACGGCGTATTGCCGCTACGGATTTCTACCGAATCCCCGAAGCTCGCTATGCAACATCACCGGGTCGGACTAACGGTCGCGACCACGGCTTCACCCACAATGCTTAATCCGCTAACGGAGCGGATCTCTAATGCAAAGCATGCCGGGATGAACATACTCAACCCGGAGGTTCCTCTTAAACCTAGGCTACACGAATCCCTCTCATTTGAGAGATTCGGTGCTCAAAATATGAAAGGAAGGGAATGCTATTCATGCATCCTAAATCCTAAAAACCGAGAGGAGAAGTGTCGTTACCTTTCGTCCCCTCTTCCTAGCCATGGAGAATATTTGCTCAGTTGAACACCACCGCAACGCTCCCACCTTCGCGGATCTGAACTCCGCTCGCGAAACAGACCTCTGAAGATTCGCCGGCGGCCGGATCTTGGCCTCCTTCCTCCTCCTTGCTCTCCCTTCTCTCTAGAATCAAGAGAGATAAAGCCAAATGGAAAATGAGGGTTTGAAACCCTATTCCCGGCCTTAAACCACCCAGGGAGGCTCCCCACCGTTGGATCTTCCAAAGAAAAGAACGAACGGCCACGATCGGAACCCAAAATAGAAAATCTGGGCCGAACACGGGTTGGAACACGGCCGTGTGCATGGCCGTGTTAGCCATTCGCCGTCTTGACCGATTTGAAAACCAGCACACGGCCTTCGACACGGCTTTTGACACGGCCTCCGACACGGCCGTGTCGCCATTGACACGCCCATGTCGAGACCCGTGTCACGCCCCCTACCGACCAATTTTCCCAGTCAGAGAAAGACACGACCAAAAACACGGCCATGGACACGGCCTTTGACACGCCCGTGTCATCCCCGACACGGCCATGTCGTGACCCATGTCACGCCTAGCAAAATAAATCCTACTAACAGCCCGAGAAGGACACGGCCAGGGACACGCCCGTGTCCAAGGCCGTGTGCCTTCTCGCTGATCGTCGATCAACACGGTTCGATGACCCAGGCGCAACACGGCTTGACGACCCAGGCGCTACACGGCTTGTGACACGGTCGTGTCACAGGCCGTGTGCCTACCCCCAAAACCCAAATTTGGCTGAAACAACGCCGTCGTTTCCCCTTCCAAGTTTGGGGTGTTACACAGTGAGCAACCATCAGACTCAATTAGCAATGATCATACTAAAGGTCAGTCTTATAGCAAGCCTGATCTTGGTATTTCTGATGATATCAGGAGCATGATTTCTACAAAGAAAACTGTTATTAATGGCACTTAGAGAAAGCTAAATAAAGCTACTGAAAGTCTTTCCTTCAGCCAGATAATTGCTGAAAGAGATCTGAAGAAGATCACTACTATTCCTTCTAGAAATGTTGCTGTTGTTAACACAATCACTAGATAATCTCAGAACCAAAGGTATAAACTTCAAGATTGCTAGTGTTATGGTAAGATAGGGCATTTTACAACTGATTGTTGGCATAATTCTAGTGTGTCCAGAGCTAAAGTAAGTCTACCAGTCAGAAAACTGTTAGTAGGCATGTTCATTTTGAGACTAATATGCACCTAGGATCCATAAATATTGTGGTCCTAAGGTAAAATAAATATGTTTTGCAGGTTAGTCCAAGTTTCCATACCCCTATATGGTACTTGGACAGTGGTTGTTCCAGGTACATGACTGGAACAAAGAGCAATTTGAGGGAGTTCATTCCAGTGAAGGATGTACCAAAGGTGATCTTCTGTGGATCAGACAAAGGGATTGCTAAAGGTTATGGTAAGATCTCAAATGTCTTAGTAAATTTCATAAAAGCAGCTTATGTGGAAGGGTTGCAACACAACCTTATAAGCATAAGCCAACTTTGTGATCTTAGCTATGACATTTCATTCCACAAGGATGAGTGCCACATTAAGAAGTCAAGTGACCAAGAGGTCATCTTGGCAAGCATTAGGAGTGGGAATGTGTACTGTTTAAATTTTCTTTGTGTAAATTCAGACTCTCCCATATGCCTAGTTGTAAATAATAAAGCCTCACACTATGTCAGATGTCACAAGAGGCTAGCTCATTTGAACTATAAGACCATAAGCATGCTCTTTAGTAAAGAGCTAGTTTAAAATTGTACTAAAATCATATGCACTAAGGAAGGCATTTGCTCTGCATGCCAAAATGACAAGTAGAACAAAGCTTCTTTTAAAAGCATTAGGACTAAATACTCTGTGAGGTGTTTATACCTCCTGTATATGGACTTGTTTTGTCCTATGTCAGTTCATAGTCTTGGTAGAAAAGTTTATACCTTTATGGTTGTTGATGACTTTTCCATATTTACTTAGGTTTTCTTTTTAAGGAAAAAAGTCTGAAACCCCTGATGTCTTCAAGACATTTGTCAAATAAATACAAATGAATTGAACAGTTCTTTGGTCAGAATCAGAAGTGATCATGGAACTGAGTTTCAATCTGAATGCATGACAAAGTTTTGTGAAGAACTTGGGATTCATAAAGAGTTTTACTCTCCAAGAGCACCCCAGCAAAATGGGATTGCTGGGAGGATGAATAAGACTCTCATAGAAGCTGGTAGGACATTACTGAATGACACAACTCTCCCAAAATATTTCTGGGCTGAGGCAGTAAGCATTGTTTGTCATGTCCTCAACAGAGCTTCTATCACCAAGAGTCTAAAAAGACTCCTTATGAGATATTGAAGGGAATAAAATCAAACCTTGCATATCTCAACATTTTTGGGAGCAAATGTTATGTGCTTAACAATGGAAAATCCTACATAACTTAGTTTGCTGCCAAGTCCTATGAAGGGGTCTTTGTTGGATACAACAATCATAGTAAGGCCTATATGATCTATAACTTGATAAGTCAAGTTGTAGAGGAGTCAGTAAATATAGTGTTTGATGAATCGAACAAGATTAACAATGAGCTGTCAAGCTCGTTTTCTAGTCATGCAAGCACAAAAGTGAGCATGGACAAGATGACTGTTAAAGAAGGTCAACCTATAGTCCAAGTCAAAGATGAAAGTGTGTGGATTCAAGAGGAAGCACAAGGAACATAGGAAGTGGGTGATGTTCAACATGATGGAGACTTTGGGGCACAGAATGATGAAGGAAGACTGCCTCCAGTAGTTAGGCATTTGAAGGATCATCCAAGACACCAGATCATTGGTGATGCAAGTCAAGGTATAGTTATAAGGAGCAGATGTCTCAACACAGCAATGTACTCCAGTTTCTTGTCACAAGTAGAGCCCAAAAAGTTTGAAGAGGCAAACATGGATCAGTTTTTGATTGTAGCTATGTAAGAAGAACTGAACCAGTTTTAGAGGTGTAAGGTCTGGAAGCTAGTTCCCAGATCACATGGACATAATGTTATTGGAACCAAGTGGATCTACAGGAACAAACATGATGAAAATGGCATTATAACCAAAAACAAAGCTAGGTTGGTAGCTTAGGGGTATTGACTTTGATCAAACCTTTGCCCTTATAGCAAGACTATAAGCCATCAGACTGTTGCTTACATATGTTGCATACCAAGGATTCAGATTCTACCAGATGGATGTGAAGTCAGCCTTCCTAAATGGAGAATTGAAGGAAGAAGTCTATGTTGAATAACCTCTAGGTTTTGTTGTTCCTAACCAATCAAATTTTGTTTATAGACTTAAGAAAGCTTTATATGGGTTAAAGCAAGCCCCTAGAGCATAGTATGAGACTCTATCTAGCTTCCTCATTGAGAACAAATTCTCAAGGAGGGAGATAGACAAGATCCTATTTCTAAGGGATTCCAAGGGCAAGATCATTCTAATCCAGATATATGTTGATGACATTATCTTTGGATCTACTGATGAAAACCTTTGCAAAAAGTTTGCCAAACTTATGCAAGGGAAGTTTGAAATGTGCAGTATGGGTGAACTTAAGTTCTTCTTGGGTCTCCATGTAAGACAGACTGACAATGGATTATCCATATCTCAGTCTAAGTTTATCAAGGAATTGATTAAGAAATTTGGGATGGAGAATGCCTCCAATATGAAAACTCCCATGGGGTCAAACATGTCTTTAGACAAGGATAAGACAAGTAAACCTATTGATCAAACTTTGTATAGAGGGATAATTGGCTCCCTTCTATACTTGACTGCTAGTAGGCAAGACATTATGTATGTTACATTTGTCTGTACTAGATATCAGGCATGCCCTAAAGAATCTCATTACTCTGGTGCTAAGAGAATTTTGAGATATCTAAAGGGAACACCAGATCTTGGCCTTTGGTACCCTAAGAATAGGGACTTTGAACTAAAAGGCTTTTCAGATGCATACTTTACAGGCTGTAGAGAAGACAGGAAAAGAATATCAGGCTTCTATCAGTTTCTGGGAAAAGGCTAGTGTCATAGAGCAGCAAGAAGCAAACAAGTGTTTCTATTTCTACTGTAGAGTTGAAATATATAGATATAGGGAGCTGTTGTGCACATTTGCTGTGGATCCAACATCAACATCAGGATTATAACATTCAGTTAAGTAAGAGCTCTTTATTTTGTGATTCCACTAGTGCAACCTCTATAGCTAGGAATCATGTCTCACATAGCAGGACTAAGCACATAGAGATTAGATATCACTTTATAAGAGAGCGTGTGGAATGTGAGGATATTAGTCTTCAGTTTGTTCCAACAGACAAGCAAGTGGCAGACATTTTTACCAAGCCACTAGATGAAGCAAAGTTCAACACCTTCAAGTTTAAGTTGGGAATGTGGAACTTGGTATAGCTTCAGTTGCTCTTCATATTATTTTGCTGTAGGAAATACTTCATCTTGCAGGATCGAATAGAATGAATATCAAAAAGGTTGATAGAAGTTTCTCTTGGTGAGGGGGAGCAAGTCCAACATTAGTCGGTTATCTATACTCAAAAAGGGGGTGAAGATAACCAGAGATGACCAGCATTACCCTAACTATTCTACAGAAGTCAAAAAGGGGGAGAAGAAGCAGCAAAGCATGGGGAGCAGTAGAGGAGCTACCAAATGGTATGCAGGTGGTATTCCCATACAAAGGGAAAAGGTGAACCATGTAGCAAAGTAGGGGGGTTAGTGATGCTCACTATACTAGCAAAAAATGGGAGAGTGGTAACTCTTAACTATCTTGTGTTATAAGTTGGTGTATATTGTTGCTGATAAGTTAGTTTATATTATTGTTGCGTATGTTAGTGTATATCATTGATAAAGGTTTTTCAATTGGTATTTCGACTACTTCAAATAGGGGGAGATTGTTGGGTCCATTGATCCCAATGTACCAGATTTGTAAGAAGTCAAACATGTCAATGTTATACACATAGTTGTATTTGATGTATGTTTAAGTTCATGCATGCAAGTTAGTCCTTATTGCACTGATTGGACAAGTGGTCACAAGATAGGCATGTGGAGAGACAGAAATTCTGTCTGAGTCCACATGCATTGAGTGAAGCAAGCTCACTCAATGCTAGATGCCTTAAGAAAGGAAGCTGGACAGATAAATTCCACTAAGTCCACGAGCATTGAGTGAAGCAAGCTCACGCAACACAAGAAGTCGTGGACATATGATGATAAATGCAGAAAAGAAGCCAAGTCAACGGGCATTAAGTTATGCCAGTTCACTCAACACCATACAGCTAAAAAGTGCTAAGAAAAGTTTGGACAGTCAAAGGCAAAGTTTCAGCAAGCAAGAAAATTGACTAAGGCAAAAAGCGTTGAGTGATGTCGACTCACGCAACGCCATACAGCATAATTTATTGAGTAAAGCTGCCACAGTCAAAACCCCAGAGTTTCTGGCAAAGAAAAATATACTAAGTCAAAAAGCGTTGAGTGAAGCTTGGTCACTCAACACCATGCAGTGTATGTCAAAGCCACAATAAATCTATCAAAGAAATTCGACTAAGTTCAAAAACGTTGAGTGAAGCCAGTTCACTCAATGCCATGCTGATTCAGTCAAAGCCTTGGAAGAAAGACAGAAAATTCTGTCTAAGTACAAATAACATTGAGTGAAGTCAGCTCACTCAACGCAAGAGGAAGAAAGCATTGAGTCGTGTTGTTGTTGTCAACGCCAAAGAAGAACACAGAATTTGGCTAATGCAAAAGCATTGAGTAAATCCAGTTTACTCAACGCCTAGTATAATGTTGAGGCTGAAGGACAAAACATTGAGTGTAATCAACACACTCAATTCCTTCATACATAGTAGAATTATTCTTAGTCCAGAATCGTTCAGTGAAGCCAGTTCATTCAATGCTCTCAACGCAATAGTTGCAAAAAGGGCTAAAGATCAAGCTAAGGCAAAAAGCATTTAGTGAAGCGTATACACTCAATGCCTAGAGTTGTAGAAGGATGCAAAATGTTGACTAAGTTAAAAAGCGTTGAGTGGAGCTTACTCACTCAACGCTTAGCAGAGCAAGAAATTTTTTAAGTCCAGATTCGTTGAGTAAAGCTTGTTCACTCAACGCACTCAATGTCTGGGTATTTGTCTAAAATTTTCTAAGTCCAGAATGCCTGATATCAACAAAGTCAACAAAAGTCAACAAAATTCAAAATGATTAAGGAAGAGTTGTAATTCATTACTAACGTCGTCGTTAGTCTCATTCTGTAAAAATAAGGATATAATTAGCCGTTAAAGCAGCGAAATGTATCAATTAACTCGCTAGATAATGGGATTATAAGATGAGATCTGGATCGAGATAAGTTTTTGAGGGATCAATTCATTACGAAAAAGTTGTGTGGGACTTCGTCTTCTTCCCCCACCATTGTTGCAAGATAAGAGCATCAATTCAACAAATCTGAAGGGTTTCTAAGTTAGCTGCAGTGATCAACATCTTCTACAGCAAAATCAGAGGATTTCTCTAAGGAAGAAGAATCAGTCTAGGGTTTTCTTAGGACAGAATGAGAGGCAGAGCAATCTAATTTCTACAAATTAAGGTTAGCAGATTGAAGACCATCATTCATGATCTTCCCCCCTTCATCAGCAAGATTATGAGATTACTTCCAACACAAGCAGCATATTCTTGAATAACATGAACCTTGTTGTTGTCAAGAAGATAGGGCTAGGATTCACTCAGCTCAGGAAGCAATTGACTCAGAGATTAATTTCTTTTGAGTCAAATCAATAATTATTCAATTTCTGTAGGATTTGTTTAAGATCTGTGTTGTAAGCCTAAATTATAAAGGCTGAGTGGTTGGATCCAGTCTTGGATCTGTGAGATAAGGTTATTTTCTCAGCCAGTGTTGTAGGGCATTTGTGCCTATAGTAGGTGATCAGGTGATTACTGAGTGGTTAGGCTGTGTACCTGTGTTGTAAGTCTCAGTGGAGACTAAGTAATCCTGTGGGATTATGTTGTAACTCTAAGGAGCCAAGTTATTGGAGATGTGCCTTGTCTAACATTCTGTTAGAAAGGCGGGGGGGGATAGTGGATGTACCCAAATACTGGGGAACCACTATAAAATTCTGGTGTGTTGTGTGTGAATTTCTTGAAAGCAACACTAATTACTCACAACTAGTCCTAAATCAGTTAAAGGTTAAAAGAGAATAAAAAGATCCTAATAACCTATTCACCCCCCCCCCCCCCCCCCGCCCCTCCTCTAGGTGATTAGCTACCCTTGAATTCAAAGACTTTCACTCATGTTGTTAACTTGCTCTAGGATTTTCACTAATGATGTCATGCTTAACTTAGGATGATATACCGTCATCATATTAACTCATGTGCATAAACCATGAATGCATGAATTCTTATTCTTTTTACTTTAAAACCATGTGTGTATGTTTGTCATCATGTAGATCTTTAGCTTGGCACGTGTAGCAATGCTATGTTATGGCATGCATGTTGTGTTATGCATTCTAATAAAGGCCATAATGCATGTTATGAGCGGCATATGCATGAAATATTATGCATCTCATACTACATAATATAGCATGTAATGAAAAGAAAAATCTAATGTGCATTTATGTGATGATTGTTATGCATCCTATACTACATAACAGTCATATGTTGCTTCCTATGAGGATCCATATACAAACACATATTATGCATCCCATACAACATAATATGCCTCATATACTTCTTATCATGCTTATGAGTGTAGTGTTCATGCTTCAGCCAAGATGTACTGATGACACATCGGTGTGTGTATGAAATGGAACAAGACAACTAAAACTAACTAGAGATAGTCGTTCGACCATTTATCAAATAACCTATCCCTCTGATACCAACTGTCACAACCCGCATTTTCTCCGCATTTAAATGATATATCAGAGTAAGAGAAAACAAGCACTGCGATGACACGTCGTGCAGGGGATAACTACAGGCGCTCAGGCAAGAACTCGAACTTAACACTTTATATGAAATTCTCAAGTTATTAAGAAGAAAACATGTTTTAGTTAAGTTTGACGGCGTATCCCTCGGCTCGATGGATCAACTAGTCCACGAGTAAAAATATGAATATACGCTGCGAAAAATACTTTGGTTATTTAGATTGATATCATACATGAGTATAAACATCCAAGTAGGACAACTCATGATATGCATACCTCTAGATTTAATATAAGTATAGAAAAAGTCCTTTTTGTCGTTAAAATATAATGACTTTGATTTAAAAGATGTTATTCATGAGATAGTCATAATAATACATTTATACATAAAATAACTAACATGCAATCCTAACATAAAACCTTCCTTGAGAACAAGTAACCCAACAAATCATTTAAAAAAATAGACTTAGTAGCTAGCAAGTAACTTAACATTCTACCAAATCTCCAGTGGGTGTCAACAACCTGACACGAACCCACCAAAAAGGCATGTATGTCTGAACTAAAAATAGAAAAAAAACAACAAAAACTACCTCACGTCGGTGAGGACAGGACAACTACAATAGCTACAAAACACCAGCAACTACCAACCCAAGCCGCTCAACAAGCTACTTCTCCGAGTCTGAGGAATTCAAAAGAAAAGAATACCTCAGCAAGAATATACAAGTGGCAATAAAAGATTATTAGTAGCAATAATCAAAAGAGACAAAAGGGTTGCCAACCCTTATAAAAGAAAGCTGTCAAATCACAGCAAATAAGTCATACTTTAATAGGTAGAGAAGAATTCTCAAACAAAGTAGTAAGAAAGGGTGCACCAAGTGCGAAATGAATTCATGCTTCTATAAAATATGCAAGTGTATGCATAAGAACATATGTGTATATATATATAAACAACAGATACTGATCAGCTCAAAACACGTGACTCATTAACACCCGTAAAAACGGTACTAAGTTGGGGGAAACATTGTCCAATACCAACCTTCAAACCAAACATCTTCCAAAAAGGCACTGTGGTGATGGCCACATTGTCCAACACAAATCAACAGTCCATATGAAGAAAAGAAAACCCACCATCTGTAATTATTCACAAACCAGCATCAAGATGGTGGTCCTTTATCCACTGCCAACCTAGCCACAAATAACCATGCAATAAATACCCATAAGGTGGTGGTCCTTTATCCACTGCCAACCAAGGCCACAAATAATCATAATTTATATTAATAAATAAAAAGAAACCCAAGGCTTAGCATCAGATTCCTATGACGATGCATATGGAAGAAACCCAAAAATTACTAAGAATACTCGACGAATATGACTTAACAAACTCAAATTCATTCGATAGATGCATGAAAATTACTTGACACTAACTCTGAAATCACTCGACACCAAGACATCAGCCACTTGACGCCTCTCTGCTTCACTCAGTGCCAAGATAGAGATTGTCAAAGAACTCGATGCCATACAGATAACTCAATGAAATTGACTTCACTCGATGCCTAGCTGAGTTCACTCGACGCTAGCTGAGTTAAGTCGACGCTAGCTGAGTTCACTCGACGCCTAGCTGAGTTCACTCAATTCTTAGCTGAGTTCACTCAGCGAACTCGACGACAAAGGCAGAGATAGTCAAAGCACTTAACGTCATCTTATTCACTCGATGCTCTCAATGCTTTTCACTCAACACCAATCCTTCACTCGATGCACTCAATGATTTTCATCAACGCCAAGCCTTCACTCGATGCACTCAACGCTTTTCAATCAATGCCAAGCCTTCACTCGACGCACTTAACTCTTTTCACTCAACGCACTCTATGCTTTTCACTCAATGCCAAGCCTTCACTCGACGCACTCAACGCTTTTCACTCAACGCCAAGCCTTCACTGGACCCTCTCAATGCTTTTAACTCAAAGTCAAGCCTTCACTCTACGCACTCAATGCCAAGCCTTCACTCGACGCCTAATGTAGAAACCTGACAGAAATTCTATCTTACCTAAACAGAGGTTCATAGACTTATAATAATTAGTTTTTTGACAACAACTAAATCTAGACCAAAACTAAGTTCCATAACTTAAGAGAAAGGGAGGGGTAGATAAGGCAGGAGCCCAACACTTGAAAAAAAATTCTACCTCAGCACAGCAAGAAGAGAAAAACAAGGTTACTGATATGCTAAGTAAAATACAGCCAAGATTAGACAAAAAAGTCAGAGAAGAGACATAAGGATCTTAATAAGAGGCTTGGCAAGGGTGAAAACCACCACTTACTTCAAGATCTTCAAAAATTCGGCCTCACGAGCGCTTCGCTTGAAGGATCGGCCGTAAGAACTCTTAGGCAACGATTCCTGAAACATTATAGGGCAAATGAGATTCAAGGTCAAAAACCCTAATGCCAAAAGTCACGCTCCAACAATGATACCGAGCACCGACACTCCTACAAGCGGCTGCTGAAGGACTTGTGTAACCCATCGCCCTCCTTTCTTTTGCACTCTCGGTTTGATTGCTTGGGGAAGAAGATAATGAATATGGTTCTGCTTGAGTCTTTATATATATAATATTATATTATATATAATATATTATATATTATAGACATATAACATAATATATAATATATTATCTATTAGATACATATAATATAATATATACATATGATATAATATAATATAATTATTAATAATGAAACGTCCAAATGACCCAAAAACTCGAATCAACTCGGATTTTTACGAAATTCGCACTGAGGCTAAATATCAATGCCACAAAACAAATGGCGAAGTCGAAATCAGAATCCGACAACCTAAACTCGAGTAAAAGCTCCCCAAAGTCAAAACACCAAATACCCTACAAAGGCTCCACCGAGTTCTAAAACAAACCCGGTTCGCTAGGGAAATTTCAAAAACACACTAAAAATTAGCCATGCTAGTATTCTAAGTCAAAACCTCATATACCAATGAGCAAAAGTCATGCTCCAATAATGATACCCGTAAACTACGCGTTAATGTAACGCCCTGACATCAAAAATACGCCACTAGAGGAATTAAAATAAACATCGGAAAATCAGGGGCATTTCATCTCATACTACATAATATCGCATATAACGAAAAAGCAAAATCTAATGTGCATTCATGTGATGATTGTTATACATCTCATACTACATTACAGTCACAGGTTGCTTCCTATGAGGGTCTATATACAAACACATATTATACATCTCATACTACATAATATGCCTCGTATACTTCTTATCATGCTTATGAGTGTAGTGTTCATGCTTCAGCCAAGACATACTGATGATATATTGGTGTGTGTATGAAATGGAACAAGACCGCTAAAACTACACCTCTGATACCAACTGTCATAACCTGCATTTTCTCCGCATTTAAACGACATATTAGAGTAAGAGAAAATATGGGTCATGATGTCACGCCGTGCAAGGGATAAGTACAGGCGCTCAGGAAAGAACTCGAACCTAACACTTATAAGAAATCCTCAAGTTTATTATAAAGAAAACTGTAATTTAAGTTATGTTTCGATGGTCGTTTCCCTCGGCTCAGTAGATCAACTAGTCCATGAGTAAAAACATGATTATATGATGTGGAAAATACTTTGTTTATATTGATTAACATCCTACATGAGCATAAACATCCAAATATGACAACTCAAGATATGCTACCTCTAGATTTCATACAAGTAAAGAAAGAGTCTTTTACATAATTAAAAATAGAATGACTTTGGATTGAAATATGATATGAATAAGATATTCATAATGATAATTTTATACTTAAAATAATTAGCATGCAATCCTAACATAAAACCTTTCCAGAGAGCAAGTAAAAACCAACAAGTCATCTAGAAGAGACTAAGCAGCTAGCAAGTAACTTAACAATATAAAAACTCTAGTGGGCATCAACAACCTAAAACGAACACACCAAAAAGCATGTATGTCTGAACTAATCAACAAAACAACAACACTACCTCACAATGGTGAGGAAAGAACGACTGCAACAACTGAAGAACACAAGAAAACACTATCCCTAGCTGCTAAACCGGCTACTGCTCCAAACCTGAGGCATTCTAAAGAAAATAACACCTCAGCAATAAGATACAAGTGGCAAATAAAAGATCAATTTAAAATGAAAGCAAAAGAGTCAAAGGGTTACCAACCCAAACAGGAATAGCTGAAATGAAAACACCAACACTCAACCATAAGGTAATAAGTAAGAAAGAACTCACAAGGGTTAGATATCCTAAGTTGCACCAAGCTCGATAAAGATCTATGTGAAACATTTATATAAATAAGTGTATATATACAAAAGAGTGGCAAGCTCATCATAGAATGAGCATAAACACAGGCAAGATCTGGCACCTGCGGTAGTGGGAACCACCCAATACACTAATAGTAAAAACTTCACAAGGGCCCAACGAAAAGTGGTCCGATAACTCGACACACCTAAAACCGGGGAATAACCGGAACCTGAGGTGTTGGGAACCTACCATTCCACACCTAGTCACAAACCCACACCGGGTAAACCCACTGAGGCAAAGATTCATAAGCTGGCCTTAGGTTGGTGGTCCTTTATCAACAGCCAACCATGGGCTACACCAAAAACATCCATAAAACACCGATAAAAGCCTAACTGAAACACGGGATTACTCCAATGGCAAAAAGGAAAAAAATCCCGAAAACAACCATAAGGCTAGGCGCCTGGACTTAACTCCACGAACTTTACTTCACTCGACGCCTAGCAGAGTTCACTCGACACCTAGCAAAGTTTACTCAACGCTCTCGACACTAAAGGCACATACTCAAAGCACTCTATGCAAAATAGTTTCACGCGACATCAACTAGTCTTAACTCGACAAAAAAGACTTAAACTCACTGATCACTCGACACTCTCGACGCCAACACAAAAATTGACGAATTCGTCAAGAATACTCGATGAATTTGACTTAGTCTCATAGATCACTCGACGCTCTCGACACCAAAACAAAATTCACTCAACGCCGAGACTGATACTCGACGAACTCGATGCCTAAACTCAACGAATGTAGAATCACTCGACAAAAAGGCTGATACTCGACGAATTCGTCGAGAATACTCGATGAATCTTACTTAGTCCCAAAACTCATATTTGACGAATTTCACTCAAGCTAACCCCACCATATATGACGAATTAAACTTAGGTTGACTTCCCTATACTCGACATATTTCCTTTAACTGGACTCATCCCTTATCCAACAAAATTTCCTTGGCCAAAAATCCTACACTACTCAGCAGATCAATCTTGGTCGAACCTTACACTACGCCTACATTCTAAGGAGGGAAGAAAAAGAAAGGAATGAAAAGCACGAAAATAGCGAGGGGAAGTTTCACAACTTGCCTCAAAGCTTCTGAAATCTGGCCTTACGAGCGCTCCTCTTCACGGATGCGGCCGCAAGAACACCTTGGCTACACTTCCTGAAACTTTTCAGGGAAAATGAGGGTCAAAACCGAATAACCTAACGCCCAAAAATCCAAGAAATGGAAAAACTCACCGCTCACACGTAGATCTCGGCGAGAGCTTTCCAAATCTACCCTCCGGCAACGATTTCATTCTCCAGAACTCCTATAGTCGACGGCTGAAAGCTTGCGATGCCCATCGCTTTCTCTCTTCCGCGAATCGGTCTGACGGCTCGGAAAGAAGACGATGAATAGGGTTCTGCCAAAACGTACATGCTTTTATATATATATAATATTAAATTATATTATTAATTAAACATCCAAACGACCAAAAAACACAAATCAACTGGAATTTCCACGAAATTCGCTCCGAAGCTAAATACTGATGCAACAAAACCATCAGCAAAGTCGAAATTACCATTCGACAAACCAAACTTAGTTTAAAATTCCCCAAAGTTTCAACCAACACCAACCTACTAAAAACCCACCGAGTTAAAACCTTAGATTCCAATGAGCAAAACAGCGCTCCAACAACGGCGCTCGTTTACTATGCGTCAATGTAACGTCCTATCATCATTATTACATCACTATAGAAATTAAAAATAAACATCGAAAAATTAGGGGCGTTACACCCGGGTCACCTTTCCCTCGTCCGCCGGCACGGCCAAGGGGACGGCTGCCTGGACTACCCCCTTCCTCGGCGGCCGGCGCGACTAAGGGGACGGTCGCCCAGACCGCCCCCTTCCTCGGCCGCCAGCGCGGCCGAGTGGATGGTCGCCTGGGCCGCCCCCTTCCTCGATCATTGGCGCGGCCAAGGGGGCGCCCGCCCTAGCCGTCTCTTTCCTCGGCCGCCAACGCGGCCAAGGGGGAGGCAGCCTCAATCGTCCCCTCCTTTGGCCTCCAGCACAGGGCCAAGGGGAACGGCCACTCCGTCTTGGTCGCCATCGTCAGTCCTCCCCTCGTCAGCAAACTTGGCGGCTCTGATCGTCGGGAAACATCCCCGACCGTCCGATTTATGCGTAACCACTCACTAACTATCGGGTTAGTGGGGAGGATTTAATTAATATTTTATATAATTTATTTAAATGATCTCTAAATAGCGGAATACGCGCATTAAAACTATACGAAAAACAATTATGATGGTGGTTATCGTGTGCGGATAGTCGCGTAACCACCATAACCACTACTCGATGCCTATAAAACGAGCCTCAGGCCTCCTCACTTCTCAAATTTTTTCTCCGAGTCTTCTTTTTCCTCAGGTTGAAGCTCTGCCGAATTCCTCCTATAAGCAGAACCCGAGCCACACCCGAACAGCACCCGAGTTACAAGCAGGTCAAGTCAAAGCCACTCGACGAAGCCAAATCTCTCAAGTTTCAAGCGGCCCCCGCAACCGCGAGTTCAGGCACTCCGCTCCTGCGTTCAAGAATTGGCAAGCCACTCTCCGAAGACCACCAGCGCGAAGCGCAATTTGTAATAACTCCTTCCGTGATGGCCTGTCGTCCGTCGCGTGCTAAGTGTTCTCTCACCCCTAAAACTGTAACGAGAAGTGGTCTTTCACCATCAACTTCATGAACAAGCTATAGCAACTCGAAGATAGTGCACCTTGAGCGGCACAGACCCGGTCACGTGGTTTTTTACATAGTTGAGAGTTTTTTCACGTTAAAACTACTCGTGTGCAATCGACATAATCTATTGACTGTGTGCGCGCTCGACCATTCCGAGAGCTAAGACGGTCTAAGTATTCCGGCCGGACCGGGACGTCGAGTTAGACCGCAACAATATATATAATATATATATATATATGTATGTATGTATATATATATATATATGTATATATAAATATATATGTATATATAAATATATATATATATATATATATATATATATATATATATATATATATATATATATATATATATATATATATATATATATATATATATATATATATATATATATATATATATATATATAGGGCTGAGCATATTATTCGAAACTCGAAAATCGCTCGAAAATCATTCTAAAATTGAGCCGAATAAGAATCGGTTAAAATTGATTCGACTCAATTTGAGGCGATTCAATTTGACTCAAATCTAATTTCGAGTCGATTTCGAGTCAGCCCTGAATTGATCGAAATATAAATCAAATCAACTCGAATTAATTAAAAAAAATTATATATTTATTAATACATTCTTATTTTAAGATTAAAAATAACAAAATTTAAAGTTAAAAAAAAGAATGAATGTTTTAAGTGTTTCATTTGCTAAATTTATAGGTTGTCCAATTTAATTTTGAACAAACTAAGAATAAAATAAAAAATTACTCATTTTAATTCGAGCCTACTAGATTCGATTTCAAGTCAACCCGATTCAATTTCGAGCCGACTCAGAATCGAGTCATTTCGAATCGAGCCTACTCGACTCGAAATCAATTTCGATTTTGAGTCGATTTCGAGCCGAGTTTGAGTCGAAAATTTCAATTTCGAGCCGAGCAAAAACCGCTCAACCTCGACTCGATATCAGCACTATTACTATATATATATATATATATATATATATATATATATATATATATATATATAGGAAACTGTAAAAACGCGCGGCGCGTTTTTGATAAAAAACCGCGCTCTTCAGAAAAACGGAAAAAACACCCCCTAAACAGCATTTTTAGAAAAA